>CM040119.1:146523054-147137089 GCA_022559845.1 Amorphophallus konjac
CACTTGGTCTCATCTAGAGGTAATATGTGTGGACCATGATAAATCATTTTCCAAAGACTAGGATTAATAGAATTGATCACCACACACAGTTTGCCTAGCCATGAATTAAAATTCAAGCCAGTGAATATTGGCAAACAGTTCATTGATATATGTTTAGTAGAAAAATTCATGATTGTGGAATGCACTGGGATCACTCTGTAGATCGTAACATCTAGGGACAACAGAGCCTCGCTCTGATACCAATTGTTGGGTCCCGTAGTGCAGGAACACGGATCTAGAGGGGGGTTAATAGATCCTACTACTAAAAACTATGTCCAATTAAAAACACAACTAGCACACAGCGGAATATACAAGATATAGTAATTTAATCTAAACAGATTTAAACTAGATTCACTCAATCTCAGCGAGCTCACACGATTGCACAAACAGATAGGATAGAGAACACATAATCATAAGAATCAAACCACAAGACACGGAGATTTTTACGGTGGCTCGGGACCACGACGGGCTCCCTACGTCCACCCCTCACCAAACCGGTGAGGCTTCACTACACGCTACAAAATGTAGCAACACGAGGACGAACCCCAACACACACACGTTACTTTCGCAGTAAACCACACACGAGGCCTTGTCTCAAATTACTGCCACAGCAACACACACACACACACACACACACACACACACACACACACACACACACACACACACACACACAGAACGTTGGGGAACACACCCCGAACAAAAATACCTCACACGGAGACACAGCTCCGTCCACACACACGTAGGGCAATGCCTACACAACTACACGGGAGTAAACTCCCAACCACACACGCGGATATAGTCCGCACAAATCGACACACATATATCCACACACACACTCGGAGACCCCTTTCTCCGAACACCCACACAAAGTGTTATCTCAAATGTATATGAATCAAGGACAGACATAAGCTATGACCCCCCAAACAAATTCTATAGATGAAAACTAGAAAGATGCATCAAGAGTAAGAATCCCCCTTATTCAACAAAATCTGATTCTTCTAGGCTCATTGACGGATGATCATGATTTTAACATCATCTTCTTCCTCTCCTCGTGCCGCTCCTCTTTTCTTTCTTCCACGAGCTCCAGATCCTCACGATGGTAGGAGCTTCACTTCGTTTTCTCCCTTTTCTTCACCTATACGAAAGATGAATATATAAGCATTAGAATTGTTGTATCACAAAGATCACAACTCATATATATATGCAAGAGAGAGGACATATGAAGCCCTCCTAAAATGCCTTAAAGCAGATTTTCAAGCTCTATCAACAAAGATCAGAATAAGGAAAATTTTGCAGTGATTAGAGCTCCCCCTTTCTCTCCTTCCAACGTATTTGAATGCTTCTGCAGGATGAAGAACGTTCTTGAAACAAATGTGAAGAAATGCAACACGAACAGAAGTTGGATCTTGACTTCAGATGCAGCTTTCAGTTGTATATGATCTTGGGCCTTGATTCAAGCTTCTTCCTTTCAATTTCAGCTTTAGAGTAAGGTGGAAGAGGGCTTGGGAGCTCCAACTCCGAACCTGCACATCCAAGGGTTAGAAGAAAATGATTTTCAGATCTAGCATCCTCTCAGTTAGGGTTTGCAACCCAAGAGATGTATATATGTGTTTAGAACGGTCAAGGAACACTCCAGGGACCAGATCCATGAATTAGAGAGACATTTAGGGCATTTGGAATTGATTGGTAGGACTTTTGGAGCAAGAAAACGATGGTCAAAACTTGCGGCTAGACGTTCGACAGGAAAGGGCCGACCCCAGGGTCGACCCTCGGGCAAACAGAAGCCAAACAGAACCTAATATATGGTTCTGGGTTACAGGGGTCGACCCTTGGGGTCGACCCTTCCATTGGTCGACCCCAGGGTCGACCCTCGTGTTTCCAGAACCTAAAACAGAACCACTTTTGGTTCTGGGTTACAGGGGTCGACCCCTTTCAGCAGATTTCAAAAATAGTTCTGTTTTGAACAGAACTTTAGAGGGTCGACCCGATGGGTCGACCCCTTCTTGTTTGGGTCTGAAAAAGAGCTAAAACCTCCATCAAATTAATGGGAAACAATTGATTAAATGTTACCAAAATCTCATGAAGATCAACCATGATTTTTCATCCTGAAAAATATGATAAAGCAAGAGGTTAGTTGAAAATCAAGATCTTTCCATCAAGCATTAACACTATGAACATGTTCACAATAAAATACATCATTGAACATATTCCAAGAGTGAAGGAGGAACGAGATATCCATTTAATTCCTTATAGCAACACTTACTTCATTGTTTTACCTGAGTTCACATTTCTTGTTGATTGGTTGAATCATTCATACACAGAGTCATGAAATTCCAAATATCATTCACCAATGCATGATAGTATAAATTTTGAATTCAAAGAGTAAGGAGCCAAGCCACATAAAATAATATTGAGTCACATTCAATTTGATCATCATCCAAACTTCTCATCAATCCACACATCATTACCTTGGGGGCTAGCAATGGTATTTGCATCTCAATCAATCATTTAGCATTACCATGCATGACATGAGGCTCAATATGACATTTATCCAAGCATGTTTTCCACAATGCAATGTGCTAGCATCAAAGCACATATGAGCCTTATAGAGTCACAAATGCATCGACATGATATCCCAATAAAAGTAGTTTGTGAGCATTTCCACAACCATTTAGTTTGTGATCATTTCCACAACCATTTCAAACTTCATACACAGGAAGACATGAATAACCATTCACGCACAAGGCCAAGCAACAAAGGTATTTTGTAATCATCAAAATCACATTCACAACATAAACCAAACTTTGTCAAGGTGGAAAAATGGTAATCCACACTCAAACCATTCGGATTATAGACTTAACCATCATATATAAACCTGGGTTTTAAGCTATTACATTATTTAGAAAACAATACTAGACATATCCACAAATTCGTCCGGTTTACCCAGAAATCATGCCGAACTTCATCAAAATAAAAATGACATGCTCCGTACTCAAAACATGAATATTCGACACTAATACCACACCTATTTCACACTCGAACCATATGTATTTCACGCTCAAATTATCATACATAAATCTGGATTTCAAGATAGTATGTTATTCAGAAATAATACTACACATCTGCCAATTTGTTCGAGTACCCAGAAATCGAGCCAAACTAGAAAGAAACAAGATTTTTCATACTCAAACCATGATTAGAACTTAGGTTTCAAGATATTATAACAAGCACAAAAGGAATATTTGAGATTTCAGATCTTACCTTGAAGCCAACGAAAACAACGTAAAAACTCTCCGCCTCCGGCAAGAGACGGGAAGACGAAGACCTTGAGAACCATGATCTTGAAACAACTAGATGACCGAGGAGGTCACCCAAGAGCAGGGACAATTTCCCCCTCCCTCAGACGTGCTCCTCTGGCTCCCGCTTCAACACTTCAGAACCCTCCAAACATAGCAGAACCGTGAATGCCAGAGAAGAGAGAAAAAGAAGGAGGAACTTCCTTGAAAAGGGCTGTGGTTTCCCCCCCAAAATCACCGGCGGTTATAGGGATAAAGATTCCTTTAATTATTCAAGGAGATCCACGGTTACAAGGAGGGAAATAGGGAAAGAAACCACGTTCGAAACGTCCACCGTAAGCATGGGGCACTATTCATCCACCCCTTTGAAAATTCAAAATTAATAATATAAAAAAGATTTTCAAAAACTAATTGCTACCCATTTTTAACCATCATTTAATCTATCATGAGAAAATATAAAATAATTAAAAACTCAAGAAATAAAAATCGACTCGAAAATGAATAGTAACATGATCTTCGTGATTTACATAAAGCTATTAATGTGCTCCCACTAATGAAGGGTAAAAACGTAATTTCTAACTCTTGAACTCAACTAAATTAATATGTGCACACACAAATATGAATGAAAATAGGTTAACTTACATAATTTTAATTACATCAAAATTTGATTTATAAACAAGAGAAATTTGTTGACTCTTTAATTATTTAATTTATTTCAACCAAATACAAGTTAATTATTTTGTTAACTTAAGTAAATAATACTCCAAGCACTTAACCAAAATATCGACAAAATATTCTTTATGAATCACGATGAAACTCTCGGGTACTACACAAATTGTGTATTATTATTGAATTAGCACCTTTTTGTAAAGGCGCCATTTTCCAAATTGGCGTCCATGAAGGTCGACGTGCATTCTTCTCTTCCCCCATTTTTGTGCCAAACTCGCTTTCATATGAATTAGCACCTTTTTGGAAAGACGCCAATTTTTGAATTGGCGTCCGTCAAAGGGGATGCGAATTCCCTTCCTTCATCAAATTGGCCCAACTTCATATTAACCTTGAATTAACGCCTCTCCACAAAGTCGCCAATTCTTTAATTGGCGTCCATATCTTTCACGTTAATTCTCTTTCCACAATTTGAGCTCTTAAATTATTACCAAATTTTAAATTATTTCTTAATTCACGTCCGTCAAGAAGGACGCAAATTCCCTTTCCAATTTTTGGTAATTTTTGACTTTCCATAATAAATCTTGAAATGGCGTCTTCAACTCTAGCATTAATTTAAAGTCGCATCCATGAAGGTGGACGTGTATTTGCTTGCTTGTTTTTGAAATTTTAATTTCGACCAAAATTCGTACAAATTCATAATTCGCGTCAGCCTTGGTGGACGTGAATTTTCTTCCAATTTTGGTAATTTATGATTTTTCTAAAAATGGCACAGAATTGACGACATCACTCTTGACGCCAATTAATTAGCGTCCACTGTGTCTGACGCCATTTTTCATAGAATTTTGAATCCGGCAAAACTCCCTTTTTTCTCATTTTGAGCTCCTTTTCCACTTAGGAAAGGGTCCCCTATGGCTTTCTAAGGTTGTGAGGACACATGACAGATGATTTCCTCTCTCCAAATCTAAATAAAATAAGGTTGTCTATTTTTCAAGGAATTAAACCTTTGGTTTTCACTCTATAAATAGGACCCCCCTCTCCCTTGTATTTAAGATTGAACTCTTTGATCTTGAGGAAGTGCTGTTGGTTTGAAGTGCCAAGGAGGAGGCTCCCATGTGCTTTAAAGCTTCATCATCTTGGAGATTGTCTTCCTCCTTGAAGAACGTTGAAGCCCCCCCCCCTTTTTGGAGAAACAATCAATAAGCCTATTATATCTTTTCTCTTATCTCTTCCCTTTATCTTTTCTATATGCATTTTGTTTAGTTCATGAATCATACGTTTATTCCCTTCTATTCCATCCCATCTCAACCACGTTGAGATTCTCCTCTTGTGCAACACTTGCACACCTCCTTTTTATCACATCATATTTCTTCCTACCCTTTGCATAGGGGTTTAAGGATAAAACACCAATAAGGCATGTCACTTTCCTTCCATGCTTCATTGTTTATTTACATTAAGAATTTGATGCTACGCACCTTTGGTTTCTAATCCAATCTTTTGTTTGTTGTTGTTTATTTTGCAAGGGTAATCAATAAAGAAAGCTCTCTTCATCTGTCGGTCGATTGGAAGATAAGGTCGCACTCACATGATGGGGACATCTCTGACCACTCCACATTTTTCGAGGCTCCTGATGATCGCCAGCAGTGCTACATCTTGTTCGCCACTTTACTTTGAGTCATATGATGTATTTTTCATTTTCTTATTTAAGTCTTATCATGTAAATTTTCTTTTAATTGAGTCAAGTACCTAGGTAAATAGATCATTAGAGTTGTGAATGTGTCATTTGGGCCAAATTAAGTGGGCTAGGCCTAGGGGCGCCCCTCTCCCTTTGGTTTGTATGGTCATTAGTCTAAAAGTCAAGGACTTATTGTAAAATGTGGGATTCCTATAAATAGGACCCCATTCCCCCATTTGAGAACTAATGAATGAATGAATATTTGAGAATTTCTGAGTCCAACTTAAGTGTTCTTCTTTTGGTGAGAAGCCAATAGAGTGGGTGAGAAGCCCTGGGTGAGCTGAGAAGCCCACTACCTCTCCCTCTCTCTCTCTCCTGTGCCACTTTCTCTCTCCTCTCTCTTGGCCAAAATTCTCTCTCTCTCTCCTCTCTCCTATGTCCACCTAAGCTCTACCTCATCCACTCTTCAACTGCCCCATCACTCACCCCTTCATATCCCAAGGCCCCAATAAATCCTCCCATCAATTCCCTCCCCCTCCCAAGGTGACCCTTGGCACTCCCCATACACCTCTTCCTTCTCCCAAGGTAGAACACCTCCCCACATGCACCCCTTCCCTTCCCCAACACACCCTTTCCCCTCCCCTAGGACAGCAATAATCACCCTCCATTAAACCAAATTCAAACACCCCCATTCTCCCACCTTCCCCTAGGCCAAGTGCGCCCCCACCTCTCTCCTTCTCCATCTTGGCCGCACCTCTCACTCCCTCCACCTACTAGCTGCGTCCCCAGCCTCTCCCCTCCCCATTCTCCTTGCCACCACCCTCCTCCCCCATCCCCCTCACACCAGGAAAGGCCCCAGGTCCATTTCCCACAATTTGCTCCCCCTCAACCCTCCATTCTTCCCCTCTATTCCCCTACTACCAGCCTGGAACCTGCAGCAGCAGAGTACTACAAAGTTGCAGAGGCTGCCACGTCTTCATCGCGCATCTTCTTGTGGTGTATCTTATATTTCTGGAAAGCTCTTTGAAGCAGCTTCACAAGAGAGGTGGTCTCGCATCCATCCGACATCTGTGCTGCCCGGGAGGGCCATTCTCCCTCGACTGCGCAAAGTTGCTCCGGCAGGGAACCAGAGCCGAAGAGAAGAAGTGACCACGGCCGCTCCTGTGCGAGTTTGGACCTAATTTTTTAGCTGAGATATTGTCCTCCAAGTTCCCTACCATCTCCAAGAAGTAGGGCGCCATTTGGAGCCCGGAGCACAGAGTTCCAATTTTTCTCCCCGGAGTGCGCAGGTCAGTTCCACCTGAGACAGATCCGACCCCTTCCCGCCATTCTGGTTCTCGCAGTCTACTCCGACCTCCTCCGGTGACCCCGTTGGTCTCTGATCAAAGAGGACTCATCCACGATCATAACGGATCTGGTCCCGCCCTCATCAGACCACGGGAGTGTTCGTGGTGGCCACTTCTTCTAGTAGCAGAGGTTCTGGGACATCCAGAGCTAGGTCCAACCAGCCCTAGTCCCAACCCCGCCTCGGCCACCGTCGGCATCAGAATAATCTCCAGAAATTTGGGCGTCTTCCTGGGCCAACCCAAGACATTTTGGCACTGGTCCCATCATCATCTGAAGTTGGTGGAGTCCGTGGCGGTGCCGTCATCGCCTTCCTCTCCGGCTGTTCCAGAAGTGGCCAGAACCGGCGTAGCTCAACTCGACTTTATCTTAAGTTCCCCCACCCCGCCTGGCCGGCTTAAAGCCCCTCCCTACGAGAGGTAGTGTTTGCTTGTAATTCTACAGTTCCCCACCCTTACTCCAACCCCCTTGCAAGGGGCGTAGTGATTGTAACTTGTTATTTTCAGGTTAGAGCTACACCTGCGCAGCGTGCTGGGTATACCCACGCTTCCCTGCTCACCTCGTCTCTAGCCAGGATCGGAATCTTCATGCCGACTAGGTGAGTTTCGGGCCCCATCCTCTGCTGGTTTTATCATTGCTTAGCTTAGTATTATTTCTGGTTGCCCATCAGACGGCGAATGAGTGCCCGTTCCAACTTTCCATTTATCGAGTGACCACCCCGGAGCGAGGCGAGAGCAACCCCTTACATCCCACGCCGTTGGCGTGCTGGCCGCTCGCAGAATTAGGCATCCCAGGCCCTTAGGGGTCCATCCTAAGCTATCCTTACCCCAGAACGTCAAGGTCCCACCTCGGACCCTTCCCACCATCGCTGGTTTGCCTACAAGCAACCGTGAACGCTACGTGAGTCGGTCCACTAGAGTGAGTCCGCCGCTCAAGGTTGATTGCTTGCAAGTCTAGGTCTAAGGTGCATCGGTCTAGTGGCTATCACCCCCATGGTGGTGTCACATCAAATTAGTATCAGAGCAAGTTCTAGGCTTGTCCTCACAAGTCTAGTCCTTGGGCATTGCATCGTCATTGAGTCTAGGAGGATCACCCCTCCCTGCTCTACTACCCCCTTCCCAAGATGAATGCATGGGATAAGCTTGTCATAGGGATGTTGAAAGAGCGAGCCAAGTCACCCACATCCTTCTACCAAAAATATGGCCCATGCGTGTGGCCGTCACCCTCCGTCCCTTACCCCACCAAGCATGCCACTTTCGCCCCTCCACCGGAACCCCACACACTACCAATGATCCCTCAACCAACCCCCCCTAATCTCATGTCATCACACCCTCCGGCCCCCCATCCCAAACTCCTACCAAAATCACCCATGTTAGGGGCACGAGCTTGGCCATTGAAGTCCCAAAGGACGAGGGTGTTTGCTTCAACATTACCCATCCACCAAAGGACACCTGCACTAAAACTAGGGAGAGTCAAACCCCTAGTTTCCCAACCAACCAAGAACTCCACCTAGAGTTATCCCTCCCCTTTGATGGACTAGTGATCATAGGAGAACCTCTAGTTGAGTGGCTAAGGAAAGGCGCAATCCTAAGGTCAAGTCCATGCCACCAAACCATGGGGCACCCTTTCCAAGTCATGGCCATCCGACCTTCCCCTATTACCTACCGGTCATTCCATTTCATTGAAACCATAGATGACTTGGTATGGTGTTTAGAGTGGCAAATCTACATGACTGGACTATTAGCTTTGGGGTCTCAAGAGCCTAAAACGCTAGGTTTCACTTGTCCCTCTAATGGGTCTCCTACCTCCGTGTTCACCGTGGGCCAAAGCACTAGTGAGGTCCTCATGTTTTTTCTCACATTGGACATCTATATCCCATCCCAACCCAATGACAGCCCATGAAAGGAGCATCCTAATGAGATCATTATACCATCTACTCTTATGGTGGGAGAAGGCCCCTTAATTATTGGGGAACACCTCACATGGGCCAACATAGAAGAGGAAGTCACCATACCACATCACACTTTCTTTGATCCCTTTGACCTGACTGAGTGGGAGCCACAGTACCAACCTAACCCCCTCACCTCCTACCACACCATCAACCACCCAACACCACCCACACCCACACCCACATGTCCATTTAGCCCCACACCCCTCCTTGAGAAAGAGCCATATGCCTCCCTAAGTTCCTCCCCAATCAAGGGACCCACCGTGTTGATGGCCGCTAGCTAGCAAAGACCCAACACACCTTAGAGAGCTTGTTGACTAGATATCCACACACCAAGTGTGGGAAGAGGCCCACTTCCCCAAAAATTTATCTACCATGATCCCTTCGACCCTTTCAAGTGGAAGTTCAAAGGCCATCCCACAACCCCGCACACGAAAGTCATCTTTTGGATAGGAGTGCATATGTCTTGGCGTACCACACCACTTGGCATGATTAGTAAGTCGGGTCCATTCATTCATATCACTCACATGTCAAGACGGAATCATGAGTGGTCCATATTCGGGTGTAACGGCCCTCCCCTATTCATCTTTGATCTTACGCATAATAGGAGAATTCATGGATGTCTGGGTCCCCCGGCATTTGTCACCCCCATGCATGACCAGATCACCTATGGATGCCCCGATCCTCCTAGGTCGGTCGAAGTCTTCTTGGCATCAAATCATGATAGGTCTATATTTGGTTGCCCCGGTCCACCCTTACCCACACTCATTTTCACACCTACACCGCATCGTAGTGCATGGCATACGCATTCAAGCAAGCATCGAGCAACGAGCGGTGAGGTTCACAAGAAGCGGGCAAAATCTTGCAAGCGCCACTTGGGATTCCAAGTAGGCAACTTGGCAATGGTGACATTGGAGTGGCTCTACCCTGAGGTCACCTCCAAATCGAGGGCACGAGGACTTGGACCTTCCCGATTTCTGAGTGGCTTTGGCAACCCGGCTTACGGCTTGGACTTACCGATGGGTTTTGGGATTCACCCCACTTCCCACGTGGCAGACCCGACACCCTATACGAGCACCACGGTGGATCCTAGTGAGAGCCTCGAGCCTACGCCTACCTTTGAGAGAGTCACCCTCGGAGTGCCACCTTTTATCAGCCTGAGAGCCCGACGTGTGCACACGGAGGTAATACTAGACAAGCAAGATACCATCGTCGGCAAGAGGGTGTGTCCGTGCCACCTTGAGAAGCTGAAGCGCCGTCCCCCGGCTAAGGATGCGGGGTTGAGTCAGGAGATCATGGTTCATCTGAATCTGCTTTGGAGGACCACTTCCCTAGTGGACCCATACTCGACGGAGTCGAGTTCTCCGCATCCCGGGGGTATGATGGGGACATCTCCGACCACTCCACATTTTTTGAGACTCATGATGATTGCCAGCAGTGCTACATCTTGTTCGCCACTTTACTTCGAGTCATATGATGTATTTTTATTTTCTTATTTAAGTCTTATCATGTAATTTTCCTTTTAATTGAGTCAAGTACCTAGGTAAATAGGTCATTATAGTGGTTAATGTGTCATTTGGGCCCAATTAAGTGGGCTAGGCCCAGGGGTGCCCCTCTCCCTTTGGTTTGTATAGTCATTAGTCTAAGAGTCAGGGATTTATTGTAAAACGTGGGATTCCTATAAATAGGACCCCATTCCCCCATTTGAGAACTAATGAATGAATGAATATTTGAGAATTGCTAAGTCCAACTTAAGTGTTCTTCTTTTGGTGAGAAGCCAATAGAGTGAGTGAGAAGCCCTGGGTGAGAAGCCCACTACCTCTCCCTCTCTCTCTCCTGTGCCACTTTCTCTCTCCTCTCTCCTGGCTAAAATTCTCTCTCTCTCCTCTCTCCTCTATCCACCTCATCCACTCTTCAATTGCCACATCACCCACCCCTTCATATCCCAAGGCCCCAATAAATCCTCCCATCAATTCCCTCCCCCTCCCAAGGTGACCCTTGGCACTCCCCATACACCTCCTCCTTCTCCCAAGGTAGAACACCTCCCCCCATGCACCCCTTCCCTTCCCCAACACACCCTTTTCCCTCCCCTAGGCCAGAAATAATCACCCTCCATTAAACCAAATTCAAACATCCCCATTCTCCCACCTTCCCCTAGGCCAAGTGTTCCCCCACCTCTCTCCTTCTCCATCCTGGCCGCACCTCTCACTTCCTCCACCTGCTAGCTGCGTCCCCAGCCTCTCCCCTCCCCATTCTCCTTGCCACCACCCTCCTCCCCCATCCCCCTCACACCAGGAAAGGCCCCAGGTCCATCTCCTAGCATTTGCTCCCCCTCAACCCTCCATTATTCCCCTCTATTCCCCTACTACCAGCATGGAACCTACAACATCAGAGTACTACGAAGTTGCAGAGTGTTCCACATCTTCATCGTGTATCTTCTTGTGGTGTATCTTATATTGGTGTAAAGCACTTAGAAGCAGCTTCACATAAGAGGTGGTCTCACATCCATCCGACATCCGTGCTGCCTGGGAGGGTCATTCTCCCTCGATTGCGCAATGCTGCTCCGGCAGGGAACTAGAGCCCAAGAGAAGAAGCGACCACGGCCGCTCCTGTGCGAGTTTGGACCTTATTTTTGGGCTGAGATCTTCTCCTCCCAGTCCCCTGCCATCTCCAAGAAGTAGGGTGCCATTTGAACCCCGGAGCACAAAGTTCCAATTTTTCTCCCCAGAGTGCGCAGGTCAGTTCCACCTGAGACAGATCCGACCCCTTCCAACCATTCTGGTTCTCGTAGTCTACTCTGACCTCCTCCGGTGACCCCGTTGGTCTCTGATCGAAGAGGACTCGTCCACGATCGCAACTGCTCTGGTCCCGTCCTCATCGGACCCCAGGAGTGTTCGTGGCGGCCACTTCTTCCAGTAATAGAGGTTCTGGGACATCCAGAGCCAGGTCCGACCAGCCTTGGTCCCGACCCCGCCTCGGCCACCGTCGGCATCAGAATAATCTCCAAAAATTTGGGCGTCTTCCTGGGCCAACCCAAGACATTTTGGCACTGGTCCCATCATCATCTGAAGTCGGTGGAGTCCGTGGCGGCACCGTCATCACCTTCCTATCCGGCTGTTCCAGAAGCGGTCAGAACTTACGTAGCTTGACAACTCGACTTTATCTTAAGTTCCCCCACCACGCCTGGCCAGCTTAAAGCCCCTCCCTATATGAGGTAGTGTTTGCTTGTAATCCTACAGTTCCCCACCCCTAGTCCAACCCCCTTGCAAGCGGCGTAGTGATTGTAACTTGTTATTTTCAAGTTAGAGCTACACCGGCGCATCGTGCGGGGTATACCCACACTTCCCCGCTCGCCTTGTCTCCGGCCAGGATCGGCATCTTCATGCTGACTAGGTGAGTTTCAGGCGCCATCTTCTGCTGGTTTTATCATTGCTTAGCTTAGTATTATTTCCGGTTGCCCGTCGGACGGCGAATGAGTGCACGTTCCAACTTTCCATTCATCGAGTGACCATCGCGGAGCGAGGCGAGAGAAACCCCTTACATCCCACGCCCTTGGTGTGCTGGCCGCCGATGGAATTGGGCATCCCCAGCCCTTAGGGGTCCATCCTAAGCTCGCCTTACCCCGTAACATCAACGTCCCACCTCGAACCCTTCCCACCATCGCTGGTTTGCCTCTGAGCAACTGTGAATGCTACGCGAGTCAGTCCGCTAGAGTGAGTCCACCGCTCAAGGTTGATTGCTTGCAAGTCTAGGTCCAAGGTGCATCAGTCTAGTGGTTATCACCAACAAGGTGGTGTCACATCATCACATCTCCCCCGCACTTTTAAACGTATTTATATCGCGATCACCTCCCTTTATTCTTTATTGTTATTATCATTCGAGGCCCACGGTCTCTGGCAATCACGTTCACTCCTCTCTAGCATCCACGCATGCTCCCTTTATTCCCTTTTATCCCTTAATTCCATCCCTTAGTATTCTTTCTTTTTTAGTTTTTAATCTTGTGGATTTCTCATAAATCTACAAGGAGTAGCTTAGAGAGCCGTGGTTCCATCGGTTGCCGTTTGACCGTTCGTGCTATGACTATTACTATTGTTGTTGTTCTTGTTAGCGCTACTATTTACCGCCGTTGTTTTGTGGTGGGGATCTGTGGGACCCCTACTGAGCCAATAAGATGAGACTACCCCTATCTTTTCAGGTGTTGCGGTTCCTTCTCGAGGTTCCGAGGTGCAACGCGGTGGTTCGTACTTGCAGCTCGGTAGAGTTGGGAGTGTACCCGACATTAGAGTACATTTCTTTTCCCTGTAGACTGTGCTTTGATGGACTGGACTCTGTAGTTAGAATATTCATTTAAAATATAATTTTATTTCCTATTATTTAAATAGTTAATTATATAGTTGTTGCCTACACTATTTTAAATTTCAATATACCTCCACACACCCTAATAACCCTTCCGAGCCTCTCGACTCGTGGGTGACCGGTAAGGATTCGAATGGTATCGGGTTATTCCCGGTATCTAGATCTTGAGTCATTACAGGCCTGGCAGACATCGAACTAGGTTTGATGTTTTGCGATCTGTCACAGTCGCGTCCTTGGAACCTGATGTATTTTTGTGAACGCGTCAGGGTGACCAAACACGTCTGTGTTGTGCCCATGTGGTTTTGATGATGGTTTTAATGGTGGTTTTGATGATTGGCCTTTGAAGTGAGTTATTCACTGTGAGTCATCTTGCTGTGTGTGTCATCATGCTATTATTCAGTCATTCTCTGATCATAATGTTGTTTTATCATGTAAGTGAATGGAGTTCATTTGGCTGTCAGATAACATGCTCTACTCAATTCTGTCTACACTCTGTCTGCACAGTCTACACAGCAGTGCGTCAACTCATTGTGCTGATGCGTCGACTCTTCAGCTCAATCTCTCAAGTCTATACACTCCATGCCCATTCAAGTCTATTCATTGGGTTGATTCAAAGTCTGTACAGCATGCCTTATTGTTCATATCATTAAGTCTGTACATTGGCATCTCATCTCCAAGTATGTACATCGCTACTTTATCAAAGCCTGTACAGTCGATCTTCAAGTGTTTGGCCAACTCTGTACATCCGTTTTGCCTATTCATTGTTGAGGCAGAGTCTGTACATTGGCTCAGACTTTCCAAAGTCTGAACATCGCAGTGTTCAAGTCTTTCAAAGTCTGTACATTGGATTCATATCATTGAGTCTGTACATTGGCATCGGGCATCTTCTAATTGAAGTCTATACACTGGTCATCATACTCTAAGTCTGTACACTGCCCGACCATTTAAGCCTACACATTGCCAAAGTCTGTACAGCTCAACTCTATACATCCTTCTAAACTTCAACTCTATACATCCGATTACTGTTGCAGTGTTCACCAAGTCTATACATCGCCTTCAGACCTTCAACTCTATACACTGCTACAGGAACCAAGTCCATACACTCTCTCGTTCAAATCCTTCTAAGCCTGTACATCGTCTTCGCATCTGCAAGTCTATACACTGGACTTCATTTTACCAAGTCTATACACTCGACTTTGTTTTACCAAGTGTGTAGACTCCACATCTTTTCCTACACTTGGCCAAGTCTATACACTCATACCTTTCCCTACGCTTTCCTGGCCAAGTCAATACATTGATAAGCCTGTACATTGAATACTGCTCAAACGATCAAAGCTCAAAGTCTGTACAGCGTGAAGTCTAAACATTAGCTCAGGGGCTTCAAGTCTATACATTGAACTATTCTTCAAAGTCTGTACAGTGGCTTCGAATCGGCAAGTCTGTACATCGGCTTCATTCACTCAAGTCCATACATCCACAGTGGTACTTCCATGTCTGTACAATGCTGAAGCCTTCACAAGTCTGTACACTGCTTGAGCCTCACCAAGTCTGTACATCGCTTCAAGCGATTCAAGTCTATACAGCTTGCCTTCACATTCAGAGTCTGTACATCGGTCCTACAGCCGATCGTCTCATTCAGAACTTTGCATGTCTGTACAGTCGAGCGTCTCATGCATCGTCTTACTCTGGCAAAGTCTATACACTGGCTCAAGCTTGTCGAAGTCTATACATCACCATTGGGCATCAAGTCAATACACTTTTCACCGTCTTATTAAGAGTCTTACACTATCAAGTCTGTACATTGCGAACAGTGCATCTCTTCTTCAAAGTCTGAACACTGGCCTCTTGCTTCAAGTCTATACATTGGGTTGTCCGACCACAACTCTATACATTCGGTTGTTATAACTTGAGTCTATATAGTGCTCACAGCACAGTCGTTCCAAGTCTGTACATTGGTTAGGCTTCGTGAAGTCTATACAGTGGCTGAGCAATGTAAAGTCTACTCATTGGTAAGGCTAGTTCATGCATTGTTCATCATCTATCTTGTTCACTGCGTCGACGCTGACACTGGATGCGTTGACGCATTGGCCAGTTGCCAAGGGCGTGAGCATCTCGCTTGAGGAGCTGAGACGACGCTGCACGATGGAAGCGTTGACGCCTTGGGCTGATGTCCAAAGGTCTTTTGATCAACATCAAGTCTGTACAGCATGAAGTATGTACATTGGTTTTGTCTTGAACAGAAGGCCTAAGTCTATACACTCGATTGTTATGTCTTTAACCCTATACATTCAATTGTTAGGCCTAAGCCTATACACTCGATTGTTAGACCTTTAACTATGTATATTGGTTGAGTCTATACACTGAACGCATGAAGACTTCTAAGTCTATACACTCCCTCACTCTGTACACACTTGCTATATTGATTTCTATAAGTCTATACATTGCTTAACTATGCACAGCCTGTGTTAATTTTGTTCATCGACTGAACACTTCTTTAATCATGCAGGTGCCTGGCTCGTGATCCAAGGATGGACGAGATACCAGGATGCTGCCACGTGGTCCAAATTTCTAGGGTAGGAAATGTGGAAGCCACACGCGCCCAGTGTGCCTGCTGCTGCTATATATACAAGACTTCTTCCACAGAAGAAGATGATCGTAGCCTTGAGAGCAATAGCAGAATAGCAGAAGTGCAGAAGTGCTGAGAGTTCGATCCAGCAGAAGAGAAGAGTTGCAGAGAAGAGAAGAGAAGAGAAGAGAAGAGAAGAGACAGAGAGAGCCTGCGAAAGAAGAAGAAAAAGAGTGAAGAAGCAGAAGAGAAAGAGAGAGAGAGAGAAGGAGTTCATAGAGAAGAAATGGGAAAAGCTTGAAGATCTGTCCTCTGGCGTTTGGATCAAATCCAAGCCAGACCTGCTCCCTTGAGAGCTACATTACTTGTATTTCGTTTCTAGCTTTTGGCGCTGTGATTTTTCATCCTTTCTTACTATCCTTTTTATCTTTCCATCTTTGTACTTCCGATCCTCTGGACTGAGGTCGGGTTCCTCCTGGTGAGTCAGGAGAAGGGAGATCTGATCTCCGGTTGCAAGTAGCTGGGAGCTACTTGTGGGTTCCCCCCGGTTTGAAGGAAGGGAGGATTGGTCCTCCGGTTCTGGGCTTGCGGGTTGCAAGTCCAGGGGTCCCTCCTGGTCTGGAGGAAGAGAGGTCTGCGACCTCTGGTTTCCAAGTGGCTGGGAGTCACTTGGGTGTCCCTCCGGTTGGGAGGAAGAGGGGAGGTTGTTCCCCTGGTCAAGCTGTGTGGCAGCAACTGTTTGCAGACTGAGTCTGCTTGGTTCTAATGTTTGCTAGTGAAGCCTCACTCCGGTTGGGAGTGAGGGGTGGATGTAGGTCTGGAGGACCAAACCACCTAAAAATCTTTTGAGCAATGGTTTGCTTTGTGTGATTGCTTCCGCTAGATGCTTGGATAGACGCGCTTCATGTGTTTGCTCATAAGTTTAATTGAATTAGTTTTATTCTGTGATTGCGTCTAGCATCTGAGTTTTTATTTGGCCATTATTCATAGAAGGATACATTCACCCCCCTCTGTATCCAGGCCTAGCACCCTAACAGTTGGTATCAGAGCGGTGTCTGCATACAAGGTCCAGTGACCTGCAGATTCGATCTTGCAGTCTTAGGTGCTAATTTGTTTTTAGTGCATCAATATTCCTGTTGCATTAATCTGTTGTGTTCTCATGGCTCATACACCGATTTTCAGTGGTACGCATTTTAATGCATGGTTTGCTAGTCTAAAGAATTATATCAAATCTGTCAATCCAGAGCTGTGGAAAGTAATTTCACATGGTCCTCATGAACTGCCAAAGAAAAGGTCCAAATGGAGTGACAGTCACAAGTCTATGCATGAAGAGAATCAGATAGCTATAAATCTAATGAAGGCAGCTACTGATAGAGCCTTTCACTCATGCTTCTTTGATTGCAGTTCTGCTAAAGATATTCTGGATATGCTGAAGTGAACTCAGAAGAGAGATGTGGACAGCTGCATGATGGCTGACAGAAATGATCAAGGCAGCAATCAAATTGAAGAAGATGAAGATGATGAGGTAAATGTCTTCGAGAATTTTTCTCTAGAAGATTGGGAGAATGCATATGCTGAATTATTTGAATCTCATGAACTGTTAAGAAAACAATATAAAAAATTGAAGAAGGGTACTGGTTTAGATAGTTCAAGCTCTCCTTGTAGAAATTGTGTTGAATTGAAAAATATTCATGATGCCTGTATGTCTGATTTTCAAATATTGAAGAAACAAGTTTCATTATTGAAAACTGAAAATCAAGATCATATAAATATGATATCTGAACTCAAAGAAAAATTCAACTCAGATAATGATAATCAGACTCTTGTTAACTATCATGACCAGTATGAAAAATTACTGAAAAACTTTGAAAGTGTGAACTCAGATTTAAACAAGCTGAAATCTGAAAATGATTCTCTGAGAACATCTGCTAATAAAAATGATAAAAAATCTGAGAAACTTGAGCAGGAGAAGAACTTATTTGCTGAAAAACTTGAAGCCATCAAATCTGTGAATGTGGAATTACAGAAAAACATTGAAAAGAAGGAAAAAGATTTGAAGGAATTCAAGGCTGGAAGAAAACTTGAAACTAACTCAGATGATCAGACTTTGATAAATGAGTTAATTCAGAATGACAAGCTCAAGGAAGAAAATGAAAAATTAAAAATGCTGAACTCCACTGTGTCTGAGAGACAGCTAGCTTTAGAAAGAGGAAAAACTGTGTGTGTTGAAGATTCTGATAAACTGAGCAATCTAGAGCAGGAAGTTGAAAAATATAAAACTGCTAACAAAGTTTTGAGTGAAGCTATGAATTACAGTGGGCAAGAGATTGCCAGTTATGAGTTACACATTACCTCTTTGGAAGATGAAATTCAGGATTTGAAAGTTTCTTTGTCTAAATTTTTTGATGGGCAGAAAAACCTAGACAAGCTACTAGGTATAAAAATCAACCCTAGGAAGGAAGGGCTGGGCTACAATAAGATAAACAAGAAAGAACTTCAGAACAAAGTTATGACATCTTTTGTAAATGGTTCAGATGTAGCCACCACCTCTAAAGACAAATAGCCCATTGCTCAGAAAAAGCTAGGAACAACGATTAATTTTAAAAAGGAAGGACTGGGTTACAGTCCAGTCATGAGGAAGGTTGATGGAGCCAACCCGAAAACTATCTTTGTCAAATCTTCTGAACAGGAAAAGCCTTCTACTTCATCTCCAATTCAGTACAAGACTAAGAAAATAGGAAAACATGATAAAAATCAGAAAATGATTGGAAAACAGAAAATAAATAAAAAGGATCCATCAGTGTTTTCTGATCACAGTCCTCACACACACTCACATGCATCTAAAAAGAAGATTGTCTGTCATTACTGTCATAAATTTGGTCATTTGATGCATGAGTGTGAATTAAACGAACTGGATGATTTGAATGCTGAAATGATGAATGCTAGGAAATATCATGATAGAAAACCTGCTGTTCATTCAAAGAAAAGTGAATGCTCTCATTGTGGTAGATTAGGCCACACCTTTGCTCAATGTTGGTTTGCTAATGGAAAGAAAAAACCACTCTCACATCATGCTAAATCTTATGCTAACCAACATGCTTTTAATATAAACAAAACTGCTTCTCTGAACCAGCATGTCAAATGTTTTAATTGTAACAAGCTTGGGCACAAGGCCACTGAATGTTGGGCAAGCTCTTTTAGAAGAAAGTTACCTTTCTGCTCCTATTGTGGGAAGCATGGCCATGTAGTCAAGGACTGCTGGCATGTCCAGGGTAGGAATAGAAATTTCAAAGAATTTGATAGGAACAAACTTGTTTTTAAAAGAATTCCTGTTTGCTCAAATTGTAGAAGACCAGGCCACCAAGTTGCTGCTTGCAGGGTAGCTGGTCATGAAAAGAAAAAAATTCATAATAATATACATAAGAGGAACATGAAACCTGCTAGTTCATGCCACTATTGTGAGCTATCTAGGCATTCAATGCATAACTATTTTATCATGAACTCTGATGACTATTTGGCACAGAAAAAGATGCAGGCAGTCCCAAAAGGGGCTAATTACTATGCAAGACCCAAGACCACTTGGGTTCCTGCTAGTAGAAAATAGGAAGGTGCCTAGCAGGTGTGCCTTGGATGGAATAAATGGGTAATGATCCAAGGCACTCAAGAATGAAAAACCCCATTCTCACACTTTTCAGGTAATCTCTCTGCATTTCCTATTTTGAAACTCATTGCATATCTGGTTTGATGTATTCTTGCATATCTTGTTCTTAGTTTCATCTAGTGCATGCATATTAAATCTATTCTTGCATATTCATTCATCATCTGCCAGTTGCATTATTTTCTGATCATGCACTCTAAAATTTCTGAAAATCTGAACTGAATGAGAATATTATTTGAAATTTGTGTGTTGCAATAGCTCACTGAACATTCTGAATTGCATATAGGACTGCATGTTGAATTATCATGCATGACCTCATCAGTGTCTCATAGCAAACATTGTATGTTTTCAGGGGGAGTTAATTGCATGTCCTTGCATAGCATTCAGTGTTGAGTCTTTGCATGCATGCAGTTAATTGCATTGCATTTTACTGCATTGAACATACCAAAAAGGGTAATTGAATGCATAGTGTCAGGGGGAGTCAATACATTGTATGCAGGTGGTCAAGTGCATACATCTCTGTCAGAATTCACTGCATGTTATCCTTGGAAATCCTGAAACTTGCCAGACCTCCTGATATCTTGCTTGTTGTGCATAACCTTTTCCTCATTATTTTTAAGTGACAAATCTTGATCTTATTCGGAAAACACTGAGCTTCAAAATCTCTCCTATAAATTTGTATCTTTTGGCTTCAGAATTCTATCAGTCTATCATGAAGATTTCAATGGGACTATCTCGATCATAAATATGAAAATTCTTGAACTAGAAATCTTCTATTATATATTTTTATAAATGACTGAAATAACTCATGTGGTTTAAGTTTAATGTATTCAATGAGTTTGGCTTTAAAATCTCTTAAAAATATCTGAAGCATGTTTAATAAATATTAACCATCTGTTTCATGCTGTGTCTTGTAAAATCTTCTGAAATCTGCATTATTGAATACATGACTTTATTTGGTTAAGTACATGAAATTGTTATTGATTTGAAGCAAAGGAATTTGTCTGAATTGTCTAAAGGGTAATTGTTGTCAGAGCAATGACTTTGGTCACTGAGAAACCATGTCCAAAGGACTGTGTCATGAGGTGTCTTAGTCAACTCTGCAGAATAAAATTCATTAAAAATTCAGGCAGAGCAATGGCATGCACACTGGAAAATACAACTAACTCATCAAGAAATGATTTGCAGTGTGTCATGATGTGTAAATGCTATCTCTTTTCATATAAAGTATGACAGCTAGTCACACTAAGTGCTTAGGGATATTGGCCTCTGATCAAGGTATATCCTCTAGTTACAAGGTGTGCACTGAACTAGAGTGCTCGTAAAATTTGTAGCATGAAAAAATTTATTGAACAACTTGAAATGTTTGAATATTGATGTTAAAATCAAATTGTTATAACCCTAGACAAAATCATATGACTTCATAATTGCTTGATCTCAATACTAATGCATGTAATTTCGAAAGAAGTCAATAAATTTGATTGTGTAAGAGAAAGGGAGTTTTATCAAGATAAATATGAGGGCTTGGTTTATTTTTATTAAACCATGGTTTTAGATATCAATACAGAATTTTATTGATAAACTCTGCATACATCATGTTTAAACCATGCTGATCAATAAAAATCATTCATAAGCCCTTATAATGGAAGACTTTGAAATATTCTGATTTGGATTTATGAGAATGACATTCCCTTGAAAATCTGACTGAAATTCTTGTAGTTGAAGCCTCTTTAAAAATCTGATTATTTGAATCTTTTCTGCTCACTGTCCTTGATTCATTGAACTGACCTTGTCATTGAAAGCCTCGGTGGTCTTCTTCTCAACTATATCAATTGGAAGTCATGCAACATGCATATCAATTGGCATCTATTCAGGGGGAGTTTCCATGTCATATGCATCATACTGCATAGAAACTCTTAAAGGGGGAGAATTGTGATCTTGCATTTTGAAATCTCCATCTGCATATACATTCTTACCTTCCCATGATTCATCTTGACTATATCAAAGGGGGAGATTTTTGCCAAAGGGGGAGTTTGTTTTTTCAATTATAGCATGCTGGTTGCTTTAATTTCTCAAACTATTTTCTTTTTGATGACGTCAAAGGGGGAGAATAGTTTGAGTCATCAGATTGACTCACTGTGTAGTGTTGCCATCATCAAAAAGGGGGAGATTGTTGTGCCCATGTGGTTTTGATGATGGTTTTGATGATTGGCCTTTGAAGTGAGTTATTCACTGTGAGTCATCTTGCTGTGTGTGTCATCATGCTATTATTCAGTCATTCTCTGATCATAATGCTATTTTATCATGTAAGTGAATGGAGTTCATTTGGCGGTCAGATAACATGCTCTACTCAATTCTGTCTACACTCTGTCTGCACAGTCTACACAACAGTGCGTCAACTCATTGTGCTGATGCGTCGACTCTTCAGCTCAATCTCTCAAGTCTATACACTCCATGCCCATTCAAGTCTATTCATTGGGTTGATTCAAAGTCTATACATCATGCCTTATTGTTCATATCATTAAGTCTGTACATTGGCATCTCATCTCCAAGTATGTACATCGCTACTTTATCAAAGCCTATATAGTCGATCTTCAAGTGTTTGGCCAACTCTATACATCAGTTTTGCCTATTCATTGTTAAGGCAGAGTCTGTACATTGGCTCAGACTTTCCAAAGTCTGAACATCGCAGTGTTCAAGTCTTTCAAAGTCTGTACATTGGATTCATATCATTGAGTCTGTACATTGGCATCGGGCATCTTCTAATTGAAGTCTATACACTGGTCTTCATACTCTAAGTCTGTACACTGCCCGACCATTTAAGCCTACACATTGCCAAAGTCTGTACAGCTCAACTCTATACATCCTTCCAAACTTCAACTCTATACATCCGATTACTATTGCAGTGTTCACCAAGTCTATACATCGCCTTCAGCCCTTCAACTCTATACACTGCTACAGGAACCAAGTCCATACACTCTCTCGTTCAAATCCTTCTAAGCCTGTACATCGTCTTCGCATCTGCAAGTCTATACACTGGACTTCATTTTACCAAGTCTATACACTCGACTTTGTTTTACCAAGTGTGTACACTCCACATCTTTTCCTACGCTTGGCCAAGTCTCTACACTCATACCTTTCCCTACGCTTTCCTGGCCAAGTCAATACATTGCTAAGCCTGTACATTGAATACTGCTCAAACGATCAAAGCTCAAAGTCTGTACAGCGTGAAGTCTAAACATTAGCTCAGGGGCTTCAAGTCTATACATTGAACTATTCTTCAAAGTCTGTACAGTGGCTTCGAATCGGCAAGTCTGTACATCGGCTTCATTCACTCAAGTCCATACATCCACAGTGGTACTTCCATGTCTGTACAACGCTGAAGCCTTCACAAGTCTGTACACTGCTTGAGCCTCACCAAGTCTATACATCGCTTCAAGCGATTCAAGTCTTTATAGCCTGCCTTCACATTCAGAGTCTGTACATCGGTCCTACAGTCGATCGTCTCATTCAGAACTTTGCAAGTCTGTACAGCTGAGCGTCTCATGCATCGTCTCACTCTGGCAAAGTCTATACACTGGCTCAAGCTTGTCGAAGTCTATACATCACCGTTAGGCATCAAGTCAATACACTTTTCACGGTCTTATTAAGAGTCTTACACTATCAAGTCTGTACATTGCGAACAGTGCATCTCTTCCTCAAAATCTGAACACTGGCCTCTTGCTTCAAGTCTATACATTGGGTTGTCCGACCACAACTCTATACATTCAGTTGTTATAACTTGAGTCTATATAGTGCTCACAGCACAGTCGTTCCAAGTCTGTACACTGGTTAGGCTTCGTGAAGTCTATACAGTGGCTGAGCAATGTAAAGTCTACTCATTGGTAAGGCTAGTTCATGCATTGTTCATCATCTGTCTTGTTCACTGCGTCGACGCTGACACTGGATGCGTTGACGCATTGGCCAGTTGCCAAGGGCGTGAGCATCTCGCTTGAGGAGCTGAGGCGACGCTGCACGATGGAAGCGTTGACGCCTTGGGCTGATGTCCAAAGGTCTTTTGATCAACATCAAGTCTGTACAGCATGAAGTATGTACATTGGTTTTGTCTTGAACAGAAGGCCTAAGTCTATACACTCGATTGTTAGGTCTTCAACCCTATACATTCAATTGTTAGGCCTAAGCCTATACACTCGATTGTTAGACCTTCAACTATGTACATTGGTTGAGTCTATACACTGAGCACGCATGAAGACTTCTAAGTCTATACACTCCCTCACTCTGTACACACTTGCTATATTGATTTCTATAAGTCTATACATTGCTTAACTATGCACAGCCTGTGTTAATTTTGTTCATCGACTGAACACTTCTTTAATCATGCAGGTGCCTGGCTCGTGATCCAAGGATGGATGAGATACCAGGATACTGCCACGTGGTCCGAATTTCTAGGGCAGGAAATGTGGAAGCCACACGCGCCCAGTGTGCCTGCTGCTGCTATATATACAAGACTTCTTCCACAGAAGAAGATGATCGAAGCCTTGAGAGCAATAGCAGAATAGCAGAAGTGCAGAAGTGCTGAGAGTTCGATCCAGCAGAAGAGAAGAGTTGCAGAGAAGAGAAGAGAAGAGAAGAGACAGAGAGAGCCTGCGAAAGAAGAAGAAAAAGAGTGAAGAAGCAGAAGAGAAAGTGAGAGAGAGAGAAGGAGTTCGTAGAGAAGAAATGGGAAAAGCTTGAAGATCTGTCCTCTGGCGTTTGGATCAAATCCAAGCCAGACCTGCTCCCTTGAGAGCTACATTACTTGTATTTCGTTTCTAGCTTTTGGCGCTGTGATTTTTCATCCTTTCTTATTTTCCTTTTTATCTTTCCATCTTTGTACTTCCGATCCTCTGGACTCAGGTCGGGTTCCTCCTGGTGAGTCAGGAGAAGGGAGATCTGATCTCCGGTTGCAAGTAGCTGGGAGCTACTTGTGGGTTCCCTCCGGTTTGGAGGAAGGGAGGATTGGTCCTCCGGTTCTGGGCTTGCGGGTTGCAAGTCCAGGGGTCCCTTCTGGTCTGGAGGAAGAGAGGTCTGCGACCTCTGGTTTCCAAGTGGCTGGGAGTCACTTGGGTGTCCCTCCGGTTGGGAGGAAGAGGGGAGGCTGTTCCCCTGGTGAAGCTGTGTGGCAGCAACTGTTTGCAGACTGAGTCTGCTTGGTTCTAGCGTTTGCTAGTGAAGCCTCACTCCGGTTGGGAGTGAGGGGTGGATGTAGGTCTAGAGGACCGAACCACCTAAAAATCTTTTGAGCAATGGTTTGCTTTGTGTGATTGCTTCCGCTAGATGCTTGGATAGACGTGCTTCATGTGTTTGCTCATAAGTTTAATTGAATTAGTTTTATTCTGTGATTACATCTAACATTTGAGTTTTTATTTGGCCATTATTCATAGAAGGATACATTCACCCCCCTCTGTATCCGGGCCTAGCACCCTAACAGTCTGTTCTTCCAGTTCTTGCAATTGCGACATGTCCTTGTGATGCATCGACAAATGCATCATGGCGGTATGACGCACCTGTTTCCGTTATAGTCATTAGTCGCGACACCTCTCTTTGACGCATCTATTTAAATGTGTCATCTTGATGTGACAAGTCTATTCTGACCCAATTTTTCTCATGCTTCGTGGTTCGTGCGTAATCCTGAATCCTATGTTCGAACAATTCATGTTTTAATCTCCCCAGATATTTTCTGGGACTATAGAGTTCTTCTTGAGTTCTCTCAGACTCTTAACTTCCTTGAAATTACTTGAATCATTCCCTTGGAACTCTTATTTTGCTATATATGTTGTGGATGTCAAGATATTTTACATGGGGTCTTCGGATCCATAACCTCAATGTCGGGCATTATTGGGGCCTCGTCTGGTCCTGGGAGGAGCACCCGAAGGTACTTGTGCCCATTGGAGCTATTATTGACCATGGTGTGGCATTGCACTGGAGTGCTTGACTTGCTAGATTGATTTATGATATTTCCCCATCTATATTGTAACACCCAAGATTTTTTTTTGGATCAAGATCCATGGATTTCGGAGCGCTTCGTGGCTCCTAGATCACGTTTGGTAATTGAATCGGATTTGTGGCTGTTGACCCTTCGTATCCCCGTGTAGGGTGAACCATTGAGCTTTCGGGCTCTAAGACATTATAGGTGTGTTGCGTATTTTTCGATGATCGTGAGGGGTGATTTTTTTTCAAAACTTTCCTATTTTCCAAGTTTTTTAAATCCCAAATCATTTTCTATATAAACCCTTAACCACCCCCTCTCACCCTCATTCTCACACTCTCTCCCTCTCTCCTCTCATTTCTCTCTTTCTCTACCTCTCTTCTCCGGGCCGACAGAGGCAGCGGTGAGCAAGGTGGAGGCGATGTGGGAGTGACAAGCGGAGAGGATGGAGTGAGGAATGAGGTGGAGGCGTGGTGAGGCTTCGTCCGCGGATTTTAGAACCTGGCGGTGATTTGAGGTGTTTTCGCATGGAATCGGCATCCCCGGCGCTGGTAATCATCGGTGGCGGTAGGGGGATAGATCCTTGGCCCTTCCTTTCCATTTCTCCCCATTTTATAGGCCGAGGTGAGGCCGAGTGTTGGTTTTGTTCATCTCGGGGTTAAAACGCATGATTTTGGGGTGAGCGACGGATTTGCCGTTTTGATTGTGTTTCTGGGATTTGAATGGCGCCTCTTGGTGGTCTAGAGGCTGGGGAATGGTTTCCCCATATTTTCTTCATCACTTGGGGTGATTGGGGCGTGGATTAGGGCCCCTCGGATGAGGTTTCACAGGTCCATCACCAGAATCAGTTGACCATTTGGATGTTCACCGTGGACGGGCACTGGCCCATAGACGCGGTCGGTCGACCAACTACATCTGTGGCGGTCACGGTCTTAGGACCGATCACGACTATGAGAATGCGGTTGGTAACCCAACCACTTTCCCAGCCGGTCAACCGGGCCGTCTTGGCAGGTCGACCGACCTCTGTAGGTCGACTGACCCTTGCAGGTAGGTCGACCAAAATGTAGCTGTCCTGCCCGTTTTGGCCTCTGGTCGACCTGGTCGAGACCCTTTGGTTGACCTTTGGCCCCGTGGATGTCCCGGACACCCCGTAGGGATCGAGACTGTGTTTTTAGGTGTCTGGAAGAACCATTGTACCTCGATTAGCATGCCCATGTAGTTTAGAGGGTATGGGTGACCCCATGTGTTCCGGGCTTCCTTGCATTGCTAGATCGAGTCACCATGCACTTGTGTAGGTGCGGGGGGCTATCCCTGCACAACGTTAGCTTCTTTGGAAAGTGGTGTCCGTGTGAGCCATGCGTATGGCCTATGACTCTGAGTCCTGTGACCTGGCTTGGGGCTTCTAGTCTCCCTTAGAAAGGGAATGGACTTGGTGGTTTTGAGCTGCCTTAAGGATTCTTTTGACCGTGGCTTCTGACTCTAGGACTAGGGTGGTTTGACGGCATGGTGTCATATTTTACAATGGTTTTGGCTTGAGTCACGTGACTTAAGGACTATTGGATTAGCAGGTCTAGTTGATTGTCCAGAGTTTGGTGGCATTGGGCCACCCGGTACTTCGTGATTTTTGTGATGGGTGTGTGCGTAGCCTTGCTACTATGGGTTTTCCTCTCTATGGAGAGTGTCCACATTCAATGACCCCCCCACTAGTCGTAGCTTGCCTGGGCACTCAGGTGCCGACCCACCTGGCAGTGGTGGAGAGCAAGACCCAGGAGAGATGGTTTTTGGCTGGTTGCCATAGGGCCTCCCACTGTGGCGGCTCGAGTCCGGGTCGGGAGGAAAACCAACTAGAGGGCCTGACATAGCATAGTCAGTCAGTGTGTGCATACGTGGTTGGGGACTTCGGACGTGTGCTGATGAGCACGACCCCGACTAGACCCTTGTCCTTGTGTTACTCGTACGGTGTCTCAGTTTTCGCCTGGGGTGAGTAGGGAGACACCCGTGGTGCAAACTAAGTTGTCAGTGAGTGCATGCATCCGGCCTTGCTTCTAGTGGGCGGCGCTCCTGTCATGTGACACGTGATGCTTTTGACTCGTGGTTTGGTTTTCCATCTACGAGACGTGGCTTTTCGGGTAGCTTCTGCGTGCTTCCCCAATGTAGAGGTCTAGGGTTCCTGGTAGAGTTACCAAGGTCTCACCCATAAATAGTGTAGGGTTCACGACAGTGAGGTCGTGACTGTACCATTGGACCGTATAGTCTTGGTTGGGCCTTTGTTTGCCAGGACGGGCCCTCATGACAGGGATGTCGTGAATTTTCTTTCAGTACCTAGCCATAGTTTTGCCAGTGGGTCGGCCGTCGCGACTGTGAGATTGGGGTTCCCTTTCCGTGCCGTTAGGAGTAGCTTAGAGAGCTATACTTCCGTTGCCTCCTTTTTGCTTCCGTTGTTGTTATGCTCGCTACTGTTTCTGATGTTATTATTTTTGTTGTTATCGTTGTTGTTTACTGCCGTTGTTTAGTAGTGGCGATTCGCGGGACCCCTACTGAGCCAATGAGATGAAGCTCACCCCTTCCTTTTCAGGTGTTGTAGTTCCTCCTCGAGGTTCGGAGGTGCAGTGCTGAGGTTCGTGGTTGCTAGCTCGCCAGAGTTGGGAGCATACCCGGCACTTGAGTACGTTTCTTTCCCTGTAGACTATACTTCGTTGGACTAGAGTCTGTTGTTAATTTGTTAATTGAAAATGTAATTTATTTATTGTTATTTGAAACAGTTAGTTATATAGTTATTTCTTACATTATTTTAAATTTCAATGTACTTCCACACACCGATTAACCCTTCTGAGCCCTCCGGCTTGTGGGTGGCAGGTCAGGATTCAAATGGTATCAGTTAATTCCCGGTATCTAGATCTTGGGTCGTTACAGATTATATCAGAGTGGGAGTTGTGGACGTACATGGGAATTTGAGATAATTGCAGAGTTTAGAGTCCATAAGGTCCAGTATAGTCGGCAACGGGCATAGGGTTTTTGTGTTTATCTACCACTTTACTTCTCGCGTGAGAGCTAGAGTGCGTAGTATTGGCACTATGAAGGCGGTTCCGATTATCGTAGGAGTGCCGACGGGGGGCTGAAGAGTAAGATAGATAGTTACCTTCCCCAGAGGTGGTGGCCCTGGCTATGATGTGTTGGGCAGAGTTTTGTCGACAGGTGTGAGTCTGTAGTGCTACATTCACGGAATCAGTGACAAGGCTAGGTGGCTGGCGAGGATAGTTCATGGCTAGGTGGCCGTGAGTGTGCTCCGGGGGAGTTAGTGTTGTTTTGGCCACCCCAGCTTGAGGTTTAGCTAGCCCCTGATGCATGAAGATTATGTTTTAGGGTGGCAGAGTGGATGCCTTGATCGAGAGAAAGTGCTCGGACCAGTGGAGGATCTTCCTGGTGAGCTGTTGGTTGTCAAGCCTGACATTCTCGTCATGCTCTATGACGCCAGAGATGATGTTCTAGTCCCAATTATTTTTACAAATTTTGAGGTAGGATTGGGTAGAGATGCCCAAGTGCGTTTTAAGTCCTGCGTGTCTTCGTGTGAATAGGCTATGTTAGCTCTAGATTTGGTTCGAGATTGTGTGGCGGTGACTTAATTCCGGGCCCAAATTATGGAATTGAGGCCATTATGCACCACACTCGATGCACCGTGTGAGGTGGCAGGTGAGATGTGAAGGTTCAATGGCATGTTCAAGACTTGAGGATAAGCTGAGGCAACTACCGATCGTGGTTCGTACTGTGGCTCTTGGCATGGTGGTCTACGCGGCAGTAGCTCGAAGATGGATATTTTGAGGACCCGGGAATTGAGAATGGATGGATGTCAGTAAGGACAGATTCAAGGGAATAATGTCTTATGGTTAATAGTGTAGCAGCCTTTGAGCCTAGCATCATTAGTGATTTTCTTCGCTCCTCGGTAAGTGTTTTGGTGTGTTAATGGGTCTGGGATCAGAGACAGGCATAGGTAGGGAGTGTGTAGCAGCGGCTAGCTCAACCGCTATGGTAGAGTGTGGCTGGCGATCAGCAGAGTCAGTGCTAATGGTGTGCCGGGAGATGCTATGTCACGCCCCGAGCGCAGAAGATACCCGGGGTCGTGGCCAGCTTTTATAGAACCAATCAATCAGAGTAATATATAAATATATTTTGAAAAAAGATAGAGTGCGCAAAAGGCTAAATAATTACTAAGATTAAATTTTTAAAATGATACCAATAGTCCAAGATGACAATTATCAAACAACCAAATGGTGATAATTCTAATCCATTACATTCATTACTCAAATCCAACTGCTAGTAGGGGTGATCATTATTCGGGTTCAACCTAAAAATCAAACCGAACCGATAGATTTGGTTCGGTTTGGTTTGGGTTGAAATTTAAAAATTTTCAGTTTGGGTTCAAACCGAACCGTATTAAAAATTTTGGTTTGGTTTGGTTTGGTTTGGTTTTGAAGTTCAAGAAATCGAACAAAACCAAACCGAACCGAATAACTTGAATTTAAGAATATTTTTGTCAAATTAATATAAATGTATATGTAACTATAAATTCCAATTCAAAAAGTTCAATTCTCGCCAGCCTAATGGAGTTTCCAACTTTATGAAATAGCTTTCAAATCACCTTCTATTTTACTATAACTGAAGTTCTTAATTTTTTATGTGAAAATATAATGGAGCTTGTTCTTACAAGTTACAACTTTTTATGTTATTTTTTTAATATTTACTTTATTTGGTAGAAATTCTTTTACCCTACCTTTCTCTACCGTTGTTTGAATCTAATCTAATTTCTAAAAGGAGAGATGAATATGGTTCAAACCGAACCAAACCGAACCAAACCGAATTAATTTGGTATGGTTTGGTTTGGTTTCAAACTAGTTTGGTTTGGTTTGGTTCGGGTTAACGCCTTAATTCGGTTCGGTTTGGTTTGAGAAAAATTCTCTTCAAACCAAACCAAACCAAACCAAACCGTGCTCACCCCTAACTGCTAGGCTACAAGTCTTAACAAGTTTTCAATCAACTAGACCGATATAACAGACATAACTAGAAGTACAAGATAAATGACTCTAGATAAGCAAAGACACGGCTAGCTAATAGTAGGCGATCGGTGACTCTAGCACTCTTCACTCGGTTTCATTCCCATCTTGGAGGTGGTCTCTACCCAAGTTACCAGAAAAATGTTAGAATTGTAACTAGGTGAGCGAATCGCTCAGTAGGAATTACATCTCAAGTTCGAGCAATCTTCAAGTAGTTTACATGTTGCGTGTAATGCAGGTATAGCTATGCATGCTAGACAAGCGAGAAAAATCATGAACTGTATAGAAGAATATCACATGGTTTCAAGTACTAGCAAGTTGACAAGCGAGATATCAAGAACTTCATAGGAAGAGTATTGTACGATTTCAAGTACTATCAAATGTTTGCAAGATTGACAGGAAGGGAAAGAACAAGTTCAAGCGAGTAAGAATCATGTTCAAACAAGTAATATCATGTTCAAGCAAGTAATATCAAGTTTGTTTAATATCAAGTATGTGTAATAAGAATTGGCTATTTCTATCTAGCAAGTAATCGCCTCTTTTTCGGGCCACGCAAGTCAAGTAATCGCCCCTTTTTCGGGCCGCGCAAGTCAAGTCAAGTCAAGCAAGCAAGTAGTGTCATGAGAGAGTAAGTGTGGAATGTCTCAAGTCAAACAAGCAAGTACTTCGGTACAATGCTTAAACACCGTGATCATTCAACTGCCATAGACACAAGTACTTTCGGGCGCTCCTCCCAGGATCAGATCGGGCCCTATACGCACAGTATTTCATGTATTTCTTTTGACATCCACTCTTTATAGCCAATATGGAATTTCAAGGTTTAACCATTGTAAGATATATAAGGTATATTCCATGCATGGAGTTCAAGGACATGTTATCATGTATAGATGAGTTATGATTAAAACAGCGCAAAACACGAGACAAGTCAGAAACCTGGATGGAGTGGCACCTCAAGGGGCTGCCACAGGTCATTGAACTATCGCCCTTCGGGCTGTCATTATTTCTGGAATTGGCGCCCTCACTGAGGGGTGCCCAATCTGCGGACAGAACAAGGGTTCTGTGAAGCTAGTACTCAAGGGAAATGGCGCCCAGAGGGCTGCCATTATTTCATAAAATGGCGCCCTGGGGTCTGCCATTATTTAGGTAATGGGCGCCCTGGACAGGGGCGCCCATTCCCTCTGAAACTCTGGGAATCATGCATTTCTTGTAAATGGTGCCCCTCTGCAGTGTCTTCATTTAAATGAAGACTCTACAGAGAGTCTTCATTTCTTGAAAATGGCACCCTAGGGGCAGTTTTCATTTCAGTAAATAGAACCCTAGGGGCTGCCATTTCTCAGGTAAAGGGGCACCTGCTTAAAGGGGCGCCCATTCAAGTTTTCAGCATTTTTTTCCTTTTTTGTTGCCCTAAGGAATTGACGCCCCACTGTAGGGTCTTCATTTAAATGAAGACTCCGCAGAGAGTCACTAATTCCTTTAAATGGCGCCCTAGTCAGGGGCGCCCTTTTCTCTAGGTGTTTTACACACTGGGCAGGTGCGTTCCAAGACACAAAACACTATTCATCAGGTCGAAAGTTCTCTGAATTAAGAAGTAAGGACTAGGATAGAGGAAAATATCAGGATCACAGAATCATACTCATGTAAGAATTTTATGGTTTAGTTTCATAGATATTAATTTTCTGAACATGGTGTTTATTAATTACTGAAAAATGAATTGACGACATTATGGGGGGTCTTCATTTAAAAGAGTGTCCATACCTGGGGCACCTCTTCAGGAAATGGCACCCAGGTGATGGGCGCCCCTTACCTGAGGGATGGAATTTTGGTTTTTGTAAAACATATATATATATTTTATAAAACATGTTATATATTAGGGCTAAGCATGCTATTTTAAAGCTGTAAAGACTAGTGTAATAAGATATATTCAAATCCCGTAAAACCAGTGTAACAGACTATGTATAGAACCGGTGTAGCAGGCTATAGTTGATATACTTAAAATTCCATGTAACATGCTATATGTTTGACCATAAGGCCAATGTATATTGATCTCAGTAAAGCCGTGTAATAGGCTATATAACATGGAAGATAAGTTATTCTAATTTTACGCATGCATGCTATGTTATCCTATTTAGCTGTTAGTTAGGCTAGATCTTGAGAACACCTACCTTCTTGGAGTGATACACGTGGTACATGAAGTAGAAGGAAGAAGAGGAAGAAGAGGAAGAAGCCTCCTCACGTAGCTGCAGGAAGAAGCCCAACAAGGCTTCAGCGACAGGAACACGGCAAATGACCCTCGCATGTTCGACGGAGGGAAATGTTTATAGGGAATAGCCGAAGGGATCCATGGAACAAGATCTTATAACCTCGTTGTTTGTGTTCCCTTAGAGGTCCATTGTCCGGGAAGGGTACAATGCCAACGAACGCAGGCTGTTCTTGTTTCAACCCCTTCTAGAAGGGGGTCCTTGTGTCTGTGGGAATCGGCGCCCTAGATGGGGGGGCACCCTTTATCTTAGTGGCCCCTAGCAAGTAGAATTAGAGCCCTTGCATTAGGGCGCCCATTCCTATTGCTTAGGAAACATGCTGGCACTCTTCACGTGTTGGTTTTTAAGATGTATATATATATTAATATATAGTTGGTTGGTGTCCCATGGAGGGAATTGGCGCCCTTCCATGGGGGCTCCAATTAGGAAATGACGCCCTGATAAGGGGTGCCCATTCCCTTGGTGTGGGAAGGGGGAAAACCCCTATACGTGTGGTCTATGTGTGGGTATTTAAGTGACGTTGGGCCTCTTAAATGTTCGTATATTTATATAGTGGCCCTCATAAGGTATGGTTCTTTTTATAAGGCCTTCATGTAGAATTATTTATTTAGGAAAATTTTAACTTCTCTATCACTTTATCAGGGGTGCTACACCCTCCCCCACTTAAATGAATTTAGTCTCCAAATTCAATCGCATATACGGAGATATGGAGGGTGCAGAGTACTTACAGACTAGAATAGCTCCGGAAATCCCCTTCACATTGATTCCTCAATTTCCCACGTGGCTTCTTGTTCTAGGCATCAATTCCATTGGATTTTCACCATAGGGATTGTCTTGTTCATTAAAGCTCGGACTTCTCGATCGAGGATCTTCTTCGGTTTTTGCTCGTAAGTAAGGTCCTTCTATACCACTAAGTCATTGTGGTCAATGACGTGGATAGGATCGTGCACGTATTTCTTCAGCATAGAAATCTAGAATACATTGTGCACTTCTGATAGTTGTGGAGGAAAAGCAATGCGGTAAGTCACCTCGCCCACTCTTTCCAATATCTCGAATGGACCAATAAATCTCGGTGTAAGTTTGCCCTTAACACCGAATCTTCTAATACCTCGGCCGGGAGAGACCTTGAGATAAACATGGTCTCCTGCTTGAAATTCCAAATCTCTTCTTCTATTGTCAGCATATGACTTCTGCCTGGACTGTGCTATCTTGAGTCTTTCTCGAATAAGGTGTATCTTCTCAGTTGAATCTCTTACCATATCTGGGCCTAGAATTTATCTTTCACCGACTTCCTCCCAGCATATTGGAGATCGGTAACTCCTGCCATAAAGTGTCTCGAAAGGTGCCATTTGGATATTGGCTTGATAGCTGTTGTTATAAGCAAATTCGGCCAGGGGTAAGTGGTCATGCCAGCTTCGGCCGAAGTCTATAATACATGCTCTTATCATATCTTCAACAACTTGATTTGTCCACTCTGTCTGACCATCTGTTTGGGGATGGAAAGTAGTGCTGAAGTTGAGTTTCGTTCCTAGAGAGTGTTGTAGACTCTTCCAGAAATGAGAGGTAAAGCGTGGGTCTCGGTCGGATACAATTGACATAGGGACTCCATGCAATCTAACAATCTCCTTGATATATAAGGCAACAAGGATATCAACTGACCATCGGCTCTTGATAGGCAAGAAATGAGCCGATTTAGTTAGACGGTCAATGATTACCCAAATTCCATCATGTCCGCCCCTAGACTTGGGCAAGCCCATGATAAAATCCATGCCGATATCTTCCCACTTCCACTTGTGAATATCTAGCAGATGTAATTTTCTAGCGGGTTTCTGATGTTCCACCTTCACCTGTTTGCATGTCAGGCAGTGAGATACGAAGTCTGCTACTTCCCTCTTCATATTAGGCCACCGAAAGTTCGTTTCAAGTCTTGGTACATCTTGGTGGCTCTAGGGTGAATTGTGTAACTTGATCGGTGAGCTTCTTCAAGAACCTCTTTCTTTAACTCGGGACAGTCGAGTACACATGTTCGTTCATGAAATAGCAATCTACCATCGGGTGCTAGCTTGAAATCGAGTCTCTCATTCAGCTTGTCCTTTATTTCTACCAGTGCAAGATCTTCTTCTTATAGCTTCTTAATTTCGGGTAGCAAATCTGGATGTGGACTCATATGAGATAGAATAATACACCCATTCTTCTCATCTGTACTGGTATTAAGCTCAGAGAATTTCTCCAGCAACTTTCATTCTTGAATCATACAATAGGCCAATACTGCTCTCGGCTTCCGACTGAGGGCATCAACTACGGAATTACCCTTACCAGGATGGTATTGTATAGTGAAGTTGAAATCCGTAAGATATTCGAGCCAATGACGTTGTCTCATGTTTAGCTCTTTTGGGGAGAATAAATAATTGAGGCTTTTGTGATCGGAGTATACTGTGAACTGTTCTCCGTAGAGATAGTGTAGATCTTTAAGGCAAATACTACCACGGCCAGTTCTAAGTCATGAACCGGGTAGTTCTCTTCATGCTTCTTTAATTGTCGGGAACAGTATGCAATGACTCTCCCATCTTGCATTAATACACACCTGAGGCCAATACCAGAAGCATCGGTATATACCTCGTACTTTTCTCCTATTGGTAATGATAAGACTGGAGCAATGGTCAAGAGATCCTTCAAAGCTTGGAAATTCTTCTCGCTGTCTTCATCCCACTCATAAGGCCCTTCCTTGCGAGTCAATCTAGTGAGAGATACAGCAATCTTTGAGAAGTCCTTGATGAAACGTCGGTAGTAACCAGCTAGACCCAAGAAACTTCGAATCTCTATTGCATTTGTCGGTCGTTCCCAATTCTTCACGGCCTCGACGTTTGAAGGGTCGACAGAAATTCCAATCTTCGAGACTACATGTCCCAAGAAGGATAATTCCTCGAGCTAGAACTTACACTTGCTGAATTTAGCATACAATTTGTTTTCCTTCAATATTTGCAATGCCTTCTTCAGATGTTCTTCATGGTCTTCTTCAGACTTTGAATAGATCAGAATATCATCAATGAAGACCACAATAAATTGGTCTAAGTAGGGCCTAAATATGCTGTTCATTAACTGCATAAAGGTTGCGGGGGCATTTGTTAGTCCGAAAGGCATAACAGTGAATTCGTAATGCCCATACCTGCTTCGGAATGTAGTTTTATGAATGTCTTCTTCTTTGATCTTCAGTTGGTGGTAACTAGAACGAAGATCAATCTTGGAGAAGTATGTATCTCCAGATAGTTGATTAAACAGCTCATCAATTCTTGACAGCGGGTACTTTTTCTTGATTGTAAGGTGGTTTAGCTACCGATAATCAATGCAAAGTCTCATCGATCCGTCCTTCTTCTTGACAAATAGCACGGGTGCTCCCCATGGGGAAGTACTCAGCCTGATGAAACCCTTCTTCAATAACTCCATTAGCTGCTCTTTTAGCTCTTTCAGCTCAGTAGGGAACATTCTGTAATGTGTCTTGGAAACAGGACCAGTGCCTGGGACAAGGTCGATTGTAAATGACACTTCCCTCTTTGAGGGTAAGCCGGGCAATTCTTCTGGAAAAACATCGGGAAAATCCCGAACTACACAGATATCTTCAAGTTTAGACTCCTCGACTTCCGTGGCAGTCATAAATGCTAGGAAAGCCATACACCCCTTACTTACAAGTTTGCTAGCTCGGAGAGCTGAGATAAGAGGTGATCTGTTCCGAGGGCTAATGTAAACCAGTTTTGGGAAATCCACAAAAGTTACCTTGCCATGCCGACAATCTACAGTTTCTTGGTGGGTGGATAACCAGTCGGCACCTAGTATGACGTCATATCCCTTCATATCTAGGCATATCAGGTTGGCAGGTAGAGTGTTTCCTTTAACCATAACCTTGCAGTTTGGGTAGTGATAAGTGATATCGGACTCATTCCCAAGAGGTGTAGATATGACCAAATCTAACAGTTCAAGTTTCTTAGAAAATGAAGCAGCAAATTTCTTGGAAATGAATGAATGAGTTGCTCCAATATCAAATAAAACTTGAGAAGTCTTAGAACAAACAGTTAGTGTACCTTCCACGATTCCACCTTCTGTTGGTTCCGTCTCATAGAGAGCTTGCAGACGGCCTTGTTTCTTTGCTGGACGCTTCTCATCTTTAGCGGCTTGCTCGTTCATCAATGGGCAATCAGGGATTCGATGATCTCGACTCCCACATCGGAGACAGGCTCATAGTTTCCTCCAGCATTCCTCGGCCTTATGACCGACCTTGTCACAATACTTGCAAACTTCCTTAGAAGGTGTGGTGACGAATGGCTTGTCATTTTTTTGAAATTTCGTTTCCTTGGAAGAATCCCCTCCATTATAGAACCTCTTCTTGTTAAATGATTGTTTGAAATTTTCTCGGGCCTGTGACAGGTTCCTAATTGTCCTTTCCTCGGATCCTTTCAGATAATTCGATGGCGTCTTCTAGCAATTGGGCATGCCGAACCATTTCCGAATAGACTTGGATGTCCATCGGTGCGAGTTGTGTAATATAGTGGGGCCGAAGCCCGTTAAGGAACCTTCTAGCCTTCATCTTTTCAGTACACACCAAGTGGGGTGCATACTTAGACAGTCTTGAGAACTGGGCCTCATACTCGGCCACTTTCAGGGTCCATTGTTTCAGTGCGGCAAATTCCACGGCCTTCTTCTCCTGAATTCGGTTGGAGAAGTACTTGTTGTTGAAATACTCAACAAAGTCATCCCATGTGACATGGTCATCAGGTAATGTTGCTTCTACGGATTCCCACCAACCTCGAGCATCCCGCGTCAGTTGGAATATAGCCAGTAACACCCTTTCCTCATCCGTGCAGTGCATTAGATAGAAAATCATGTTAATCTCCTTCAACCAGTTTTCAACATATTCGGGGTCAGACGAACCCGCGAACCGCCTTGTGCCACTTGCTGTAGTGCCTGGGTAAGGCCTTGCACAGTGCGCTGCATCTCGAGCCATTGTGCTCTTTCAGCGGCCACAATCCTACAAGTGAATGTAAATATAATAAGGTATCATATTTTATTATAAGACCGAATGTCATTATAGAACTTAACCCATGGCTCTACCCATCTCACCGGGTACAAAGTGTAAACCTATCCTTGGACTTGAGTTTTTCCTAGGAAATTGAAATCCTAGGCTCTGATACCATGAAGACTGTCACGCCCCGAGCGTGAAAGATACTTGGGGTCGTGGCCAGCTTATATAGAACCAATCAATCAGAGCAATATATATATATTGACAAAAGATAGAGTGCGCAAAAGACTAAATAATTAATAAGATTAAATTTCTAAAATGATACCAATAGTCCAAGATGACAATTGTCAAACAACCAAATGGTGATAATTCTAATCCATTATATTCATTACTCAAATCCAACTGCTAGGCTACAAGCCTTAACAAGTTTTCAATCGACTAGACCGACATAACTGACATAACTAGAAGTATAAGATAAATGACTCTAGATAAGCAAAGACGCGGCTAGCTAATAGCAGGCGATCGATGACTCTAGCACTCTTCACTCGATTTCATTCCCATTTGGGTGGTGGTCGCTATCTAAGTTGCTTGAGAAATGTTAGAATTGCAACTAGGTGAGCGAATCACTCAGTAGGAATTACATCTCAAGTTCGAGCAATCTTTAAGTAGTTTACATATTGTGTGTAATGCAGGTATAGCTATGCATGCTAGACAAGCGAGAAAAATCAAGAATTGTATAGAAGAATATCACATGGTTTCAAGTACTAGCAAGTTGACAAGCGAAACATCATGAACTTCATAGGAAGAGTATTGTATGATTTCAAGTACTATCAAATGTTTGCAAGATTACCAGGAAGGGAAGGAACAAGTTCAAGCGAGTAAGAATCATGTTCAAGCAAGTAATATCATTTTCAAGCAAGTAATATCAAGTTTGTGTAATATCAAGTACGTGTAATTGGAATTGGCTATTTCAATCTAGCAAGTAATCGCCCCTTTTTCGGGCCACACAAGTCAAGTCAAGCAAGCAAGTAGTGTCATGAGAGAGTAAGTGTGGAATGTCTCAAGTCAAGCAAGCAAGTACTTCGGTGTAATGCTTAAACACCATGATCATTCAACTCCCATGGGCACAAGTACTTTTGGGCGCTCCTCCTAGGACCAGATCGGGCCCTATACGCACAACATTTCATGTATTTCTTTTGACATCCACTCCTTTATAGCCAGTATGGAATTTCAAGGTTTAACCATTGTAGGATATATAAGGTATATTCCATGAATGGAGTTCAAGGACATTTTATCATGTATAGATGAGTTATGATTAAAACAACGTAAAACAGAAGACAAGTCAGGAACCTGGATGGAGTTGGCACCTCAAGGGGCTGCCACAAGCCATTGAATTGTCGCCCTTCAGGCTGTCATTATTTCTGGAATTGGCGCCCTCACTGAGGGGCGCCCAATCTGCGGACAGAACAAGGGTTCTGTGAAGCTAGTACTCAAGGGAAATGGCGCCCAGAGGGCTGCCATTATTTCATAAAATGGCGCCCTGGGGTCTGCCATTATTTAGGTAATGGGCGCCCTGGACAGGGGCGCCCATTCCCTCTGAAACTTTGGGAATCATGCGTTTCTTGTAAATGGCGCCCCTCTGCAGTGTCTTCATTTAAATGAAGACTCTGCAGAGAGTCTTCATTTCTTGAAAATGGCACCCTAGGGGCAGTTTTCATTTCAGTAAATAGAACCCTAGGGGCTGCCATTTCTCAGGTAAAGGGGCGCCTGCTTAAAGGGGCGCCCATTCAAGTTTTCAGCATTTTTTTCCTTTTTTGTTGCCCTAAGGAATTGGCGACCCACTGTAGGGTCTTCATTTAAATGAAGACTCTACAGAGAGTCACTAATTCCTTTAAATTGCGCCCTAGTCAGGGGCGCCCTTTTCTCTAGGTGTTTTACACATCGGGCAGGTGCGTTCCAAGACACAAAACACTATTCATCAGGTCGAAAGTTCTCGGAATTAAGAAGTAAGGACATGGATAGGTAGAGGAAAATATCAGGATCACAGAATCATACTCATGCAAGAATTTTATAGTTTAGTTTCATAGATATTAAATTTTTGAACATGATGTTTATTAATTACTGGAAAATGAATTGATGATGTTATGGGGGGTCTTCATTTAAAAGAGTGCCCATACCTGGGGCGCCTCTTCAGGAAATGGCGCCCAGGTGATGGGCGCCCCTTACCTGAGGGCTGGAATTTTGGTTTTTGTAAAACACATATATATATATATATATTAAAACCTGTTATATATTAGGGCTAAGCATGTTATTTTAAAGCTATAAAGACTAGTGTAATAGGATATATTCGAATCCCGTAAAACCAGTGTAACAGACTATGTATAGAACCGGTGTAGCAGGCTATAGTTGATATACTTAAAATTTTGTGTAACATGCTATATGTTTGACCGTAAGCCAATGTATTTTGATCTCAATAAAGCCATGTAATAGGCTATATAACATAGAAGAGAAGTTATTCTAATTCTACGCATGCATGCTATGTTATCCTATTTAGCTGCTAGTTAGGCTAGATCTTGAGAACACCTACCTTCTTGGAGTGATACACGTGGTACAGGAAGTAGAAGGAAGAAGCCTCCTCACGTAGCAGTAGGAAGAAGCCCAGCAAGGCTTCAGCAGCAGGAACACGGCAAATGACCCTCACATGTTCGACGGAGAGAAATGTTTATAGGGAATAGCCGAAGGGATCCATGGAACAAGATCTTAAAATCTCGTTGTTTGTGTTCCCTTAGGGGTCCATTGTCAGCGAAGGGTACAATGCCAACGAATCCAGGCTGTTCTTATTTCAACCCCTTCTAGAAGGGGGTCCTTGCGTCTGTGGGAATTGGCACCCTAGAGAGGGGGTGCCCTTTATCTTAGTGACCCCTAGCAAGTGGAATTGGCGCCCTTGCATTAGAGCGCCCATTCCTATTGCTTAGGAAACATGCTGGCCCTCTTCACGTGTTGGTTTTTAAGATGTATATATATATTAATATATAGTTGGTTGGTGTCCCATGGAGGGAATTGGCGCCCTTCCATGGGGGCTCCAATTAGGAAATGGTGCCCTGGTAAGGGGCGCCCATTCCCTTGGTGTGGGAAGGGGGAAAACCCCTATACGTGTGGTCTATGTGTGGGTATTTATGTGACGTTGGGCCTCTTAAATGTTGGTATATTTATATAGTGGCCCTCATAAGGTATGGTTCTTTTTATAAGGCATTCACGTAGAATTATTTATTTAGAAAAATTCAACTTCTCTATCACTTTATCGGGGGTGCTACATGCTACCAGTGTGGTCCAATGGGACACTTGGCGAGTATTGTTAGAGGAGCTGACCTGATGGTAGCAATGGTTTTTCCTGGTGCTGGAAGGTGAGGTTCCCAGTGTGCGTGAGATTTAAGGTTAGGTCAAATGTGGAGACCTCCCGCTTCATAGGAGGTGTGTTGGTGTCTCCTTGGTTGGAGAGAATTACGTTTTGGTTAAATTTCATTGTCTTGCATCGTGTATTCGGATTTGTTGGTCTCCTCGAGTATGCCAAGGAGTATGTATGGGAAGTCCCCTACTTATTAATGGGGTGGTGGCCCATGAGAAGTGTTATGTGTTTGGCAGTGCGACTGCCTGTTAGAATTCATGCCCTCCCCTTGGCATGTAAGGGTGTGTTGACGCTATTATGGAAGAGTGAGTGCCAGTTGGGCTGTGTTTGCGAGGATTCGTGGTTGGTGCTGGGTTTCCTGATGCGTTGTGGATCGGAGCCTGCGGAGTTGCAGGAGGATTGCAAGATTGAAAGAAATAGAGTTATGCTTTGAGTCCGAGGCATTTGGGCTTTCCTCACCCTATTTTCTGGAGTTAACCAGCCGTGTTGAGAAATGTTGGGATGGTGGATCCCGAGTAGTTTGAGATGATTGTGCGCATTGTGCAGAGTGCACATCGGAAGCGTGGTGGGCTCATGACCCACGGGTCTATGATCGTGTTGATGGCAGGAATTGGAAGGATCCCAGAGAGTTAGTAGAGTGTTGGAGGTCTCTGAGCGATAAGAGAAGGTCATTTCCTCAGTGCGAAGTTGTTTTTGGCTGTGTGAGCCATGTTGATTGCCGTGCCATTGCTTGAGGCATTGTGGTTTATGGCACTGGTGGAGTAGAGAGTTGTGGTAATATGATGGCAAATGTGCCGGATGAGTACCCTATCCTCTGAGTGGAGGTGGTGTCAGGTGTTTGGTAATGGACCCAGGTGGGCGTTGTAAAAGAGATAGCCTGACCGAGGATAAGGATGCGATGATCGAAGTCGATGAGCTAGGTGCTCAACTTGTGTTGGAGGTTGTGTCATTAGATGGAATTATTAGTATGCTTGGCCCGGATACAGAGGGCGGTGAATGTATCCTTCTACAGTATATGGCCAAATTAAAAACTAGGATGCTAGAGAAAGACACAGGATAGAACTAATTCATTTCAACTCAAATACAAACTCATGGGCGTGCCTATCCAAGCATCTAGCGGAAGCAATCAATCAATCAAGCCACTGCACAAGAGATTTTAGGTGGTTCGGTCCACAGACCTACATCCACCCCTCACTCCCAACCGGAGTGAGGCTTCCACTAGCTCAAGCTAGAACGCAGACTTAGTCTGCAAACAGTTGCTGCCACACAGCTTGACCAGGGGAACAGCCTCCCCTCTTCCTCCCAACCGGAGGGTAACCCACAAGTGACAACATGTCACTTGCAACCTGGAGATCAGATCTCCCTTCTCCTGAACCAACAGGAGGAACCCGATCCCCAACAGGGCAATCGGAAGAACAAATATGATCAGAAAACAAAGGAAAAAAACAATAAAGAAAAATAACACAGCAATCAGAAAGCTGTAAAAGATGAAATGCACAATGTGGCTCTCAATGGAGCTGACTGGCCTGGATCTGATCCACGGTCCAGTGAAGACAGATCTTCAAGCAGCTTCTACCTTCTTCTCCACGAGCTCTCTCGCTCACTCTCTTTCTCTCTTTCTTTCTCTTCTGCTCTCTTAATCTCTCACTCTCTATCTCTCTTCTTCTCTCTATCTCTCTCTCTTCTACTCTCCTAATCTCTCACTCTCTATCTCTCTTTCTTTCTCTTCTACTCTCCTAATCTCTCACTCACTACTCTCTCTTCACGGCTTTTCTCTTCTATCTCTTCTTCCTCTCTTTACCTTCTTTTTCTCTTCTTCTGGATCGAAGGGCTTTCTGCTCTTCAGGCTTCTGCTTCGATCTGAAGATGAAGGATACATTATATACCAGCAGCAGCAGCAGCAACAGGGCGCGTGTGGCTTCCATAGTTTTCGCCCTAAGAATTCGGACCACGTGGCAGCATCCAGCAGGCTGTCAGAACACGTGTCCTCATCTGGGCACTCTCCTTATCTTCGGATCACGTGCCCAGCACCAGTACGCTCAGCAACTGGAGTTAGATGGCGTCAACTCACTTGCTCCAAAGGGTTGACGCAGCCATCATAGATCTTCAACCTTTTTAACCGCTGCGTCGACTCCATCAGCCTGCTGCGTTGATGCAACGGTATCGGCAGTCCAGTGATCAAGTCTTCAACAAATGGGCGTGCTACGTCGACGTTATCAGCATGTTACGTTGATGCATTGAACATGTACATTTGTATACAGGCGTCTCTTAAGCCGCTGCGTCGACGCTACTTGTTGATGGCGTTGACGCAGTGGAAGATATCATGAAAGCTTCGTCGCTTGTAAGAGTCTCTGCTTTTTCTAACTGCTGCGTCGACGCTGCTTGCTTGTGGCGTTAACGCAATAGAAGACATCGTGAAAGCTTCGTCTACTGATGCGTGGACGCTTTAAGCTTCAGGCGTCGACCCTGTTCCCTTTAGCAACAATAATGAAGTGTATAGACTTAGTGTTAACGTGAAGCATTGTATAGACTTCAGAGATCAATATAGCAAGTGTGTACATAGTGAGGGAGTGTATAGACTTAGTAGTCTAGGTCTCTAACAACGAGTGTATAGACTTGCAACTCTTCATGAGATCTCAGTGTATAGACTTAACCAATGTATATAGTTGAAGATCTAACAATCGAGTGTATAGAGTTAGTTATGTGAGCATGCGTTGTATAGACTTCACACAAGAAGACAAACAGGCTGTACAGACTTGGAGAGTTGAATCCAGTGTACAGACTTGTTGATATCAAACGAAGAGCTTCCAGTGTATGGACTTTGCAATGCAAACAACAATGTATAGACTTGGAGAATTGAGGTCTAGTGTATAAACTTTGGAGAACTGAAGTCTAGTGTATAGACTTGGAGAAGTGGAGTCTAGTGTATAGACTTGGAGAACTAGAGTCTAGTGTATAGACTTGGAGAATTGAAGTCTAGTGTATAGACTTCATCAAATGAAGAGCTTCAAGTGTATGGACTTTGCAATGCAAACAGCAATGTATAGACTTTGTTAAGAAGGTGCCCGATGTACAGACTTGAAGAAGATATGCCAATCTACAGACTAAATGGATCCAGCTGATGTATAGACTTTGTACCCAAGCTATCAATGCTCTGATGCGTCCACTCCACTTGAACGTTGCGTTGATGCACTAATTAACCCAGGGGCTTCTTTCTTGAGTTTGCACTGCTGCGTCGACGCTTCCATTTGGTGGCGTTGACGCATTAGGCACCCTGCAACCCCTTTGAACTATTAAACAGTTATTAGGAGGTTAAGTGTCTATATCCAAAATCTTACTGTTGTCATCATCAAAACCAGGAGTACAACAATCTCCCCCTTTTTGATGATGACAACCCCCAAACTGTTTTAATGACATCTGCGATCACACAAGGTTAGCATCAACCAAACGCATGGTTACTTGTCAGTTGAACAAAAAATTATGAGTCACAAAAACGAAGGTATATGCTATCATTCATTAACAAAATTTAGCAGCTCATTAAGCTCTCCCCCTTTGTCATCATCATGAAAGGGGGTGCATGTAGAAAACATAGGTTAAGATGGGAAGAAGCGATTGTAACGCCTGGCAGAAGATGGTTGTTGTTGCTGACGAGAAGATTGTCCTTGAGTGCCTGGAGGGGTCTGGTGAGATGGCTGTCCTGAAGTAGAATGGTCCCTGGTTAGAAGGTCTCTGATCTCTTGAGAAAGTTCGCTTAGCTGATGACTTAGAGTGTTGCGAACATTGCCAATTTCAGTGACAGAATCTTTGTTCTCAAGTGACTGGATGTTGGCTATTACTTTGTCAATCTTCTCTAGCACAACTATGAGGAATGGAGGGATTGCACTGACAGAACCTTTGATTGTTTCTAGCCCTATCTTCAGATCATAGCACAGATCAATAATTTTGGCAAAAGAGGAAAGGGTTGAACCTTGTTGATTGTGCATCTCTTGTACCAGAGTGGCAAGTTTGTCAAGGAGGGATGATATCTGTTTCAAGACTGACCTTGTTGCTTGGTCAGACACCATCTTGGTGAGTAAGAAATTTCGCCACTCACATAAAACTGAAGTTTCAAAATTCACAATCCGAGCAGTCAGCTTGTTAAAATGAAGGGTTGTGAACTCCACCAACTTGTCCATCTTGGCCTCCTGACACTGCATCATCATAGTCATGTTTACTAACATCTCTTCAATAGTTGCTGGGGGTGGAGCTGCATCAGAAGTTGGAGAGGTTCTTCTATAAACTTTAATGGCTCCAGACGTAGATGTTTCTACTGTAGGTACAGAGCCACTCGGTTCCGCAGAAGCCTCAAAAACTTGCTCTCCTCTCATGGAGTTGTCCTCTGGCATGTCTTCACTCACCACAGATGGAATCGGTATTTCTGCTCTGTGCACTTGACCATCATCTATAGTGGCTGTTCTTGATGCCTGACTGATCTCTGATGGAGCTGATTTCTGACTAGGAAGGGTTCTGACAGCCTTACCATCAACGACCTCAAAACCCATAAACTTTTGAATGTAAGAAAGTGTGTACACATTCCCTCGAGCGATGATAATTTTCTTCTTAGAGCCAAAGTCTACACCAACTTTCCGAAAAATAGCAGTTAATGGGGCGGCATAAGGAAGGGTTCTGGACTGAGATAGACATGACCCCATTGTTTGAATAGCTACATCCGGCAGAGAAATCTATATTCTCTTCAGCATACAGTAGAGAAGAAATCTTTGCATCTCTGTCACCCTTTCTCTTCCACTGCTCTGTGGTGTGATCATGGAGGTGCAAATGTGGTGGAGCAGTCTATTTAGCGAAGGGAAATGATTGGCTTTGAGACTGCCTAGGTAAGTCTCCCTGACATCGGAGAGATTACTGGGTTTCTCAGTCAAGAGTTCATACGCTTCATGCGCATCATACTCAAAATCATGCAGCTGAACTCCTACTTTAGGAACCTTCCATGCTCTGGCAAGCAGCTTATCTGTTATTTCGAACCTTACACCTCTAACACTGGATGTGAGTTTTGGAACAGAAGGTTCATATTTTAAGTTCTGGTAGAACTCTCTGACCAAGGTGGGGTAGTAAGTCTTGTGTGTTGAGACAAACGACCACCAGCCCTGATGGTCCAGTATAGGAAACAGCTGAGGAAAAACTTCGAGCATTTGATGATCAGTAGCATCAACGTACCGGGAAATAAGAACCTTCAGAGGTTCTTCCATGGTGACTGTACGCGAGCTACCAGCATCTTTCTGACCGGTTGCAGAACCTGAAGATAAGCCCTTTCGCTTCTCTTTTCTGACTGCAGATGTCTTTAACCTTTTGGTTGGCGGACTTGGATCCCGTGGACCCGTCTCCTTCCTTCTTCCCCTTTCGTGAGCTACTAGAGAGTGGGACTCCATAGTGCCTCTTGCTGGTTCTGAGCCTCTTGGTTGTTCCTCTGCCCTCTACTTCCCTTTTTGAGTGGATGCTGGAGAATCCATGGCACGGAGATGAATCGAGCAGGAGAGAGAGCTGAGAGGATTCTTGGGGGACACGAGAGGTTGAATGACAAAAGAGGGTTTTGGAAAAAAGTGAAGAAGGGCAGCGGTCTCATTTCACTTTTAACGAGACACCGAGGACCCTTTAAGTGAACGGTTCAGCCGGTTCAAGTGGGTGAATCGGGTAAGGAAGATATGAATAAGAAGCAATGCGTGGACGCAGAGAGGGGCATTGCGTCTACGCAGTGAGGCAAGTGAACCGAAAAACACAAGATAAAAAGCCAGTGAGGCATAACGCGTTAACGCCAATGTAACATTGCGTCTACGCAGTGATGCAGTTAGGAATGAGATACTCCTCCTTATGCAGCATGATGCATCTAATAATGAAACTCCCCCTTACTAAATGGAGCCTATGAGAAGAATAAGAAGGGAAATTCAATTGGATTCTCAAAGGGATATTATTCTCATAAATCCAAAACATGTTTTCAAAGTCTTCCATTATAAGAGCTTATGAAAGAACTTTATTAACAGCGTGGTTTAATTATGATGTATGTAGAGTTCATCAGAAAAAATTCTGTATTGATATCTAAAACCATGGTTTAATAAAGATGAACCAAGCCCTCATAATTATCTTGATTAATCTCTTTTTCTCTTACACAATCAAATCTATTGACTTCTTTCAGAGTTACATGCACTAGTATTGAAGTCAAGTAATTATGAAGTCATATGATTTTATCTAGGGTTGAAGTAATTTGATTTGTGTATCAATATTCAGATATTTCACTTTATTCAACAATTTTCTTGCTCCAAATTTTACGAGCACTCTAGTTCAGTGCACACATTGTAACTAGAGGATATACCTTGATCAGAGGCTAATATCCCTAAGCCCTTAGTGTGACTAACTGTCATGCTTTATGTGAACAGAGTTAGCATTTACACATCATGACACACTACAAATCATTTTCTAATGAGTGAGTTGTATTTCTCAGTATGCATGCCATTGCTCTGCCTGAGTTTCAATGAATTTTATCAGAGTTAACGAAGGCACCTCATGACACAGTCCTTTGGACTTGTGTTTCTCAGTGGCCAATGTCATTGCTCTGACAGAATTAACCCTTTAGACATTTCAGAGGCATTCTTTTGCTTCAAATCAATAATAGTTTCATGTACTTAACCAATTAAAGTCATGTATTCAAAAGTGCAGATTTTAGAAATTTTTCACAAGACACAGCATGGAACAAATGGTTAAGGTTTATTAAACATGCTTCAGATATTTTAAAGAGATTTTAAAGCCAAACTCATTGAGTACATTAAACTTAAACCACATGAGTTATTTCAGTCATTCATAAAAATGTATAATAGAAGATTTCTAGTTCAAGAATTTTTAGATTTATGATCGAGATAGTCCCATTGAAATCTTTATGACAGACTGATAGAATTCTGAAGCCAAATGATACCAATTGATAGGAGAGATACCAATTGTTAAGAGAGATTGTGAAGCTCAAAGTTTTCAAAATATGATTAAGGTTTGTCAACAAACTCAATAAGAAGGGATATGCTATGAAATTAGACAAATGTATGCATTTGACAACCTATATGCAATGCATTGACCCCCCCTTACAATATGCATTCAAACTCTCTTTTTGACATTTTCAATATAAGGGGATACAATGCACTATATGTATGCAGGGACATGCAAAGACTCAACATTGAATTGCTATGCAAGGATATGCAACTAACTCCCCCTGAAAACATGCAATGTTTGCACTGAGAACTGAACATATGTTACCAAATGATTCATGCACATTCAGACTGTCCTAAGCAGCAAGATGACCCATGGTACTAGGCGGAGCACTTGGTCTAAAAGACCACCTCACACATAGTAAGAACCTCCAGACAGACCTCCCTGCCCTTTGGTACCTTACCATTTATATACCATTGAGGTCATGCATGATTATTCAACATGCAGTTCTATATACAATTCAGAATTTCAGTGAGCTATTGCAACACACATGATTCAAGTCACACTCATAAGCAGTTCAGATTTTTCAGACAATTCGAAAGGCAATTTATTTTCAGAGTCTATGCATAACACAATTATCAAGCAATTGCAATAAGCCTATGTATGCATCAGATACAGACAACCCTTCTTAATATGATGTTTGCACAGAACTCTCAGCAAATGTATGCTCAGAAAATAATGCACATGGCAACTGATGAATGAAAAATGCAAAAACAGATTTAACTTGCCATGCAATAAAACTAAAAACAAGGACAGCAGGAAGTTTACCTGAAAGAAAAATCAGTATGGGGTTTTTCTTCTTGAGTGCCTTGGATCATTACCCCTTTTTATTCCAGTCCCAAGGCACACCTGCATAGCAATGTTATTTTGCACAAACAGGTACCCAAGAAGTCTTGGGTCCTGATAAAACAGTATTACTCCTAGCAGATTTTCTTGGCACATTTCTAGGGGTAGTTTTCAGATCTGATTTATGCACATTCTTGTTAGCATGAATTCTATGTGCATAAGCATGAGGTTTCTTGTCAACATAATAAAAATTCTGTTTGCCAAAACCAGTTTGGTTTTGATATCCTGCCAACCAACAGGTTGCAGCCCTATGACCTGGCTTCCCATAGTTATAGCATGAAAGTTTTGGAAATTATCTTACAGGGAATTTAGCATGTTTGAGATTCACTTTTCTACCCTGAATATGCCAACAGTCCTTGACTGTATGGCCAAACTTCCCACATTTGAAGCACTCATTGTGCTTGCCTCTAAAAACATTATTTCCAAACATATTTCCATTAGCAGGGAGTTTAAGAGTTTTAGAATTGAGTTGTCTACCCTGAGTATGTCTACAGTGGGCTGCAATGTGGCCCATCTTGCCATAGTGAAAGCATGAATTAGAACTTTTCTTACCAGCATTCAGCCAGCATTCAAATCCCTTATGACCGAATTTTCCATAATTAAAGTATGTCATATGCTGGTTTATTGGAACAGACTTGTTCTTGTTAGAAACATGATAGTTTGCATGATATTTATTCTTACCACTAACAAACCAGCACTGTGAAATTTTGTGCCCTAGTTTACCACAATGAAAGCACTCAATTCTCCTTTTCTGAAATGAAGAATTTTTATCATGATATCTCCTAGCATTCTTATTATCCTTCTCCATCAACTTACACTCATGCATCAGATGTCCAACTTTATGACAGTAATGACAGATAATCTTCCCTTTAGATGCATGTGAGTGTGTGTGAGGACTGTGATCAGCATGCACTGATGAAGCCTTTTCATTTATTTTTTGATTTACAGTCTTTTTCTGGTTTTTATCTTGTTTTCCTATTTTCTTAGCCTTGTACTGAGTTGGAGATGAAATAGAAGGCTTCTCCTGTTCAGAGGATTTAACAAAGACAGTTTTCAAGTTGGCTCCATCGACCTTCCTCATGACTGGACGATAGCCCAGTCCGTCTTTCTTCAAATTATTCTTTGTTCCCAGTATTTTCTGAACAATGGGCTGTTTGTCTTTAGAGGTGGTGGCTACGTCTGAACCACTTACAAAAGATGTCATAACTTTGTTCTGAAGTTCCTTCTTGTTTATCTTATTGTAGCCCAGCCCTTCCTTCCTAGAATTGATTTTTATACCTAGTAGCTTGTCTAGGTTTTTCTGCCCATCAACAAATTTAGACAAGGAGACTGTCAAATCCTGAATTTCATCTTCCAAAGAGGAAATATGTAGCTCATAACTGGCAATCTCTTGTTCACTGTAATTTACACATTCAGTTAACACTTTGTTAGCAGTTTTATATTTGTCAATTTTCTGTTCCAGATTGCTCAGTTTATTAGAATCCTCAACACAAATACTTTTTCCTCTTTCCAAAGCTAGAAGTCTCTCTGACATAGTGGAATTCAATATTTTTAATTTTTCATTTTCTTCCTTAAGCTTGTCATTTGAATTAACTCATTTATTAGAGTCTGATCTTCTGAGTTAGTTTCAAGTTTTCTTCCAGCCTTGAATTCCTTCAAATCTTTTTCCTTCTTTTCAATGTTTTTCTGTAATTCCACATTCACAGATTTGATGGCTTCATGTTTTTCAGCAAGCAGGTTTTTCTCCTGCTTATGTTTCTCTGATTCTTCTTCATCTTCTTTGGAGATTTTTCTGAGAGATTCATCTTCAGATTTTAGCTTATTTAGTTCAGAGTAAACACATTCGAGTTCCTTCTTCAGTTTTGCATTCTGATTTTTATACATATGATTATCAGACAGACATGCATCATGAAATTACTTCATACTCGTACAATTTTCACATGGAGAGCTAGAACCATCTACCCGAGTACCCTTCTTCAACTTTTTATACTGTTTTCTTAAGCTCTCATGTGACTCTAACAATTCAGCATATGCATTCTCCCAATCATCAAGAGAAAAGTTCTCGAAGAGATTTACCTCATCATCATCATCTTCATTTTGGCTGCTGCTTTGATTGCTTCTGTCAGCCATCATGCAGCTTGTTTGATTTCCTTTCCCGGCTCTCTTCATCATTTCCAACATATCCCTTGCAGATCTGCAATCAAGGAAACATGAGTGAAAGGCTTTGTCAGTGGCTGCTTTCATCAGATTTATAGCTGTCTGATTCTCCTCATACATTGCTTCGTGACTGTCAGTCCATTTAGACTTTTTCTTTGGTAATTTATGAGGACCATGTGAAATCACTTTCCACAGGTCTGGATCAACAGATTTAACATAAGCACGTAAGGCACTGTGCCACTGGTTGAAATCAAAACCACTGAAGATGGGTGGACAAGCCATTGAAGCAAATAGCAGATAAATTCAACGCAACAAGAATATTGATGCACTAAAAGCAAATTAGCACCTAAGACCGCAAGATCGAATCTGCAGGTCGCTAGACCTTGTATGCAGACACCTGCTCTGATACCAACTGTTAGTATGCTTGGCCCGGATACAGAGGGGGGTGAATGTATCCTTCTACAGTATATGGCCAAATTAAAAACTAGGATGCTAGAGAAAGACACAGGATAGAACTAATTCATTTCAACTCAAATACAAACTCATGGGCGTGCCTATCCAAGCATCTAGCGGAAGCAATCAATCAATCAAGCCACTGCACAAGAGATTTTAGGTGGTTCGGTCCACAGACCTACATCCACCCCTCACTCCCAACCGGAGTGAGGCTTCCACTAGCTCAAGCTAGAACGCAGACTTAGTCTGCAAACAGTTGCTGCCACACAGCTTGACCAGGGGAACAGCCTCCCCTCTTCCTCCCAACCGGAGGGTAACCCACAAGTGACAACCTGTCACTTGCAACCTGGAGATCAGATCTCCCTTCTCCTGAACCAACAGGAGGAACCCGATCCCCAACAGGGCAATCGGAAGAACAAAGATGATCAGAAAACAAAGGAAAAAAACAATAAAAAAAAATAACACAGCAATCAGAAAGCTGTAAAAGATGAAATGCACAATGTGGCTCTCAATGGAGCTGACTGGCCTGGATCTGATCCACGGTCCAGTGAAGACAGATCTTCAAGCAGCTTCTTCCTTCTTCTCCACGAGCTCTCTCGCTCACTCTCTTTCTCTCTTTCTTTCTCTTCTGCTCTCTTAATCTCTCACTCTCTATCTCTCTTTCTTTCTCTTCTACTCTCCTAATCTCTCACTCTCTATCTCTCTTTCTTTCTCTTCTACTCTCCTAATCTCTCACTCTCTATCTCTCTTTCTTTCTCTTCTACTCTCATAATCTCTCACTCTCTATCTCTCTTTCTTTCTCTTCTACTCTCCTAATCTCTCACTCACTGCTCTCTCTTCACGGCTTTTCTCTTCTATCTCTTCTTCCTCTCTTTACCTTCTTTTTCTCTTCTTCTGGATCGAAGGGCTTTCTACTCTTTAGGCTTCTGCTTCGATCTGAAGACGAAGGATACATTATATACCAGCAACAGCAGTAGCAGCAGTAGCAGCAGGGCACGTGTGGCTTCCACAATTTTTGCCCTAGGAATTCGGACCACGTGGCAGCATCCAGCAGGCTGTCAGAACACGTGTCCTCATCTGGGCACTCTCCTTATCTTCGGATCACGTGCCCAGCACCAATACGCTCAGTAACTGGAGTTAGATGGCGTCAACTCACTTGCTCCAAAGGGTTGACGCAGCCATCATAGATCTTCAACCTTTTTAACCGCTGCGTCGACTCCATCAGCCTGCTGCGTTAACGCAACGGTATCGACAGTCCAGTGATCAAGTCTTCAACAAATGGGCGTGCTGCGTCGACGTTATCAGCATGTTGCGTTGACGCATTGAACATGTACATTTGTATACTAGCGTCTCTTAAGCCGCTGCGCCGACGCTGCTTGTTGATGGTGTTGACGTAGTGGAAGATATCATGAAAGCTTCGTCGCTTGTAAGAGTCTCTACTTTTTCTAACTGCTGCGTCGACACTGCTTGCTTGTGGCGTTAACGCAATAGAAGACATCGTGAAAGCTTCGTCTACTGATGCGTGGACGCTTTAAGCTTCAGGCGTCGACCCTGTTCCCTTTAGCAACAATAATGAAGTGTATAGACTTAGTGTTAACGTGAAGCATTGTATAGACTTCAGAGATCAATATAGCAAGTGTGTACATAGTGAGGGAGTGTATAGACTTAGCAGTCTAGGTCTCTAACAACGAGTGTATAGACTTGCAACTCTTCATGAGATCTCAGTGTATAGACTTAACCAATGTATATAGTTGAAGATCTAACAATCGAGTGTATAGAGTTAGTTATGTGAGCATGTGTTGTATAGACTTCACACAAGAAGACAAACAGGCTGTACAGACTTGGAGAGTTGAATCCAGTGTACAGACTTGTTGATATCAAACGAAGAGCTTCCAGTGTATGGACTTTGCAATGCAAACAACAATGTATATACTTAGAGAACTGAAGTCTAGTGTATAGACTTGGAGAATTGAGGTCTAGTGTATAGACTTTGGAGAACTGAAGTCTAGTGTATAGACTTGGAGAACTGGAGTCTAGTGTATAGACTTGGAGAACTAGAGTCTAGTGTATAGACTTGGAGAATTGAAGTCTAGTGTATAGACTTCATCAAATGAAGAGCTTCAAGTGTATGGACTTTGCAATGCAAACAGCAATGTATAGACTTTGTTAAGAAGGTGCCCGATGTACAGACTTGAGGAAGATATGCCAATGTACAGACTAAATGGATCTAGCTGATGTATAGACTTTGTGCCCAAGCTATCAATGCTCTGATGCGTCCACTCCACTTGAACATTGCGTTGACGCACTAATTAACCCAGGGGCTTCTTTCTTGAGTTTGCACTGCTGCGTCAACGCTTCCATTTGGTGGCGTTGACGCATTGAGCACCCTGCAACCCCTTTGAACTATTAAACAGTTATTAGGAGGTTAAGTGTCTATATCCAAAATCTTACTGTTGTCATCATCAAAACCAGCAGTACAACAGGAATCATAGTCCTAGAGATGTGTCACCGAGGAAGGTTTTGCGGGTCCTAGTTGGTAGCTGTGAGCGGCTAGTGAGGCTAGCTGAGTGATCAGTAGTGCAGAGGGGGAAAATCTGTCGCCCAAGAGCACGACCCAACTAGGTCCAATTCGACCAAACCAGACCCAGCTCTCCAAAGTGACAGCCCCATTTCGAGCCCACAAATTTCAAGCCCAAAACTCACTCGGAGCAGCACTTCCTAGGAGACCCCCAGGTCTGGAAGTCCGAGCGACAGATCGGTCGAGAGAGCCCTTGAGAGGATCCACCACGGCCTAGCCGAGCTACACACCCATCGCTCGGGATAAAAACCCCGAGCGATCGCCCCAGGCTCGGACCGACTGTTGGAAGCTTATCCAAGCGTCCGTTACGCACCCTCCAGGAGCAGGGAACTTCAAGGAATAAGGGAGAGCAAGAGTCCTTGTGCCATAACGAGCCCACGACGAGGACGTAACCCCCCCTAAATCCCCTCGACTCCCAGGGCTCCTGCATTAAACAAATCGCTATATAAACCCTAGAAGGACCCCCGGAGAGGTAAGCAACATTCCTAAGAGAAATCCATCACACCTCTTGGTGGAGAATAATCTTGCACCATCTTCTCCTCCTACCACCTCTCTTCACATCAGTGCTCTATCATATTCACTAACTTAGGCATCGGAGGGTTCTTCCTGGGGTTTCATCCCTGGGCACCCCTGATCTATTTCCCATTTTACACATTATACATGCGTGGTGGCCGTGATCCAAGATTCCTCCAGGATCTCACGACTTAGGATCAGTGCGAGATTATGCCTCTTCATCTAGCACCGTCTGTGGGAAACGAACAAAGAGCCACCATGGTGCGAAGAAATTCTGGTAGGAGGATGTTGACACCTTGAAAATGAACAAGGGTGGAAGCAGATCATACCCACAGTGAAAGACCAATGATGAGGCTCGTCAACCATTTACCCGGCTGAAGCCTTTGTCGGCTGAGCTGACGTCCTGTGCCGATGTCACTCAGATGGCAGCACTAACGAAGCAGTAGTCGTTTGACTAATGAGACTTCCTAGCACACTTTAATAGGAACTGTGTTACTACCTCATCCAAGAATCCACAGATGACATGTCAGCTTAAGTCAGATGTCGGCTTATTGACAGATGTGATGTAAGATAAAGATGAAGCCGGTACCGGTAGATGAAGATTGTAAGGGCTTTTGCAAAGTCAGAACACAGGAAGAATCGTCTCCACAGATTATACACCCAGCTGAAGTCTTCCCAGACAAAAGCTGATGTCCGATCTCGTCACCATTCAGGTGATGATATCGATAAAATGATGCCCAGTTTTGTCATCATTCAGATGGCAATACTGATGAAACCCCTGTCCGCGGACTGATGAAAACCCTGCTAATGATCTCAATACAAACTATATCACCAACGGAGGACCCTCTTGGGTACTGATGTACGTGAAGGGCCTATCAAAGGCCTGGTCAAAGAGACCTAAATGGGCCTTTAATGGTGGCGCCGGGAGCCACTTTGTCAAGGCCCAAATGCTGCACAAGGTTGGAGTCCTGCGTGCCGGGAAGCCTTCAGCTGAGGCGCGCCGTGAGGTGTCTGCCGAGAAGGCAAGGAGGGACGGCTATAAAGCCCCTTCCCTTCGAAAGGCTGATGGTCGGGGGGTCAAAAATCAGAGATAGAAAAAAAAGAAAGGAAGAATAGAAGCGAAAACCAGATAAAGAGCCAGAAGAGAGACCGAGAGGGAAAAAAAGAAGAAGCTTAGAGAAGAAGAAGAAAGGGAGACTCAGGTGGGTAGCCCGGGGAGGGAGAGGAGTCAATGCTCCACCCTCCCCCCCATGCTTTTCTCTTTTTATTTTCTTTTCTGATGTAATCTGGCGAGGCTTTCTCGATGTATCAATGTAGCCGGAGGATTCCGGTCTCGATTTCATCTCTCTGTCTTTCGTTTACCTTCTACGATCTGTACAGGTTTGGGATGATGCAATAATATGAACGATGAACATGGCTCGTTTGGACATTCGATCGATTAAATATCTGCTGTATTTCTCCCCTTCTTGCATCGGCTGTTCTTCTGAATGTCGTTTTGCCCAGATATTATAGCTTTCCGATTCATGTTTCGACCTCCCCTCCCTAGCCTGTCCTCTGGTGGAAGACGAAGACGGAGTCTCAACCCTCATCCAGTGGGTTATTAGGCTCTGTCCCTCCTCTTCCTCCCCCTCGGATCATGGCTTCCCCAGATATCACAGATGTCTGTCGAGCTCCCATCTCGTTCAGGGTCAGAGACATCAATCTCTTGACCGTCTGAGCAGCAGGTGAGTATAGAAAATGCCATACGTCCCATGAGGATTCGATAATGGATGATCTGCCCTTCGACTGATGCTAACCCCCGCGTAAACCCCTTCTGCAGTCTAGATCTTGACTCAATCCGAGCCAGAAATCCCAGAAATCGCCTGAGCAGAGTACCGCAGTTCAGCCATAAACCCTTTTAGCCCCTTCCCGGCGTGGCCATTTCCCCGTCGAGAACTACTCTGCCGAGAGATCCCCCTTGCTTTAGCCCCTTCGGCAAGGCAAATAAAGCCTATCCCAATACAGCCTTCCCGGCCCGGGGGCCTCCCGGCGCCGAGTTCCCGGCGCGGTCATTACCGCGCCGAGAACCCTTGCGCCGAGAGCATTCCCCCTTTGCCAATAAAACCCACGCCGAGAACCCTTGCGCCGAGAGCATTCCCCCTTGGCCAATAAAACCCACGCCGGGAACCATGCTTCCTGCCACCCCTGCTTTACGTTGTGAATCCTCCATTCCTTGGACCCCGGAGGAAAGCCTTCCTGCTACAGGCCAAGGAACCACACAGATGCCCTCTGAAGTCCGATCCACCAAGCCTTGCATCTTGTCGAAGGATATTCTAGATCATCATATGTGCCTAAGGGATAAACATCATTGGGGATAACTCCCCTACATAACCTTACGAGCCAGAGAAACTCTGCCACTGCATAAGTTTCAATGGCCTCAAAGGGATATTAAGTTGGTGCTGTGAACACATACACGGGCTAGGGGTCCCATACCCCCCTTATTCTGGCTTTCATCCCGGCACTCTGTGGGTGATCGTCTATTACTCCCTGGCATACGCTAGGTACGAGGGGAGGTGCTGCTGAAATCCTCCCAGCCGATGAAAAATAATACTGAAGCTGTCCTCTGGGCTCCATATGGTGATGGTGAAAGGGACCTCTGTGTGGGGCTCTTCCCCTCCAATCCCTCTCAGTTCTCGGCCTCCTTTGAAGCATATACAACTAAAATCAGTTGAACCCCATCTCTAGTCTCCAGAGCCAATCTACTCTGATATAATTCCCAGAAAACTCTCAAAATCCTAAAAAAAAGGGTACCGTAAAGTCCTAAACCCCTCACGGCGCCCAAACACCCCTTCTCGGCCAGCTACCTCTCGGCGCCACCAGCTCCCGGTGCGGCCTTCAGCGCGCCGGGAACCTCCAGGCCGAGAGCTCCTCTTCCCCCTTTTAGCCTACGCCGATAACCCCCTTGGAGAATCTTCAGCGCGCCGGGAAGTCGGCGCCGGGAGCTTCCTGGATTCTTCCCTTTGGCTACGCCAAGAACCTCCATCTCCTTGCTACTCACGCCGGGAGCCTTAGCCTCCCATCTGTGGTCATGCCGAGAGCCTAAGTTGCCACCTTGTGAGCCCAAATGCCCAGAGCTAACCTACATAGAGATATTCGTGGATCACCAGATGTGTCCCGAGGATAAAGTTAAAGGGAGGTAGACTCCCTTATGTTCCATCGATTCGTGTCGAAGTCACAACGACGCGCCTCCCTCTTAGCTCCGGTGAGCCATGCCAATGCATGAGTGCCACCAGCTCCTGTGAGGGAAGAATCAAACATTGCCTTAGGGCATACGTGTGTAACGTGGAGAGGCCCGACCTCTCTCTTTCTTTCGGCTTTCACCCCGGCACTCCGTGGGTGATAGCCTATTTCCCTCTGGGCATGATCCAGACCATGGGGAAGTGCCGTCGAAATGTTAACCGATGCTTTAAACCTCCGTCATGATCGCGGCTCATCCTGTCTGCGATTGATATCCTCTGTTTTACCTTTCCCCTGAGTGTGATTGTTTTTCGAGCCGTCAATTCAGCGATATCGTCTGTTTCTTCAATCGATATTATTATCTTGCCCGCCTTCCTGGCTCTGGTATGAAATTCAAACTGCGCACATAAAAAGAATATCCTTTTTATTATTGCCTCTCGAGGCCTCCTATTTTGGCGTTTAATCAAGGGTTGTCCTTCCTTGGAAGGGCGTAATTAACGTCATAGCCTTTATGGTATGACGGACTTCTGGTCCCGACTCGGACTTCACAATCGACTGACCAAGTCAGATCGAGCGCACAATAAAATCGTCACACACGTGACTGGCACGCCTAATAAATCAATAAATCAAAAATCCCAAATAAAAAAATATAAATATAAATATAAATAAATAATACTATGAAACGAGATAAGATCCACGTTCCACAAGCTGGCACGCCCGGTGGGACCTAGTCTCCCTTCATCTCTATGCCAAAATAGGAGGCCCAGCGGGCCCCCCTCAAATTTCTGATCCTGTGCGCTTTCCTTATTTTCAGGAAGATGACTACTGGACTTATGTCTGTACGCTTCGGCCAACAACCGATCGATATGCATGTGCGAGAGGGTTACCTGGCGGTACCCCTGTCATTCGGAGCAATGCCCCCTGCTGTCGGGCTGCCCAACTGTCTGGGCCTCGTCTTCACCGACCTTCTGCAGGTCAACAACGACGAGCAGGGCACCGCTGCAGGTGCCCCTATGAAGACTACTGGTAAGAAGGCTGGCTTACCGGAGAAGACGACTTCGACGGCCGTCGCCTGCTATGTACACCAAGTTCAAAGGAGGGATACGGTTCCCGCTGCTGCCCAGAGGGGAAAGAGAAATAACCGGAGAAGCCGGTATGCTGCTGCTGAGCGTCGTCTTTCCAATTCTGGGAAGACAATGATGATGGGAGATGTTAGGGTGAACCTCAACGGTCGCCCCAGAGAAGTCCGGCCGGACAGGATTGTCCCGACTGTCCAGACCGACAACAGGTTCCGCGTTCTGGCCGCTAGGAGGGCCAACTGGGAAGCTGATGAAAGGAAGCCGCTGGCGCCCAAGCCAGCAAAATATAAACAGGTCTGGCGACCAAAGAAGATTCAGAGCTGGGCCCCAGCTCGATATGAGAAGAAGGCTACTGAGGATGCTGTTGCCCGCTTCAGGGCAGGAAGCAGAAGGGAAGAAAGAAAATACAGAAGAGATGATGTTGCTACTTACCCCAAGGCTCGGGGGAGGAGAGATGAAAAAAATGATGAAGGAAGGAATCTGACTACTACTCGCCCCGTGATGAAGGGCAAAAGATATCAAAAGAATGAAGACCTTACTATCACCCATCCCAGGGCCAAAGGCAAAAGATGGCAAAGGAAGAACTATGATGACACTGCCAACTGCTGCCAAGATGGCGACATGGGAATGAGCGAACCAGTCACGGTTGCCATTCCAAGAAGACCAAGAGCATGTGCCAGACAGGCTGACATATTCAGATATTCTAAAGCCGAGCATTTGAATGCTCAGATGACAAGACTGGCTCATCAGCAGAAAAGTCAGGAAAGATTGATACTCAGACCAGAGCCGCGAAGGCACGATCCTGAGGAGATGAAACGAGTGGTCCAAGACTACTTCCACTACCTGGGGAACTCTACCCTCGGTCAGCAAAGATTATCCCGTGCTCTGGGCACCGTGGATGAAGAAGAAGGAGAAGCCCTTCAAGAAGTTATGCCCGGAGTCTCCTCCTCCGATTCAAATGGTTATGAAGAAGGCCGTAAGGCCGGATATGATAAAGAAGACCTGTATAGGGAAGAGGCTGAAGAAAGAGTGTCGGTCTTCGACCGACTCAAATACCCTGACCAGGCAAAAAGAAAAGTTTGCAGGCAGAAGGGAAGGATGCAAATCTTCGCCTGTAACATGGCTGGAATCGCTAGGAGGCAGAATATGCTACCAACTCAGCCAGATGAACTGCTCAGGCTGGCTACCAGACCAGGCCCCATCACAAGAAGAGGTCAGGCTGCAAAAGATAAGATGAAGAATGATGAGGAAACCCGCAAGATCACCACCATGACAGTCAATGTGGTGACAACAGAAGAAGAAGACAATCCCTTCGTTGATGATGCTGAAGGGACTTCAGAAGATATACAAATCCCATCGACTCTGGATCCCATGATCCAGATGATGTTTAGAAGATATCAACAGGAGATCAGTGCTCTCAGAAGACAGCTAAATGAGAGGCATGAAGCCACACCGATCTCCAAGCAAGCCGAACCTGTGGGGCAGACTTCCAGCTCAGCAGAAATGGCTGTCCCAACTAATCCCCTTCCAGCTGATAAGGGCAAAGCTCCGAGCCAGCCTGTTCTGCAGCAAGCAGCAGCTCAGCCCTCTACATCTCAGACGCAGCCCGCCGCGCCCACCTTGCGCGCAACTGTGATGACGACTCCCTACAGCCAGCAGCAAGCTCACTTCTTCCCAGAAGAGATAGATCCAGCCCTGGCTCACAAGCTGATGATTGAAAGAATTGTGGAGATGAAGCTGTCTAAAAAGACTGGTGATGGTGTAAGTACCTATGACGTGTACAAAGTACCGTATCCTCCCCAGTATGCTGCTAAAAGACTACCCCCAGGCGTCAGTAAGCCGCCGAAATTTGAGAAATTCAACGGCCAGGGCTCTCCCAGGGAGCACATTGCTTACTACACCACAATTATGGGCGACCTGGCAGCTGATGAAGCCTATCTGCTTAAGTTCTTTGGCTCGTCCCTCACTGGGATAGCCTTTGAATGGTATTCAAGCCTGCCCGCTGGATCAGTGGTTGATTGGCCTGATATACAAAGAAAATTCCGCGATAGATTTCATGTCACTGAAAGAGAAATTACAATAGCGGAGCTATATGCAACCAAGCAAAGGCAGGATGAAACAGCACTGGATTACATCAAAAGGTGGAGAAACTTAGCCATGAGATGCCGAAGACCTCCTCATCAGGAAGATGCAGTGCAGATATGTAAGCAGAGCCTTAAGAGAGAGGTGCTAGAAAAGATGATCGGTGCAGATGTCAGGATATTTGACCGGCTGAACAACATAGTGGCGGAAGTCGAGACGTTCTTGTCCAAGCATCCGACCGCCAATGTTCCCACTATTTCGAAGGGTAAAACCAATGACCGACGGCCATCACATACTGAGGCTAACGCCGTCGATTTTAGAACCTTTGAGCAACAGAAAGGGGAAAAGGAGGCAGACGAAGCTCCCCCGCCTGAGGGTGCAACAGAAAGAAAAGATAAGGTCTCTCTGAGAGACAGAATGAGAAGGGCTTACTCTTTTCCCAAAGATAAGACATCAGCACTATTTAACTGGGCATATAAGTTCAACAAGGTAACATTGCCCGAACCGAAGAGACCTGCGGATGCGACAAAGAAAGATGATCCGCTGTTCTGTCCATTTCACCGTGCACTGGGGCACGCAATTGAAGATTGTTATGTCTTCAAGGATATTATGGAAGGAATGGTCAAAAAGGGTCAGCTACAGTTGGGTGATTACCAGGTGAAGCCACCTCATCCGCATGAGCCTCCGCCCTGGAGGATGGCCGCCAATATGATTTCAGTCTATCAGCAGCTGCCTGAGGAAGCCGTTGAAGAATGTACCAGGCATAATTATGAAGCTTGCCTCCTCACCCCACTGAAAGATCAGGGAGGATGGCAGACGAAGCCCATAAAGAACAAGAAAAACACTCTTGCAGCCAGCACCAGTGGGGCAACTATTCGGGGTGTCACTCCAAGGCCTGAGCCGCCTCCAGTAAAGCCAGTATGGCATACAGCTGAGACCGGGCCAGTCATCCGGATCCCTACTCACAACCGGAGGAGACAAACTCCCCTACCTGCACATAAAGAAGTAAGTCCTGCAGCCAGGCGTCTACAGCAGTATATCAATGAGCTCGATGAATATGAGCAGAAAAAGCCCAAAAACCTACTGATAAAAGATTGTATACTCTGGGAGCAGCTCGAAGAATTGAAAATTGAAGAGCAGCCAGAGCCAGAGCAAAGAAAAGATGAGACTGAGCCCTTCTGGGGGCAGGAGCCGGCAAAGCCGAATTCCCAGAAGAAGAAGAGATGGCCCAAGTCCAAAAGGGGAAAGAAAGTCACGACAGTACAATGCAACACCCTGTCGGTACTCTTTTCCTTGCCCGGGGAGAATGATGAGGATGAAGCATCAAATGCCCCGCTAGAAGCCAACCATGCTGAGGCCTCTACCTCAGCCCATGCAACACGTTCTGGGAAAAGATGGGGGCGCCCGCCACCAGCCAATCATAATATTATATTCAGAGGGGAGCAACCCTATCAGATCCCCGAGCCAGAGGTACGAGGTGTCCAGGTTCCTCCCCCTGCCAGCTTGTACCAAGAAAAAGAAGAGGCTCCTTCATTCCTGGAATTCTTGTCCAGTTTGGAAAATGAGCAACTGGCTCACACTGCTTCAGCTGAAAATAATAAATGCCAGCAGACTGCAGTTAGAAAGCAGAAGCGACATGAAGAAAATAAAGGAAGTAACCCTCTAGCAGAAACAGGGGTCGTTACTACAGAAGAAGCCTCCCGGGAAACCGATCAAGAGGGTAAAACCGGCACTGGGCAGCAAAGGCCACAGGCACCACATGAACCTCCAAGACCCCGTTGGGTGGAGGAGATGAGACTGTCTAACGTCCGGGTGGGCAGCCGGATCATGAAAATGCTGAAGAAGCTCCCTCCCAGGTTCTCCATCTGGGAAATCCTCTCTCTGAGTGAAGAGGCTCGCCAAGCCATTATTGATGCCTTGCAGTCGCCAGCACAGTATGAAGCACTCTTGACAGAAGTGAATTCTGGTCCATCAGTCACATTCACAGAGGATGATATGCTAATCCCAAATTCCGGCCATAACAGACCGCTATATATGAGGGGTTCCCTGAACTGTCAGCCGATAAGCAGAATACTGATAGATCCCGGGGCTGCTGTGAACATTCTCCCATACCGCATCTATCAGAAATATTACTTTGATCTGCAGCTCACCAAGGTCAGAGACATGAAGATTGCAGGATTTAACCAAAAGTGTGAGACACCTCTTGGGGTAGCTGATTTCAACCTCACGTTGGGAGACCTCACTACAGTGGTACGATTCTATGTGATCGACTCCAACACCACGTATAAAGCCCTGCTGGGGAGACCGTGGCTGCATGAATATCAAATAGTGCCATCCACGCTACATCAGTGCATCAAATACTGCCATGAAGGAAAAGAAGAGAGGGTGTTTGCGGATCTGCATCCTTTCGAAGTGTTCGAGTGCCATATGCTCGATGCATCCTACTATACCGAGGTGTCGCAAAAGTGCGAAAGGAAAGAGGCTGTGGTCAGCCAGAAAAAGCCCGCGACAGAGGCAAGGAATTGGTCTCCACCGCCACCAAAGGGCTATGTTAAAAGCATAATGTATCTCACATCTCTTATGCCGGTGACTTTGCTCGGGTTACCCCTCCTAGCGTCCACCCGGATAATGCCGATGAAGAAATGAAGCAAAAGTACACTCAGGTGGAGGTGCCGCAGGGTTTATTTAAACCCATCGTCAGCCTTGAGTACCAAACGGTGCTACCACTGAAGACTATGGAAATCCCTCGCTTCTGCGAGCCTCCTATTATATTCTACACCGGGGAGCCAGTCGAAGAAGATGATCAAGACTGTATGGCCCCTGAAGAAGCCGCAAACCGGATGGTACCGATTACAGGCTTGGATTATACTACCCAACGGGTTTCACAAATGTTCTCCAAGATGCAAATGCCATCAATGCAGCCTGCTGCTCAGAAGAAGGCATTCAAGGAACTGTGGGATCCGCCTCGAGATAGTAAAGAAATGAGGAAGATCACTCAACACCCAGGATTGGGTTATACCCTCCAAGAATACTATGAGGCTGAGGTAGACGTCATATCTGTCTCCTACCAGCATGACGATCCTCCCGAGGTAGGATATGACCAATACCCCTCGGAGGATGAAGAAATCATTTATCAATCCATAATAAGCAATGAAGCCTCAGACAACCTGCCAGAAACAGAGACATCTGATGAGACAAAGAAAGCTTGGTACTGGGAGGACCTATCTTCCAAAGAGGATCTGTTCCAGGCTGAAGCAAAATTTGATACGGGAACCCCGGATGAAGATCAAATAGCCAGAGAGCTGGAGGAGTGTCTGGAGTTCGGGCGCATCCTAGAAGAATTCCGGGCTCTACAGAATGATGACCTTTCAGGGGAGCCCACATTAGAAGAGCCTCTAAGGACGGAGCGGTCCACTTCTGAATTTCCTACTGAACTAGTCTCGCCCTCGGAGCAGACCGAACAGGATCCGGTAGTATGGGCCCTATATGATGCGCCAGCATCCGCTAATGACCAGTATGATGAAGCAGAGGAGCATGAAACTGAAGAAGATTATATCTCGGGAGGCTTTATTGATTTACAAGGAGCCCCGCCCGAAGTCGAAGATGGAGGCCAAGCCACCGTCGATGAGTTGATAGAAATAAATTTGGGGTCCGCAGATGAGCCAAGGACAACATTCCTCAGCGCACTGCTGGAGCCAGATGTCAGGGAACAATATATACAGTTCTTGAAAGAATTCCGAGACTGTTTTGCATGGACATATGATGAAATGCCAGGACTGAGCTCTGATGTGGCACAGCACCGATTGGTAATAAACCCAGAGGCTAACCCTGTAAAGCAGCCTTCCAGGAGAATGCGTCCTGAATTTATAAATCAGATTAACAAAGAAGTTGACAAGCTGATTGAGGTAGGCTTTGTCGAAGAAAACCAGTATACTACATGGCTGGCCAATATAGTGCCCGTAAAGAAGAAGAATGGGCAGATTAGAATATGTGTTGATTTTCGGGACCTTAATAAGGCTTGCCCAAAAGATGACTTCCCAGTGCCCATCACTGAGGTGATGATCGATGCGACTACTGGTCATGAAGCCCTGTCATTCATGGATGGATCATCCGGGTACAACCAGATTTGGATTGCTGAAGAAGACAGAGTGCACACTGCATTCCGCACTCCGAAGGGAATATTCCACTACAAAAGAATGCCGTTTGGCCTTAAGAACGCCGGCGCTACTTATCAAAGAGCTATGACAAAGATCTTTGATGACCTGCTCTTCAAAAAGGTAGAATACTACATCGATGATCTGGTGGTAAAAACCAGCAAAAGAGAAGATCATTTGCAAGACCTAAGGATAGTATTCCAGAGGTTGCGCAGATATGAACTCAAGATGAATCCTATGAAATGCGCCTTTGGCGTGTCCAGTGGAAAATTCCTCGGATTTATTGTCCGACATAGGGGTATTGAAATTGATCCATCCAGGATTAAAGCTATCCAGGAGCTCCCTCCACCAAGGAATCTGCACGAGTTGAGATCCCTGCAAGGGCGTCTGGCCTACATCCGACGATTTATATCAAATCTATCGGGAAGATGCCACCCCTTTCACAAACTCATGATGAAAGATGTGCCGTTCCTCTGGGACGATGGCTGTCAGGAAGCCTTTGAGAAGCTGAAAGAATACCTCAAGACCCCTCCGGTGCTGGGAGCACCCATTAAGGGCAGGCCCTTGATACTGTATATCGCAGCCACATACTGTTCCCTGGGGGCAATGCTGGCACAGATAAATGAGGAAGGCAAAGAACAAGCCCTGTACTACCTAAGTAGGAGGCTGATGAGAACTGAAGAAAGCTACAGCTACATAGAAAAGACCTGATTGGCACTAGTCTTTGTTGTCAAAAAGCTCCGACACTACATGTTGTCACATGAAATCAGATTGATATCTGCGGCAGATCCACTCAAATACATATTGACTCAGCCAGTACTGAAAGGCCGGTTGGGCAAATGGGCAGTAATTCTGATGGAATTCGATATCACATATATACCCCAGAGGGTAATAAAAGGACAGGCTGTGGCTGACTTCTTCGCGGAGCATCCTGTGCCGGAGAATGATATGTTGGAGACTGAATTACCCGATGATGAGACACTCGAGGCCTATCAAGCTCAGCCAGTTATGTGGCAACTATTCTTTGATGGAGCATCCAGAACGGAGACAGATTCCGATGGAAAGACCAGAATACGGGCTGGAGCCGGTATTGTGCTGAAATCACCAGGAGGGGAGGTTGTGCATACTTCCTGTTCTGTAAACAAGCCATGCACCAATAATGAAGCCGAATATGAAGCTCTGATAATCGGACTCAATATCAGCCTCAACATGGGTATCCAAATGCTTCAGGTATTCGGGGATTCGATGTTGATAATAAAATAAGTCCAAGGGGAGTTCGAAGTGCGGAAGCCAGAACTAAATCCCTATCACCAGAAAGCTGTACGCCTCATGGCAAAGTTCTATCATATTGAACTCAAACATGTGGGCCGTGGACATAATGCCCAGGCTGATGCACTGGCAAAGCTGGCCAGCCCGCTAGCAGTCCCGCCAGATGAAACGCTGAACATTGTTGTTATGAACCGGCGGCAAGTCCCCAGTATGCTAGAAGGGTGCCCCGAAGAGGAAGAAGTTGCCACTATCAGCGCAGTACAGGCGTCTGATTGGAGACAGCATTTGCTACAGTGGTTTCTGCACCAACAACTGTCACAGAAAAGGGAGGAAAAGATGAAACTCCTGAGAATCAAAGATTCCTATGAATTCAGAAATGGAACTTTATTCCGAATAATGGCGGATGCATGCAAAAAGATTCTACTCCGCTGCCTGTCCACTGAGGAAGCTTGGCAAGCGATGAAAGAAATACACGCTGGGACAGCAGGCGCCCACCAGGCTGGCCCCAAAATGAAGATAGAAATCAAAAAGCTGGGCTACTATTGGCCTACCATGTTTGAAGACTGCTGTAAATTTGCAAAGTCATGCCAGAAGTGTCAGGAACATGCTACCGTGCCTAGAAGGCCACCTACAACTCTGCACCCTACAGTTCCTAGCTGGCCATTTGCACAATGGGGAACTGATGTAGTCGGGCCACTGCCGACTTCCTCGGCCGGTCATAAGTACATATTGGCCATGACAGATTACTTCTCCCGATGGGCGGAAGCTGTAGCATTAAGAGAAGTGACTGGTGAACTGGTCGCCAGATTTATCAAGCAGAATATTATCTTCCGGTTCGGGATCCCCAACCGAATAATATCTGATAATGGAAGTCATTTCAGAAATCAGAAAATCTATCGACTTGCCGAGAAGTATAAGATTGAATGGAGAACCTCCACTCCCTACAATCCCCAGGCAAACGGATTGGCAGAAGCTTTCAACAAGACTTTGTGCACCTTGCTAGCCAAGGTTGTCAGTTCTAATAAAAAGGACTGGGAAGAAAAGATGTATGAAGCTCTGTGGGCATACCACACCGTCTTTAAGACACCTACAGGGTGCTCACCATACTCATTGGTATACGGCTCGGAGGCAGTGGTTCCACTAGAGCTGGAAGTCCCGTCACTCAGAGTGTCAATCCAATATGGCCTGGCCCGTGGCGAACAAACAAATGCTGAAAGAAGGTTAGAAGAACTGACTGAATTGGAAGGGAAGCGCCTCCAAGCTCAAAAGAATATCCAAATGTATCAGGCCCGCATGGCCACTACATTTAATAAACTCGTAAGAGGACGAGAATTCAAGAAAGGTGACCTCGTCATGGTCAAGAAAAAAGAAGTCATGGCGTCCAACCCAAAAGGAAAGCTGAATGCTAATTGGGAAGGTCCTTATGTGACACAAAGGGTCTACGAAGGAGGGGCCTACGTAGTTGTTAACCATCGAGGGGAAATTCAGTTCTCGCCACTCAACGGTAAACACCTCAAGCTGTATCATGCTGCACAACCAATATTCCCCGAGTAATCGGGCCAAAACACCCTTTCCTTGGCTTAGTGGCATCCCGCCCTAGCCGAGATACTACCTTTCTTCGGCTTAGTGGCATCCAGCCCTAGCTGAGATATACCTTTTCCTTGGTCTAGCGGCATCTAGCCCTAGCCGAGATACACCCTTTCCTTGGCTTAGTGGCATCCCGCCCTAGCCGAGATACACCCTTTCCTTGGCTTAGTGGCATCCCGCCCTAGCCGAGATACACCCTTTCCTTGGATTAGTGGCACTCCACCCTAACCAAGCTACCTTTCCTTGGCTTAGTGGCGCTCCGCCCTAACCGAGCCACCTCTCCTTGGTCTAGTGGCACTCCGCCCTAACCAAGCTACCTTTCCTTGGTCTAGTGGCACTCCGCCCTGATCGAGCTACCCTTCCTTGGTCTAGTGGCACTCCGCCCTAGCCAAGCCACCTTTTCCTTGGTCTAGCGGCATCCAGCCCTAGCCGAGATACGCCCTTTCCTTAGCTTAGCGGCATCCCGCCATAGCCGAGATACACCCTTTCCTTGGATTAGTGGCACTCCGCCCTAACCAAGCTACCTTTCCTTGGCTTAGTGGCATCCAGCCCTAGCCGAGATATACCCTTTCCTTGGTCTAGCGGCCTCCCGCCCTAGCCGAGCTACACCCTTTCTTGGTATAGCGGCACTCCGCCCTAACCAAGCCATCCCTCATCATGATCTAATGGCATTCCGACTTGTCACCCTCCCAAAAAAGAGGGGAAGAGAGAATAAAAGAATAAAAATAAATAAATAAATAAAAAAGATGGGGTTAAAAATAGAGATACCCCGCCGGTCTTGTTCAGGTTTTCTGAGCATGGGCAAAAATGGCTAAAACCCAACTGTGGTGAAAACCCGAAAGGGCACTTCAGGCAAAATCGGGTACCCCGCCACGTGAAAACTCGAAAGGGCGCGTGGGCAAAAGCAAGAGGGGGCTGGCCCCGGCGAAAATCCGAAAGGGCGCTTGAGTCAGTAACGTGGTGATCCTAAAGAAGCCTCACCTCCCGCCATAAACCTCTCGTCAATCGACCGGCACCTTGCCCGATCAACGATCAAACCCACCCAGTATAGACCCTACGTCTGTCCTGATAAAACCCCCATACCTTGTCCAAAGTCCCGCCATGGCGAAGTTCACCATTGATCGATCGGCATCCTGCCCGATCAATGATGAAACCTATCCAGTTTAGACCTTACGTCTATCCTGATGAAGCCTATGAAATCCTTGCATTGGTATAAACCCAATACTGATGATGAAACCTGCTGTTGGTCGATTGGCACCCTGCCCGATCAATGATAAAACCAGCCCAGTGTAGACCTTACGTCTATCCTGATGAAGCCTATGAAATCCTTGCATTGGTATAAACCTAATACCGATGATGAAACCTGCTGTTGGTCGATTGGCACCCTGCCCGATCAACGATAAAACCAGCCCAGTGTAGACCTTACGTCTATTCTGATGAAATTCATGAAATCCTTGCATTGGTATAAATCCAATACCGATGATGAAACCTGCTGTTGGTCGATTGGCACCCTGCCCGATCAACGATAAAACCAGCCCAGTGTAGACCTTACGTCTATTCTGATGAAATTCATGAAATCCTTGCATTGGTATAAACCCAATACCGATGATGAAACCTGCTGTTGGTCGATTGGCACCCTGCCCGATCAACGATAAAACCAGCCCAGTGTAGACCTTACGTCTATTCTGATGAAATTCATGAAATCCTTGCATTGGTATAAACCCAATACCGATGATGAAACCTGCTGTTGGTCGATTGGCACCCTGCCCGATCAACGATAAAACCAGCCCAGTGTAGACCTTACGTCTATTCTGATGAAATTCATGAAATCCTTGCATTGGTATAAACCCAATACCGATGATGAAACCCACCTTTGGTCGATGGGCACCCTGCCCGATCGACAAAGAAACCCGTCCTATTAAATTTGCATGTCTCTTTACGTCCCGCCGTGATGAAACCTATCATTGGTCGATCGGCACCTTGCCCGATCAATGATAAAACTTGTCCGGTTTAGACCTTACGTCTACCCCGATGAAACATATGAAATCTTTGCATTGGTATAAACCCAATACCGATGATGAAACCTGCTGTTGATCGGTCGGCATCCCTCCCGATCAGCGATGAAACCTGTCCGGGCTAGACCCTACGTCTATCCTGATGAAACATATGAAATCTTTACATTGGTATAAACCCAATACCGATGATGAAACATGCTGTTGATCGGTCGGCATCCTGCCCGATCAATGATGAAACCTATCTAGTTTAGACCTTACGTCTATCCTGATGAAGCCTATGAAATCCTTGCATCGGTATATACCTAATACCGATGATAAGAGCAGCCACTGATGAAGCAGCACATCGCCTGATCCGTGCTAAAAATCCCAATTCAATATATATATATATATAAAGGATGGGGTTAAAAATAGAGATACCCCGCCAGACTAACCCAGCTGTGGTGAAAACCCGAAAGGGCACTACAGGCAAAATCGGGTACCCCGCCACGTGAAAACCTGAAACGGTGCGTGGGCAAAAGCAAGAGGGGGCTGGCTCCGGTGAAAACCCGAAAGGGCGCTTGGGTCAGTAATGTGATAATTCGAAGTTCCATGCCAACCGGCACGCTACCTTTACCTCCCCTTCACTAATGAAACCTTCCGTCGGTCAGTTGGCTCCATTCCCCACCGATGATAAAACCCTTCCGGGGTAGACCTTACGTTTACCCTGATGAAATCTACATACCCTCTTTCAAACGTCTCACCGACAATGAAACCCATCACCATTCTGATGAAGCCTGTCCAGCTCAGACCTCACGTCTGTCCTGGTGAAACCTACGCATTTCTTGGCAAGCCCCACCTGCGATAAAACCTGTTGGAATAGACCTTACGTCTGTCCTGACGAGACCTACACCTTTACGTACGTCCCACCGTTGATCGACCGGCACCTCGCCCGATCAATGATGAAATCCTCTGTCCGGTTTAGACCTTACGTCTATTCTGATGAAACTCATGAAATCCCTTTGCGTCGATATAAACCCAATATCGATGATGAAACCAACTGTTGATCGATTGGCACCTTGCCCGATCAATGATGAAACCATATCCAGTTTAGACCTTACGTCTATTCTGATGAAACTCATGAAATCCCTTTGCGTCGATATAAACCCAATATCGATGATGAAACCAACTGTTGATCGATTGGCACCTTGCCTGATCAATGATGAAACCCTATCCAGTTTAGACCTTACGTCTATTCTGATGAAACTCATGAAATCCCTTTGCGTCGATATAAACCCAATATCGATGATGAAACCAACTGTTGATCGATTGGCACCTTGCCCGATCAATGATGAAACCCTATCCAGTTTAGACCTTACGTCTATTCTGATGAAACTCATGAAATCCCTTTGCGTCGATATAAACCCAATATCGATGATGAAACCAACTGTTGATCGATTGGCACCTTGCCCGATCAATGATGAAACCCTATCCAGTTTAGACCTTACGTCTATTCTGATGAAACTCATGAAATCCCTTTGCGTCGATATAAACCCAATATCGATGATGAAACCAACTGTTGATCGATTGGCACCTTGCCCGATCAATAATGAAACCCTATCCAGTTTAGACCTTACGTCTATTCTGATTAAACTCATGAAATTTCCCTTGCATCAATATAAGCTCAATATCGATGATGAAGTCAACCGTTGGCTGATCGGTACATCACCCGGCCAATGATACAATCTGTCCAGTTCGTACTTTATGTCCGTTCTGATGAGAACCACATATCCTTTTCAATGTCCCACCTGCAATAGTCTCTACCCAGCCTAGACCATACGTCTAGTCTGATGAGACCTCTTCATTTGCATTCCGGAAAATCATCTCCCTTACGGCACACATGGCCAATAGGACGTTTGCTGCGACCAAAAAAATTCGGTTCAAGCACCTCCTCAGATGCCGTCACGCGGTGGAGCGAGTTCCCCATCCTTTCTCTGAAGAGGTGGACGCTCTCCTGCCAAGGTACGAGCCATTCGCATGAGGGATTGTCAAAACCGCTACCCCACCTTCCAAAGTGATAAAACCACATGCAGAATAAGATGGAGACGCATGAAGCCAAGAGATTCCTTTCCATTAAAAAGGGAGTACATAAAGGGCCCCGAGGGGACACCATATCACAAAAGAGAACAAAAAGAAAAAGAAGGGATAGACAATTTATGGCCGCCGGAATATATCCTCGAAGGCCAGAAGACCCACATAAGGAGCGGCCCCCAGCTCATGAAGGCGCGCCTCCTCCTCCTGAAGTCCAATGGACATGTCTTGGAGAGACATCACTCGTCCCTCCAGCGAGGCTACCTCCTCTTCGGACCGCGGTCGGATAAAGGATAATTGCTGCAGTTCGGCTCGAAGTCCAGAGAGCTCCGTCTCCAAGATGGCCATCCGGTCCCGCACAGCTTCTTCCCGCTGAATAGCACCTTGTAGCTCGGCTCGGCGTTCATCAAGCATAAGCGTCAGCTTCCCCAGCTCAGATTTATATTCTGACCTCTGCAGCTTCAACGCCGTTAGCTTATCAACCATAGTCTGTGCTAGGAAGTCTCTCTGATGCACGAATTTCAGTAGAAGCAGCACCCGCTGAACCCATATGTCCAAAGGGTAGCCCATGGCCTGCAAGCCAGCGGTGAAGCGATTGGCGACTTCCTTCAGTTGCAGATACGTCAAGCCAGGCTGGGATTCTACCAGCTGACGTAGCATGTCCAGATGCTGCCAGACAAAGTTGTCAGAGGAAGCGAAGCCGAAGGAGGCAGAGGGGACGACTTCAAAGGTCACCTCGCCATCGATATCTTCCCACAATGCAACGTCCGGCTGAGAGGACGAAGACGACAGATCTACTGTAAGGGCTGGCCAGTCCTTTTCTGTGCTCTCCTGTTGAGCTGAAGATTCCTCCCCTATCACTGTATTGGAAGCTATAGCTTGAACATCCGCAGGGGGAGAATCGATGAAGGATGGAGCTGCCTCTTCATGAGTCTCTTGAATAGGGGCTTCATCTTCAGCTGCTCTTTCTGGTGACAGGGAAGGAGCTACTATAGTCGGAGAAGGCAGAAGTCCAGTCTCTATAGCCACTATGGTAGGGACTGCTGACTCGGGCGCAATTTACATTACTGCAGCCGGTATAAAAGCAGAGCTTCTAGATGGATCGGCTTCGGCTCTGAAATCCGAAGCCCTGATAGGAATGCAACTCTCTCCTGAGGCCCCTAAGTCCAACGATGCTAAATCTGTCGAAGACTGTATCCGCACTAGCACAGGGCGAATGATCTCAGGAACTCCCATGCAAGTTAAAGGCAGAAAAGGGACAATAACCCAGTTCATAGAAGAAATGTCCGTGATAGCTGCGGTTGTGTCTTAGCTAGCAGTGACAATGCCCTAAGACCAAAGCAAAGCAACTTTCAGCACTAGATGAAAGAAACAGATGAAGCAACAAATATGAAAAGGAACCCACCTTTGAAGCAGGGTCCACACCCTCGAAGTGGGGTGAAAGAGAAGGAAGCTCCGTAGTCGGAGTAACAAATGGTGGAGTTATGTCAATCTCGGTGTCGAGCCCGGCAAACTCCTCTTGCAACTCCTCCTCGGAAGATAGCACCAGCAGCTTAGCAGGCTGAAAAGGCAGAGCACCTTTTGCAAATACAAGCGGGGCCTCTGATTCAGGAGCATCCCCCTCACTGCCGCTGAAAGTCGCTTCCTCCCCATCAGAGACGGTCTTAGAACTGCCTGAGGATATTTCCACACTAGCTACACGCTGTGGGGCCACCTCTAAAACATGTCGGGATGTAGACCGAGTAATTATGCACCTGGCCGGAACAGTACTCTGCTTCGACTGAGTCTTGTAACCCTCCTGTGGTTGAAGTAATTCTTCTGTCATCATAGCTTCAGTCTGCTCTTCGCCTGCCACTGCTGTAAAAGGGACCTCTGAGGAATATAGCAAAGAAGACAATGCAAGTATGAAACAGATGAGAAAAAAAAACACACTTACCCTTCGCCTCACTAGCCGGCGTGGGAGAAGGCAACCTGGTCCTCACCACAGAAGGTGCTACAACTGGTTCTTGGGCTGTGCAAAAGGAAGGGGTCAGGTTCAAGGACTTCTTTGAAATCCAGCGAAAGAGAATGAGGAATGCAATTGCAGGCTATTGATGTTACACTGAACCGATGTCTGAGCAGCCTCCCTTTCAGATTCAAACTCATCAAATGAGGGAATATCAGGGAGAGGGGTCCATAGCTACCGAAGCCGATTGCTGAGCATAAACCTTCTTGGCCTTCCTGGCCTTCCCAACTGCAACCTTAACTACGGAAGCCTTTCTCTTCTTGCCAGGAGGCAGGGGAGTAGTAGTCGGTGCTGCTGCAGGGATTTCAAAATAAGTAGGCTTCTCAGTCTGCGTAATGATTTTTCTATAAAGCCCATGTCGCTTTATATCAGGCCTGTCTGTTGAAGATGTCAGAGAGGTAATGTGATCAGTGGATGCAAAGTGTAAATACTGAGTAGAAATCACTGCAGTCAGGAAAGAAGAGATCATACCTGTTGGGCCGTCGTAAAAGATAGAGAGCGACCAGTACAGATAAGCTACCTCCTTGGAGCGTGAAGCAGCCTCCTTGATAAGCCAGCATACATCGCCAAGTACCTGGCACTTCTCCACTAAAGCTGCCAGGTCACTATGACCATGAAGGTCAAGACACCGAAACAAGTCGAGGTGGTCCATACCCCAGCCGTCGACATAATGAAAAGAGATAAACAACGGCTTGTTCAATATGCCGACTATCGGGTTTTCTGCAGATAACCCGTGTAAATTCAGCAAAATAAACAACCAAGACGTCTGCTTGTAGTACGTCTGGGTTCTATCTTCCCGGCGCACAAACGTCCTATATGGGTGAAATCTATATGTCGGACCCCTCCAAGAAACTACTGCCGGGAGCGGCTCTTCGACAGGAAATGGATATTGTTGCACCTCCAAACGAGCGTCCCCTACATGGCTCAAATGTTTCAAGTTCTGCATGAAAGTGTCCTCATTGATAGCAGCAAAGACAGGAGCAGGCGGGTCGGAATCCTTGTCCTTCAAAGCCCGACGCTGGGCCAGATAGTTCTCAGCCTCCCTCTGGTGCTGTGAATAAAGCCTTCTCAGGTGGGCCTCGGGGATGTCAAACACTGGCCCGAGCTGTTGTTTCAGAAAGGAACGCTCGGCCACATCCCAGAATGCACCTCTACTATCCATGTAGAAGCTGGTTCGAATGTTCCACCATTTGATATATTCTGATGTTACCCGGGGAACACGGTTAGAAACTGTGGGAACTCTGAAAACTGCATCGTCCTGGCGATGGTAGAAATCCCACCACAACCAGCCATCACCGACAATGGTGGACCCATGCTTAGCCCGGCTATCGAGGGGAAATTGAGCAACTGTTGTGGGGATATGCTGGTCATAGCCAAAGTTCCGCCCAAAGCGGAATGGATAGTATGGTTCCAGAAGGAGTAGGCCACCCTTTCTGAAAACTAAGACACTAGGACGGATGGCCATGGCCCATCTGACCAGCTCCGGCTCCAGGATTGGCCGGGCAGTGTTAACCCCTGAGATAGGATGGATATATGTCTCTACCTCTTCCAGCTTGCACTCTCTCTGAGGATCAATTAAAGGAGCTGAACCTGCTGCCAAGCTCCAGAAATGAATACTGCCAGGGGCATCCACCGGCACCTTTATCAGTCGACCCCTTATTTTGAACAGCTGATCATAGAAAGGACCAGGTTCAGCACTGGCAAACTCAATCATTCTGGGCAGTACTGTGTCTGCCTGCAAAGTTCTGGGAGCCAACTCAGGAAATAAACTGCAGACCCGGGCGTTGAAGAAATGAAAAGGACCCACGGTCCTCAAAGAACGGGGAGTCTGGTGCTTGTATAGATCCCCCAAAGACTTGTATATCAGACACAGGGCCATTGGGCAGAGCGACAGCCTCATTCCCCAGGCCATCTGACAGGCCGGATATATAGCTTCTGGCCGGATGATTGTCTCGTCCCCTTGAGGGAGAGCGAAAGTGCACAGCCAGAATGTGAAATAAGCCGCACAATGTGTGATGGGGTCTACGCCTGCTGCGTTGGGACCACCGCTGCCTGCACGGCGCAATGAAGATGGCAGCGCCGACTTATAACGGGGAGCCCTTACCTGCTTGCTAGCAGTCGAACCCACGGAAGGGAAGTCTGCATATTTCAGGGGGCCGTCAAAGAAGTACTGAATCCACTGCCCTACCCGGATCCGCAGCTTGCTGCCCTTCTCTCGGGGATGATAACCTTTGGAGGACCCTCTACTGTACGCCAGACAAATGGAGCGATATGCCTTCATCAGGTACCGGTATGAGAAGCCAATGGAATATCTGCCTTCACCATCAGAGCTATCCTTCTCAGAATCTGCCAAGCAGACTTCTTCATACGGCTCGCCGTCAATAGGCAGTCGGGAAAGCTGTGACAGACTCCAGAGGTCAAGAGATGTCTCACCCTCTGCTGTATAGAATATGTTGAATAAGGGGCAGAAGACCTCGAACATCCCACAGCATAACCCTCGGGATATAGGATACCGAAATCGGGAAGCAAAAACACTATGATATACCCCGGCTCTGATCAGCAGAGGGGCATATTCCTTCAGAACAAACTCAGTAAATTCCACGGCTCCTACCCGAAATAGGTGGGCGTCAGCGATCTTGGTATCCCCAAACCAACCAGCGGCCAAATGATACTTGAACTGAATGGCCGAACAATTCAGCACAAAAGGCTTTTCGCGGTACCCCCACTTTACTGGCGCCAGGAAGAGACCATAGCTGGGCTTCTCCCTATTGACTCGGCCACTGGCATTGTCCCACCGAGCAGGTGTGAACTCTGGGGCTCAGGTCAGCATTTTCTTTTCCGGCTCCAGCTCCGATATGCCAAGGACTGCATCCCAGTCACGCTTCTCCCCGGGAAGATATATAGCCTTTCCGTGATACACTGAATCTTTCAGGCTGTCTCTCTCAACGAGAATTGCGGCTTCAACTGTACGAGCTATTCGGTAGTTTCGCATTCCACCCACGGTGAAGGTCCGGATAAACGGCAGCAAGTGTTTGTCCTTCGGGAAATCCGGGCGATAATCAGTGCCCCGTCTGAAGCATGTTTCCATGGCAGTGGAGTATACCCGGGATGTTGACACCGTATCGGTATCAGAATCGGATGATTCATCAACGGAAGTGATCTTGTCGTATCCGAAGTCGAGGCTGTGCACATTCAGCCAGTTTACTGTGGCCCGTGATATATCGGGCTGGGCCGACGAACTGGCCTCGACACCTCCAGGGGATGCCGCAACAGAGCTTGAAGCCATTGCAGTGTCTGCAATCAAAGAAGAAAAGTGAATTAAAAGTCCTAGAACAATGGGCAGTCTTTTAAAGATTGTAACATGAGACCCTATGAAAATTTCGGCAGCATCTCCCCTTATTTGGGGTCTACCCAAGAAGAATAGGGAGTCACCAACCAAGAGGGGGTGATCCCGGAAACAGAAGAGATTAAATCCCAAATATCGTCATACCCAGGCGAAATCAAATGAGACGGGAAGAAGCCGGATGGTCGGAGGGGAGGAGCTCGCCGCCACCGCCGAGAGAGAAAAGGAAGTGAAGAGAGAGAAAGGGGCTGAGAATAATGAGAAGCCAAGAGGCTTCGGTGCCTCAAATAGAAGGCCGAAGCGAAGGGCTCTCGGCACCGTAGAATGCTCGCCGAGAACCCCCAGGCCGAGAGACCCCCCTCGGCCGAAAGGCGCGCTGAGAAGCCCTCCGCGCCGAGAAGCACCCCGCGCCGAGAAGCCCTCCGCGCCGAGAAGCATCCTGCGCCGAGAAGCCCTCCGCGCCGGGAAGCTAGGCGCGCCGAGACCCCCTCTCCACGCCGAGAGGTCTTCACGCGCCGAGAAGCCTATGGCCTCGTGCCGAGAAGCTCCAAAAAGCTGAAAATAAAGTCAAACAATATGAAGATAGAAAAGAAAGATACATGTGCAGAATATTGTTGCAACGAGATGATCAGGTCAAAGGACCGGATTGAAAAGCAAATTGAGGAAGATACCCTTGAATAATGAAAGTCACCTGCAGGCCCCGTGCCGCTTATTCTGCGCTTACGCCGCCCGCAGGTGGGGGGCATTTGTTGACACCTTGAAAATGAACAAGGGTGGAAGCAGATCATACCCACAGTGAAAGACCAATGATGAGGCTCGTCAACCATTTACCCAGCTGAAGCCTTTGTCGGCCGAGCTGACGTCCTGTGCCGATGTCACTCAGATGGCAGCACTAACGAAGCAGTAGTCGTTTGACTAATGAGACTTCCTAGCACACTTTAATAGGAACTGTGTTACTGCCTCATCCAAGAATCCACAGATGACATGTCAGCGTAAGTCAGATGTCGGCTTATTGACAGATGTGATGTAAGATAAAGATGAAGCCGGTACCGGCAGATGAAGATTGTAAGGGCTTTTGCAAAGTCAGAACACAAGAAGAATCGTCTCCACAGATTATACACCCGGCTGAAGTCTTCCCAGACTAAAGCTGATGTCCGATCTCGTCACCATTCAGGTGACGATATCGATAAAATGATGCCCGGTTTTGTCATCATTCAGATGGCAATACTGATGAAACCCCTGTCCGCGGACTGATGAAAACCCTGCTAATGATCTCAATACAAACTATATCACCAACGGAGGACCCTCTTGGGTACTGATGTACGTGAAGGGCCTATCAAAGGCCTGGTCAAAGAGACCTAAATGGGCCTTTAATGGTGGCGCCGGGAGCCACTTTGTCAAGGCCCAAATGCTACACAAGGTTGGAGTCCTGCGCGCCGGGAAGCCTTCAGCTGAGGCACGCCGTGAGGTGTCTGCCAAGAAGGCAAGGAGGGACGGCTATAAAGCCCCTTCCCTTCGAAAGGCTGATGGTCGGGGGGTCAAAAATCAGAGATAGAAAAAAAAGAAAGGAAGAATAGAAGCGAAAACCAGATAAAGAGCCAGAAGAGAGATCGAGAGGGAAAAAAAGAAGAAGCTTAGAGAAGAAGAAGAAAGGGAGACTCAGGTGGGTAGCCCGGGGAGGGAGAGGAGTCAATGCTCCGCCCTCCCCCCCATGCTTTCCTCTTTTTATTTTCTTTTCTGATGTAATCTGGCGAGGCTTTCTCGATGTATCAATGTAGCCGGAGGATTCCGGTCTCGATTTCCATCTCTCTGTCTTTCGTTTACCTTCTACGATCTGTACAGGTTTGGGATGATGCAATAATATGAACGATGAACATGGCTCGTTTGGGCATTCGATCGATTGAAATATCTGCTGTATTTCTCCCCTTCTTGCATCGGCTGTTCTTCTGAATGTCGTTTTGCCCAGATATTATAGCTTTCCGATTCATGTTTCGACCTCCCCTCCCTAGCCTGTCCTCTGGTGGAAGACGAAGATGGAGTCTTAACCCTCATCCAGTGGGTTATTAGGCTCTGTCCCTCCTCTTCCTCCCCCTCGGATCATGGCTTCCCCGGATATCACAGATGTCTGTCGAGCTCCCATCTTGTTCAGGGTCAGAGACATCAATCTCTTGACCGTCTGAGCAGCAGGTGAGTATAGAAAACGCCATACGTCCCATGAGGATTCGATAATGGATGATCTGCCCTTCGACTGATGCTAACCCCCGCGTAAACCCCTTCTGCAGTCCAGATCTTGACTCAATCCGAGCCAGAAATCCCAGAAATCGCCTGAGCAGAGTACCGTAGTTCAGCCATAAACCCTTTTAGCCCCTTCCCGGCGTGGCCATTTCCCCGCCGAGAACTACTCTGCCGAGAGATCCCCCTTGCTTTAGCCCCTTCGGCAAGGCAAATAAAGCCTATCCCAATACAGCCTTCCCGGCCCGGGGGCCTCCCGGCTCCGGTTTCCCGCCGCTGTCATTACCGCGCCGAGAACCCTTGCGCCGAGAGCATTCCCCCTTTGCCAATAAAACCCACGCCGAGAACCCTTGCGCCGAGAGCATTCCCCCTTGGCCAATAAAACCCACGCCGGGAACCATGCTTCCTGCCACCCCTGCTTTACGTTGTGAATCCTCCATTCCTTGGACCCCGGAGGAAAGCCTTCCTGCTATAGGACAAGGAACCACACAGATGCCCTCTGAAGTCCAATCCACCAAGCCTTGCATCTTGTCGAAGGATATTCTAGATCATCATATGTGCCTAAAGGATAAACATCATTAGGGATAACTCCCCTACATAACCTTACGAGCCAGAGAAACTCTGCCTCTGCATAAGTTTCAATGGCCTCAAAGGGATATTAAGTTGGTGCTATGAACACATACACGGGCTAGGGGTCCCATACCCCCCTTATTCTGGCTTTCATCCCGGCACTCTGTGGGTGATCGTCTATTACTCCCTGGCATACGCTAGGTACGGGGGAGGTGCTGCTGAAATCCTCCCAGTCGATGAAAAATAATACTGAAGCTGTCCTCTGGGCTCCGTATGGTGATGGTGAAAGGGACCTCTGTGTGGGGCTCTTCCCCTCCAATCCCTCTCAGTTCTCGGCCTCCTTTGAAGCATATACAACTAAAATCAGTTGAACCCCATCTCTAGTCTCCAGAGCCAATCTACTCTGATATAATTCCCAGAAAACTCTCAAAATCCTAAAAACAGGGTACCGTAAAGTCCTAAACCCCTCACGGCGCCCAAACACCCCTTCTCGGCCAGCTACCTCTCGCCGCCACCAGCTCCCGGCGCGACCTTCAGCGCGCCGGGAACCTCCAGGCCGAGAGCTCCTCTTCCCCCTTTTAGCCTACGCCGATAACCCCCTTGGAGAATCTTCAGCGCGCCGGGAAGTCGGCGCCGGGAGCTTCCTGGATTCTTCCCTTTGGCTACGCCGAGAACCTCCATCTCCTTGCTACTCACGCCGGGAGCCTTAGCCTCCCATCTGTGGTCATGCCGAGAGCCTAAGTTGCCACCTTGTGAGCCCAAATGCCTAGAGCTAACCTACATAGAGATATTCGTGGATCACCAGATGTGTCCCGAGGATAAAGTTAAAGGGAGGTAGACTCCTTTATGTTCCATCGATTCGTGTCGAAGTCACAACGACGCGCCTCCCTCTTAGCTCCGGTGAGCCATGCCAATGCATGAGTGCCACCAGCTCCTGTGAGGGAAGAATCAAACATTGCCTTAGGGCATACGTGTGCAACGTGGAGAGGCCCGACCTCTCTCTTTCTTTCGGCTTTCACCCCGGCACTCCGTGGGTGATAGCCTATTTCCCTCTGGGCATGATCCAGACCATGGGGAAGTGCCGCCGAAATGTTAACCGATGCTTTAAACCTCCGTCATGATCGCGGCTCATCCTGTCCGTGATTGATATCCTCTGTTTTACCTTTCCCCTGAGTGTGATTGTTTTTCGAGCCGTCAATTCAGCGATATCGTCTGTTTCTTCAATCGATATTATTATCTTGCCCGCCTTCCTGGCTCTGGTATGAAATTCAAACTGCGCACATAAAAAGAATATCCTTTTTATTATTGCCTCTCGAGGCCTCCTATTTTGGCGTTTAATCAAGGGTTGTCCTTCCTTGGAAGGGCGTAATTAACGTCATAGCCTTTATGGTATGACGGACTTCTGGTCCCGACTCGGACTTCACAATCGACTGACCAAGTCAGATCGAGCGCACAATAAAATCGTCACACACGTGACTGGCACGCCTAATGAATCAATAAATCAAAAATCCCAACTAAAAAAAAAATAATAATAATAATATAAATAAATAATACTATGAAATGAGATAAGATCCACGTTCCACAGAGGATCATCGGCGACAAGGGAAAGACCGTGATAGCAGGGGAAGGAGAACCCGTGCCTTCCCACCTCACGAAAAACCTCCCCTCCTATGACAACAACCAAGCCGATGAGTTGCCTCCACCACCCACGGAGCTGCAACCCCCTAATGGGAGTTCTAACGCTCTCCAAACCCTCAATGCAAAACTGGATATCCTCGTAGAATTAATGAGTACCCAGGCAGCTAGGGAGGAGAAGTCACGACTCACACGGGAAAGCCCCTCCCGTGGAGAAGCTTTCCAGCAAATAGCTGGGGGCCGCTTCACCCTCCGGGGACGACGGCTTATACGCAACAGGTCAGGAGGACCATCGCACGCCCCTCCTCCAGGGCAAGAAGCCTCCACCACCCCGAGGAGAGAAAGGCTCAGGACGCGTCAGTAGCTCCCGGAGTCCGATGCCCCCGAGGGATGACAAGGTAGCCAGTAAGGACACCCCCACAGCCCCTCGACCCCACGGTAGCCGGAGCTATCTCTTCGACTGCGAGTGGTATGGACACTAGAGCGAGCGAGAAGCATGAGTCGGTGAGCCGTCGGTACCGAACGCGCAGCACCACTCGAGCTACACAGGCATTCCTATGGCTTGGAGACAATCTGGAGTCTCCGTCTTAAGTCCTACTATTTTTAGTATTTTTTGGTTTTTTATTTGGTATGTAATGTGTGCTTATTTGGTTTTATTTGGGGTTAAGAGAGTCTAATTGGGATAAATAATTTGGTTTCATTGTAAAAGGGCCACCTAGGCCCAGCGGGCCCCCCTCACCCTCTTCCCCGTTGGGCCACCTAACTTCTAGGGACCCATAGGGCCTGGCCCATGGCCCACCTTAGACTTGGACCATTGGACCAAGAGAAGAGAAATTGAATTTCTCTTCCTTAAAGGGGGCGCCCCCTCTTTTGTCTCCATTAGGCATTTTTTTATATGCTTTGACAACATGGGAGAAAAATGGAATTTGTCATCCCCTAAATACCCCTCACTAACCCTAGATCTAAGGGTAGTCTTGGTCATTTATCTAGGGTCTCCATTCCATATAAAACCATTGTATTTTCTATTTTTCACACAATTAATCAAAGATTTCAGTAATTTTTGCTCCAAGGGCGAAGGGCGCACCCTTCCTCTCTCCTCTCCCTCCTCTTTGCAGTTGACAAGGCTACCCTCTAAGGTGTGAAGCCTCCTTATCAGAGTGTGAAGCTCAGCACCGCCGCCGTCGCCGCCATCGAGCCGCCGTCGCACCACCATCGCCTCGTCGTCGGAGTTCTGTCCATCTCTGGATAGCAAGCCAAAGGCCGAATTTTAGCTCTCCACCCATAGATCTGGTGGATCTAAAATTTTTAGGGTGAGTTCCCCTTGTTGTTCCCATATCCCACAAAAAAAATTCAAGTTATTCCAACTTCGTTTCCCCCCCTTTTTCATTTAAAATCCCATTGCCTACACAATCTGCCCCTATGCAGATCTGTGTTCCAGCAGCCCCACTCTTCACCAATTTGATCCCCGTTCCAATTTCAGATCGATCTGAAATTTAGACTGGAATTTTTGTCCACCAAAGACTTCTTCCATAATTTTTAATGTGATTTTATGAATTTGTTTACCCATCCAAAAATCCACTGCAAAATCTGGAATCTGTTCTACCCCCTACAGTCCAGATCCGACCACCCCCTTTTATAAAATCCATTTCCCCTGTCAAACCACCTCAGAAAATTACAAAAAAATTATCCTCGTGTTCCCTACTTTCCCTACTAGCTTCCATAAAAATCCCAACTCCCAGATCCAAAGTTTCAACCTTGGTCAACTCACTTCTTCAAGCAGATCTCAGATTGCCCAGCCAGATCTGTGCAATGAAACTTTCCTATTTGAAATTCCCCCATGGAAATCCCGCCACAGTAAAATTCCCGTAACACCATGTGGTTGAAGATCTCCAAGCTAGCTTCGTAACGGTGCTATTTTCGTGATGTTCCGAGATCGGAGTTGGTCGCAGTAATTTTTACCGTCGGGTCGCGCAGCTCAGAAATTACAGAACAGGCTCGGGGCAGCGACTTGCCACGCCTCATAGGACATGCCACCTCGCCTCCCACAAGGTGAACCAATTCGGTTGCCTCACAGCAATCGTTCCCCCAGGAACCCGCTTGGCAATGGGGCCAACCCCGCCCTAGTCGACCGCTCAAGCAGAGCGTGGTCCCCACAATTGTCAGCTCGTGCCGTCCGGCCAGCATCAAGTAGCAGCGCGCCAGCACCAACAGAGTGACTCAAAACGATGCCCGTCAACCCAAGAGCGCTACTCCCGGGTCCTCCTTGCGTGGAGTGGGTAATAAAATTTTAATTCTGTAATTTATTTGGTAATTGTCTAACTGGGAGTACGGATCTTGGCCGGGGTTGTCTTCCCCACGCCCGGAGCGTGGAGGTAACGATCTCTCCTCCTCGGCATTTGCTTATTTAGTATATGATTATATGCCATTGCATGAGTGTGTTAGAATTCTAGCTCGTTAAATCATTTTAATCACCGCTGTGAGAGACAGAGAGCGAACCCGTCCCGTGACTCGATCCGAGCACGGAAGTCAGTTTGACCACCCTTGACTCTGCTGGTTTCTCAACCGCGCAGATCCGTGTTTCCCTCGCTTAGGATGACTCATGGGATTACTTTTCTGTTAAAGGCATATACCCCGTAGGAGCTCTTAGTGTCGAGCCGAGCTAGCTCTATTGTTCGCGTGTTGCTGGTCGAGTCATCCAATTGGTCACGTCGTCACCTAGAGTCCAAGGTTCGCATCATTTGGCATCGAGTCCCTCATTCGTCCCGCATCAGTTTGGTATCAGAGCCGTTTGAGTCTAGGGTAGTGTAACATTCCATTCCTATACCCGATATATTAACCGGTTTTCCCGGACCGATGGGTCACCTCTATTGGGAAGGTTGCACACTTGTGGGAGTTCGATCTTCAGATCATACCTCCGCCACGTATCGTATATTGGAGTCTAGGTTTAGTCAGTGCATTCCAACCTTTGTGTCATTTGCATGCCCACCTGTAGAGGTACCCAATACTCACCACCACCACATATGACGGATCCCCGAGCCCGTAGTTCCGAAGAGCCTTCGGTGGCCGAGATATTCCGATCGCTCGTGGATCGATTCGATACGCGTATGGATGGGCTTAGTAGGCGTATAGATGGCGTAGGTACGCGTCTGGAAGGGAGGATGAAAGCCTAAGAAGATTGGGCTGAAGCATCGGACCAGTCTATCCCGGTTGAGGCACAACCCACGCCGACAAATGGCCAACAGGAGCCGTGATGGGGGCATCCCTCGCCCCACCACTTTTTTTGAGGCTCGGATTGCTCATCAGCGTGCGCCATTGTGTTCGTCATAATTTTATGCGTCTAGTCATGTAATTTTTATATTTTATTTGAGTCATCATCATGTAATTTTCCCTTTATTTGAGTCATGTACCTAGGTTAGTAGGTTATCTACCAAAGTCTTGTGTCATTATGTTGGTTTGTTAGGCTATTGGGCCCAACTAATGGGCTAGGCCCAGGGGCGCCCCTCCCTTGGAGTGCTTGGTCAATAGTTGTTTAGTCAGGGTCATTTTCATCCTAGGAAAAGTCCAATGCCTATAAATAGGCCCCCACTCCTCTCATATGAAAAAACTTTGCATGAATATTGAAATCCAAAATTCCACATCCCTCTAGATCTCTCTCTCTCATTATCTCTCTCTCTCTCTAAGGGGTCCCCCCTCTCTCTCTCCCCACCCCCAAATTTTGAAATTTTCTCTCTCCCCCCCATTCACCTCTCATTAAGACCCCTCCCCCTTCCCCATACACTCATTTAACTCCCCCCCAACCCCAAGGTGGAATCCTCCAATCCTTGCTCCACCCTCCAACCACCAACTACCCTCTTCCCTTCCCCAAGCACCCTTCCCTCTCCCCCATACAACCCACCACTTCCCTAGGCCATTTGAATTCAAATCCACCTTCCCTCCACAGCCCTAGGGAACCCCCAAGACCCCACCCCTTGGTTAGGGTCGCCCCCCTCTCTCTCTCTCATCTCCACCATTCTCCCTTGCTCTTCTCCATCACCTCTCCCACCTCCATTGATAGATCCTCCAAGCAGCTGGCAACCTGCAGAAGACCACCTGCTTGCAGAGGCGACCCCGACCACATCCCGGCGAATCTGAAGGCCCAAGAGGTACCGTTGGAAGCGTCTGCCTGTCTTCTTCGGAAAGGCGGTGGTTTCATCTTCGTCCGAGCAAGTTGCTGCTCGAGATAGCCTTTCTCCCCCGACTGCGCGAATCTTCCCTGGCAGGAGGCCAGAGCCGGAGTAGAAGATCTTTTACGACGAACCTATTGGGAATCTGATAGAGAGTCTTTCAGTAAACGTCTTCTACTTCGAGTCCTCTACCATCCCCAAGAAGCAGAGTTCAATTTGGAGACCGGACCAGAAAGTTATCAATTTTCTCTCCCGATCGTGCGGTTCTGCTTCTACTCTATCTGCACCGACCCTCCTTCAGTGTTCAGGAGCCACCGGACTACTCCGACCTCATTTGGCATCCCCGTCAGTTCAGCTTCGAAGTAGACCCATCAACGGTTCCAAAGGCTCTGACGGCACCTGATTTCGAGCTCGGGAGTGTTCTTGGAACCCTATGCTTCCTGCTGTTAGGAACCTGCAGCTGTCAGAACAGAGGACCTGCTACCCCGTTCAAGCCCCTACCCCGACCAGTAGAGGTACCAGAAGAAATCCAGAAAATTTTGGTGTCTTCCCGATCCAGCTACGAAGTTTTTCCCACTAGTTTCGTCTTCATAAAAAATCCGGAGTGGCCACAGCGTCCGGAGAAGCAACTGTCTGTCCAGAAGCGCAGACAGTGGGCAGAATCAACATTGGTGTCCAATTTCTTCTTTAGTCGGTCTCACCCCTCCCCGCTTGGCCGGCTGAAGGCCCCTCCATGTGTGGAGGTAGTTTTGGGTGTAATCATAGTTAACCCCCACCCAAAGATCCCCCTCCTGCGAGAGGTGTAGTTCATGTAATAATTCACTTGCAGGTTTGAAGCTTCATCGACGCGGCGTGCGGGTGCATTCCCACGCCTCCCCGCTCACCCCCGTCTTCGGCCGGAGTCGGCGTCTTCACGCTGGCTAGGTGAGCCTCGGTCCCTCTCTTGGCTGGGTTTCAATTCATTGCTAGCTTAGTATTACCGCCATTGTTCCGTCGGACGGTGAGTGAGAGCTCGACCCTAAGTTGCTAGTGCCGTGAGTGACCACCGCGGGTGAGTTGTGAGTGAACCCTTCATCCCACACCCTTGGTGTGCTAGCCGCCCATGATTTGGGCATCCTAGGCACATTTGGGGTTCTCCCCAAGCTAGGCAACTATTGGAGCCTCAAGGTCCCGCCTCGGACCCTCTCCAACATCGCCGAGTCGCCATCGGGCACTAGTGTGCGCCAAGCGAGTGAGCCCGCTAGAGTGAGTCCGCTTCTTAAAATTGAATGCTTGCAAAATAGGTCCAAGGGTTGGTGTCACATCAAGTGGTATCAGAGCAAGTTCACAACTTGTCTCTATCAAGTTGGTCCTAGGGCGCGCATATGCATTTAGAGTCTTCTAGTGCATCGCTCTTGTCCACTAGTATGGCCACCTCATACCGACCTTACCAATCGGCCCTCTCCATAAGTCCAAACCACCAAGGGATGCCTACCACTAACACACATGACCTCCCTGGCCATGTCAACTACCTCATGAAGGCCTTGACCTATGTCAATGAGCGGCTTGATAACATATCGGGTCGACTCAACCAACTTGGAGAAAATGGGCCCGCCCCAAGTACGGACAATGGAAGGACATGTCCCCCACCTCCAACTTTTGATGGAACTCATCTTAATGGCCATTTAGATTGGGAGGCATCAATGGACCATTACTTTGGGAGGAATCTCATGTCCGAGGATAGGAAGGTTCGATGTGCCAAAATGCAACTAACCAAAAGGGCTCAAACTCATTGGTTGAAAATTGAAGGCTTAAGGATAATTAGAAGGGAAGATCCCATCACCACTTGGGAAAATATGAAGGAACACCTTAGGGCTAGATATGTGTCCCCTTCCTATTCGGATCACCAAAGCCCAAGGAACCCTTCAATTCCTTCACCCCCTAAAAAGGACACACCTCCCAAAACCAATCAAACCAAGCCCCCACACCCACCCCACCTTCCTCTTCCAACCCCAATCTTACCCCAACCTAGGCCACCACTACTCCCAACCCCACTCCAAGTCCGACCTCGTTCACCACCCCGGATGCACCATGCCCCGATCATCATCACCCCACCCACAAAGTACCTACCCACCTCCTTGGTAGAAGAACCCATAATCCTAACACCCGACCCCATAGTGGTGAACACCTCGGATCCAACCCCCACTTTGAAAGAAACACATGCCCAAGATGAGGACAAAGCTTTGCATTACGATCTTAACTCTATGCCCTCTCCTCTAGTAGGGAGTGAACTCATCATAAGTGGGTCCTTGGCTAGATGGTTAAAAGAGGGCCCAGCTCACCCGATCATGGCCTACCCATCCTTGGAGCAACACCTCCCCATAGTGCCCTTCAACTCCTATCGCACCACCATCCAATCATCTTATCAAGTGGAGACACTAGGGGATCTTCTCAAGGGCTTAGCATGGCAATTAGAGTTGACTGGCATGTTGACCCCCATGACCGAACAACCTAGGAGCCTTAACCTCCTACACCTATGTGTTGGGTCTATCACCTCAATGTGCACCATTGGTTGCTACACTAGTGACCTTCTATTATTCCTCCCCACACCCGATGAGCCCGACCTTCTCCTCAAATTGGAGCTTCATATCTCGGGTAGAAAGCCAAGCCCTCCCCTCATGGTCGATCTACCTCCCAAGAGCTTCGGCCAAATTACTTCATTAGAGGAGGATGACCCACCTTGTATGGACCTTGTGGACATAGAGTTCCTTCTTCTAGGAAGCCCAATCCATGACCCCTTTGATCCCTTCCAATGGGAGCCTAGTTACCCATGTGACCCACCCACCTTACCCACAATCCACCCTTCTCTACCCCTGTAGACACGCCATTCTTGACGTCTCCTGAGAAAGTCTCATATTACTATACGACGCCCCGCGACGGCTTACGCATTTCGAATCACTTGAGCACTTCCTTTTCTTGGGTCTTCTTCTACCTTTTTCGGCATCCGGAATCATCTCGTCACGGCATTCGGACGGCGTCAACACCAGTCAGACGCATCAAGAGATTCCGGAACCAAGAAGGTGTCTGCCGGGCGGCCGCCGATTGAGGACCCGGGTGGGTCTTAATGGGGGCGTCCAGGCCCCTGGACGCCCCCATCTTTTTAATTTATTTTATTCTTTTCTCAGGGCCCAAAACTAAATAAATATATATATATATTAATGGAGGCGTCCAGGCCCCTGGACGCCTCCATAAAAATAAAAATAAAAAAATGTGTGTGTAAAATACCAGTTGAAATAAAAATTAGAAAATAAATAAAAATATATATATATTAATGGAGGCGTCCAGGCCCCTGGACGCCTCCATAAAAACAATTATAAAAAATCAAAATGCCAGCCTTGGCACAAAAGACAAATAAAAAATAAAATAATATATTTATGGAGGCGTCCAGGCCCCTGGACGCCTCCATCAACTCTCTCACGGGCGCCGGCCACCGAACGACGGTTTGTCGTGTGTGAAAAAATCCAAATTTTGAAGACGTCTAGGCCCCTGGACGCGCCCATTTCGGAATCACGAGGCGCCGCTCACAAAACCACGTGTTGTGCCAAACCGCGTGCGGCCGTCGTCGATTTTCGGTGGACCTGTTAGAGGCGTCTGGGACTCTGGACGCCCCCACTAAAGTATTCCAAAAAAATTAATAAAAATAGAATAAAATATTAGTTCGGCCCTGATGGAGGTGTCCAGGGTCCTGGACGCCTCCACCCTCCGGAGCTCTATAAATAGAGACCCACCCTCTCAGTTCTGGGAGAGCTTCGAAGTGATCCGATAGGCTGCCGGAGCCCAGAGGCTACGGAGTCATTTTCTAACTCGTGGGTTCTTTTGTAGGTGGAGGTTATGCCGGCTTCTCGGGTGCTCACGCTCGCGAGAGGAAGGTCGTCTTCATCCACCGCGCTTTCACGTCGTCCCCACGCTGCCGGAGCTCCGCCGAATTTCACCATCGGCACATCCAATAAGCCAATTCTTTCCTTTTCTTCGTAATTCTTTTGCATTCATCATCTTGCATCCCCTATCCCCCTTCATAAGGGCGCCTTTTCTTATACACTTCTTACATCCATCATCTCATTTTCCTCCTACTCGAGTCCGAAAGGGGTTTAAAAGATAACACCAACCAGGTGTGTGTCTTGCCATCATTTCATTATTTTTATCGCAAGGATTTGAATACTACACCTCCATCTTTCTAATCCACTTGTCATTTGTTTGTCGTTGTTTTGCAAGGGTAGCCGAGGAAAGCCCTCTCCGTCGGCCAGCCGGAGGGAGAGGAAGAAGTAACCCGCCATCTCCCGCTCTTGAGGTAGGCGCGATCACTTTCTTATTTTGGGGTCTTTCGGCCCCTGGCGATCACATCTTATTTTCGAGGCCGCGGCGAGTCACTTCCCCAATGGCCGTTTAAATTCATATTTTTATACGTTATATCCTTATCTGTTTATGTTCTCGAGGCCGCGGCGAGTCACTTCCCCAATGACCGTTTAAATTCCCGCTCTTTGTATTCTCTTTATATTCTATCATCTTATTATCTGCTCATATTCTCGAGGCCGCGGCGAGTCACTTCCCCAATGGCCGTTTCAATTCTTGTTATTTAATTTCTGCACCATTCCCGTCCCCCCGAGGCCGCGGCGAGTCACTTCCCGCTATGGCCGTTTAACCCTCATATCTTGCTATATCACACTTGTCCCGCTCGCCCCGCCGGAGCAATCTCCCGTGGTGGCCCCTTCTCTCTCTTCTCTTATTTCTGTGTTGCAGCAAACAAACACCAAAACAAAAGAAAGAGGAGCCCGCGCGCACTCCGCGTCCTCTCCGCTCTTCCCCGAACCGCGTGACGTCGCCCACTGATTGGCGATCACGGTGGGACCTCTACTGCTTCCTTTCGGCTACCCTTGCAAGTTCGGCACCATCCGTGCCTCTCCACCTTCGCGCCCGCGCGCGCCCCCGTTGTGCTCACGGCAGCACCGTCAGTTCTGATTGGTTCTTTGTTAATTATATGTCTATTATTTCTGTTGTTTTCCCATTCCATATCTCTGTCAGTATTTCATTGCATGCATCCATCCCTCTTTTCTATCCTTTTTTCATTTTTTTTGAGGATCACCCTTTCCCGGAGAAGGAAGGACTCTCGTTTGGGAATTCCTCTCAACGGACTAGAATCTCCTACACTGGGACCTCCGTAAGTCCCCGACATCGAAGAATCTCCTCTTCGTTCACTGGGCTGGTTGTACCATTGAAGTTCCCCGGAGTTAGTCATTTCATTCGTGGTGAGACGAGAGACCCTAGCTGACACGGCGGTGAAACAAAAATAAACTAGGGTCCCCATTTTGTGTGAACTTCGGATCTCGCTAAAAATACAAAAAAATCATCAAAATCAAAACATAAAAAAGGGCGTAAAGGCATCCACTTGTTTGATAATCTCTGCTACCTACTTGCTAGTGTATGTTTTTACGTTCTGGGAAAACTGTGAGCATGTCTCACGAGTCTTTTGAGGAGAACCACCCTAGCCGTGGTTTGTCAGCCGACCCGCGAGTCTATGCCATGGACTCGGGTCCTTCTCATGACCCCTCGCATGAGGTGCAGGTTATTGCCGGGGACACGTCCCCACCACATGATATCTCTTCTTTACTGGGCGTCCTCGCCAACACGGAGCTTACCTCTGAACAGCTCCGGGCCTTCCAGGCCATTCTGAAGGGGAAATCTGTCTCCCCCACGCCCCAGGAATCAACTCCGGCCATCGCACCTCTCCAAGAGTCTGTGCAGGCCATTCCATCTCCTTCGTTGGCACAAGCCATCCAGTCTCCCTCGCTTCAAGGACAAGCGAGCCAACAACCACCCTCATTCCAGTTCCCGTCACAATCTCAAACTCCCATTGTTCCCCACACACCGCTTCAGCCAGGGCCAACTGTCGGCGGTCCGACAGCTCCCTCTCATTCCGGGTTCCCCCCTCAAGTCTCCGGGAGACAGTTTCTCCCCCAGTGGCAAGTGCCACCTTCACCTCCAGAGGAGCTCACCCAATCGCTCCTCAATAGGTTCAATCGCATGGACGAGCAGTTTCAAAATCTGAGAAGGATGGTGGACGTGAAAGCCACCCCAGAGGTTGCTTTGCCAATCCTTCCCGTCATTCATCTTCCTCCCTCCGAAATACCCACGTACCGCAGATACAATGGTACCGGCAACCCCTTCATTCACCTCAAGGATTTCATGTATGAATCCTCCTATTGGCAAACCGATCAGAGGTCCCTGGCATTCCTCTTTCGGAGATCATTGGATGGTCCCGCGCTTGAGTGGTTCTATTCTCTGGAGCCCCGCGAGGCCGAGAATTTTGAAATAGTCCAGAGAAGGTTCTTGCAGAAATATAGGGATAGGGTCGGTCCCTCACTCTCCATTACCGACCTAGTGGCCGAAAAGATGAAACCCGACGAGGATTTTGTCCGATATGCTGATAGATGGAGGTCTCTGGCGGAAAGAATAAGGGATACCCTCTCCGAGCCCGAACAAGTGAAGATGATTGTGTCTAATGCAACCCCACAGTTTAGACATGTCCTGGCCATGAATAAACTTACTACAATGGAGGAACTCTATGAAAGGGCCCGATACATCCAAACCCAGCTAAAAGTCTCCCCCATCATGGACATGTTTGAGTCGCCGAAGCCCAAAGTGGTCAGAAAGATAGGCGCTGGTGTCCCGGGCGGAGCCACAGAAGGGGTCGTGACAAATGAGCAAGTCAGTGCGGTCAACAATGCCAACTATGCAGTCAACCCAAGGCCTCCACAAATGCCCCGACTTCCCCTTCAACCAGGTCCTTTCCCTCTTCGTCCTCCACCCTAAAATAATCCACCCCAGGATAATATGCCTCCATTACGCCAACCCCAGCAACAACAACAACCTTAGCAACAACAACCACCACTTCAGTACAACCAAGTTCCACCCCCGGAGAACTATGGTCCCCAACAGCAACAAAGGAGGCCGCTCGGTCCCAAGAGAGCCTACTATCCACCATTGCCGGAAACCTTAGCAGACATTTTTAATGCCCTCATGGCATCAAACCAACTCGCCCTACCCAGAGAAAGGCCCGCGTGGCCCCCCAATGTTGATACCTCCAAATACTGCGTCTACCACAGGCAGCTGGGACACACAGTAGATTACTGCTTCCATTTCAAAGATTACATCCATGATATGAATGATGAACATCAAATAGATTGGGATGAGATGAGACGATACGTCGCGGCTCTCAAGGCTAGGAGACCCCCTCATAGGCCACAGCAGCAGTTACAACAGCAACAGCAACAGCAACCACAACAACAACAGCAGGCTCAGCAGGCCTCACAACAACAACCCGACATGGGCATAATCCAGAATCCATTACCGGAGCACCAACAGCCCAATCATCAGGTTAACCCCATCTCCTCCTTCCCGGAAGTCGGGAGAGAGCAGGTGTGGCACCAGGAAAGTACCTCAATTCATTCTACCTCCAACCCTATCGTCATGCAACCCCCTCACCTTGCCCGGGTAGCACCTCTCTCTCATCAACCCGCGTCAGTATCACCATCACCATTTCCACTACCATTACGCCCTCTCATCCGCACCCCGACCTCCTATCAACCGACACTCTCCACTACGCCTTCACACCCTCTCATCTTCTCTCACTCCCCCACTTTACCATCCACCTCTACCACATTTACCCCTACGCCTTCTAAACCCCTTGTCATCTGTCAACCATATATAACCCTGTCTTTCTCCACCACATCACCACTAATGCCTTCAAAACCACTCATTAACCATCACCCACCTCAAAATCATTGCCCACTTCAAGCCCTACCCACTCCTACTTCGTCTCCACCGCCACCTTCTAGACCCCTTATCCTTCATAATCCGCGCAATATCTCCTCTACCTCCACCATGCCGCCACCTAACAAACCCCTCATCAGAATCCCTGCTCCCGTCATCACCCCTGCTTCATCAACCATTCCTCCACTACTACCCCTCAAACCCCTGTTAAAACCCACTGCTACCCCCACAGAGGTACAAAAGCCGCAGGCAATGGTGCTCCGGAGTGGAAGGATTTTCCACAGGGTTTTCCCCCACAACAGTCAGAATCCTGAGCAATCTCAGCCAGAGAAGGATGATGCAGAACAACCAGAAAGAGCTATCCCTGGAACACAGTATGATCTATTGAAACACTTGGACAAGACACCTGCCCGGATCTCCATCCTGGAGCTACTTCAAAGATCCACATCTCACCAGGCGGCCTTGATGGAATATCTTCAAAAGGTCATGGTTAACGAAGACCTCCCTGTGGAGAAGATTTTGACCATCCTGACCCCAACAGACACACAACCAGCCATCATGTTTCACAACTATGAGCTCGCTCCCAAGGAAGCTCGGAAATATGCATTGTGCATTTCAATAAAAATTAATGGGGTATCCATAAACCCGTGTCTTGTGGATACGGGTGCATCCATAAATGTGATCTCCATGAGCACTCTTCAGTTGTGTGGGGTCAACGAGGAACAAATAAGACCTTCCTCGATCACGGTCACGGCTTATGACAATAGCAAAAGGCCGCCGCAGGGGATGATTATTCTGAAGGCAGAACTAGGCCCCATGTCAATTCCCACGAAATTCTATGTCCTCAACATGGACCCCACATTCAAGGCTATACTGGGTCGCCCTTACATCAAAGCCATGGACGCTGTGCCTTCCACCAACCATCAGTGCCTGAAGTTTCCTTACAATGGGAGAATTATTAAAGTGGTCAGTACACATGTCCTTCACACAGTGGATGCTATCAACACCTCTCTGCCTTCTGTTTGGCCGTCCCATCGGCCCATATTGTCACTGCTGGACGTACGTGATCCATCTCATGTTCCACTAGCACCAAAGGAGCCGGTCAGGGCAACCACAACATCATGTCTCCCTTTTCACTCCAAAGGTTGGGAGATTATGAGGAACATCGACTATCAACAAGGAAAAGGTCTGGGCGCACAGTTACAGGGTATGCTCAAACCGCCAAAGGAAATTAGGCCGAACCGCAGGTTTGGCCTAGGCTTCAAAGGACCGTTCAAGGCAGATTGGAAGCCCCTCATGTGGACTCTATCAAACCACTTCAACAGAGGGCCCGTTGTTCAGATGGGAGATCACCCACGAGAAGCATATGGGGGATCACATGCTGTATATTGGTTGAAAAATGTCCGAGGATCACCAAAAGAGGCAAGATCAAAGATCCGGAATGCGAGTGGGACAAATGGTTCGACATACGGGACATTTTCGTTGCACAGGAAAGGATGTTCTCGTCTCCGCAGCTTGAAGGACCACCATTGATCTCCGAAATACCAGAGAATATTACCACTCTTGCCAAGGTTCCAAACTATCCTCGTCCTCGCCAGAAGGACCCTGTCATCGACGGATCTTCATCCGTCCTCAACATTGCCGTCGACGGCTCATTAGCCGCCATCTTCTCCATCCACTCGTCTCAGCCTTTGCTGATATCTTCTTCCTGGGCCAGACAATTGTCTGATGATCTTCCCAGGTCCCCTTCTTTGCTTACATACCTACGCGGGCTTTTCAACCCGCGCCAGGCCTTCAACCATGATCTGCTCTATGAGCTTCACAATCCTCTAGCCATAACCACTTTCCTCTCTCCTCCAATCTCTTTTCACTGCTTTGTCATTAAAAATGAAAATGAAAAAAAAACGTCAATTTTTAAACTCCCCAACAACACATCTTCGTTGAGGAAACCTCCTACATCTCCCACGGGTGCGTACCGCCTTGCGGACCACCCGTCCAAGGTCCGATGAGCGACCTTTTCTACCCCTCCTCTGAGGGGTCTTCTCCTGTACATTCTACACCATCCTCTTCGTCTTCCTCTTCTTCTGTAAATATTGTTAGTCAATCTAGGAATGATAGGCCAAGGGTAGTACCTAGGAAGAAATCGAAGGGTAGGCAGATCCCTCGTCGATTCCTTCTGGATTTAGCCGCCAGGTGTCAAGCCCTCCTTGCCATCCCCCAGTTGCTAGAAAATCCCATCCGGCTACCAGAAATAGAATGTGAGGGCGACTGTGCATTTGATGAAGGGTATGGAGTCTACGAGATCACGGATGAAGAATGCCCCACTGAAGATGAGGGTGAAGAATATGAGGATGCGGCGGGCGCATACGCTAGTGGAATGAGGAGATTCGACGAGCCGTCAACCGCCGTAGAAGAATCCACCAAAGAAGTCAACTTGGGAACTGAGGAAGACCCTAGGATCGTCCTCATAAGTGACAACCTACCACCCTCTGAAGAAGAGGCATTAATTGAGGTTCTCAAGGAATATAAGGACACGTTTTCATGGAGCTACGAGGATATACCGGGTCTGGATTCAACCTTGGTCGAACACCGTTTAACCCTAAAACCAGGGTCCATCTCGGTAAAACAAAGGTTAAGGCGTTTCCACCCTCAGATGGCTTTGAAAATGAAAGAAGAGGTCGATAAGCTCCACAAAGCCAGGTTCATTAGAGTTGTTCTTTATCCTCAATGGGTGGCGAACATTATCCCGGTCATGAAAAAAGATGGGAAAGTCAGGAGTTGCATCGACTTCCGGGACCTTAACCGCGCGTGTCCAAAGGATGATTTTCCCTTACCTCACATTGATGTATTGATCGATAACACGGCAGGTTATGAGACCCTCTCATTCATGGATGGATTTTCAGGATACAATCAAATTCGTTTGGCAGAAGAGGATCAGGAGAAAACGTCATTCACTACCCCTTGGGGAACATATTGTTACGTGGTCATGCCATTCGGATTAAAGAATGCTGGAGCTACTTACCAAATAGCCATGATGGCCATATTTCATGACATGATGCACATATATCTGGAAGTGTATGTGGATGACTTATTGGTGAAATCAAGGACCAGGATGGAACATCCAGAAGTTTTGGCTAAGGTCTTGCAAAGGTCAAGAGAGTTCCAATTGAAAATGAACCCGAAAAAGTGTGTGTTTGGTATGTCGTCAGGTAAATTGCCGGGGTTCATTTTGAGCAAAAGAGGGATCGAGATAGATCCCGACAAAGCTAAGGCTATCAGGGATATGCCGCCTCCCAAGAATTTGAGGGAAGTCCGAGGTTTAATCGAGAGGTTACAGTTTATTCGTCGATTTGTGTCCCAACATTCACAAAGGTGTAGACCTCTCTACGAGTTGACCAAGCCAGGAGTAGAATTCCACTGGAATTCTAAATGTCAGAAAGCTTTTGAAGGGTTAAAAGAATATCTGGCTAGTCCACCCGTTCTCATTCCACCCAAACCGGAAAAATCTCTGATCCTTTACGTCTCAGTCTTGGATGACTCCGTAGGAGCCGTCCTCGCACAAGCTGATGAAGAAGGCAAGGAACGGGCAACCTATTACTTATCTAAACTTCTCAATCCCTGTGAGCAGAAGTACACCATCATGGAGAAAACCTGTGCTGCCCTCGTTTGGGTAGTGCAGAAATTGAAGCACTACTTCTTGGCTCACGAGGTCCACTTGATTGCTCGAATGAATCCTATCAAATTCCTTCTGGAGAAATCCGTCCTTACGGATAGGCTAGCACGCTGGCAAAGTTTTCTCTCTCAGTTCGACATCACCTACATCCAGCAAAAGGCGATTAAAGGCTATGCCATAGTCGAGCATCTCGCTCACCATCCTCTTCCCAAGTTCGATCCCGTCCAATCAGAGTTTCCAGATGAGGAACTAATGTCCATCAACCAATCAGATGAGCCAATGTGGACGCTATATTTTGATGGAGCTCTGAATTCTCAAGGGAGAGGAATCGGCATCGCCCTCCTGTCGCCTGAAGGCCTCACATTCCCATTGGCATACCAACTCAAATTTCCAGTCACCAACAATATAGCCGAATATGAAGCTCTTCTAGCTGGCCTAGAACTCGCTCATTCTTTTCGTATCACTAAGTTACGAGTCGTAGGTGATAGTCAACTCATCCTTCGCCAGGTGCTCACTAAATATCGCACTCGCGATCCCAAACTCAAGCCATACTAAGAACTCACTGCTGCCTTTGCCAAACTGTTCGCCAAGCTGATCTTTGTTCATGTCCCTCGTCATCAGAATATTCTTGCCGATGCCCTCGCCTCATTGGCATCATCCATAAGGTTCCCTCTAGGAAGATGGTTTAAGTCCATTTCCATCTATAAACTTCACGCCCCTGCAATCGATGATGCTTCCTACGTAAATATCAAAGACAGGATAGCAAGGAAGATCCTGCAGGAAGATATCCTTGAGAAGAGGGAAATCATGTTGGCAGAGGCCGAAGAAGAACTGGCTGATGAAGAGAAACCATGGTTCTATGAAATTGTCAAATACTGCCAAGATCAGTCTTATCCTGAAGGGGCCACCACAGAGGACAAGAAAGCCATAAGAAGGGTGGCTCAGAAATATACTTTGGTTGGAGGTCTACTCTATAGGAGGAGCCTTACTGGTATTCTGTTAAGATGTCTTGGTGACGATGAGGTTTGGAAATGTGTAGAAGAGACGCACTCGGGCGTGTGCGGTGGCCACGTGAATAGTCAGATGCTCGCCAAGAAGATCATTCGCCAAGGCTTTTATTGGCCCACTATGGAAGAAGAGTGTGCTGTCTATGTCCGTAGGTGTGTCAAGTGTCAACTTCACGCCGATAAAATTCATTCACCATCTTCCTCACTTCATCCAATATCCTCCCCGTGGCCTTTCTCCATGTGGGCATTCGACATTATTGGTCCCCTAGGTGATCCCAATTCCCTCACCAAGCAGAAATCTTTCATCCTTACTGCAACGGAATACTTCACCAAATGGGCCGAAGCTGAAGCTTACGCGGAAATCAAGGCGTCAACAGTCTGCAAGTTCATCATGAAGAACATCCTCGCCAGATTCGGCGTCCCAAGCACGATCGTCACCAACAATGGGCCACAGTTCATTTCTTAGGACCTACAGGACCTCTGCAAAAGGTACGCAATTACATTGCATCATTCATCGCCTTATTACCCACAAGGTAATGGCCAAGCGGAGGCCACCAATAAAACATTACTCAAAATCATCAAAAAAACCTGCGAGTCTAGTAAGTTTTCAGACTGGCCAGAAAAGCTTATCGAAGCTCTATGGGCCTATCGCACTTCAAACCGTACCCCCACCGGACAGACTCCATTTGCCCTTACTTATGGTATGGAAGCGGTAGTCCCGTACGAGACTCTGATCCCTTCTCTCAGGGTACAATTGGACGAGGAATTTCCCCTCGACGATCGTCGTAATTCACTCCTCGCCCAGTTGGAACTCTTGGATGAGAAACGGCTGGCCGCTGCCGAACACGCGCGTATGTATCAAAATAGACTCGCTCGCTTTTACCAAAAGAAAGTCGTTGAGAGAAAATTCAAAGTTGGTGAGATGGTCGTAAAAAGAATTTTTGTCAAACCTGGAGGTCCGCGTTCTAAGCTCCAACCCAATTGGGAAGGACCATTTGTAATTCAAGCCGTGTACCCTGGCAACGCCTACAAGCTAGTCAACGCCGAAGGGACCGAGTTATCCCACCCTTGGAATGGGCTTTATCTTAAGAAATACTACCCTTAGCACAAACAAAAAAAATGATGAAAAGATAAAAACATCAAAAATAAAGAAATATTGAAAACTACTAAAAATATGGAAAATTCAAAATGCCGATGCCCGGCAGTCACCATATAGTTAAGTCCCTGCATTTAACCTTCATGTTAGGATAGGGCCCATTAAGGCTTGGTAGGCACCGGGTCTTGGTTTGCCAGAACCGTGGAGATCCTTGTCCGGCCATGTCGGCCTATGCTCGCTCGAAGGAAGCCAACATGTGCTCACTTATGTATTTTATTCAAAAATGTCGGTAGCATCACCTACGGTGGGGCCCCACCCAGAAGATCTCCGGAAGCTGTAATCTTTATTCTTTTCCCTTCGACCAAACGAGACAGTCGGCGCCCTTAAAACGCTGAGCATAAGAAACTGAAACTCAAACCCCAAAGGCAAGAGTAGGATCCATTTCCTCGAGCATCGATCAGAGCACGAGAAGAGGGCAGTGTCCTCGCAGGCATACGAAAAGGGAGCCCACAAACGTCAAACGACTATATCTCCCTCACAAAAAGAAATACAAAATCAAAATCAAGAGAAAAGCCTGGTCATGACCGTGCCTGTTGCGATAAACGGAACCCCTCAAAGCAAAAGTCTGAATCCATAAAAGGGGCCGTGGAATGTAAACGCTCGAGATTTGGTCCGAAGTTGTCCGAAAGGAAAGAGTTAATGGGCCCTTATTCGCTCGCCGGGTTAACGGCTTTGCCGGTCCTCTCAGGAGGTTTATCCCCTGCGCTCTTCCTTCTTCCTCTAAAGATGAAGGTTCGATGGAGTTTCTGAAGGATGAAAACTGCCTAGGGTCTGCGACCTTATTTTAATATACACATATGGTTGCCTACTTTGAAAAGCAAAAGCTATCGCTGCGAAGGAGTCTCCGTGTTTCTGGCTGGTCAAGACCCCTGTTTACCACCTTGATGTCTTCTTGTTTAACCTCGGGCTTAGGCCAATGCAAGCGCGTCACCTATGGGTGCGACGGCGTCTGATTCCGGGTCAGCGTCGCGCGGTTGGTCGTTAGGGTTCCAGGGTGTTCCATCATATACCATCTAGAGTTGTGAGGAAACAGACCCAGGTCGGGCAAATCATTTACCTCGAACACCTTTTGGGTGAATCCCTGTGGTCGGAAGCGACTGGGAGCCTAAGCATGGCATGACGGTATTGTCATCAGGGTAAGTCTTAGCCGGCGGGATCGTCATTCGAGGGGTCTGGAGGCCCAAATCAACCTAGATGTGCACTTAGGATACCTGGGAGGTTAGTAAGAAACCCCTTGCTCACGTAGGTTAGGTGCCATGTGGGTGCTTACCGGGCGTTAGCAACAAAAAAAATCGAAATGATAAAAGCAACAAAAAAATGGAAAAGAGAAAATGTACATATTTGCAAAAAAAAAATATTTTTATGATAAAACAAAAAAAAATGCCAAATATAAAAAAGAAAACAAATCAATTTTGCATGATTGCATTTGCGTGCAGCATCTCACTTTTAATACCGCTTGCATTCGTGTGCTTGCCTGTCGCATTTATCATCACCGCATCTTTCCCTTGCCTTCCTTAAATAAAGGCTTGGCCCCTTGACCAGTTATCAAGGACAGTCACAGTGACCATTTGCTTATTGAGCAAGGGGCCAAGTCAGAACAGAAATTCTAATTTGTTTGTTTCAGTGATGTGTGCAGGGATTCAGGCAACAGGAGTAAAGGTGAAAACCAAACAAACCGAACCTTGTATTTTATTCCAAAAACCAAAAAAATTACATCAAGTTCCGCCCTCTCTCTCTGCATTACTCGTCCCACTACTCTCCGGCCAAAACACTCTCAAAGGTGCTACCCAACTACGAAAAGCGATACTCCTACCGCTCTGTACTCCTCTTCCTATTCCCACATCCTGGCGTTGATCTACGGAAGCAGCAGAGAAGCTACCAACACGAAAGCCACGCTCTCGTGCTCTTTGGTAGCACTCCTCACCATCTCTCAGCCACTGTTCAGCAAGACCAAGGCTGATTCAGAATTCGAATAGTTGGGCCTCCATGGCCCTTCGTTCCTCCCTTTCAGTCAATCAGTTGGCTCTTTCTCTCTCTGCGTCTCTTTCTTTCTCTGCACGTTCTCTCTCGCGGTCTTCCCTCTCCAACTGGAGAGTGATCCTCAGTTCCACAGCATCCCTAGAGGAGTCGTCATCAGGATGACGCCGCAGTTCCCTCTCCAGTTCTGCTATCCAAGTCTCCTTTTGCGCAGCTTGGCCAAGCGCTTCTTCCGTCTCCTTTTCCTGCCAAGTGTACCATCTCAGATACACGATAAGGCATAAACAAGGAGAACTCAACACTGAGACTCTTACCTGTATAGAGAGCATCCCTTCTGTCTCCGCAGCACGCTGCGTGGCGTGAGCAAGTTACTCATGAAGCGAGTCAAGTTCTGAGGTGGGAATCCACAAGCTGGAAGAGGCACCACCCACTCCCATCGCTGGAGAAGCCGCGCCAATCTGGGCATGCTACGACCGCGTGAATTAGCAGCCAACATCTGGAATCTGGGGTTTTAATTAGGAACGTACTGTACACCTACCAAGGCGCTCGTAGCTCCGCGGACATCGCCCAACTGTTGTTCCATCTCTGCCAAGCGAGTTCGTAAATTCGCTATCATGGCATCCCGGACATCCTGCAGCCTTACAAGTCAGCATTTTCACCAGAAAAAGAAGAAAAGAGAAAAGGGGAAACCTACCTCCACAAGTCCCCGGGGTTGGAACCGTTCTGCGTACTTTGTCCTATATAGACGCAAGTAGTCCTCGCTATCCCGCGCCTGTGATTCTACAATCGTGCCACCCCGTTGCCAGTCCTCATACTGTTCGGGGAATCGCACGCGCCAGTCAATGCAGGTCGCCGGTCCCCGCGTCTTTCTCCTGACACGAGGTGGCGCAGCTGAATCCACCCATTCTTGAGCCAGTCCTAAAGTCCTCATAACTAATCGTAGCCGAAGCGGCTCGATTTCATTCAGGCAGTGCATCCACAGTTCCCGTCCGAACCGGGCACGACTTGTTAGAACCCACGGCTGGTCGGCATCGACCATGTCTGAGTAGGGCCTCCAGTTTACCATCGCTGCAGGGAACTCCTATAGCTCCCGCCTTAGCACCATCAGTTGGTAGGTTAGGGGTGCCGCACTTATGATGGGCTCCCACCGCCTGGCTAACGGCACCACCACGGGTCGCCAATACCGAGCTCTCCCCATAGGGAGGTAATAATAGCTCCATAGCTACTCGGCACAGGTCATCAGTACTTTGCAAAAACACAAAAAAAATACAAAACAAGCAAAACCAAAAAAATACCTGGATGAATGGTGTGAAACAACTCACAGTCATCTCACGATCCGTTTCTTGGAATAGGCCTGCAAACAAGTGTGCCAGCATGGCGGCTCCCCAGGCATAATACCCTACTCTTTCAAGGTCTGACAGCAGCTCCAGGAAGCAACATTGGATACCGTCCCCTTTCGAGCTCAGTACCAATCTCCCCAAAAGGAAGAGGAGAAATCTCCTCAAATCTATGTTGCATCTTTCCCAGTCACCGAAATCTGTGCAGTACACGGCACGGCATCCTATTTCCATCCTTTCCATGAACTCTTCTGAGGATTCATCGTCCCGCCGACGAGTGTCGGTGAGTCCTAATGCATCCATGAGGGACGCCCTAGCTACCGACCTATTTTTCCGACCATCTTGGTCCAAACCCAGTAACTTCTGGGCACCTTCTCTGTAGTCCGCGTAAGTGACTCCGGTCACTGCCTCGCCCTCTACCTTCAGGCTTGTGATCCGGACCACATCCTCCAAGCTGGGCACCATGTGCCCCCACGGCATCAGGAATGCCCGACTCACTGGGTCCCATCTCTCACACAAGGCTTGGATCAGGACCAGGTCGAGCTGGATCAGCTCGATCCGAAGGAAGGTACCAAATCCCATCACGTCTAGCCTCGCCTTCTGAAAATCTGGGAGGCCCCTGTACGCTGCTACTACCAACTCCCATAAGATTTGTGATTTCATCATAACCTACACATACAAGGAATGGGGGTGAGGTTTGGTCAGAAGAAAGGAAGAAAGAATGAAAAAAGGGCAAGAAAACTTGGCTTACGAGTTGTGATTGGGCCCTTTCGCTGAAGTGCCCTTCAAGGTCTGAAAGCCTCCTGGAACTACTACCACTGGACCTGCTTCTCTTCGAGGAATGGGAAGATTCGCCCTCCATCCAACTCTCAGAATTTTGAACTCCTCCTCTCCCGTGAGAACTTGTGCTCCCCGAGTTAGTCCTCGATATACCTGGGAAGATAAAAGGGACGAGAATTTATAGAAATGGAAGGAGTGCGGGCCAAGATTGCCTCCATCACCTGTCAATGATAGCCCTCGCAATGAGGCACCTGCCAAGCGGTCCCATGTGTCGCTTCACCGCTCGCACAGGGTGATTGACTGGACGAAGAATAGGACGAATAGCCCCTATGTTGTCTAGGGATACCCTATCATGATTTGGAGGACGTCCGCAAAATTTGACACAGCATTCGGGTAAAGAAACTAGGGCCGTCTTTTTTGACTTCGATGACAGATTCCCGTGGAAAATGGTCACAAGACGCGATTCTCCGCTTGAGGCGGAGTCTCGGCAGACCCATCACATGGGAACAGTGCAAAGGAGAAGAAGTGTAGGGAAGAAGGAACGCACAAGAGAAAAAATAAACAGCAGAAAATCAAATCACTCCATTCATAATTCTACATAAGCTGTCACAAACACTACAATCATAGAGAGGTGGCGGGTCCACTAGCTCGCCAATCCTCACCATCACTCATCTCTCTGGGCACTCTCCTCCTCTCCCCCGAGGTGAGGGTCCCTCAGAAGCCTCCGGGATCCCCGTGCAGTAGCACCTGCCTCGCCTCTGGGCGCCTGCTCCGCAGCAGTGACTCGCTGCTCCTCCCCTGGCGTGGCGAAGAAGCCACTGGCGGCAAAGCGACCGGACTAGCGGAGTCGCTCCCCGAACTCTCGCGCACTCTCGTAGCGCGTCTCCATCCCTCCTAGCCTCTGCACGACGGCCTGAAGGCCCAGCTGGAGCTCCCTCACTTGGGCCTCCAAGCCCTCCTCTCGGTCTGATCCCGCTGTCGCTCGGACCTTCTCTCAGCTTTCTCTCTCTCTGCCTCTCTCCTCATCATCTGTAGAAGAACCCTTAACTCCAGGATGTCTGGAGAAGGTCTCTCCTCACCACGATGCCGCAGCTCCGCTACAGTCACCACCCAGGCGTCACGCTCCTCTTCTGCCCGGGTCGCGCGGGCCACCGCACCGGCAAGTTGCTCCCGGAGGGAGGCAATCTCGAGAAAAGGGGCCGAGGAGCTGGAAGATCTGCCAGCCACTCCCACCGTCACTGTCTGCTGGGCACGCTGGAACAAAATAAACAACGGCCGTCAGTGAAACTCCAAAATCTGAAGTTAAAAGTGCGGCACGTAACTTACCAGGAGCGACAGCTCATGTTGAGCGACGGCCAGCTGCCGCCTAGTCTCTGACAGTTGGGCGCGTGAGCCACCGATGCCACGCGTGTCCCCAGCTTGGGGAAGCCCCGCGTAACTCTCTCTCTGCCGCCGCAGGAAGTCGGCACTGTCCTGCACCAGTACACCCCCTTGCTGTCCAAGGAGACGTACGGGCCAGTCCTCGAGCCTCGCCTTGCCGTGACTCTCCCTCCTGACGTGGGTCGGCTCGTCCGCACTCGCCCACTCATCGGCTAGGCCCAGGGTCCTCGCCGTGTCCTGCACCAAGAAAGAAGGGCCTCGCATCATAACAAAGAACGTGTCCCCTGTCTAGGACGCGTCCATCATTTAAGTGCGACACTAGCCGAACCCTTTCCCTCTTCGCACGGCTTGCTTCAAAACTAAAAATGGATCAAAGAGGGGGAAAACCAAGCACTCACCGAGCTGTGTTCACCTCCTCCCGCGCCATCGGGCCCCTCGGGTCCCTCGGAGGCCCGAAGCGGCCCTTCCTCCTCCATGGACGCCGTTCCGTGCTCTGGCGCGTCCCTCCTCGGGCGGGGAGTTCCTCGTCCCTCTCCACCTTCACCATGATCGGGCCCACCGAACTCCATCGATCAAAAGAGGAGGAAGACGAAAAAGGGGCAAGCGAGTTTCGGCGGAAGGCGGGCTCGTTTGCGGGCAAGGCACGGGAGAAGAAAGGCCACCCGACGCTTTAAATTTGAATTCAAGGACTAAGACGCGTCCTCGCGCCTGGATGCGCCCAAAAGGAGGAGAAAGGAAACAGAATCCCCCCGTGCAAAGCGTAGTTCCCCGCTGTTCAGGGCAAGGTCTCGTGGAGCGTGCCTCGAAGGACAACTCAGTGCAAAGAAGAAAGTGTGGGAGAGAGAAAAGTACACACAACACAAGTAAGCCATTTTCATTTCATATAATAGCCGAAAGTACATCATACAGTGAGAAGGGTTACGTGTACAAGCAACTCTCTAACTCTCACCATCACCCTCCTGGTCATCTCTCTCCTCCCTCCTCTGCCGGGGATCCCTAGGGGGCCTCTGCGAACCCTGAGAAGCCGTGCTCGCCTCGCCCTGCGGTGGCACTCCAGCCTCGAAGGCGCGACGACGCTCCTCGGTCGAAGAGACCAGATAGCTGCCCATGGAAAAAGAACCAGACTGACGAAGTCGCGCCCCGCGTTCCTTCGCCCTCTGGTGCCGCTCCTCGCTCTCCTGAAGCCTCCCCTCCGCCGTGTCGAGACTCAGTCGGAGCTCCAGCAGCTGGGCCTCCAGAGCCCTCCTCTCGGTCTGATCCCGCTGTCGCTCCTCCCTCTCTCTCTCCCTCTCCTCTCCCTCTCTCATCGCCTCCCTCCTCGACAGCTCGAGGGCGATCCGCAGATCCAGCACGTCACGAGGGAGCTCCTCAGCCTCCCGTCGACGCTCCTCCTCCAGCTCCACAATCCGGGCGTCACGCTCCGCAATCCGGGCGTCACGCTCCGCCACCCGAGCATCGCGCTCCTGCTCGGCACGAACAGCACGCGCCAGGGCCTCTCGGATCTTGGCCACCTGTCAAAGCACGCATGCACTGTAAGAGAACAGTGATAGAAGGAGGGCAGCCAGAAGGAGAGTCGAGGTCAGGCAAACGCTCACCCGAGCCTCGCGGTCGCGCTCGGCCTCCTCAGCCCGAGCCACCGCATACGCCAGCTGCTCCTGGAGGGCAGAAACCTCCAGAGGAGGGCCCCGCGAACTGGAACCCGCTCCACCAGCCGTCCCGGCTGCCGCTGTCTGGTGGGCCCGCTGAAACACGGGGCAAACGTCAGTCAAAGGCTAAGCATCAAAAATCCAGGTCGTAAAAAAAAATGCATCACATAAACTCACCAGGATCTCCAACTCCTGTCGGATGGCCACCAACTGTCGCCTGGCGTCCGCCAACTGGGCCCGCAGGTCGGCAATCATGGTATCACGAGCATCCTACATTGCACGTAAGTTAGTACCACATGCATATACATATAAAAGAGTGAAGCATTCTCATTTCACTTACCCCTGCCATACCACCAAGGAAGAGGCGGTCCCCGTACGTAGCTCGGTACCGTCTCATGTAGTCTGTGCTGTCCTGTACATGGGACACCACTGGGACCCCGCCCTACTGCCAGTCCTGGTACTGTGCTGGAAAGCGCGTACGCCAGTCCACAACCTTCGCCTTCCCCTTGGTCTTCCGCCCAATGCGGGCCGGCTCTTCTACATCAACCCACTCCTGGGCTAGCCCCAACGTCCTAATAACCAGCCTCAGCCGAAGCGGCTCGATCTCGTTCAGGCAATGGACCCACACGTCCCGCCTGAAACGAGGAAGACCCGCTACAACCCAAGGCTGGCCAGCGTCGCCCATGCCCAGGTAGGGTCTCCACACCACCTGCAGCACCATACATACATCATGTTAGTTACCATTCAGTCACATGCATAAACACAAAAAAATCATACGCATCATACCATGGCCTCGGGATACTCGCTCAGCTCCCGACGAAGCGACGCCAGCTGGTAGCCGTGGGGTGCTGCAACCACGACCGGCCTCCACCGCCGCGCCAGAGGCACGGCCCTCCTGTTCCCATGCCTAGCCCTCCCCATCGGGAAATAGTAATAGCTCCACACCTGCATCCATCATACATCATTAGTACAATAATTGCATATTTAACTGTGGGAATGCATAAATAAAATGTTTACCTGGAGAAAAGGTGCGAAGCCGCTGACTGTCGTCTCCTTCTCCGAAGTCTGGGAGAGATCAGCAATCAAATGGGCAAGCAGAGCCGCTCCCCACGCGTAGTGTCCCACTCTGTCCAGATCCACCAAGATCCCGAGGAAACGGCAGTGGATGCCATCCCCCTTCGTCCCCAGCAGAAGGCGGCCCAGGAAGAAGAAAAGAAACCTCCGAAGGTCTAGATCCACCAGCTCCCTCTCGCTCGGATCCTGGGTGAAAGCTGCACGAGCATCCCCCTCCAGTCGAGCCAAGAACTCCGCTCCAGTCTCGCTAACCCGCTGGCGCGGGTCGACGAATCCGAGCGCCTCCATGATCTCCACTCGGCCGACTACCCTGCTGTCTCTATCAGTCACGCTCGTCTCTAACCACAGCAGGTCCAGGGCACTCTCTCGGTAGTCGGGGTAGGTGACCCCGCTGACTGCCTCTCCGTCAACTCGTAGCCCGGTGATCCGAGCCACGTCCTCAAGTGTCGGCACCATGTGCCCACAGGGCATCAGAAACGCCCGGCTCGGCGCGTGCCACCGCTCCCTCAATGCCTGGATAAGAGGAAGGTCGAGCCGAAAGGGCTCGATCCTAAGGAAAGCTCCAAAGCCCATGGCGTCCACACGCGCCCTCTGGAAGTCCGGCAGCCCGCGGTATGCTGCCACCACCAGGGACAAGCTGAACCGGCCCTTCATCACGCCCTGCACACCACAAAACCAACAGAGAACACATCAGCATCATGAATAATAATAAACAATAACACTATATATACTACTTATTCATTTTATTTTATTTTTCTTTTTAAAATATTTATTTTTTGTGGAGGCGTCCAGGCCCCTGGACGCCTCCTTTCCATTTCCTTTATTTTCTTTTATTTTTAGAAAAACCCCAAAACCAAAACAAAAAATATATTAATAATATATATGTTATCATGGAGGCGTCCCAGGCCCTCGACGCCTCCTTATTTTTAATTATATTTCTATTATTTTCATAAATAAATAAAAAAGAAAAAAGAAAAAGAAAATGTGGAGGCGTCCAGGGCCCTGGACGCCTCCTTTCCCTCACTCCCCGGCCTTCTCTCACAGCCTCTCACCCGTTCGTTTAGCCTATTGAACCACAGAGTGAGGGTTCCGAGGGGCTTACTGGATCGTGCTCGTCCTCTCCCGCGTCGCCAGCGTCCACTGCAGCCTCCAAGGCCAAAGGAAGAGCCTCCTCACCCGCGGCAATCTCCTCCGCCGCAGCAGCCTCCTCGGCATCATCCCTCAGCCTCCTCGGACGACGAGCCCATCGTTTCCGCTTCTGTGGACCCTGGCTCGATCCTCCTCGCTCCATTGGGACGAAGAATGGGTCGTCTGGATTGACTGGGCGGTTTGAATGAACAGTAATTGAGCAAAGGGGGGGAGGCCCCCCAATATATATAGAATCCAGCCTATTTGGGGCGTCCAGGCGCCTGGACGCCCCCATCTTTTTTATTTTTTTCAAAATTCAAAAAATTTTGGGGCGTCCAGGCGCCTGGACGCCCCCAAAACAAAAAAACTAAAAAAATAAAACATAGGGGCATCCAGGCCCCTGGACGCCCCCACAACAAAAAAAAAATATAAAAAATAATAATAAATAAAAGTTGGGGCGTCCAGGACACTGGACGCCCCCAAAACAAAAAATCAAATAAAATAAAAAATAAAAATTAGGGGCGTCCAGGCTCCTGGACGCCCCTATAATAAAAAATTTTCAAATATATATATATATATATAATAAAAGTAAAAAAGATAAGAGTATGTATAATCCAAACAAAAGAAAAAAACACAAAGAAAAACCACAAAAAAAGATAATAATAATTAATGGAACTGGTCCGAAAAATCAATGCCAGATTTTATTCCATCAGAAAGCAGAGTGAACTACATCAGGGGCTTAGGCGCCTTAGGCCTTAACTTCCCCAGTTCGGTTACATAAGCTCTCCACGGCTCGCATTCTTCCACCACGTGCACTAAGGCCTTTCCCGCAACACTTGTCTTCCAGGGAGCTTTAATGGCCTTCACTTCCTTCGCGTCCGCTTCAGTGCCCAACTCCCTTTTCTTCAAAGGAACGATGCCAGTCGGTGGCGGGAACGAATGGCGTGGGATGCCAATCTGGAGGCAGCACCGATGCGCATTATAAAAGACGAACTCGGTCGCGCCGATCAGTTGAAGATCAACTTCGGGAGAAGGCCTCATGAGGAGATCTAGCGAAAGCAAACATGCCGGTGGGCAAGTAAAGAAGCCTTGTGTCACGGTGCGGAAGTGAGACCGCCAGTCTTCACGTTTCTTCAGCCACGGAACGCGGTTCACTATAGTACCACCGAAGCCTAACACGTCGGCTATGTGATGAAGAGGGCTTTGTTGGAAGAGCTTCGAAGCAGTTGGCATTCCCTCGCGGTGGTCGAATTTGAAATGCAAATCCAGCCAGCAGCTTAGGATAAGTGCGCAACCAAAAGGAGGCTTACCCATGCTCGAGGCAGTAAGGCCACTATACAGGTAGGTGAGGACAGCGGGTCCCACCCTCTTTCCACGCCAGATCCTGTAGATAGCACTCAGTTGGTCTTCCTCCACTATGTTGTCGGTATAAGGAAACAAGAGAGCACCCGCCAGACAAATGGTGAACCCCTTCATGATTCCCTCCAAATAGTCATCGTCTGTTGACCCTCTCAGGGCGCCCATGACCCACTCCGCAAGCTTTTGGAGATCGATCCCCTTTTGAGTACGGACCTTTCTGGCTGCGTCGGGCGGCATGAAGCTTCCAAGGACGCTTTCGGAAGTCCCCCGTGTCACCATCCGCATAGCCTTCACCTTCCCGTCACTCTTGAATTTCTTCAATCCGAGCAGAAGTTCCACCTCCTCGAGAAGGATGGTAACCTCGAAGGTCGGGAAGATAAAAGTGTGGGTCTGGGGATGCCAGATCTCCACTAGTGCGCCCATAGCCGCCCAGTCCATACGAATCTTCTCGTAATGCTTGGCGTAAATAAGGAGCCCCTGCAGATGCCACTTCGAGAGTATGGCCCTCATGCCAATGGAGATATCGGAAGTTAGCTTTGAAAGCCATGGCAGTTTGGAAAACTTCCTCGGGCCTGGGAAGAGTGGATATGGCTGGAAGAGGAAAGAAAGAAGAAATGAAGGAAGTAAGAAGAAGGTTCACATGGAAAATTTGAAATGAATCAGCTTACCATATGCGACAAGATCGTCCCACTCAGATGACCCTCGAGGTCGGAGAGTCGCCTGATCTCGCTGCTAGGCCTGCTCCTTTTCATAACACGGGAAGACTCTCCTTCCATCCTAAAATCTCTAGATTCTCATCTCCTTCCTCTCCTGAGCTTCCAAAACCCACCTTGGTGCATTTGAATGAACTAGCCTAAGGGGAGTTCTTATAGGAAGGGAAGATCGCTACAGGACGGAACATGTCACATCAGCAGTCAGTGTCAGGATTTTGGCTAGATTTTCTTTCCATTGTGGTGCGATTCTGTTATGATTCTGCTACTTTCTGATGTTATTAATTCATGCTGGCCTGTGCAGGTTTTACTAACGGACATCTTTGTCCTATCTCCTGTCCCACCTTTCAATGGTTGGTCCCACCATGTCATGCATCGTAGTATATGATACCTACGCTACTATAACATGTCAAGGACCTTGCGGCCCGAACGAATCTGGGATTTGAGTTCCCCTTCAACAAAAACGATGATGATCCCGGGAGAATTTGGGTTGTACGGATAGACCGTTAATTTGTGGTAGCATGGGGACGACGGTTCCATTCAGTGAGTTGGTGCGCGGATAAACGGGCCCCAGCCCAGTGTCGGCTCACCGGATCGGTATCCTGACCCGTTCTTAACAAGTTGACAATATTATCCTTGGCTATTTTCTATTTTAGTTTGTTTTAAATTTTTCTTTAAACCCAGCATGCATTCATATAGGACTTTGATTTATTGCGGAAGATCATTCAAGTGATTCGATTGTGAAAGCCGTTGTGTTTCAATTCCCACAAATATGAGATATTCCACTCCGAATGAAATACCGAGTTTCCTTGAGACAGCCCTACGCTGCTCTTCCAAAGGAGACCCTTGTTTGGACAGACCCTCAGATATTCCTTTACTTTTGACCTTGTTTGACCCACCTTGGCCGCAGCACTTCCACATTGGCTGGTAACCGCTCCCCAAAGGTGAAACCTCCGGTTTATGACCCAGGTACTTCCACACCGAGAAGTTGGTCTCCTTTTCGTGCCTGAGCGCACATCTCACCCTCCCTTATTTGATCTCCGTCCAAGCAATCGTCAATATTTGAAAGACCTTCTTCAAGGTCGCCTCATTAAAACTTCAGGAAAGATTCCAAACAGTAACGTCAAAAGCGTGTCTCATCACACCTTGGCATCAACTTATCAGTCCGCTCCCATTTCATTTCACTCCACTTCGATACTATTCCACTACGTGTCGCTCCCTTGCAAAGCAGACGCCAAGGCGGGGCAGCTGTAGACACGCCATTCTTGACGTCTCCTGAGAAAGTCTCATATTACTATACGACGCCCCGCGACGGCTTACGCATTTCGAATCACTTGAGCACTTCCTTTTCTTGGGTCTTCTTCTGCCTTTTTCGGCATCCGGAATCATCTCGTCACGGCATTCGGACGGCGTCAACACCAGTCAGACGCATCAAGAGGTTCCGGAACCAAGAAGGTGTCTGCCGGGCGGCCGCCGATTGAGGACCCGGGTGGGTCTTAATGGGGGCGTCCAGGCCCCTGGACGCCCCCATCTTTTTAATTTATTTTATTCTTTTCTCAGGGCCCAAAACTAAATAAAAATATATATATATTAATGGAGGCGTCCAGGCCCCTGGACGCCTCCATAAAAATAAAAATAAAAAAATGTGTGTGTAAAATACCAGTTGGGATAAAAATTAGAAAATAAATAAAAATGTATATATATTAATGGAGGCGTCCAGGCCCCTGGACGCCTCCATAAAAACAATTATAAAAACATCAAAATGCCAGCCTTGGCACAAAAGACAAATAAAAAATAAAATAATATATTTATGGAGGCGTCCAGGCCCCTGGACGCCTCCATCAACTCTCTCACGGGCGCCGGCCACCGAACCACGGTTTGTCGTGTGTGAAAAAAATCCAAATTTTGAAGACGTCCAGGCCCCTAGACGCGCCCATTTTTGAATCACGAGGCGCCGCTCACAAAACCACGCGTTGTGCCAAACCGCGTGCGGCCGTCGTCGGTTTTCGGTGGACCTGTTAGAGGCGTCCGGGACTCTGGACGCCCCCACTAAAGTATTCCAAAAAAATTAATAAAAATAGAATAAAATATTAGTTCGGCCCTGATGGAGGTGTCCAGGGTCCTGGACGCCTCCACCCTCCGGAGCTCTATAAATAGAGGCCCACCCCCTCAGTTCTGGGAGAGCTTCGAAGTGATCCGATAGGCTGCCGGAGCCCAGAGGCTACGGAGTCATTTTCTAACCCGTGGGTTCTTTTGTAGGTGGAGGTTCTGCCGGCTTCTCGGGTGCTCACGCTCGCGAGAGGAAGGTCGTCTTCATCCACCGCGCTTTCACGTCGTCCCCACGCTGCCGGAGCTCCGCCGAATTTCACCATCGGCACATCCAATAAGCCAATTCTTTCCTTTTCTTCGTAGTTCTTTTGCATTCATCATTTTGCATCCCCTATCCCCCTTCATAAGGGCGCCTTTTCTTATACACTTCTTACATCCATCATCTCATTTTCCTCCTACTCGAGTCCGAGAGGGGTTTAAAAGATAACACCAACCAGGTGTGTGTCTTGCCATCATTTCATTATTTTTATCGCAAGGATTTGAATACTACACCTCCATCTTTCTAATCCACTTGTCATTTGTTTGTCGTTGTTTTGCAAGGGTAGCCGAGGAAAGCCCTCTCCGTCAGCCGGTCGGAGGGAGAGGAAGAAGTAACCCGCCATCTCCCGCTCTTGAGGTAGGCGCGATCACTTTCTTATTTTGGGGTCTTTCGGCCCCTGGCGATCACATCTTGTTTTCGAGGCCGCGGCGAGTCACTTCCCCAATGGCCGTTTAAATTTCCGTTCTTATACTCTCTTTATATTCTGTTATATTCTGCTCATATTCTCGAGGCCGCGGCGAGTCACTTCCCCAATGGCCGTTTAAATTCACGTTTTTATACGTTATATCCTTATCTGTTTATGTTCTCGAGGCCGCGGCGAGTCACTTCCCCAATGGCCGTTTAAATTCCCGCTCTTTGTATTCTCTTTATATTCTGTCATCTTATTATCTGCTCATATTCTCGAGGCAGCGGCGAGTCACTTCCCCAATGGCCGTTTCAATTCTTGTTATTTAATTTCTGCACCATTCCCGTCCCCCCGAGGCCGTGGCGAGTCACTTCCCGCTATGGCTGTTTAACCCTCATATCTTACTATATCACACCTGTCCCGCTCGCCCCGCCGGAGCAATCTCCCGTGGTGGCCCCTTCTCTCTCTTCTCTTATTTCTGTGTTGCAGCAAACAAACACCAAAACAAAAGAAAGAGGAGCCCGCGCGCGCTCCGCGTCCTCTCCGCTCTTCCCCGAACCGCGTGACGTCGCCCACAACCCCAACCAACCATGTTGGACCAAAATCACCACTTCCAAGACTCGGGCCCCACAAAGGGAACCATCGCCATAAACAACATATGCCTAGGAAACAAGGAAGAGCTCCTCGCCATAATGCCCACCTTCTTAGATCCCTTTGATCCATATGAGTGGAAGCTCAAGGGCCACCCCACACCCATGCACATGGAAGTCATCTCTAGGATAGGAGTGCATAAGTCTTGGCACAACACACCACTTGGCATGATTAGAAAATCGGGTCCATTCATTTACACCACCCACATGTCAAGTAGGAAGCATGAGTGGCCCCTATTTGGGTGTAACGGTCCTCCCCAATTCACCATTGGTCTTATGTATGCTAGGAACCTACATGGGTGTCCGGGTCCTCCAACATTCATCACACTCACTCATAAGAGGGACACCTATGGATGCCCCGGTCCTCCCAAATCATTCAAAGTCTTCATAACATCAATGCTTGATAGGTCTATATGTGGTTGCCCTGGACCACCTTTGCATACCATACATTGTCCACTCACACCGCATCATAGTGCATGGCATATGCATCCAAGCAAGTATCAAGCAAGAAGCGGTGAGATTTACAACAAGCGGGCAAAACCTCATGGGCGCCACTTGGAATTCCAAGTTGGTAACTTGACGATGATGACTTTGGAGTGGCTCTGCCCTAGGGTCACCTCCAATTTGAGGGCACGAGGACTTGGACCTTGCCAAGTTCCGAGTGATTTTGGCAACCCGACTTGCGGGTTGGACTTACCGATGGGTTTTGATATTAACCCCATTTCTCATGTGGCGGATCCGGCACCCTCTAAGGGCACCGCGGTGGATCCTAGTGAGTGCCTTGAGCTTACACCTATCCTTGCGAGAGACACCCTCGGAGTGCCACCACAAATTAGCCTGAGAGCCCGACGTGAGCACACAGCGGCAATACTAGGCAAGCAAGATCCCATCGCCAGCATGAGGGTGTGTCCGAGCCACTTTGACGAGCTGAAGCGCCCTTCTCCGGCTATGAGCGAAGGTTGAGTTTCGAGATCGTGGTTCGCCCGGAGCTACATTTTGGTGTACTACTTCCCCGGTGGACCCATACTCGACGAGGTCAAGTTTTCCCCACCCCGGGGGTATGATGGGCATCCCTCGCCCCTCCACTTTCTTTGAGGCTCGGATTGCTCATCAGCGTGCGCCATTGTGTTCGTCATAATTTTATGAGTCTATTCATGTAATTTTTATATTTTATTTGAGTCATCATCATGTAATTTTCCCTTTATTTGAGTCATGTACCTAGGTTAGTAGGTTATCTACCAAAGTCTTGTGTCATTATGTTGGTTTGTTAGGCTATTGGGCCCAACTAATGGGCTAGGCCCAGGGGCGCCCCTCCCTTGGAGTGCTTGGTCAATAGTTATTTAGTCAGGGTCATTTTCATCCTAGGAAAAGTCCAATGCCTATAAATAGGCCCCCACTCCTCTCATATGAAAAAACTTTGCATGAATATTGAAATCCAAAATTCCACATCCCTCTAGATCTCTCTCATTATCTCTCTTCTCTCTCTCTCTCTCTCTCTAAGGGTCCCCCCTCTCTCTCTCTCCCCTCCCCCAAATTTCAAAATTTTCTCTCTCCCCCCCATTCACATCTCATTAAGACCCCTCCCCCTTCCCCATACACTCATTTAACTCCCCCCCCAACCCCAAGGTGGAATCCTCCGATCCTTGCTCCACCCTCCAACCACCAACTACCCTCTTCCCTTCCCCAAGCACCCTTCCCTCTCCCCCATACAACCCACCACTTCCCTAGGCCATTTGAATTCAAATCCACCTTCCCTCCACAGCCCTAGGGCACCCCCAAGACCCCACCCCTTGGTTAGGGTCGCCCCCCTCTCTCTCTCTCATCTCCACCATTCTCCCTTGCTCTTCTCCATCACCTCTCCCACCTCCATTGATAGATCCTCCAAGCAGCTGGCAACCTACAGAAGACCACCTGCTTGCAGAGGCGACCCCGACGACATCCCGGCGAATCTGAAGGCCCAAGAGGTACCGTTGGAAGCGTCTGCCTGTCTTCTTCTCAAAGGCGGTGGTTTCATCTTCGTCCGAGCACGTTGCTGCTCGAGATAGCCTTTCTCCCCCGACTGCGCGAATCTTCCCTGGCAGGAGGCCAAAGCCGGAGTTGAAGATCTTTTACGACGAACCTATTGGGAATATGATAGAGAGTTTTTCAGTAAAAGTCTTCTACTTCGAGTCCTCTACCATCCCCAAGAAGCAGAGTTCAATTTGGAGACCGGACCAGAAAGTTATCAATTTTCTCCCCCGATCGTGCGGTTCTGCTTCCACTCTATCTGCACCGACCCTCTTTCAGTGTTCAGGAGCCATCGGACTACTCCGACCTCATTTGGCATCCCCGTCAGTTCAGCTTCGAAGTAGACCCGTCAACGGTTCCAAAGACTCTGACGGCACCTGATTCCGAGCTCAGGAGTGTTCTTGGAACCCTATGCTTCCTGCTATTAGGAACCTGCAGCTGTCAGAACAGAGGACCTGCTACCCCGTTCAAGCCCCTACCCCGACCAGCAGAGGTACCAGAAGAAATCCAGAAAATTTTGGTGTCTTCCCGGTCCAGCTACGAAGTTTTTCCCACTAGTTTCGTCTTCATAAAAAATCCGGAGTGGCCACAGCGTCTAGAGAAGCAATTGTCTGTCCAGAAGCGCAGACAGTGGGTAGAATCAACATTGGCGTCCAATTTCTTCTTTAGTCGGTCTCACCCCTCCCCGCTTGGCCGGCTGAAGGCCCCTCCATGTGTGGAGGTAGTTTTGGGTGTAATCATAGTTAACCCCCACCCAAAGATCCCCCTCCTGCGAGAGGTGTAGTTCATGTAGTAATTCACTTGCAGGTTTGAAGCTTCATCGACGCGGCGTGCGGGTGCATTCCCACGCCTCCCCGCTCACCCCCGTCTCCGGCCGGAGTCGGCGTCTTCACGCTGGCTAGGTGAGCCTCGGTCCCTCTCTTGGCTGGGTTTCAATTCATTGCTAGCTTAGTATTACCGCCATTGTTCCGTCGGACGGTGAGTGAGAGCTCGACCCTAAGTTGCTAGTGCCGTGAGTGACCACCGCGGGCGAGTTGTGAGTGAACCCTTCATCCCACACCCTTGGTGTGCTAGCCGCCCATGATTTGGGCATCCTAGGCACATTTGGGGTTCTCCCCAAGCTAGGCAACTATTGGAGCCTCAAGGTCCCACCTCGGACCCTCTCCAACATCGCCGAGTCGCCATCGGGCACTAGTGTGCGCCAAGCGAGTGAGCCCGCTAGAGTGAGTCCGCTTCTTAAAATTGAATGCTTGCAAAATAGGTCCAAGGGTTGGTGTCACATCAAGTGGTATCAGAGCAAGTTCACAACTTGTCTCTATCAAGTTGGTCCTAGGGCGCGCATATGCATTTAGAGTCTTCTAGTGCATCGCTCTTGTCCACTAGTATGGCCACCTCATACCGACCTTACCAATCGGCCCTCTCCATAAGTCCAAACCACCAAGGGATGCCTACCACTAACACACATGACCTCCCTGGCCATGTCAACTACCTCATGAAGGCCTTGACCTATGTCAATGAGCGGCTTGATAACATATCGGGTCGACTCAACCAACTTGGAGAAAATGGGCCCGCCCCAAGTACGGACAATGGAAGGACATGTCCCCCACCTCCAACTTTTGATGGAACTCATCTTAATGACCATTTAGATTGGGAGGCATCAATGGACCATTACTTTGGGAGGAATCCCATGTCCGAGGATAGGAAGGTTCGATGTGCCAAAATGCAACTAACCAAAAGGGCTCAAACTCATTGGTTGAAAATTGAAGGCTTAAGGATAATTAGAAGGGAAGATCCCATCACCACTTGGGAAAACATGAAGGAACACCTTAGGGCTAGATATGTGTCCCCTTCCTATTCGGATCACCAAAGCCCAAGGAACCCTTCAATTCCTTCACCCCCTAAAAAGGACACACCTCCCAAAACTAATCAAACCAAGCCCCCACACCCACCCCACCTTCCTCTTCCAACCCCAATCTTACCCCAACCTAGGCCACCACTACTCCCAACCCCACTCCAAGTCCGACCTCGTTCACCACCCCGGATGCACCATGCCCCGATCATCATCACCCCACCCACAAAGTACCTACCCACCTCCTTGGTAGAAGAACCCATAATCCTAACACCCGACCCCATAGTGGTGAACACCTCGGATCCAACCCCCACTTTGAAAGAAACACATGCCCAAGATGAGGACAAAGCTTTGCATTACGATCTTAACTCTATGCCCTCTCCTCTAGTAGGGAGTGAACTCATCATAAGTGGGTCCTTGGCTAGATGGTTAAAAGAGGGCCCAGCTCACCCGATCATGGCCTACCCATCCTTGGAGCAACACCTCCCCATAGTGCCCTTCAACTCCTATCGCACCACCATCCAATCATCTTATCAAGTGGAGACACTAGGGGATCTTCTCAAGGGCTTAGCATGGCAATTAGAGTTGACTGGCATGTTGACCCCCATGACCGAACAACCTAGGAGCCTTAACCTCTTACACCTATGTGTTGGGTCTATCACCTCAATGTGCACCATTGGTTGCTACACTAGTGACCTTCTATTATTCCTCCCCACACTCGATGAGCCCGACCTTCACCTCAAATTGGAGCTTCATATCTCGGGTAGAAAGCCAAGCCCTCCCCTCATGGTCGATCTACCTCCCAAGAGCTTCGGCCAAATTACTTCATTAGAGGAGGATGACCCACCTTGTATGGACCTTGTGGACATAGAGTTCCTTCTTCTAGGAAGCCCAATCCATGACCCCTTTGATCCCTTCCAATGGGAGCCTAGTTACCCATGTGACCCACCCACCTTACCCACAATCCACCCTTCTCTACCCCAACCAACCATGTTGGACCAAAACCACCACTTCCAGAACTCCGGCCCCACAAAGGGAACCATCGCCATAAACAACATATGCCTAGGAAACAAGGAAGAGCTCCTCGCCATAATGCCCACCTTCTTAGATCCCTTTGATCCATATGAGTGGAAGCTCAAGGGCCACCCCACACCCATGCACATGGAAGTCATCTCTAGGATAGGAGTGCATAAGTCTTGGCACAACACACCACTTGGCATGATTAGAAAATCGGGTCCATTCATTCACACCACCCACATGTCAAGTAGGAAGCATGAGTGGCCCCTATTTGGGTGTAACGGTCCTCCCCAATTCACCATTGGTCTTATGTATGCTAGGAACCTACATGGGTGTCCGGGTCCTCCAACATTCATCACACTCACTCATAAGAGGGACACCTATGGATGCCCCGGTCCTCCCAAATCATTCGAAGTCTTCATAACATCAATGCATGATAGGTCTATATGTGGTTGCCCTAGATCACCTTTGCATACCATACATTGTCCACTCAGACCGCATCATAGTGCATGGCATATGCATCCAAGCAAGTATCAAGGAACAAGCGGTGAGATTTACAACAAGCGGGCAAAACCTCATGGGCGCCACTTGGAATTCCAAGTTGGTAACTTGACAATGATGACTTTGGAGTGGCTCTGCCCTAGGGTCACCTCCAATTTGAGGGCACGAGGACTTGGACCTTGCCAAGTTCCGAGTGATTTTGGCAACCCGACTTGCGGGTTGGACTTACCGATGGGTTTTGGGATTCACCCCATTTCTCATGTGACGGATCCGGCACCCTCTAAGGGCACCACGGTGGATCCTAGTGAGTGCCTTGAGCTTACACCTATCCTTGCGAGAGACACCCTCGGAGTGCCACCACAAATTAGCCTGAGAGCCCGACGTGAGCACACAGCGGCAATACTAGGCAAGCAAGATCCCATCGCCAGCATGAGGGTGTGTCCGAGCCACTTTGACGAGCTGAAGCGCCCTTCTCCGACTATGAGCGAAGGTTGAGTTTCGAGATCGTGGTTCGCCCGGAGCTACATTTTGGTGTACTACTTCCCCGGTGGACCCATACTCGACGGGGTCGAGTTTTCCCCACCCCGGAGGTATGATGGGGGCATCCCTCGCCCCTCCACTTTTTTTGAGGCTCGGATTGCTCATTAGCGTGCGCCATTGTGTTCGTCATAGTTTTATGAGTCTAGTCATGTAATTTTTATATTTTATTTGAGTCATCATCATGTAATTTTCCCTTTATTTGAGTCATGTACCTAGGTTAGTAGGTTATCTACCAAAGTCTTGTGTCATTATGTTGGTTTGTTAGGCTATTGGGCCCAACTAATGGGCTAGGCCCAGGGGCGCCCCTCCCTTGGAGTGCTTGGTCAATAGTTGTTTAGTCAGGGTCATTTTCATCCTAGGAAAAGTCCAATGCCTATAAATAGGCCCCCACTCCTCTCATATGAAAAAACTTTACATGAATATTGAAATCCAAAATTCCACATCCCTCTAGATCTCTCTCATTATCTCTCTCCCTCTCTCTCTCTCTCTCTCTCTCTATAAGGGGTCCCCCTCTCTCTCTCTCCCCTCCCCCAAATTTCAAAATTTTCTCTCTCCTCCCCATTCACCTCTCATTAAGACCCCTCCCCCTTCCCCATACACTCATTTAACTCCCCCCCAACCCCAAGGTGGAATCCTCCAATCCTTGCTCCACCCTCCAACCACCAACTACCCTCTTCCCTTTCCCAAGCACCCTTCCCTCTCCCCCATACAACCCACCACTTCCCTAGGCCATTTGAATTCAAATCCACCTTCCCTCCACAGCCCTAGGGCACCCCTAAGACCCCACCCCTTGGTTAGGGTCGCCCCCCTCTCTCTCTCTCATCTCCACCATTCTCCCTTGCTCTTCTCCATCACCTCTCCCACCTCCATTGATAGATCCTCCAAGCAGCTGGCAACCTGCAGAAGACCACCTGCTTGCAGAGGCGACCCCGACGACATCCCGGCGAATCTGAAGGCCCAAGAGGTACCGTTGGAAGCGTCTGCCTGTCTTCTTCGCAAAGGCGGTGGTTTCATCTTCGTCCGAGCACGTTGCTGCTCGAGATAGCCTTTCTCCCCCGACTGCGTGAATCTTCCTTGGCAGGAGGCCAGAGCCGGAGTGGAAGATCTTTTATGACGAACCTATTGGGAATCTGATAGAGAGTTTTTCAGTAAAAGTCTTCTACTTCGAGTCCTCTACCATCCCCAAGAAGTAGAGTTCAATTTGGAGATCGGACCAGAAAGTTATCAATTTTCTCCCCCGATCGTGCGGTTCTGCTTCCACTCTATCTGCACCGACCCTCCTTCAGTGTTCAGGAGCCACCAGACTACTCCGACCTCATTTGGCATCCCCGTCAGTTCAGCTTCGAAGTAGACCCGTCAACGGTTCCAAAGGCTCTGACGGCACCTGATTCCGAGCTCGGGAGTGTTCTTGGAACCCTATGCTTCCTGCTGTTAGGAACCTGCAGCTGTCAGAACAGAGGACCTGCTACCCCGTTCAAGCCCCTACCCCGACCAGCAGAGGTACCAGAAGAAATCCAGAAAAATTTTGTGTCTTCCCGGTCCAGCTACGAAGATTTTCCCACTGGTTTCGTCTTCATAAAAAATCCGGAGTGGCCGCAGCGTCCGGAGAAGCAACTGTCTGTCCAGAAGCGCAGACAGTGGGCAGAATCAACATCGGCGTCCAATTTCATCTTTAGTCGGTCTCACCCCTCCCCGCTTGGCCTACTGAAGGCCCCTCCTTGTGTGGAGGTAGTTTTGGGTGTAATCGTAGTTAACCCCCACCCTAAGATCCCCCTCCTGCGAGAGGTGTAGTTCATGTAATAATTCACTTGCAGGTTTGAAGCTTCATCGACGCGGCGTGCGGGTGCATTCCCACGCCTCCCCGCTCGCCCCCGTCTCCGGCCGGAGTCGGCGTCTTCACGCTGGCTAGGTGAGCCTCGGTCCCTCTCTTGGCTGGGTTTCAATTCATTGCTAGCTTAGTATTGCCGCCATTGTTCCGTCGGACGGTGAGTGAGAGCTCGACCCTAAGTTGCTAGTGCCGTGAGTGACCACCGCGGGCGAGTTGTGAGTGAACCCTTCATCCCACACCCTTGGTGTGCTGACCGCCCATGATTTGGGCATCCCAGGCCCATTTGGGGTTCTCCCCAAGCTAGTCAACTATTGGAGCCTCAAGGTCCCGCCTCGGACCCTCTCCAACATCGCCGAGTCGCCATCGGGCACTAGTGTGCGCCAAGCGAGTGAGCCCGCTAGAGTGAGTCCGCTTCTTAAAACTGAATGCTTGCAAAATAGGTCCAAGGGTTGGTGTCACATCAAGCCGGTTCCGCCTACTTTTTTCCAGTAGTGATCCTTTCCCCATTTTACACCTTGTGTTCGATTGGGAAGAGGGTTCCTTATTGGTGGATTCATTACCTTGTTTTAATCCTATTAATGCAAGGATTTTTGGCCTATAAATACCTTAACATCTGCTTCTCGCGCGAGGGAACGCAGTAGCAGAGAAAAAAATGAAGAGCAATACAGAATAACAGACTTAACAGAGCCGTGAGAAGAGAGTTTGTTATTTTGTAGTTTCTTCTTCCATTGGAGGCGGTTTCTTTATCCGGCGTTCTTCATCCATAACAACAGCTGCAACCTTGTTTTTCCCTTTACTGTTGCATAAGCAGGGATTACACTTTAGTCTTTTGATTTTAGTTTATTCATAGCATCATACACATATTCTTCATCTAGCTCTCGGCTAGAGTTTCATCTATATCTTGCTTGCATAACATTCATAATCTCATCCTTGTTACTCCTCTTAGGGGTTTAAAACCAAAACACACAAGGTGTGTTCATACCCAATTTGTTTGATTTCTTATCTTTAGAGCATAGATACTACACACTTGGCTAATCCATATCTTTGTTTATTTTGTGTGTTTGCAAAGGTAATCAAGCTATAAACCCCCTTCATCGGCAGACCGATAGAAGGAGGAAGGAAGAATTCCCAATCTCACCCGCTCAATACAAGGTACATGCGATCATCCTTCTTCTTTTGAGGTAACCCCTCTGGCGATCACCCTCCTTAGAGCATCTCATGCTCAACCTCTTTTTCTTCATGTCCCACATGTTTTAGCATAGTTATTCATCCCTAATCATCATTTGTCATCATTCTTTCTTTCTTTTAAAAAAAAAATGTTTATGTGACACGTTCACAAATTGGCGATCACGGTGGGACACTTTTTGTTTTTAGTTTTCTTACCCCTCCCTTTGGCATCCTCACGTGCCCCTCCCTTTGGCGCCCTCACGTGCCCCTCCCTTCGGCACCCTCGCGTGCCCCTCCTTTGGCGCCCTCGCGTGCCCCTCCTTCGTTCTACACGTAGCACACTCCCTTTGTGCACCACGTGCACACCTCTCACTGGATTAGCCAATTTGTGTAGTATCCATATCATTTTTCTTAGAAAAGAAATTGATTTCTGTCTGTCACTAGGGTTAACGGTTCTCTGGAACTGAATAACGCCCTTCATACCGCCGTCCTTTCCACATACAGCGACCGTTCGAACATGCGCTATTTCCATTTTTATTGTCAGCATTTTCATCATTTTATAATTAACGCCCCTCACAGAGGCGTCATTCCCAAATATAACGCCTCACACCAAGGCGTCAGTTTCTTTGACTGTTATTGATTTTCGTTATTGCTTGATTACTGATTACTACATTTTGACACCCCTTTCAGAGGCGTCTTTCACTGGTACAACGCCTTACTAAAAGGAGTTATTTGGATTATCATTGCTTTTATTCATCATTTTATGTTTGATTACTGCTATCTGACGCCCCTGTGCACAGGCGTCATTTCTACAAACAACGCCTCACTTTAAGGCGCTATTTTATTTTGGTTGCTATCTGTTTGCAATATTCACAGTGATTAGCGACTGACACTCAGTCGCTGCTTGTCGATATAGCGACCTTATCCAGGTCGTCATTTTTGTTCTGTGCCCACAGAACCCCTGTTTACTACTGTTCATTCACTTGATTGATTCTGATATCATCTGCTTGATATTGCCTGCATTAGGCTGTATTTAGGGCATTCGGCTTGGGAGACCTCCTCTCCCCACACTTTTAGGAGTCACACCCCCTCTTGGTGAAGGAAGGACCCTCCTTTGAGCATTCCGTCTCATTGGATCGGAAATTCCTAAACCAAGCCTCCGTAAGTCCCCGCACCCGTGGATTCCCTCACGGACGCTGGACAGGTTGTACCATTGAAGCACCCGGAGTATAGTTGACCCATACGTTGGTGAGGAGAGAGAAAGAACCTAGATACCCGGAGATTATACCCAAACTTTCAACCAGGACCCACATTCAAAGGAGAAAGCTTATTATAAAACTCACCTTAATCTCCAAAGAAAACCTTAAAACTTTGGGCTCATTACAACTTGAGTGTTTATTTTGTTTGATAAGGTGATATCTCTTGGTTATACTTGCTTGTTGGAAATATATTTCTCTTTCCTTAAGCATGAAACTTCATTCAGGCAAAATCATTAATATGGCCAACTATGGGTATACTTATGATGGTTATGAGGAGGGTCACTCTGACCCATTTTACGAGGTTCCCTCTAAGGATCCTGTCTACTACGAGGGAAACTACATTCCTTCTCCCACTCAGGTCCACATGATGGACACCACTTCTCTGGAGGTTGAGCCTTCTTCCCAAGCTCAACCTACCACTCAAAATACTTCAGGGGATGCTTCCCCTTCTTTCAACTTCAACGATGTTCTCAAAGTTCTTGCTCAACTGGATGACTCCCAGCGCCAGGCGGCCCAAGCCGCTTTAAGGGGAAAGTCTGTCCCGTCATCTTCTAACCCTCCCCAGGCCATGGGTGGCCACTCTGTTAGTTCTCCCAACGACCAGGCGGTCGCACCTAGGGTGCTCTCACGCCCACCAGCTCCTGTTATGACTGCGCGGGCCCAACCGGCAAGTCACTCTATTGCTAGGCCTCAACAACCTCCTGTTCTTCAATTCTTGAGAAGGCCTATGCCGAACCAATACTCTTTTCGTCTGGCCCCAGCTGAGTTCGATAACCACAGTATACTCCTCCAAAGGATGGCTAGTATGGAGGAGCAGCTCAAGAAGTTCACTGCACCCAAGGCCACTCCCGAAGTTATGCTTCCCACTCTGCCAGTTTTTCATCTACCCCCATCTGAAATGCCGAATTTCCGGCGGTACAATGGAACGGGTAACCCGTACATCCACTTGAAAGACTTCTTATATAAGGCATCATTCTGGCAGGAGAACAAGACTTCTCTGGCTTATCTCTTTAGGCGGTCTTTAGATGGCCCGGCATTAGAATGGTTTTACTCCTTGGAGCCGGCCGATGCCGGTGACTTTGATGATGTTCAACGGAAGTTTCTGCAGAAGTACAAGGACCGTGTGGGTCCCTCTTTGTCTGTTACTGATCTGGTTTCCGAAAAGATGAAGCCCGAGGAGGACTTCGTTTTATTTGCTGATAGGTGGAGAGCTATGGACGAAAAATTGAAGGACACACTGTCGAAAACAGAGCAAGTGAAGATGATTATATCAAACTCCACTCCGCAATTCCGTCATATTTTAGCCATGAACAAGTTGAGCACTATGGAAGAGCTCTATGAAAGAGCTAGATACATACAAACACAGATGAAAGATTCACCCATTATGGGCATGTTTGAGCCAAGACCAAAGGTAATGAAGAAGAACGTTAATGTCGGCAATACTGGTGCGACCACTTAAGGCACTGTTACTAATGAGCAGGTGAGCGCGTTTGGCAATTCCACACCCTTCCGCCACCCTCCAAACCAAGGGCCGCCACCACAGCAGCCCGCCTTCCAAAACCAGGTCCACCAGCCAAATAATAACCCTCCTCAGACCTTACGGCCTCTTCCACCTCCTCAACAACAACCCCACTTTACTCCACAGAATCAACCTGCACAGTACCACCAAATGCCCCCGTTGCACAACAACAACTGCAACAACCAAGAAGACCATTGGGTCCCCGAAGAGCACAATACCCTCCCTTACCTGAAAGTCTATCAGATATTTTCAATGCCCTCATGGCCGCCAACGCGCTCACCTTGCCTAAAGAAAGAACGATATGGCCGCAACATGTAGACACCTCTCGGTATTGCGTCTTCCATCGGCAGCCAGGGCACAACATCGACCATTATTTTCACTTCAAGGATTACATATATGATATGAATGATCAAGGTGATATTGATTGGGATGAGATGAGGAGGTTTCATGCTACTTTAAAGGCTCGAAGGCCTCCTCGGCAACCACCGGCTCAGTAGCTCCTGCAACAAGGTCAGCAGCAGCAAGGTCCTCAGCAACAGTAGAATATGGGGATTGTCAATAATCCGCTACCGGAGCACCCGGTTCAAAATCAACAAGTAAACCTTGTCACCTCAATCCATGAAGTGGAGAGAGGGCAGGACTAGCATAAGGAAAGCGCCTCTGTCAGGGCCATTAATCAAAACTCCAGTCAACCACAACCACCACAATTTCTAAGAAGGCTTCAACCTATACACCCTTCCCAACCGCCACGTCCCCTTATACGTTCCAGCACTCCAGGGCCACTTAACCCTAACCCTACTCCTTCACGGCCTCTTCTTTTACGCCAACCCACGAATTCTCCTTCACCCCAAAACCCTCCACCAAATAGACCTCTCCTTATCCGCCCCTCACCGGCAACCGTCACCCCTCCTGTTTCGCCACAATCTACCCCGTCCACCACCATCATGTTTCCAAGGCCCCTCCTTGTCACCCAACCCCTGTCGCCATTTTTCGATAATCCCCAGCCGGCGAGGCCTCTTATAAGAACCCCTCCTCCTGCCAATCCTGCACCAGCACCCAACACGCCCTACACCATTCCCTCTACCTCCTCTACCCCTTCACCCACTCTAGGCCTGATAGAGGCTCCGAAAACAATGGTGCTCCGTAGTGGACAGATGTTCCACCGAGTGTTTCCCCAGCGGGAGCAGGAGCCGATACAAGAACAAGGAGAACAGGAACAGGAGTCTGCACCGGGCACGGAGTATGACTTATTAAAGCATTTGGACAGAACACCGGCCCGAATTTCTATTCTGGAATTGATCAAAAGATCTACTACACACCAGTTGGCCTTGAAGTAATATTTGCATAAAGTAATTGTAAATGAAGACATCCCAGTTGAACATGTCACTACTGTTTTAAATCCGGCAAGCAATCAACCGGTCATCACTTTTTATGAACATGAATTGGCTCCGCAATCGGCCAGAAAATATGCACTGTGCATTACTATTGACATTAACAAGGTGGCAGTGAAAAGATGTTTAGTGGATACTGGGGCATCCATTAATGTTTTGCCACCAAGTACCTTAAAAATGTGTGGCATCCCAGAAAATCAAATCCGACCATCTACAATCACCGTCACAGCTTATGACAACACCAAGAAGCCGCCTTTAGGGATGATCACTTTAAAAGTTGGTTTGGGACCAGTCTCAGTCACAATGGATTTCCATATTCAAGACATGGACCCGACATTCAATGGCATCTTGGGTCGCCCTTACATTCAAGAGCTTGATGCTGTGCCCTCCACGAACCATCAATGCATAAAATTTTCGTACAAAGGGCGCATTATTAAAGTCACTAGTATGCCCATTTTGCCGGCAGAAGATATACATTCCACAATATCGGTGCCTTCTATGTGGCCTTCCAATTGGCCTTTGCTCTCCGTTTTAGATGTTGCCGATCGGCGGCAAGACTTGGTAAGGCCGTCTTCTTCAACCCCTCCTACCACCCAAATGTCACCACAACCATCCAAAGGCAAGAAGAAAAAGGGTTTGATGAACACGCCAGGATGGAACATTCTGATGAAAATGGGGTATAGGACAGGTAAAGGCCTGGGTGTTAATCTTCAGGGGAGAGTCAAGCCCATTAGGCATCAAAAGATGATTCCCCGGGATGGCCTAGGGTACAAAGGGCCAAGCAAAGACAAAGATGAGCCATGCGCCGTTATGACTTCCACTCTCAGGACAGATCGATAGCCTCTTACATGGACCCTACAAACACACTTTATGAAAGGAGGCACTCATAATGATGAGCAAACCACGCTAGTCACTTCCATGATGGATTGTCAAGATGTACATGCACGGCAGTTTGCTCGCCACATAGCCCCGCTGGTTACATATAAAGCCCTGGAGTCCTTACGGCCCGATAAAAGAAGAAAGATGGATGACCCCGAATGTGACTGGTATAGATGGTTTGACATGAACGATATCACTATTGCTCTGAGCCGACTGTTTATGCCAACTGATCCGGAATGGCCGCCACTGATTCATGAATTAATTGAAAAGCCAGCAGTGATCACGGACAAGAGGCAGCTTCTAAGCAATTACACAGATACTGGGGAGCCTGATGTGCCGTTCGAGGAAGGCCACAACGTAGATAGGCTGTGGGCCGGCCTCTTCTCTATTAAATCCATTCATCCAACGATTGTTGTCCGTTTGTTTAATCAAATATTTTGCTCGGATGTCCCTAGACCACTCGCGGTCTTGATAACCTTTTCTCCAAATTAACTTCGAGTTTCTCCTCCGATTCCTCCCTCGCTCCTCAAGCAATTCTCTAAACTCTCCATCACACCCCCGCGTGGGTCATCATTTACTCAATCTTTCGTCAATCTGTCAATCTCAACACCGCCTCCTATTCCTCCCTCTCATTGCCTTCTTCTTGAAAATGAAAACGAAAAAAATGCCAAAATTCAAACTTTCCAATCTTTCATCTCCATTGAGGAGACCTCCTATCTTCTTCCTGAGTGTGTCCCGACCCAGGGGCCGCTCTTCCAGGATTCATTAGGGGACCTTCTCTACCCCTCCGGTGAGGGGTCTTCATCTGTATCCCCTTATGTACCCACCTTTTCCTCACCTCCTTCATCTTTGTCGAATTCTAGTGATCAGGCTAGTTGCTCTTACTCTTCTAGTTTTAAGACTCATGGGGTAACTTCGCATAAGAGATCCAAGGGTAAGCAGATTCCCCGTAGATTCTTGTTAGAATTAGCTAGAAGGTGCCGGGCATGCTTAGTTCTTCCCGAATTTCTAGAGAATCCGATTATCTTGCCAGAAATAGAATATGAAGATACTTGTGTTTTTAATGAGGGTTTTGATGTTTATGAGATCATGAATGATGAAGACCCTATTGAAGAGGGGGATGAAGGTTATGAAGAATATGAGGACGAGGCTGATGCTTTTACCAGTGGCATGCAAAGATTCGATGAGCCATCAGCCTCAGTAGAAGAGCCTACCAAAGAAATAAATCTGGGTACTAAAGAAGACCCTAGGATTGTCCTCATTAGCAAGAATTTGCCGCCCTCCGAAGAGGAGGCGCTTATTTTGGTTCTTCTAGAATATAAGGACACATTCGCGTGGAGTTATGAAGATATGCCTGGACTAGACCCCGCGCTTGTTGAACATCGACTTACACTTAAGCCAGGGTCCATTCCGGTCAAACAGCGATTGAGACGTTTCCACCCTAATATGACATTAAAAATGAAAGAAGAGGTCGATAAGCTTCATAAGGCTAGATTTGTTAGAGTTGTCCTCCATCCCAATTGGGTGGCTAACATCGTCCCAGTCATGAAGAAAGATGGAAAGGTGCGGATTTGTATAGACTTTCGGGACCTCAACCGCGCGTGTCCTAAAGACGACTTCCCCCTCCCTCATATTAATGTTTTAATCGACAATACGGTTGGATATGAGACTCTTTTCTTCATGGATGGCTTTTCAGGCTATAATCAGATTCGCTTGGCGGAAGAAGATCAAGAGAAAACATCGTTCACTACACCATGGGGAACTTATTGCTATGTGATCATGCCCTTTAGACTTAAGAATGCTGGAGCCACCTAACAAAGGGCTATGATGGCAATTTTTCATGATATGATCCACATTTATATAGAGGTGTATGTTGACGACCTGGTAGTGAAATCAAGAACAAGGATTGAGCATCCCGGGGTTCTAACCAAAGTCTTGCAAAGAGCGCGGGAGTATCAGCTAAAAATGAACCCCAAGAAGTGCGTGTTTGGTGTTTCCTCGGGGAAGTTGCTTGGATTCATCGTAAGTAACAGGGGTATCGACATTGATTCCAACAAGGCGAAGGCCATAAGGGAAATGGCTCCTCCCAGGAATTTGAAAGAAGTTCGAGGATTGATCGGGAGGTTACAATTTATTCGCCGATTTGTTTCCCAGCATTCACAAAGATGTAGGCCGTTCTATGAGCTTACTAAGCTGGGAGTCAAGTTTAATTGGGATGACAAATGTCAGGCAGCTTTTGATGGATTGAAGGATTATCTCTCAAATCCTCCCGTCCTGAGGCCGCCAGTTCCAGGCAAATCGCTTGTTCTCTACATTTTCATCCTGGATGACTCTGTAGGCACTATCCTAGCCCAAGTTGACGAAGGAGGAAAGGAAAGGGCATCCTACTACTTGTCAAAGCTTCTTAACCCCTGTGAGCAGAGGTACTCAGCCATAGAGAAGACTTGTGCTACTTTAGTCTGGGTAGTTCAGAAACTTAAGCATTATTTCTTAGCTCACGAAGTTCATCTCATTGCTCGTATGAATCCAATCAAGTTTCTTCTTGAAAAATCCATTCTCACCGACCGATTAGCACGATGGCAAAGCTTCCTTTCTCAATTCGATATTATCTACATTCAGCAAAAAGTGATTAAAGGCTATGCCATAGCAGAACATCTTGCTCATCACCCTCTCCCTAGATTTGACCCTGTTTGCTCAGAGTTTTCAGATGAGGAACTAATGTCCGTCAATCAGTCCGATTCGATGTGGATGTTACATTTTGATGGAGCTTTTAATTCAAAAGGGAAAGGGATTGGCATTGTTCTTCTATCACCGGAGGGTATCACTATTCCGCTCGCCTCTCAGCTTTCATTTCCAATTACAAATAATATAGCTGAGTATGAGGCTCTTCTGGCCAGACTGGAGGCCGCTCATCAATTTGGTGTTACCCAATTGAGGATTGTAGGTGATAGTCAGCTTATTCTTCGCCAAGTACTCACCAAGTGCCGTACGCTCAATCCTAAGCTCAAACCCTATCAGGAATTGACTTCTACTTATACCAAGCTTCTCACCAAATTAATCTTCATTCACGTTCCTCGTGATCAGAATATTCTAGCTGATGCTCTTGCTTCTCTGGCTTCCTCTTTGGTTTTCCTTCCCGAAAGGGACTTCCATTCAATTATTGTTCACAAGCGGCTCACTCTAGCTATTAAGGATCCAGCTTTCCATAGTGTTAAGGAGGAGGTGCTTAGGAAGGTTAAGCAAGGTGGAATCATTGAGAATAAGGAGATCATGCTGTTGGATTTAGATGAAGAATTGGACGATGAAGAAAAGCCGTGGTATTACGAGATTGCTAAGTATTGCTAGGATCAATCCTATCCTAAGGAGGCCACGGCTGAAGAAAAGAAAGCCATTCGAAGAGTTGCTCAGTGATACACCCTGATTGGAGGTGTGCTCTATAGAAGAGGTCTCACCGGTGTTTTGTTAAGGTGCCTAGATGATGATGAATCTTAGAAATTCATGGAAGAGGCACATTTAGGAGTGTGTGGTGGTCATGTCAATAGCCAGATGCTTGCTAAGAAAATCCTTAGGCTAGGTTTCTATTGGCCCACTCTAGAAGAGGATTGCTCTATCTATGTCCGAAGGTGTGTCAAGTGCCAACTGCACGCCGACAAAATTCATTCCCCTACTTCTTCACTCCATCCTATATCCTCCCCATGGCCTTTCTTCATATGGGCTTTCGATATCATTGGACCTCTTGGTGATCCGAACCTCCTCACAAAACTGAAATCATTTATACTCACGGCCACGGAGTACTTCACCAAGTGGGTGGAAGCGGAAGCTTACGTGGAGATAAAAGCATCAACCGTCTGTAAATTTATAATGAAGAACATCATCGCAAGGTTCGGCATCCTAAGTACCATCGTCACCGACAATGGGCCACAATTCATCTCTCAGGAGCTTCAGGACCTCTGCAACAGGTATAACATTGCATTACATCATTCATCTCCTTATTATCCGCAGGACAATGGCCAAGCAGAGGCAACTAACAAAACTTTGATCAAGATTATTAAGAAAACATGTGAGGCTAATAAATTTGCGGATTGGCCAGAAAAACTGGTTGAAGCTCTTTGGGCCTATCGCACTTCTATTCGTACCCCTACTGGGTAAACCCCCTTCGCCCTTACTTATGGAATGGAGGCAGTAGTCCCTTACGAGATTCTTATCCCTTCTCTACGAGTACAATTGGACAAGGAGCTCCCCATTGATGAGCGTCGCGAATCTCTCCTTGCTCAATTGGAACTCCTAGATGAGAAGCGTTTGGCCGCCGCCGAGCATGCGCGTATTTATCAAAATAGGCTTTCACGTTTTTACCAAAAGAAAATAATTGAGAGAAAATTCAAAATCGGTGAAATGGTAATTAAAAGAATTTTCGTAAAACTCGGAGGGCCTCGTTCAAAACTTCAACCTCACTGGGAAGGGCCCTTCGTCATAAAAGATGTTTATCCTGACAACGCTTACAAATTAATTAATGCCGAAGGTGAAGAGCTGGCTCACCCCTAGAATGGTCTTTACTTGAAGAAATATTACCCCTAAAAAAGAGAGAGAAGAAAGGAGAAAAAAAGAAGAAAAAAAGAAAAGAAAAATCAAGAAAAATCAGGAAGAAAAATCAAATAAAAAAGAAAAAAATCAAAAAAATTTACATGCTAGTACGGTACATAGGCCGCGAGCTCAAAAAATCAAAATCCTTAATTCATTCTTCAGTCTTGATGGTTTAACTTTTGGGTCAACTCCCGCACACACTACACGCTTTACTTTTAAACTCAAGCAGCCCAGAATTCGAGGAAAGTCAAACCAAAACTAAAAGTGTACGAACCTTACCTATTCTCTCATCTTCGACTCACGAGAGGGAGTACGAGTCAGGGAATACTAACCAAACCTATCCGCCGCCCTAGTAGGTGGAAGTCAGGGCCCAAAAGGGAATAAAATGCTTAAAGCCCAAGTACAATTAGGTTTCTATCTGTTTAAAAAAGAAAGAAAATAAGAAAATAAGAAAAGAAAAAAGAAAGTTACAAAAAAAGAGCATGTCAAGAGGGCAACGTCCCCGCAGGGAAAACCCTGGTCGTAAGCATGTGTGAATAAGGGCAAAAAGAGCAATAAAATTTCTCTAAGCCGAAGACCGAATCCCAACCGGCATTAGGGCAGGGGAGGAACGTTTCCCCGTTCTCAAAAACCTCTTGTGAGCTTCCTCAACTTATTCTTCCCTTCTTCCTCCATGGTAGGTTATAAACTCAAAGGATGGCCAAGACCGACTAAGAAGGATGGGCCGCGAGAGAATATGGGTAAAAGCACAAGTATTTAAGCACGTTGACCCCTTGTTAAATCTTTTAAGAAAGATTAATGAATTTAAGACGGTGATTGTGTAAGGTTTAAGGCCCTTATGCTGTGCCCAGTCCCATCAAAAGAAGAAGAAAAAAATTGTTTTTCTTAAAATAACGCCCTCCGGGCAGGCGTCATTTTCATGCGCCACGACCCCTCTAAAGTCATCATTTTCAAAAAATAACAAAAATAATAAACAAAAATTAAATTGATCTTTTAATTCACGCCCTTTAAAGGCGCATTATTTAATAAATTCACGGCTTGTCTATGTCGTCATTTTTCATGATAAAAATAAAAAAAATGATTTTCAAAATAAACGCCTCCCACATCGGCATCAATTTCACAATCAGCGCCTGTTTGCAAGGGGGCGTCATTTTTTAAACTATAATAAAAAAAAGAAAAAAAATCAAGCCTGCTGCTTCTCTTCTCATATGTTTGATTGCATCTTTGTGTGAACATCTTTTATTTTAAGTTGACATCAGCTTGCTTGCATGTTGCATTTCCTTATATTTTTTTTATTATCCACCTTTATTAATTAGAGGCTTGGCCCCTTGACCCGTCAACAAGGTCAAAGAAGAGACAACCCCTTGCTTATTGAGCAAGGGGCCAAGCCGAATAGATGGATTAATCTGTTTGTTTAGGTGTGAACTACAAGCGCAGGGCAAGAACGAATAAGAGCGGAAAGTAACAAAAGAAAGCGAAAGCAAAGGCAAGTACACAAGTCCACAAGTGCTCAAGTAACTCAGGTAACAAAAATTTTAATTTCATATATATCAATGTATATTTGAGTACAAGTGTGAGGGTGGAGGGGTACAAGTAAGTCTCTCTCAACTCTCGCCTCCACCCTCCTCTCTCCTACTCTCTACCTCACCATCGTCGTCCCGACGAGGCGCTCGTGGAGGGGGCATGGACCCCCGGGAAGTAGCTGGAGCTCGAGCCTGCTCCTCTTCCTCGCTCCTCTACCGAAGAGAGGAACCCGCTACAAAGGCAGAACTGGTAAATGCGTACCCTGCAGCTCTCGCTCGGTCCCGGCCTCGCTGTAACCGCTCCTCGGTCGACCGTAGCTGCTCCCGAGTGACGGCTAGCTGGGTCCTCAAGTCTGCAAGCTCCCGCTCATGTGCTGCCTCCTGCTCACGGTCACGAGTCCACTCTGCCAGGCGCTCCTCTCGCTCCCGGGAATGCTCTGTGCTCTCCATCTCAAGGGCGACTCTTAGCTCCGCCACGTCCTGAGGTAGCTCCTCTCGCCGCCTCAAGGCCCTCTCGAGCTCCGTGACTCGCTGCTCACGGATGGCCAGCTCCGTCCCAACTAGTGCAGCCTGGTTAAGTTCCGCCTGTAACTCGGAGGTCTGCAACCAATTAAACAAATCATCAGTTACACATTTAATTCAATAATTCATGAAAGAAGCAACTGAAATAAAATCTTTGTTAACTCACCCAGGTAGCCATCGCTTGCTGTCCTGCCTCGATGCAGGTAAGCGAGGCTCGGAGCTCCTTAGTCTGTAAAAACATAAATTTTTATCAACACATAATAACATATAATCAAATGCAAATCTGAGTTTGAGTTTAAGTTTACCCGTGTGGCAAGGTCGCGCTCTGCTGCCTCGGCCCGTGCCACCGCTCCAGCCAGCTGCTCTGCTAGTGCAGTCGTCTCTACACTAGGCCTCCTCGAGCTGGAGGCTCCTCCCGTCTCTCTCATCGCCGCTCCCTGCTGGGCACGATGCATTCATTGAGATTGTTAGTGGCTAATCATCAATAATTCAGGAAATCATTTACATATAGATAATTTAAAACACTCACCAGGGTCTATAGGTCTGCCCATGTGGTAGCCAGCTGGGCCTCTAAGCTGTGAAGATGGGCTTGCATGTCCATCGCCGCTATGTCCCGTGCATCCTGCATTCATCATACACATCAGTCACACAATAGATATATAACATTTACAATTAGTTAAAAAGAAAGTGCATTCATACGTACCCCTAAGACCCTCATCTGGGGTCGGCCGGCGTAAACCTCCCAGTAGCGTTAGAGGTACTCAGAGCTGTCGACCGCCTGGGAAGTAACTTGGGTCCCGCCACGCTGCCAGTCGGCATACTGGTCAGGATACCGGACTCTCCAGTCGGTCTCCTTCGTGCGACCGCGTGTCTTCTTGCCTATCCCCTGGGGCTCTCCTACCTTGAACCACTCCTGGTGTAGGCCGAGGGTCCTCATCACCAGCCTAAGCCATAACGGCTCAATCTCATTCAGGCAATGAACCCAAAGCTCATGCCCAAAGTGAGGTCGGCCCGCTACGACCCAGGGTTGGCCCTCATCGGTCATCCCCTCGTAGGGTCTCCACACCACCTGCATTCACAAACATACATCATCATATCCCAACATCATCATATCATCATTTCATAAAGCAAAAAAAAAAAAAAAATTATCATGCATACCAGTGAGGTAGGGTAGTCACGGAACTCCCTCCGTAGAACTCGCAACTCGTAGGCGAGCCGCGCTCCTGTCACGACAGGCAGCCAGCTGTTGATTTGTTTTTTAATTAGATTAGATTCCTATCCCGCCCCCTTTAAATACATACATGCATGAAGATGTGAATCAAAGACAAGGGGATGAAAGGATGGAAATACTAACCGTGATCGCCACCAAGGATTAACAACGCCAAAGGATGAAGAAGTGTAAAGAACGGCGCCGTGTACCTTGGAAAGAAAACTTGATCGCGTTTGACAAACAAGGTGCGGGGAACTTGTGGATTCAAACCTCCTCTCCTTCCAGCCGGCTAGAGGAAGAGGGCCTCACGTTGTATTCATGCTCTCCTGCAAAACAAAGATCAAACAAGGACAAAAAATCCATTAGAACATGCACGTGTAGTATCAATCCCGCAGTGATAAAATAGGGGTAGAAATTGAGGGCAAACTCACCGGGGGGAGGTTTTTAACCCCTATGGAAGGGTGGAAAAGATAGGTGTGTGTGTTGTGCATGCATGAGATTTGAAATCATGAGATTTGATTGAGAGAATAGAGAGAAAACGATGATGCAAAACGGAGAAAAACGCATGTGTAGCAGAAAGTGCAGAAAACTGTGATGATTTGTGATTTTGAGGAGATTAGAACTAAGAGTGGAGATCATGAAATCAAGCCCAGAAGGATGAAATTGAAAGCCAATACTTCCCTCTTCAAGATGGGATCGAAGGATTGAGTCGGCGGTGTAGCATGGCTTCGCCCCACGTCCGGAAAGAGCCCCCCATCGCGATTGCGAACTGGGCAGTTTTTATAGAGTTTTGCAAGAAATCCTCATCTTCTTATCACGATTCCTGGAGATAGAGTCTAAGATAAATCGAGTTCTTTGGATCAAACTCGAGATAATACTAAGGACAAGAGATAGGAACAAACGGGGATCAATTCAGAGGAGGATTCTAGAAGATATGTCTTTTGGAAGGCAGCCCCGGAGCCTTATCTGCAGAGTTTTAGTTGAACTAGGAAACATAAATCATGATCTTTCGACCCAGATCCCAAGAGATATAGCCAATGAAAATTTGATTCCTATGAACCAAATTCAAGATAAAACCAAGGGCTAGAAGTAGGAAAAAATGGGGATCAATTTGGATAAGAATTCAAGAAGTTATGGACTCTTCAAGAGGGCCACGGCGCACAAAAACGGAGCAGAGTCCAGCACGAATTGGACTCTCTGGTGCATGTAACAGTCTATCGTAGGACCGCCACATGATGTAACGGACTAGGGTAGGTCCGTCACACTCTGGAGGTCGAACGAGACGTTTTCGGATGAGATTGGATGTAACGCACCTAAATAGGGCCGTCACTTGGTCTAACGGTCAAGGATAGGACCGCCACACTCTAGGGGTTGAACCGGGCTGTTTTGGGTAAGTTTTGGTGTGACGGTCTATCGTAGGACCGTCACACTGAAGTAACGGTCTTCACTGGGCCGTCACTTCAATGAAGTAACGCACCTGCAAATGACCTTCACATCGATGAAGGCAGATTCTGGGCAGACTGCGCGCGACTTTAAAAATCGAAGCGTATCTCTCAAACGGTGGAGAATTAGAAAAAGTGGTAAACATAGAAGTTGTAGATAACTGAGAGAGGAACAACTTTCATGAAGAAAGAAATTTGAGAAAATGACTGGAAGATGGTGAAAATGGGGCTGGAAGAGAGAGGAAAATTCTGGAATGTAGGTGAACAACACGACATGCCAGAAAAATGCAAATAGCTCACAATCGGGGCAGAACCGGCCAACGGTGTAGAAGAAAAAATTGTAGATCTTTGAAAGAGGAACAACTTTGATGAGAACAACTTTTTGAAAGAGGGAATGGAAGAGGGTGAAAAAGAACCACTTTCAAGACTGCGCAGTGAGAGAGAGCCGATTACTTGAGGGAAGTCGGCCTAAATGGGCCGAAAGTTGATTTGGAAGCCAGAATTTGATAAGATAAGCTCCGAGGCTCTAAGAAATCATGATCTCCAAGACTCAAAGGATATGAAATGGTAAAAATGGGCTTGAAATTCATCCAAGGAAGCTCCAAAATAATGGCTAATTCGGGACATCAAAAATGATGAATAAGAGAAATGACACAACTTGTGGGCTAAAACGGGTGTCAACAGATGCCCCTCCTTGATGTCCGCTTTGCAAGGGAACGAGCGAAAGCGACGTGGAGGCGAAATGAAAAGGAGGTGGAGTGAAAGCGACAGCGACGTGAAATGGAGATGAAGCGGAGATGAAGCGGAGAGAACTGATAAGCGGGCATCAAGGCCAAAAAAGACACCCGTTACAACCAACAAGCGACAGGAATTCTCCCGAAAATGCCGAACTAACCACCTGAAATGATTGACAAGGATGAGACATGTCTGGAGAACTAAACTAAAGGAGGAAAAGGAAACACGACCAGCCTCATCGGGGACACAATCCACGGACAATGAGTGGGTCGGAAGGAACACAGCATAAGAGCTGGAAAGGAGAGATAAGACTGAGATAAAATCCAGACAGGAATCACACTGGCCAATTAGACCAAGCGGCAAGATCAGAGAAATCGTTCAAATTCGGAGTGGAATGAAGAATCTCTTATCCAAGAGAACTGAGTGCAATCAACCATTGCTGAGGAGAAATCCTTGAACGGATCACGAGACATGAATGCTCAAAATGACATGATGCATGCTGGGCTAAAATAAAGAAATCATTAAAACGAATGCAAAGAAAGATAAAATAGAAAGTACTCAAGGATAATATTGCTAGACTGAGCCAAGACGGGGTCAAGAGTCTTCTTGCAACCACGGCGTGCGAGACAGAATCTATCGTCCCCCACCCGACTCAACCGAGCGGCCTATCCAACGATTAACCGTATGCTCTTAGATCATCATCATTTTTGTTAAAGGGGAACATCAGATCCCAGAACACACGGGCAACCATCCGGTCCTTGAGAGTCTATAATAACGTAGATACCATATAGTAATGCAACAATGAGCAAGGATAGAGAGCCATACCTGACTTACCTGCCAAGCGAAGCGGCATTCTTTTGCATTTTTGATTTTTGATTTTTTATGGATTTTCAAATAAGACAACAATATGAATGACCATGATGTGAACATGAACGAATATGAACAAGCATGACATGAACACAACATAATAAGAGAAATATGAATGAAACATGTCACAACATAACATACCGAAGATGGATGAAACATAACAAACAAACAAATGGCAAACATGCATGCGACTAAAGGCACGGTGGGACAAAACAACATGCACACAGCGGGACAACACACATGGTGGTATAAGGACATGGTGGGACAAAGACACGTGAGATGACAATACCACGGAGGACAAAGACACGTGTGATGAATGACACGGCCGGATAGGGACACGTGTGACGAATGACACGACGGGACAAAAGACACGGAGGACCATAGACATGATAAAGATAACAAACATATTCTTCAATCAAAGCCCAAGATCAGATGAAGCGGAACCGTCAGGTTCAAGATCATGAGATATTGCCCACTCATGGAGACATGATTAAGCAGATAAGCAAAAGCTGAGAAAGTCGTGAGCTTCAGAAGAGATATTGAAGAGATGAGAACAGATCGAAGAATGTGAGCAGGAGACAGAGTGAATGATAGAGCAAGGAAAGCTTGAACCTGCAACCTGCAGCCTGCACACTTAGCAAACAGATTACGTATATGTCCTCAAGATAAAAATAAAAGGAACAAAAGAGAAGTATTTTTGGATTTTTGTATTTCTGATTTTTTTTTGCCATATTCAAATTTTTGGGATTTTTTGACATATTCAATTTTTTTTTTTGGAATTTTGACAATATTTCTTTTTTCTTTTTTTTTTCAGAACTTTCACATATTCAATTTTTTTGGATTTTGAACTATATTTCATTTTTTGGATTTTGACATAGCAATCTGCAGCACCCAAAGACAGGCTCAAACTACTGGCCGGGGATCGCCATCCCTCCCCTCTCATTAAAGACTTCCCTTGAACAGGGCGTGCATGTGAGGGTGGCTTACCATAACCCACCGTCTCCAAAGAACGGTGCCCCTACTAAGGCCATACCCGGGATACAACCCAGCCTAAGAGGGAGAAATAGAAGAAAAATTAGAGACAAACTTTATGCAGGATGGGAGATATCATGATTTGAATTCCTTCCAGGGCACCACCCCTCAAAGAGTAGGTCTGTTGCGCTGGGACTTTGTGTCTTTGATTTTGAGACCCATATTTATCAGGCACGCATGCGACCAGGCTCATGACGTCCCGCGGGGCTTCGCCACTCTTGCCATGCCTTGGATTTTCATAATGTTGCATTGATTCATCATTGATTCATCCATATATGATTTTGACAGCCCTTATTGGCTAGATATTGCATGAAAGCTCACTTTCGAGGGTCAAGACTGCCCCTATTTGAGACCTCTCTCGTATTAGGGAGCGCCTAGGTTGGTCATCTCATCCATCCATCTCTTGCCCCTACACTTGGCCGAGCAGAGAAAAGAAAAAGACCTTTGTGCATACCCAAAGTATGGCCAAAGCAGCAACGGTGTTGCACTAGAGAGATCGGCTATGGCTTGCCGTGTGGTGTGTGAAAAACCCATGCTCAAAAGGTCACCCTCAACGATCAGGGAATGAACTGGACTCCCAGTGCGGAGCTATCACCAACCTAAGGATGCTGCAGAAGCAAACTCATTTTAAATGAACTAAGCAAATTTCTAAAAGCCACTTAACCATGTCGAGGAACCAACGTTATAAGCATGTGCAGAAACAATAGAAATAATAGAAATGAAAGCATGTTTCTTTGCTCAAAATAAAAATACATTTGCAAATCCATGGCGTGGAAATCGGCATCCTGAAGTGATCTCGATCATCGAGCTTTAAGGAGCGCGAGTAGCTTTGTATTCCTTGCTTGTCAGGACGAAAGGGAGAGGATAGCAAAGGATCAAAGATTCCTCTACATGGAGGAGCGGCAGACACCAAACTAGACGAAGGAGGAATAAAAAAGGAAGAGAGATGAGGGCTAGAAGTCCCTCGTTAAGGCACTGAGGCCCCGATAACAAGGAACCAGATACAGAATAAACCAAATTAGCTGAGATCAAGGCGGACTAAATCCTCGAAAACAGCAAGAGAAAGGGCGAAGACCCCGAAAGGGTGAAGAGGAAAGAGTAGAAAGATGATAAGAAGAATCATCCGACGTGGTCGGAGAAGTGGGACGAGAATCATCCGACAGTGCCAGAGAAGGAGAATGGGAGACACCCGTCAAGGTCGGGGAATAAGAACCCGGAGATACCGGAGGGGAAGAATCAGAGGCAACACCTGGAAGTCTCGAGGAAGAATAATCAGGTGATGTCCCGAGATTAGGATGGAATGATGACATAGGCCAGGGCCTAGAATCGTGAGAGGAGGGAAAATCTGGAGGATCCGGGGAAAAAAGAGAGGAATGGGGACGCATGGACCTATGGAAGGAGGAGAAAATGATGGAGATAGGATCATATGGAGGAAGATACACCACCCAAGGGTGGGAACTGAGTAGAAGGAAGGATGAATGAAAAGAAAAGGAGGAAGAGGTGGACCCCTGAATGCACAACCGATAGCCATTGAGTTTACGTCGCCGCCTCTTCTTGGCAGAAATTTCTTGAAAATGGACCCACCTGGTGCGGGCTTGGACCTTCGGGCTTCTTAATCTGTAATACCTTCTCAAATAACGGGCCCACCTAGCAAATGACCTGGCCCGACTGTGAACATGCAACTTCATCGGTGCGGTTGCCCCTAGACACCCGGTGCTAGCAATATGCGAACATTCTTGAGCGAGTAACCCTTCAGAGTGATGAATATCACAAACCCACGAGGTTTTGTCTCTCGGCACTAGAAGCATGAGATTCGGTAACTCCACTCGGAACTCAGTCTTGAAGCACAACTCCCTTGATAGAAGAGACGGGTGAAGCTGAGGGAGAGTAATACACGGCGTTGACATGGCCGGTTTGCTAATAATCCGAGGAAGATTACATAACAGGTGCAGAATATCCTTGGAAAGTGTAGATGATACGGCCAATTGCCCCTTGAACATAGAACCCATAATCTGCTTGGTGGCCATATGTGTAAGCACAACGCGGGTAGAGAACCCTTCTTGGCCTGTCATCTGAACAGCAATAGAGCAAGGAGAAATAATAGCATCAACGGTGAACTCTTCGGCGAGCAAAGAGATTGCCACTGACCTCGCTCGGGAAGAAACTGGCATCAACTCAAGGGAACTCTTCTTAGCAACTGTCATCTTTGAAAGTAGAGGCGCATCATCCCCAAAATAACCGGGGACGAGGACACGAACCGGCATCCGACAGATAAAATCTTGAATCTTGAGATGCATTACCGGCACTGAATCATCCTGACTTGGCTTATTGTCTCCCTGGGAATTAGACCCGAGGGGCACCAAAGGAAGCGCACACCCGCTCCGTGGGGTGGAAGTGGTTGGAGAAGTAAAGGGAATATGTTTGGGTGGAACACGTGAAGGTTTGTAAGGCATGGAGGCTCCAACGGGGGTGGTGATGTAAAGTGAAGGCATAGGCGATGTGGCGATGATAGGCTCAGGTGGTGACAAAGGCGAAGGTGAAGGCGTGGCTGAGGGTAGAGATAAAGGAAAAGGTGTGGCTTGCTCAGGCTCGGGCAAAGGTGATGGCGGAGATGGAGGCGAGGGTGGAGATGGAGGTGGTGATGGAAGCACTGGTGGTGGAGATGGAGATGATGGAGATGGCAATGGAGATGGCGAGGATAGTGATGAAGGCGATGGGGGTAGTGGACATGGAGGTGGAGAGGGTGAAGAGGGAGGTTGTGGTGTCCACCGTCGACGTGTCGACACAACGCGTCGAGCGGTGTTAAGGGTAGAAGTAGTGGTAGTGACGGTGGGAGAAGAAGAGGAGGCACTAGCCTGAGTAGAGGATTGGGTTTGTGGCGGCGATGGAGCCAGAGTAAGAGATGGCGGAGGTAATGGGGTAGGTGACAGAGCGAGTGTAGCACTAGACGAGGAATCACAGGGGTGCCCCTGGCCTTGAAGTAACGGAGACGACTGTCCGGGCGGCACTTCTTGCTGCTGCTGTTGGTCGCGAAGATGTAAAATGACTTTGTGAATAGCGGCCCAATCAATCCTTTTCTTAGCTTCCAGATCATAAACATAATCCCGGAACTCGGGGCAATCCTCAACCAAATGCCCCTGTTGGCGGTGGAAATCACAGAACTGAACCATATCCCCGACCGCGGGTCGGTAAGGCACAACCGGAGAGAACGGCAACGCGTGAGTGGCCATCAAAGCCCGAAATATATCGGTGAAACACTCCGGCAAAGGAAGATGAGGATCCTGCTTCGGGCAAGGTGGATGCCGAGGGATACGTAATGGTGGAGAAGGTTGTGGAGACGGAAGTGGAGGTTGCGTAGGCAGGAGTGCGTGGCTAGTGGTGGAGGGCTTTGGTGAAGGCATGTGTGGAACAGGATGAGGGGGTATGTAGACGGCATCTACTTGCTCGGGATGTGGTGTTCCCTTGACCGGAAGTGGAGATAGAGACGGGTATGTGGATGCGGGAGGCTGACTCATGGAAGGTTGATATGCTGAGGCATATGGGTACGTAGAGGCGGGAGGTTGGCTCGTGGAGGGATATGTGGCGGAAGGCTGACTCATGGCGGTCCGGCTCATGGGAGCGTAGGATTGGCATGTGGAGGGTGAAGGTTGATATGTGGAGGTGGATGGTGGAGACTCGGGGTCAAGGGAATCTTGGATTTGTTGGCGAATGAAGCGGGCTCGGCTGTATAATTGTTGCCAGGAGGTGATGTCGTTGAGGGCTAAGATGAAGCGGTACTCGGGCGTTGCATTTGATATCAGCATCTTGATTTTCTCTCCCTCCGGTATGTGCCCCGGGACTTGCGCGGCCAAGCGACGCCAACGATCAGCAAAGGTAGAAAACTCCTCTTCGGGCTTCATCATCTCATGGGCCAGATCCACAATAGAGTTCTTGGGCCCAACCTGGTCTTGGTACTGCTGAATAAACTTTTCTTGAACAGCTTGAAAACTCACAACTTGCTCTTGCGGAAGAGAGAAGAACTAATCCCGAGCCGGGCCTTCCAATGACAGACCAAACAGATAAGCCATCAAGTGTTGGTCATGTTGAAACTGGGCCGACTCATAAACAAACTCCTTCAAGTGCACATATGGGTCACCGACTCCACTATAACGGTGATATGTGGGAATTTGTGATGGAGGTGGGAGCTGAAGACCTTGAAATGCGAACGGAACACTTAAAGAGGATTTGGGATCGATTCGACGTTGAAGCTCATCAAGTTGGCGTTGGGTTTGAGCAATCATCTCCTGGGTAGGGAGAGATCGAGAAGAATATGGGCCAACTTGAGCAAGAGGTTGTGAATTAGGACCAGGAGCATGGTATTGGGCCGGATAACAGGATCCGGGCTGAGAAGAAGAAGGGCCCATTCCGGGAGTAGAAGGATATGTGGGCCTGGAAGAAGCATAAGCATATGGGCTGAATGGGCCAACAGCAACATGGGCAGAAGGATGAGGCCCATTAAGAGAATATTGCCCATTAGCAATTGGGCCAACAACATATGAAGGAGAAGGAGGAGGCCCATGAATAGGAGATGGCCCATTATGAGAAGAAGGCCCATGAAGATGAGATGCAATAAGACGTTGGGCCTGGGCCGGGTCCATTTGGCAAACAAGGCTTGAAATACGGGCCATGAGATTAGCATGTTCCTCAGATGGGTCAGAGGGACCACGAGAAGATGGACCCACGCGGGAAGAGGATTCCACGCGGGAATAGGAAGCAGATTGGGAAAAAGAATGATACAAGGGGTTAGAATGATGCTCCATGAGGGCAAATGGAGACTTAATACAAGGAGATCAAGGAGAATACAAGTGGGGAAGCAATGGCTTAATGGGCTTGAGAACAAGGGGGGCCGACCCACTAATGCAAAGATGAATGGACAACGGACCACGGGACAATGGACTAGACAATAGACACACAAAATGGCCTAAGCTAAATGGGCCTAACAATAACAAAACATGTGGATGATGAAAGAATGCAACACAAAAATCACTAATGAGCTTGGACAAGCCCAATCAACACGAACAATGCAATGTGAGAGTTTTCACCCAAGTCAAACAAGTTAATATGATGGGAAATCTTTTAGGGGTTTCAATAGACCTTTTAATCATTTGAATTAATAACAATTCCCTCAAGATAGGAATCTCATAGGAATAAGGTCCAAACTTTGGGTTGACTAAGGTTAACTCCCTCACACTTATGCAAATGCAAGCCTAAAGGGGTGGAAAGATACAACCGGCCCGGCGTCCGTGTGGGAATCCACGGCTCACGGGGACTTATGGAGGTCCTTGATGTGTTTTCCTGGTCGGCTCCAAGGAATATGGAGACGAGAGGTCCACGCACCAAGGTAGGAAATGCAACTATGATATGCAATGTATGGCCCTATGTGTACCGGAGTGCATGCAAATTCTAGCTTAAAACTAGAAAATCAAGACTAGATTAAACTATGCAAACATGATCCAACAAAAACAAATAGTATATGGATGGAAAGACAATACAAAGGTCTGCACAACGGGCCTAAGAACAGATCAATCTGACCCCGGGAGGTCAATCAAATCACTGAGCAAAGATGCCCCCGTGAACCTATGCGCAGACCACATGCAGATTTTATGGACAAAATGCTAAAATGATGACCATTTTTAACTAAGCAAATGAGACCCAAATGATGCAAATAAGCTATGGATGGAAAGACAATACAAAGGACTATCCAATGGAATAAAAATCAGTGTAATCAGACATCGGGAAGGCAGTCAAATCACTCATTAAAGATGTACCTGTGAACCTGTCCCTGAGCCTGCCTGCAGAACTTATGCACAAAACTCAAAAAGTTGGACAAGATTAGAATATGCAAATATTAACCAAATGATGCAAATGATTGATGGATGGAAAGACAATACAAAGGGCTATCCAACGCAACAAGAATCAGCTCAATCGGACTCCGGGATCAAAAGTTATGCCTCGATGAACACGGCCCTGTGAGCATGCACGCAAGACTGCCAGAAGCCGTGTAACGGTCTACCAAAGGACCGTTCCATGCATGTGACGGTCTACTGCAGGACCGTCACACTACCAGAGCCCTTAAAACACCAAAAATAGTTGGATAATGGAAGAAATATCACCTAAACATGAACATGCACCCACCCAACCTACAAAAGAGCATGAAAACAAGCGTGATGGGCATTGGTGTCCCACCGTGATCGCCAAAAAACTGTTGATTTGTTTTTTAATTAGATTAGATTCCTATCCCACCCCCTTTAAATACATACATGTATGAACATGTGAATCAAAGACAAGGGGATGAAAGGATGGAAATACTAACCGTGATCGCCACCAAGGATTAACAACGCCAAAGGATGAAGAAGTGTAAAGAACGGCGCCGTGTACCTTGGAAAGAAAACTTGATCGCGTTTGACAAACGAGGTGCGGGGAACTTGTGGATTCAAACCTCCTCTCCTTCCAGCCGGCTAGAGGAAGAGGGCCTCACGTTGTATTCATGCTCTCCTGCAAAACAAAGATCAAACAAGGATAAAAAACCCATTAGAACATGCATGTGTAGTATCAATCCCGCAGTGATAAAATAGGGGTAGAAATTGAGGGCAAACTCACCGGGGGGAGGTTTTTAACCCCTATGGAAGGGTGGAAAAGATAGGTGTGTGTGTTGTGCATGCATGAGATTTGAAATCATGAGATTTGATTGAGAGAATAGAGAGAAAACGATGATGCAAAACGGAGAAAAACGCATGTGTAGCAGAAAGTGCAGAACACTGTGATGATTTGTGATTTTGAGGAGATTAGAACTAAGAGTGGAGATCATGAAATCAAGCACAGAAGGATGAAATTGAAAGCCAATACTTCCCTCTTCAAGATGGGATCGAAGGATTGAGTAGGCAGTGCAGCATGGCTTCGCCCCACGTCCGGAAAGAGCCCCCCATCGCGACTGCGAACTGGGCAGTTTTTATAGAGTTTTGCAAGAAATCCTCATCTTCTTATCACGATTCCCGGAGATAGAGTCCAAGATAAATCGAGTTCTTTGGATCAAACTCGAGATAATACTAAGGACAAGAGATAGGAACAAACGGGGATCAATTCAGAGGAGGATTCTAGAAGATATGTCTTTTGGAAGGCAGCCCCGGAGCCTTATCTGCAGAGTTTTAGTTGAACTAGGAAACATAAATCATGATCTTTCGACCCAGATCCCAAGAGATATAGCCAATGAAAATTTGATTCCTATGAACCAAATTCAAGATAATACCAAGGGCTAGAAGTAGGAAAAAATGGGGATCAATTTGGATAAGAATTCAAGAAGTTATGGACTCTTCAAGAGGGCCACGGCGCACAAAAACGGAGCAGAGTCCAGCACGAATTGGACTCTCTGGTGCATGTAACGGTCTATCGTAGGACCGCCACATGATGTAACGGACTAGGGTAGGTCCGTCACACTCTGGAGGTCGAACGAGACGTTTTCGGATGAGATTGGATGTAACGCACCTAAATAGGGCCGTCACTTGGTCTAACGGTCAAGGATAGGACCGCCACACTCTAGGGGTTGAACCGGGCTGTTTTGGGCAAGTTTTGGTGTGACGATCTATCGTAGGACCGTTACACTGAAGTAACGGTCTTCACTGGGCCGTCACTTCAATGAAGTAACGCACCTGCAAATGACCTTCACATCGATGAAGGCAGATTCTGGGCAGACTGCGCGCGACTTTAGAAATCGAAGCGTATCTCTCAAACGGTGGAGAATTAGAAAAAGTGGTAAACATAGAAGTTGTAGATAACTGAGAGAGGAACAACTTTCATGAAGAAAGAAATTTGAGAAAATGATTGGAAGATGGTGAAAATGGGGCTGGAAGAGAGAGGAAAATTCTGGAATGTAGGTGAACAACACGGCATGCCAGAAAAATGCAAATAGCTCACAATCGGGGCAGAACCGGCCAACGGTGTAGAAGAAAAAATTGTAGATCTTTGAAAGAGGAACAACTTTGATGAAGACAACTTTTTGAAAGAGGGAATGGAAGAGGGTGAAAAAGAACCACTTTCAAGACTGCGCAGTGAGAGAGAGCCGATTACTTGAGGGAAGTCGGCCTAAATGGGCCGAAAGTTGATTTGGAAGCCAGAATTTGATAAGATAAGCTCCGAGGCTCTAAGAAATCATGATCTCCAAGACTCAAAGGATATGAAATGGTAAAAATGGGCTTGAAATTCATCCAAGGAAGCTCCAAAATAATGGCTAATTCGAGACATCAAAAATGATGAATAAGAGAAATGACACAACTTGTGGGCTAAAACGGGTGTCAACACCAGCGTCGTGCCAGTGGGAAGGATCCCTCATCTCCGGGTCAAGGGTCGACACGCCCCATCGGCATGTATAGGTGGCTCCATATCTGCATCCATCCATTGCATTAGTAAAGCATTCACATACATTAAAGAAAATAAAGAAAGGAAAGAGAAAAAAATGCATACCTGAAGGAAAGGTGAGAAGCCGCTGACAGTCGTCTCTCGACCTGTCCCTGTGGACAAGTCGACCATCAAGTGCGCCAGCAACGCAGCTCCCCAAGTGTATCTGTCGACGCCCTCCAAGTCCTCGAGGATCCCTAAGAATCGGCAGTTGATGATGTCGCCCTTTGTGCCGAGTAATAACCTCTCGAGCATCAGGAATAGAAACCTCCTCAAATCTCGATCTGCTCTCTCTCTCTCTGCTGGGTCCTGGCAATAGGCGGCCCTAGCCCCATCAATCAGCCTCTGTGAGAACTACTCTAGAGACTCCCTCGACCTCTGCCTAGAATCACCCAACCCCATAGCGATGGTGAGGTCGGTGCGGTAGATGGTCCTACACTCACTCAGTGTCTCGTAGACTGTCTCTAACCCTAGCAGTCTCTGTGTCAGCTCGCTATAGTCTGGTAGGGTGATCCCACGCACTGCCTCACCGTCCACCCTCAACCCGGTGATCCTAGCAACATCCTCTAGGCTGGGAACCATGTGACCCCGTGGCATCAAGAATGCCCGGCTAGTCCTATCCCATCTCTCCCTAAGCACCTAGATCAGGGGTAGGTCAGGTCTTATAGGCTCTATGCTAAGGAAGGGTCCGAACCCCATGGCATCTACCCTATCCCTCTGAAAATCTGGAAGCCCGTAGTAAGCTGCTCAAACTTGGACCCAGGAAATCAGAGTCCTCATCAATCCCTGCAAATAACAAAAGAACATTTTCACTTAAGTTTTATATAAGTTTCTTACGTATTCATCAGCTGTTTCAACTTGTTCTCTGATTAAATTGACGACCTACCCTAGGTCGTGACTTATTCAATTGACGCCCTGAGGGAGGCGTTATTTCAAAATGCGTTTCTGGTGATTTTACGCGTAATTTGAATTGACGACCAACCCGGGGTCATTTTTTGTTTAAGTGACGCCCCTGTGGGGGGCGCTATTTTGGAGGTAATTTTATGTCCTAAAAAAAATAATTCTAATTTTGTTAATTGACGACCACCTCTTGGTCGTTGTTTAATGAATTAACGCCCCGGTGGGGGACGTTGTTTTCTGGGGTGTTTAAAAATATAACAACATGCGAAATAAAAATACAGCAGAGACATATATCAAAAATAAAAAGAAATGGCATGGAAATTAACAGCAAATGATAAATAAACATGATATTTTTAAATGATGACATTCTGCAGGGCGTGGTTTCATGAATTATCATTTTTAGAAAATTAAAAACAATTTTAATTGACGACCCAAGGAGGGTCGTTGTTTCAATTGACGGCACCCACTGGGGCGTCATTTGACTGTGTGTCGCTGGTTCAACACACCTCCCTTCATCGAGGGCTATGGAAAATTAAAAAAAATGAAAATTAATTGAAATGGAGGGTTAGGGCACCTACCTTGCTTCGTTCGGGTGTTAAAAGTCCTCCCCGGAGTGGCTGTCGGGGTTGCCGTGGCCGCCGTGGCTGGCGAGGCCGAGGGGGCACCGCCGCCGGTGGTTCTTCTTCACCTCCTCCTCCTCCTTCTTCTTCTTCTTCTTCACCGTCGTCGTCTTCTTCGTCCTCTTCTCCATCCTCGCCATCGTTTTCTTCTTCTTCTTCTTCCTCGCTCCCATCGTCGTCTTCCCCTTCGTTGGCGGTTTCTTCTCCTCCGCCATGCTCCACCGTCGGAGCGTCTTCGGCCGCCGCGGGAGGACCTTCCTCCTCGGCGTGTCCATCGTCGCCCAAGTCCACCACCTCAGGGGTGGTGACCCTCTGCCGTTTGTATGCACCACCTGTCATGGAGCAGAGTAGAGAGTGGAGAGAGAGAGAGAGAGAGAGAGAGAGAGAGAGAGAGAGAGAGAGAGAGAGAGAGAGATGGAGATGGGGCTCGGTTAGGGTTTGGTGGCAGAGAAAGGGGAGAGAAGGAAAGAAAGTGGACGAAGGAAGGAGAAGAGAGGAGGGAAATAGGGTTTAACGTTCGAAAAGACTTGACGCCTTGAGGTCTGTCGTCACTATATTAATTAACGGTTTGGGCTGAGGCGTGGTTTCATGATTTGACGACCCGAGGATAGGTGTCGTAATGCTACGGATTTTTTGGATTATTTTAGTGGGTCTCGGAGTGTATTTTGTGCTTTACACGTGTTTTTCCCTGATGTGCCTTCGGAACTCTATGCAGGGCGAACCGTGGCGTTCTTCGACTCCGGGACAGTACCACTGCGTTGTGTTCCTTCCGAGGATCGCGAAGGTAATTTTTCATAATTTTCTGAATTTCTGGAATTTTCGAGTTTTCTATATATATTAACCTTTTCTCTCTCTCCCCTCACATTTCTCTCTTCCCTCCCTCTCTCTTCTCTCACGCTCTCTTTCTCCCCTCTCTTCTCCGACGATCGACATAGCGAGGCGGGGGGCAAGGTGGAGGCGGCGTGGGCGAGGATGCGGGCGAGGATAGGTGAGGATCGAAGCGGTGGAGGCGGGGCGAAGCTTGGTGGCGTGATCGCGAGCCGGCGACGGTTTCACGACGATTTCTTCGTGGATCGGTGTCCACGGCGCGTCGTTTCTTCGGTGGAGGTAGGGAGATGGACCCCCAGCTTGTGCTCTTCCTTTCCCGCGTGTTTAGTAGGCCGTGGTGAGCCGAGCGGGCTAATCGGGGCAATTGGGAAAATCCATGTTTTTGGGGTTGAGCGACGATCCGTCGTTTCATTGCGTTTTTGGCCGATCTGAGGCCATAGATGCATGCTAGGGACTATTTGGGGGCTTCCCCCGTGTTTTCCCCCTCTCCTGTGGAGGTATGGGGGCGTGGTGAAGTTTTTGGGTCGTTTCCCGCCGTAGCGTTCTCAGGACGGTGTGACGGTCGTTCCAGTGATCGTCACAGCGTGTAACGCGCCTGGGCAGGTGCGTTACGCTCCCTTTGTCTTGAGTGTTGGCGTTCGTGGGACTGACGGTCCCACGATAGACCGCCACAGGGCTGTGACGCCCTGCTGCTAGACCGTCATAGTGTTTCGATCATGGTTTATGACCGTTGGGGTCACGAGTCTCTGACGCGCCTAGGTAGGACCGTCAGAGCACTATGACGCCCCTGAATGGGAGCGTTAGAGCTAACGCAGCCCATTCTTCTGACGCGCCAGTGTTGGTCCATCAGAGACTGTGACGCACCGAGTGGAGTGCGTCACAGCCGGTTTCTTCTTGCCTTCTCACGCACTATGTTGGGTGTGTCAGGGCATGTGACGCACCAGGGTTGGCGCGTCACAGCCGGTGTTGCCCCTCTCGCGTAACGCTCCTGTGTTGGACCGTTAGAGTGCTGTGATGGTCGAGGCTTGGACCGTTACAGATTGTGATGGCCCAAGGGTAGACTGCCAGGCACTGTGTTGCACCGAAGTGGTTCTTCGTGCTTGCTGCGATTGTCGCGTAGTGTCGGTTCCTGGTCGACCCGGTTGGGACCCAGTGGTCGACTTGCAGTCTCGTGAGTATCCCAGACACCCCGAGAGTTCTATGTTCGTGTTTTGAGGGTGTCGGGAGGGCCGTGTTACCTTGATTAGCATGCCCATAGGTGTGGTGGGTCTGGGTGACCCCGCGTATTCCGGGCTTTCGTGTTAACGCTCGATCGAGTCATCGTGTATCGGTGTGTGTGCGGTGGGGTCTCCCTCACATGTCGTGAGTTTCTTTGGAAGGTGATTCCCTTGTGGGCCATGTGTTTGGCCTTGGACTGTGAGTCCAGTAATCCGGCCTAGGGCTGGAGGTTTCCCGCTTTCCCTGGGATGGGGAATCGGCATGGCGGTTTGTGTGCTGCCCTGGGAATCGTGCTTCTACGCTTTCTGCATGACCGAGTGTGTGCGGTCCCGTTTCTTCGACGGTGGTTTCCGTGAGTCAGTCCTTACTTTCAGTGACCTATCCACTAGTCGTAGCTTCCTGCGCACGCGGGTGCGGACCCACCTGGGAGTGGTGCAGAGCGAGACCCGGTGAGAGGCAGTTTTTAGGCTGGTTTCCATAGGGCCCCTTGCCTTTGCCACCAGAGTCCGGTGGGGGGGAAAACAAGCTAGAGGACCCGACCTAGAGCAGATGGTCTGTGTGTGCACACGTAGTTGGTGGCCTAGGACACGCGCTGATAAGCGTGACCCTAGCTAGTCCTTGTTGTGGTACTTGTTGCGTGTCTGAGTCTCACGCCCGGGGCGTCGTAGCTAGACACTTGTGACGCGGTGTAAGACGTCAGGGGACGCATCCGGTCGTTCTTCTAGTGGGTAGTGCTCCAGTTTGCTGGCAGGTGTGGACTCGAGTTTTGTTGGGCCGAGGTTCAGTAGTACGGTACTGCTAGAGTAGACGGCTTTTCCGTTTATTTGCTTTAGCTTGTTGGTTCTACCGTACTCCCGTTAGGTAGGGCTTCTCTTTCTACTTGACCGGTACAGTAGGAGTAGTTGTAGTGCCGAGTTTCGACCGGCCACCGGGTTACTGTTCCTGCTGTTACTGTTGCTCTTGTAGTAGCAGCTTTCCGTGCCGCTGTTGTTCTCAGTTGGGGTTCTGCGGGATCCTACTAGGCCAGTGACAAGAGGCTCACCCCTACTTTTCAGGTGTGGCGATTCATCCTCGAGGTTCGAGGTTGCGATTCTGAGGTTCTTAGTTGCCAGCTCGCCAGGCCGAGTGTCCACTCGACATGTGGTACATTTTACTACTTTACACTATACTTTCTGTTGGACTGGACTCTGCTGTAGTTGTTTATTTATTTCTGTTAATTGTTGAATTATCCTGCTTTATTTCCTATTTCTTTCTGCCTCCACACTCCTTTTAGCCCTTCCGAGCCCTCCCGACTCGTGGGCGGTAGTTCGAGTCTCGGGTTATCGGGCCTTCCCGGTAATTGGATTCTCGGGTCGTTACAGCTGGTATCAGAGCAGAGGTTGTGGACGTACATAGGAATTTGAAATATTGCAGTGATCAGAGTCCATAATGTCCAGTACAGTCGGCAGCTGGCTTAGGATTTTGTGTTCGATTTCTGCCTAGTTTCTCGCTTGAGAGCTTAAGTGCGCTGTGCGGCGCAGAGAAGGTGGTTGTTGCACGTGGCTTTCGTGCCGGCACGGGGTCTGCGGATCGAGGTCGAGGGCTTTCTCCCTCATCGATGGTGGCCCCGGTTGTGCGTGGTGCAGAGGTTGTCAGTAGGTGTGTCGTTGCGGTGCTGTGTTCGAGGTGTTTGCAGCGAGGTCAGGCGGCTAGTGCGGGTTGTTCGTGGTTAAGTGGCCGTGGGCGTGCTCCGAGGGAGTTGTTATTGGTGTTTGGCCACTTTAGTGTTGGTTTTATCCAGCCCCTGAGGCGTTGAGGTCATGGTTTGAGGTGGCAGAGCGGGTGTTCTGATCGAGAAGTGTGCTCGGGTGAGCAGAATATCTTCTCGGTGAGCTGCTGTTTCGTCGAGCCTGATGTTCTTGTCGTGCTCTGTTGCGTCAGAATGACGTGTCGGACCCGATTGTTCTACGGATTTTGAGGTAGGACTGGGCTGTGGTGTCCCAGTAAGTCTTTGCCCCTACGTTTCTGTCAGTGGATGGGTGGTGTCCGCTTTGGAGTTGGCTTGAGATGTGAAGGCTCCGCGGCGAGTTTCGGGACTCGAGGATGAGCTTTGGCGGTTGTCGTTATGGCTCGTGTTATGGCTCTTGGCGTGGTGTGTTGTAGTTTGAGGAATTGCAGCGGTGGTGCATTGAGAGATGCTGTGATTGTGGTCTGACGTGACACTCGCTGAGTGTGTCGGAGGCGCTGACCTGACGTGGTGATGGTTTTCTCGGTGCTGGAAGGTGCTGTTCCCAGCATGTGCGAGGTTTGAGGTCAGATCGAGCGTGGAGCTCTTCCGTTGGTCGGAAGTGCGTTTGGGTTCTCCTTTGGTTGGAGAGATTGTGTTGGGCTAAGGTTCGTCGTCTTGCATTGTGTGTTCGGATTGGTTGGCCTGGTGTGCCATTAAGTCCGTGCGAGACGTGCTCCTTGTCGTGGCAAGGTGGTTGCCTGTAAGAAGTCGTGCCCATTCCCTTATCATGCGAGGGTGTGTTGGTGCTTTTCCGGAAGGACGAGTGCTGGTTGGGTGGTGTTTTCAAGAATTTGCGGCTGTGCGCGCGTGGATCAGCGTGCGCAGCTGAAGCGTGGTGGGCTTGTGACCCACTGGTTCAGGATCGTAGCGTTGGTTGCTACGGGCAGATTCCTGAGTTTGCGTTGAGCATTGGAGGATTGGTTCCTCTGTGTGAAACATGTTATTGCCGTGCCGTTGCCCGAGATATCGTGGTTCTTGGCACTGGCAGGATGGAGTGTTGGGGAATATGTTGGCAAGTGTGCCGCATGAGTACCATGTTCCTGTGATGGAAGCCGTGTCAAGCGTCGATGTTAGACCTGGATGGGGTTGTTGAGGATGTCGCCAGACGGAGGTCGAGGACGTGTGGTCAGAGTCGGTAGCTTGGTGCCCGACTTGTATTGGAAGTCGTGACCTCAGATGAGATCATTTTTAGAGAAGTGATCTTTGGCAGGCTGTGGGTTCCTGTTGGTAGCTACAAGTGACTGGTGAGGCTAGTCTCGTAGCCGACCACGGTGAGATGTATGTTGCTTGGGGACCCGTGAGCAGTGTTCAGGTGGTGTCCCGTGGATCTGTGGTAAGGGCGTAATCAGGATTGGTAGGTGTCCACTTGGATTAGTGGAGTAATTTGATGAGACCAGACGGAAGAGTGACGCCTGTGGGCGGTGGCCTTTTGTGAGATTGGCGTCGGAGGGTAGTCCTTGACGGGACGTTGGTGTCGCAATGGTTATCCCTGGTGTGGTGACCAGCACGGGATGGTTCGCTATAAGTCTGAGTCAAGTGAGGTGATGACTGAGGACACCAGGATCTTGTCATCTGGTTTCGTCGTGCTCCCCGAGAGGGTCAAGTTGGCGCAATGTTCGAGATCGAATGCGGAATCCGAGAGGAGTGTGGCTCGAGTTGTGGTAATTGTCTGTGTGTGAGTCAGCGGATGGCCTACTGTGAGTTGGATCGTGCCTGTTGGGTCGGTGGAGGTTCCCCGTTGACATGTATCTGGTGACCAGTGGATGGTCTTTTCACAGACAAAAGATGTTGTTGGTTGTGCATCGTGAGCGGTGAGGGCTGTGTATCGGCGAGACCTTTGGTGGTCGTTTCCGTGATGTGCCTTCCGGACGGGATCTGGGCTCTGTCGAAGTTTGTCTTCTGGGCTTTGGCAGAGTTGGCACAGTGATATGTCTGGCTTTCAGCTTGCCAGGTGTGAGGTGATTCTTGGCGCTGAGCCGATGAGCTGGTTGCGGTCTGTTGAGATGGCTGCATGAGCTGGTGGAGGCTCTGAATTGGTTGTTCCCTTGAGAAGGGTGTGCGACCTATCAGCTGGTTGTGAAGCTGATGTGCGATTTGTCTGCCAACCATAGAATGGATCGGTAGCTGTTTCTCGTGTCGAGGGTGTGTTTCCTCGGTGGGTGAGATGGTGGCTGCGGTGCCATGAGTGGCTTTCGTTGTGACTGAGGTGACGCCGAACTATGTCCTCTGGTATATGCCTGCTCTGATGGCCGGTGTGCACGGCGCGCGGAGCGAGGTGTTGTTTGTGATTATAAGTCTGGCTGTGTCCCTCAGGATCGGTGTTTTCATGAGAATCGAGATTTTCTGTGCTGGGGCTCTGACGGCGTTGTTAGTTGGTTCAGTGTTCTTCCCCTGTGTTCCTGTCTTTGTTCTGAATTTCGAGGAAGAAATTCCTTTAAGGGAGGAGGGCTGTAATGCTCCGGATTTTTAGGATTATTTTAGTGGGTCTCGGAGTGTATTTTGTGCTTTACACGTGTTTTTCCCTGATGTACCTTCAGAACTCTGTGCAGGTCGAACCGTGGCGTTCTTCGACTCCGGGACAGTACCACTGCGTTGTGTTCCTTCCGAGGATCGCGGAGGCAATTTTTCGTAATTTTTTGAATTTCTGGAATTTTCGGCGTTTCTATATATATTAACCTTTTCTCTCTCTCCCCTCTCACTTCTCTCGTCCCTCCCTCTCTCTTCTCTCACGCTCTCTTTCTCCCCTCTCTTCTCGACGGCCGACGGAGCGAGGCGGGGGGCAAGGTGGAGGCGGCGTGGGCGAGGATAGGCGAGGATCGAGGCGGTGGAGGAGGGGCGAAGCTTGGTGGCGCGATCGCGAGCCGACGACGGTTTCACGGCGATTTCTTCGTGGATCGGTGTCCACGGTGCGTCGTTTCTTCGGTGGAGGTAGGGAGCTGGACCCCCAGCTCGTGCTCTTCCTTTCCCTCAAGTTTCGTAGGCCGTGGTGAGCCGAGCGGGCTAATCGGGGCGATTTGGGAAAAATCCATGTTTTTGGGGTTGAGCGTCAATCTGCCGTTTCATTGCGTTTTTGGCCGATCCGAGGGCATAGATGCATGCTAGGGGCTATTTGGGGTCTTCCCCCTTGTTTTCCCCCTCTCCCGTGGAGGTATGGGGGCGTGGTGAAGTTTTTGGGTCGTTTCCCGCCGTAGCATTCTCGGGACGGTGTGACGGTCGTTCCAGTGATCGTCACAGCGTGTAACGCGCTTGGGCAGGTGCGTTACGCTCCCTTTGTCTTGAGTGTTGGTGTTCATGGGCCTGACGGTCCCACGATAGATCGCCACAAGGCTGTGACGCCCTGCTGCTAGACCGTCACAGTGTTTCGATCGTGGTTTATGACCGTTGGGGTCACGAGTCTCTGACTCGCCTAGGTAGGACCGTCAGAGCACTGTGACGCCCCTGAATGGGAGTGTTAGAGCTGACGCAGCCCATTCTTCTGACGCGCCAGTGTTGGTCCGTCAGAGACTGTGACGCACCGAGTGGAGTGCGTCACAGCCGGTTTCTTCTTTCCTTCTGACGCACTATGTTGGGTGCGTCAGGGCATGTGACGCACCAGGGTTGGTGCGTCACAGCTGGTGTTGCCCCTCTCACGTAACGCTCCTGTGTTGGACCGTTAGAGTGCTGTGACGGTCGAGGCTTGGACCGTTACAGCTTGTAACGGCCCAAGGGTAGACCGCCAGGCACTGTGTTGCACCGAAGTGGTTCTTCATGCTTGCTGTGATTGTTTCGCGTTGTGTAGGTTCCTGGTCGACCTGGTTGGGACCCAGTGGTCGACTTGCGGTCTCGTGAGTATCCCAGACACCCCGAGAGTTCTGTGTTCATGTTTTGAGGGTGTCGGGAGGGCCGTGTTACCTCGATTAGCATGCCCGTAGGTGTGGTGGCTCCGGGTGACCCCTCGTATTTTGGGCTTTCGTGTTAATGCTCGATCGAGTCACCGTGTATCGGTGTGTGTGCGGTGGGGTCTCCCCCTCATGTCACGAGTTTCTTTGAAAGGTGATTCCCTTGTGGGCCATGTGTTTGGCCTTGGACTGCGAGTCCAGTTATCCGGCCTAGGGCTGGAGGTTTCCCGCTTTCCCTGGGATGGGGAATCGGCATGGCGGCTTGTGTGCTGCCCTGGGAATCGTGCTTCTGCGCTTTCTGCATGTCCGAGTGTGTGCGATCCCGTTTCTTCGACGGTGGTTTCCGTGAGTCATTCCATACTTTCAGTGCCTGTCCACTAGTCGTAGCTTCCTGCGCAAGCAGGTGCGGACCCACCTGGGAGTGGTGGAGAGTGAGACCCAGTGAGAGGCAATTTTTAGGATGGTTTCCGTAGGGCCTCTTGCCTTTGCCACCAGAGTCCGGTGGGGGGGAAAACCAGCTAGAAGACCCGACCTAGAGCAGATGGTCTGTGTGTGTACACGTAGTTGGGGGCTTAGGACACGCGCTAACGAGCGTGACCCCAGCTAGTCCTTGTTGTGGTACTTGTTGCGTGTCTGAGTCTCACGCCCGGGGCGTCGTAGCTAGACACTTGTGACGCGGTGTAAGACGTCAGGGGACGCATCCGGTCATTCTTCTAGTGGGTAGTGCTCCTATTTGCTGGCAGGTGTGGACTCGAGTTTTGTTGGGCCGAGGTTCAGTAGTACGGTACTGCTAGAGTAGACAGCTTTTCCGTTTATTTACTTTAGCTTGTTGGTTCTACTGTACTCCCATTAGGTAGGGCTTCTCTTTCTGCTTGACCGGTATAGTAGGAGTAGTTGTAGTGCCGAGTTTCGACCGGCCACCGAGTTACTGTTCCTACTGTTACTGTTGCTCTTGTAGTTGCAACTTTTCGTGCCACCGTTGTTCTCAGTTGGGGTTCTGCGGGATCCCTACTAGACCAGTGAAAGGAGGCTCACCCCTGCTTTTCAGGTGTGGTGATTCATCCTCGAGGTTCGAGGTTGCAGTTCTGAGGTTCTTAGTTGCCAGCTCGTCAGGCCGAGTGTCCACTCGGCATGTGGTACGCTTTACTACTTTAGACTGTACTTTCTGTTGGACTGGACTCTGCTGTAGTTGTTTATTTATTTCTGTTAATTGTTGAATTGTCCAGCTTTATTTCCTATTTCTTTGTGCCTCCACACTCCTTTTAGCCCTTCCGAGCCCTCCCGGCTCGTGGGCGGCGGTTCGAGTCTCGGGTTATCGGGCCTTCCTGGTAATCGGATTCTCGAGTCGTTACAGGCGTCATTTATGTTTGCGTGGGAACTCGTACCCGTCGTCAGGCGCATTAATGGGATGATGATTGACGTGATCGGTCGCCATGATTACTGTTTAGAATTGACGACATTGTAAGCATGCGTCAGTTTGTTAAGGCACGACATGAATGAAGGCGTTATTTCTATGAAATTGAGGAATTGGTTTGAAAATATTTTAAGGAATTTAAAGCAATTAACGCCTTACCTTGGGGCGCGAATTAATAGACGCATGTCTTAATAAGCGTCAATCATGGTTTATTTATTTTAAGAAAATTAATTAAAGGAAATGGACGACATGTGGTAAGGCGCTGGTTGAGGAATTGACGCCACGCTTGGAGGCGCATCTCATAACAGAGAACCCGACGCTTAGTTTTGTCAGACAGAATCACTGAATTGGAAGACAAGATCATATAACATGTTATTTTGGCTCAATTAAAGAAAAAATCCTTTTATTTTATTAAGAAAATCATTCTTACATTCAATGAGCCACCATGGGCCTTATTTTCCTAAGTGCTATTACATAAGATTTGCATTTGTTCTCTTCTTCTTCAACATGTGTCTTGGACCTATGGAGAAGTCCAACCTTCCATTGAGCCATGATTGTTTTGACTTCTTCTTGATCTCCACTTGAGTCTAATTCTCTCCTCTTAAGTGGTGGAAGATGAGAAGGTTCTTCAAAAGTGTGCCGAGGTAATCCAAGTTGTGGGAGGCACCAGTGAGCATTGTAGAGGATGAAGTCGCTCCCGCCGATCAATCGAAGCTCTACGCCGGAGGAAAGTCTTGAGTGAAGCTCTTGGGTCTTGAGAAACCCCGGTGTGCAAGTGAAGCCGCTCTTGGGCATGGTCTTGAAGTAGTTCCTCCATTCGCTTCTTTTCTTGAGCTTTGGCACCCGATTAGTCACCCTCTCACATAGGCCTAGAGAATCCGTCATATACCGAAGAGGGCTTTTAGAGAAGATTTTTGAGGCCGGTTAAGTTTCTTGGCATGGATCAAACTTTAGGTGGAGGTCCACCCAACAAGAAAGGAGTAGCATTGACCCATAGAGAGGCCGCCCCAAGGAAGCCGAAGTGAGTCCATTATATAGGTTGGCTAGTACCACCGGTCCTATTCTTTTGTCTTCCCATATGCTAGCTATGGTGCTTAAGTGGCATTCTTCTAGGTGATCTTCTATTGAAGGGAAGAGGAGAGCTCCAACCATGCATAATGTAAAGCCTTTCATCACTCTCTCCAACAAGTCTTCCTCCTCTTGGGCTTTGTCCATGTTCTTGTATACCCATGAGGCTAGTTTTAGGAGATTGATTCCTTTATGGGCTTTGATTTGGTTCACTAGGTTTGGGCTTTGTACCAGGCTAGTAAGCATTTCATGAGCACTTATTCGTTTAGTTTAGCTAGCCACCTTTGACTCTTCTCCTTGTTTCATCCTCCTTAACCCAAGGAGCATCTCTACTTCCTTTAAGAGTATGGTGGTTTCAAAAGTGAGAAAGAGGAAAGTATGAGTGTTGGGGTGCCATAATTCTATTAGTGCTCCTATGGAGGCCCAATCTAGATGGATGTCATTATAATGAGTAGCATGGGTAACAAGGCCTAGTAAGTGCCACCTTGAGAGAAAAGATTTCATATCTAAAGAAAGCTTAGAGAGGAGTAGGGGGAGCCACTTGATTTTCAAAAACCTCCTTGGACCCGGTATATTTGGATAATTCTGAAAAGAAATAAAAGAGAAGAGGAGAAGAGAATGCAATCAGAAAGAGAAAAGGGAGAATAAAATAAAAGCTTTAAATGACAAATCAAACTTACTTGGTTCATATTGATTCTTCCGCTAATATGGTTTGGAACTTCAGAAATTCTAGGAAATCCCATCCTAGCCTTCTTTAAAGGTTTCTGTAGCATCCTGTCCATCTTTCCTATTGAGAACCAGTGGTTGCTTCTGATATCTTTTCACTAATCTTCGGTTCTCTGTTGAAGCTCGGTTGCTGCAGCATTCAGTGTTTTGATGCCTTTGGTTGTGAACAGATGCATCCTTTTATAATAATCAAACTTTTCGCTAGTTGTTAGAATAACCACGGTTTGTGTTTGATTCGAATGAGTCGCTGGCAATTTGTTTCCGAGCAGGGCTCGGAGCACCGTGTTTATGGTTAATTGACGACATATAATGTGGCGTCATTTCTGTGAATAGCGACATTATCACTGTCGTTGTTTATTTAGCACCTCTCGTACGGGCGTCATTTTCAGTCCAATTCCTAATCAAATAGCAATTGTAATTAACGCCCTAACGACTATCGTCATTTCTGCTTATGATGCCTCTTCATAGGGTCGTCATTTCTTGAGCTTTCATGAACTTAAGTGCTATGTATTTTGACGAAATTTATTATACCATGCACTTATGATCATACTTTGAGCTTTATTGAGCTTATGATCTTTATTGAGCTGATGATTCTTTGATGAGCTAATGAGGTTGGTGGGCTTATGGCTGACCCCTAATGGGCCTGGGATACCCAATTTATGGGCGGGCTAGCACGCTGGGGCGTGGGCTTGGGTGGCGCTCTCTCACTTGCCACGGTGGTGCGCTCGTGGTTTCACAAACAATCAAGTCCGGGCACTCAATTACCGCCAACGAGCTAAGGAAACGATACTAGCTAAGCAAAGTAAATGAGGACCAGGAGAGGGACCAGAAGCTCACCTGATCGGTGTGAAGACACCGATCCCGGCCGGAGACGATGGGCGCGCCGGGAGGCGTGGGTATGCACCCGAACGCCGCGGCGGGGTAGCTTGACCTGCTGGTTAGTTAATTACACAACTACGCCTCTCGCAGGAGGGGGGATCTCGGGGTGGGGGTTATGGAGTTTACACCAAACACTACCACCACGCAGGGTGGGGCCTTCAGCCGGCCAAGCGGGGTGGGGAAAATTGGTTAATTATCACACCGGCGGTCGATACCGAAACCTGTCCGGTTCTGGGATTCTGGACCAGCAGTCACTGATGTAGCCGTAGAACACTTTCTGGAATTTTGCCGGAGGCGCGGTCGGTGTCGTTGGCTTCGTAACAGAATAGGGGTGCGCCTCAAATTTTATGGATTTTCGTTCTGCACGAGCCGGGCTGCCACGATCGACCGAACGGGGTCCCTGTTCAGGACCTGCACAGGTTCAGCTTCTGAACAGCAGATTGCCGAGGACGCCACGAACGCTCCCGGGCTCTGTTTTGCAAACGGCCGGTGTCGATGGAAGCGTGGGGAAGTCTACTTTCCAACGGAGCCGGCCTCGCCACTGTCTGAAGTCCGTGTGGACAGGATGGTCCCGTTGAAGGGGGACAGGTCGGGGAAGACAGACAGGAGGCAGAACGAACGCCCGGCGGTATAAAAATGGTAACTTCCACTTACGGCGTTCAAACGATGCTCCGTCTTCGGCTTCTGAAAGCTGACAGGGGGAGGAAGAATTTTGATGAAGAGTTTGATGACCGATTCCTCCAGTCTTGGCCGCTGCACGAGGGTCGAACAGAGATGGCCTTCTGGTTGAGCCCCCAGTGCGCAGTCGCGGTAGAACGGAGCTAGCGGCCGGCCACGATCTTGGAACGGAGCGATTCCAACTCGCCTGCGGAGAAGACTCGTGGATGCACAAGTTTGCTGAAGCGCTTGGATGCCGAATCCTCCTGGAACGGGTTGGAAAATGCTCTGCAAGTTGGGGCCAGAAACTGCCTGCGGGCTGGAATGGATTTGTGGAGGGGAGGCTAAGGTGGTGGTGGTGTATGTGGGTGGAGATGGAGGGGGGTGCGACCCTAGGAGGGAGGGGAAGGGGATGGACGACCTAGGGAGGTGAAGGGGTCCCTTGGAGAGGGGAAAGGGGTCTTGGGTGGAGGAATATGGCTTGGGAAGGGTGGGGAGTGGCCTTGGGAAGGTGAAAGGGTGCCTGGGAAGATGAAAGGGTGCCTAGGAGAAGGGGTTTCCACCTAGGGGTTGGAGGGGGAATTGAATGAGTGTATAGGGAAGGGGGAGGGGTCTTAAAGAAGGGTGATTAGGGAGGAGAGAGAGGGGATTTCGAAATTTAGAGAGAGAGAGGGAGAAGTAGTGAGAGAGAGAGAGAGAACTATAGAGAGAGGGAGAGAGAATACTTGAGGGTTTAATTTTTCAATTCATCAAAAGTTGTTACAAATGGGAGAGGGGGGGGTCCTTATATAGAGTTGGACCATTTGCACAAAACCCCCTAACAAAGTGCATAAATGCAAAAGACCAAGAGACAGGGGGGGGCGCCCATGGGCCAAGCCCACTAACTGGGCCCAATGTCCTCAACTAAGGGTCCAAATGACTCAAGACTTGGATAATTAACTCTAAGACCTAGATAATGGACTCAAATAAAGGAAAATTACACATGATATGACTCAAATAAAGAAACTACATAAGCAACAAATAAAGATAGCCATGAGGACCACATCTCCAAGGGGTCACGAAGTCGGAGTCGCCTCGTGCCATAGGGAATGCCGGGAGATGTCCTCATCAAATCCCCCGGGGTGGGGAGAACTCGACCCCGTCGAGTAGGGGTCCAATCGGCTCTCGTACTGCACCAGCAGGTCCGGGTCTAGGCGCATCAAGTCCTCTCGGCTTACCCAAGCATCCTCGGTCGGGGAACGGCCTTTCCACCTCACGAGGTAGCGCTGGTAGACCCTGTTCCTGGTAAGTGTGCTCTGCTCATCCAGTATTGCCTCCACTTGCTCAAGTCGGCCTCTCAATCGGGGTGGTAGTTTCGCTCCGGGAGGGTCACTCACAAGGGGGGGTAAAGGCTCGAGATCCTGACTGGGTTCCACCGTGGGGCCCTTATAGCGAACCAGATCCGCCACATTGAAAGTGGGGTGAACCCCAAAGCCCTTAGGTAAGTCGAGCTCATAAGCATTGGTACCAACCCGTCTTAGAACCCGAAAGGGTCCCAAACCCCGTGTCCTCAATTTGGAGGCGGGCCCTGGGAGGAGCCGCTCCGTTCTCACCATCACATGGTCTCCCACTTGGTATTCATAGTGACGACGATGAGCATCGCCTGCCTTTTGTAAGCCTCATTGCTTTTGCCTATATGCTTGCGGATTTTTCATGTATCTTTGTGGATGTTGACTCACTAGTGGATAATGGGGGTCCTGGACAACCAAAAGTGGACCTATCATGCAGTGGTGCTACACAGACTTTGGTAGACCTAGGAGCTTATGCGTCTTGTCAAGGGGGGTGGGGATGGAGACCCGAAAACCCATAAAGGGACCTATCATGCCATGCCATGTAGGCCCTAATAGACCTAGGTGGGCCAGGACAACCATAGATGGATCTATCATGCATGGTGGTGATAATTACCGGGGAACCCGAACTTCCTTGAATATTTCTCTCATGCCTAAGACTTGCGACGAACGAGGGTGGGCCATTACATCCGTACATAGACCACTCATACTTCTTACATGTCATGTGGGTGATTTGAATGAATGGACCCGACTCATGAATCATGTCAAGCGGTGTGGTGTGTCTAGACACATGCATTCCTTCCCAAATGGCATCCCTAATGTGTATGGCTTGGTGTGGGAGTTTCCTCTCATAGGGGTCAAATGGGTCTGGGAAAATAGAGTGGGCCTGGTCTATTAAGGTGGGTGAGGGTAGGAAAGGGTGGGTGGTGGGTAAGGGGGGTGGGTTGCATGGGGGTCTAGACTCCCATAGGAAGGGGTCAAAGGGGTCATGGTAAGGGTCCCCTAGGGAGAGGAACTCCAGGTCCTCATGTAGCGGTGAGTCATCCTTCTCTAAAGAAATAATTGGGCCGAAGTCTTTGGTGGGTGGATCAGCCAGGAAGGGATGGTTTGACACTCTACCCGAGATAAGCAATTCTAATTCATGGAGAGCAGCAGGCTCATCCGGTGTAGGGAGGATTAGAAGGAGGTCGCTAGTGTAGCAACCTACAGTGTAAGCTGTGGTGATGGATCCGACACATAGATGTAGGAGGTCAACGCTCCTAGGTTGGTCAGCCATTGTGGCCAACATGTCGGTCAACTCTATTTGCCATGCTAGGCCCTTAAGAAGGTCATCCCAACTCTCAACCTCATAGGAGGATTGGATAGTGGTGTGATAGAGGAGAGAGGGACTATGGGGAGGTGTTGTTCCATGGGAGGGTAGGCATGGGCCATTATCTCTCTAATTGGGCTACCCATCAACCAGCTAACAAGGGTCTCTCCTAAAATAAGCTCGGTCCCATCTAGAGAGGGTGGTGTAGGGTGAAGGTTACCATGTGAGTTTTTTTCTTCAATTTGGACATGTGTGGTCTCCATGTTGGGAATTGGGTCCGGGGTGTTCACCACTTTGGGGTCGGGTATGGGTTCCTCCTCCAAAGAGGTGAGAGAGTATGTTCGGGGTGGGGTGGTGATGGTAGGTGCATGGCGCCCCCAAGGTGATGAGCAAGGTCGGAATTGGGTTGGGGTTGGAAGTGGAGGTAGTGGGAGTCTAGGTTGGGGTAGGTTTGTAGTTGGAAGTGGAAGGTGGGTTGGGTGAAGACAGTTGGATTGGTCGATCTTGGGTGGGGCATCCCTTATAGGGGATAATGGAGGGGTAGTAGTAGGGGCTACGGGGGTTTGGGGAGTATGGGTCTCATGGGGAATAGTGAGTTGCGGGGTGGTGACCGGTGCGGGCCTAGGTGGAGGGGTGGGCACGGGATCCACTTGGGTTTGAACGGTGAGGGTTATGGAAGTGAGTTTTAGTTGGGGAAGGTTGGTGGGGATTGGGTTTTCCTGACTTGACTCTTGGCATTGTGCCTCAAATTCTTCCTCCCATTCAAGGGGAGCTTCATGAACTTCAATCACTTTCTCAACTCTTTGGGGTGGAGGGGTTTGGTAGGGATTTGTGGGTTGGAGGGTGGTGGTCTTTGGGGGCCTAGGTGGAGGGGTGGGTAGTTGGGACAGTTGGGTTCTAAGGGAGAGGAGTTGGTGGCGAAATGTGGAGAGGGAATCGGTTAGGGGTGGTGGGGGCGGAGTCCTATGGATGGTCTTAAGTTGGCCGGGTTGGGATTGAGTAGTGGTGGTGGTCCTCGGGCTAGGGGTGTGTGAGTAGGAAGAGTAGGAAGGTTTTGGAATGTAGACTTTCCTAAGTTCTCTCGTCATCTCTTCCCACGAGTGAATGGGCTCTTGCCTCTCAATCCTTCTTATGGCCTCTATGTGTTCCAATTCTATCTTGGCTTGACCCCGAATTTGTCCCTTGGCCCTACAAACTCTTGTGTGTCCGTATACCCGATTCCTCTCAAAGTTCCTTTCCATTGCAGCCTCCCACTTGAGGTAATCACTAGCATGCGACCCATCAAAGGTAACACCCTCATCTCGAATAATGTCCCAAAGTATTGGGTTGATCGGATCCCGGTAGTGGGCCGAGTGGGATGGGTATGTGGTAGCCATGATTCATGAACTAGATGACAATGCGCCCTAGGACTAGACTTAGTAGAGACAAGTCTAAAACTTGCTCTGATACCACTTGATGTGAAACGGTCTACCTAGGATGATAATGACCCTTAGACCTATGCATCCACAAGCATACAAGCTCTCAATTCGGCTCACCGTGCGACCTATCTCACGCGACGCACATGCGCTCCCGGTGGGTCCGAGTGATGCCGGCGAGGATCCGGGGTGGGACCCTAAGGTTTCCACCGGTTGGTGGGCTTATGGCTGACCCCTAATGGGCCTGGGATACCCAATTTATGGGCGGGCTAGCACGCTGGGGCGTGGGCTTGGGTGGCGCTCTCTCACTTGCCACGGTGGTGCGCTCGTGGTTTCACAAACAATCAAGTCCGGGCACTCAATTACCGCCAACGAGCTAAGGAAACGATACTAGCTAAGCAAAGTAAATGAGGACCAGGAGAGGGACCAGAAGCTCACCTGATCGGTGTGAAGACACCGATCCCGGCCGGAGACGATGGGCGCGCCGGGAGGCGTGGGTATGCACCCGAACGCCGCGGCGGGGTAGCTTGACCTGCTGGTTAGTTAATTACACAACTACGCCTCTCGCAGGAGGGGGGATCTCGGGGTGGGGGTTATGGAGTTTACACCAAACACTACCACCACGCAGGGTGGGGCCTTCAGCCGGCCAAGCGGGGTGGGGAAAATTGGTTAATTATCACACCGGCGGTCGATACCGAAACCTGTCCGGTTCTGGGATTCTGGACCAGCAGTCACTGATGTAGCCGTAGAACACTTTCTGGAATTTTGCCGGAGGCGCGGTCGGTGTCGTTGGCTTCGTAACAGAATAGGGGTGCGCCTCAAATTTTATGGATTTTCGTTCTGCACGAGCCGGGCTGCCACGATCGACCGAACGGGGTCCCTGTTCAGGACCTGCACAGGTTCAGCTTCTGAACAGCAGATTGCCGAGGACGCCACGAACGCTCCCGGGCTCTGTTTTGCAAACGGCCGGTGTCGATGGAAGCGTGGGGAAGTCTACTTTCCAACGGAGCCGGCCTCGCCACTGTCTGAAGTCCGTGTGGACAGGATGGTCCCGTTGAAGGGGGACAGGTCGGGGAAGACAGACAGGAGGCAGAACGAACGCCCGGCGGTATAAAAATGGTAACTTCCACTTACGGCGTTCAAACGATGCTCCGTCTTCGGCTTCTGAAAGCTGACAGGGGGAGGAAGAATTTTGATGAAGAGTTTGATGACCGATTCCTCCAGTCTTGGCCGCTGCACGAGGGTCGAACAGAGATGGCCTTCTGGTTGAGCCCCCAGTGCGCAGTCGCGGTAGAACGGAGCTAGCGGCCGGCCACGATCTTGGAACGGAGCGATTCCAACTCGCCTGCGGAGAAGACTCGTGGATGCACAAGTTTGCTGAAGCGCTTGGATGCCGAATCCTCCTGGAACGGGTTGGAAAATGCTCTGCAAGTTGGGGCCAGAAACTGCCTGCGGGCTGGAATGGATTTGTGGAGGGGAGGCTAAGGTGGTGGTGGTGTATGTGGGTGGAGATGGAGGGGGGTGCGACCCTAGGAGGGAGGGGAAGGGGATGGACGACCTAGGGAGGTGAAGGGGTCCCTTGGAGAGGGGAAAGGGGTCTTGGGTGGAGGAATATGGCTTGGGAAGGGTGGGGAGTGGCCTTGGGAAGGTGAAAGGGTGCCTGGGAAGATGAAAGGGTGCCTAGGAGAAGGGGTTTCCACCTAGGGGTTGGAGGGGGAATTGAATGAGTGTATAGGGAAGGGGGAGGGGTCTTAAAGAAGGGTGATTAGGGAGGAGAGAGAGGGGATTTCGAAATTTAGAGAGAGAGAGGGAGAAGTAGTGAGAGAGAGAGAGAGAACTATAGAGAGAGGGAGAGAGAATACTTGAGGGTTTAATTTTTCAATTCATCAAAAGTTGTTACAAATGGGAGAGGGGGGGGTCCTTATATAGAGTTGGACCATTTGCACAAAACCCCCTAACAAAGTGCATAAATGCAAAAGACCAAGAGACAGGGGGGGGCGCCCATGGGCCAAGCCCACTAACTGGGCCCAATGTCCTCAACTAAGGGTCCGAATGACTCAAGACTTGGATAATCAACTCTAAGACCTAGATAATGGACTCAAATAAAGGAAAATTACACATGATATGACTCAAATAAAGAAACTACATAAGCAACAAATAAAGATAGCCACGAGGACCACATCTCCAAGGGGTCACGAAGTCGGAGTCGCCTCGTGCCATAGGGAATGCCGGGAGATGTCCTCATCAGCTAATGATTTTTGAGCGCAGAGAAGCGCATGCTAATGATTGGATTTCTTCCACCGGTAACATCATTCCATCTTTGTATCCTTCCTGTAAGCATTGTTACTATATGATATCTACGCTATTATAGCATATCAAGGACCTTGTGGTTCTGATGAACCTGGAATTTGAGTTCCCCTCCATCAAAAATAGTGATGATTCCAGGGGAATCTTGATCACACAGATAGGCCATTGAGTCATTTAAGGTTTGGGACGACGGTTCCACTTTCTAAGTTGATACGTGGATAAACGGGTTTCGACTTAGTGTCAGCTTAGAGATCTGGATTCCTGACCAAATCTCGATGGTTTAGCAATATTATCCTTGATTATCTTCTATTTCTAAGTTTGTTTTAATTTTTCTTTTAGCCCAGCATGCATCATGTAGGACCTTGAGCTTTAATGATGAAAATCCTCATATTACGCCAATAATGAGGGCCACTCGCTCTTAATGGAGTTGACATGAGATATTCCATTCCAAATCAAGTACTTTATTCTCCTTGAAGCCACTCAGGCTGGTTCCTTGAAAAGCATTCATTCGCTGGTTCTTTATCTCAATTCACTTTATTTTTTACAAATCCACCTTAGTTGTAGCACGTCCACATTGGCTGGTAATCGCTCTCCAATGGTGTCCTTCCTTCCGTGCCCTTGCGCACATTTTGTTCTTTAAGATTAGTCCCTTCACCCAGCTGATCATTGCTTTCTTGTAATCATCCGAAGTCGTTTCTTTCAGAATCTTGGAAAGATTTTCAACGCTTAGTGTCGGAGCCGTGTCACATCACACCTTGACATCTACTTATCAGTTCGTTCTCACTTCATTCCGCTCGTTACACTTTTGCTTCATTTCGTTTCACTCCCTTGTAAAGTAGACGCCAAGGCGGGGCAGCTATAAACACGCCAAAATCGATGCTACGTTGAGTAAATCTCATGTCACCATGTGACGCCCCAAAGTGGACTTCAATATTGGCTTAATATGAAGTTTTTCTAATTTCTCCATATTAATTGTAATTTCTTGGCATTTTTCTTTAATAATTGAAATTAACGCCTGGAGGGAGGGCGCCATTTAATTGACGACCTAATGAGCCTTAAATAAACGACTGTTCAAACGGTCGTTGTTTCCTGGATTAAACAAATCCTAATGAAAATAAAACGCAAGGTAATTGACGTCCTAATGAGGGGCGTTGATTATTTAACACCATTCAAACAGGCGTCCTTTAACAATTTTAAATAAGGAAAGTCCTTTATTTCTATAACTAAATTCAGGAATTAACGACTGTGTGAATGTCGTCATTTCAATTGACGCCCCTAGTTAGGTCGTTATTTTCTGTTCCGTGTCCCTTTCGCCTGCTTCTTTCCAGTAGTGATCCTTTCCCCATTTTACACCTTGTGTTCGATTGGGAAGAGGGTTCCTTATTGGAGGATTCATTACTTTGTTTTAATCCTATTAATGTAAGGATTTTTGGCCTATAAATACCTTAACATCTGCTTCTCGCGCGAGGGAACGCAGTAATAGAGAAAAAACGAAGAGCAATATAGAATAACAGAGTAAACAGAGCCGTGAGAAGAGAGTTTGTTATTTTATAGTTTCTTCTTCCATTGGAGGTGGTTTCTTCATCCGGCGTTCTTCATCCATAACAACTGCTGCAACCTCGTTTTTCCCTTTACTGTTGCATACACAACAACATGGATTACCCTTTAGTCTTTTGATTTTAGTTTATTCATAGCATCATACACATATTCTTCTTCTAGCTCTCGGCTAGAGTTTCATCTATATCTTGCTTGCATAACATTCATAATTTCATCCTTGTTACTCCTCTTAGGGGTTTAAAACTAAAACGCACAAGGTGTGTTCATGCCCAATTTGTTTGATTTCTTATCTTTAGAGCATTGTTACTACACACTTGGCTAATCCATATCTTTGTTTATTTTGTGTGTTTGTAAAGGTAATCAAGCTATAAACCCCCTTCATCGGCCGGCCGATAGAAGGAGGAAGGAAGAATTCTCAATCTCACCCGCTCAATATAAGGTACATGCGATCATCCTTCTTCTTTTGAGGTAACCCCTCTGGCGATCACCCTCCTTAGAGCATCTCATGCTCAACCACTTTTTCTTCATGTCCCACATGTTTTAGCATAGTTATTCATCCCTAATCATCATTTGTCATCATTCTTTCTTTCTTTTTTTAAAAAAATGTCTATGTGACACGTTCACAGCAGGTCGATGAGCTTATGCAGAGAGGATCTGTTCGGGACATCATGAGTATGTGTGCTGTTCCCACGTTACTCGCCCTAAAGAAGGATGACACTTGGAGGATGTGTATTGATAGTCGTGCCATCAATAAAATTACCGTAAAATACAGGTTCCCTATTCCCCGCCTGGATGATATGCTTGACATGATGGCAGGCACCACTATCTTTTCGAAGAGTGATCTTAAGAGTGGCTATCACCAGGTAAGGATTAGGCCAGGTGATGAGTGGAAGACTGCATTTAAGACCAAAGATGGTCTATATGAGTGGTTGGTTATGCCCTTTGGGCTGACCAATGCACCCAGCACCTTCATGCGACTCATGACTCAGGTCCTTCGACCTTTCATTGGAGTCTTTGTTGTAGTATATTTTGATGATATTCTCATCTATAGTCACACTACAGGGGACCACTTAGACCACCTACGGCAGGTTTGTCTCCTTTTGAGGCGATAATAATTATTTGCAAACCCACAAAAGTGTGCTTTATGACTCCTCAAATTACCTTCTTGGGTTTCATTGTGTCTAGTACTAGGGTCTCCGCTGATCCGGAGAAGGTTCGAGCCATTGTTGAGTGGCCGGAGCCCCGCATGATCCATGATGTCTACAGCTTACATGGCCTCGTGATGTTCTATCATTGTTTCATCCGTGGATTTAGTTTCGTTACTGCCCCGATCACGGACTGTATCAGGAAGGGCACATTTGTATGGACGAAGGTTGCCGCTGCTGCATTCAAGGACATCAATGAGCGCATGACCCAGACACTGGTTCTTCGATTACCAGATTTCTTGAAGGTGTTTGAGGTCTCATGTGATGCGTCAGGTGTAGGAATTGGAGGAGTGTTAAGTCAGGAGACCGACCGGATTGCATATTTCAGTGAGAAGCTGAATGACACGAAACTGTGATACTCTACTTATGATAAGGAATTCTATGCAGTTGTTCAGATTCTTAGGCATTGGAGGCACTACTTATTACATCAGGAGTTTGTCTTGTACTCCGACCATGAGGCCTTGAAGTTCCTCCATGCCCAAAAGAAGCTCAATGCGCGTCACAGCAGATGGGTTGAGTATCTCCAGCAGTTCATATTTGTGCTCAAGTACAAAGTTGGAGTGGAGAATAAGGTGGCTGATGCCTTGAGTTGGCGTGCATGTCTACTGACTACTATGAGTGCCGAGGTTATAGGGCTAGAGAAGATGAGAAAGACTTATGTTGATTGTCCTGACTTTGGTCAGATCTTTGCTACTCTCCAGGCCGGGCCCTCGAGAGATCATAGTGATTATGTGCTTCAGGAGGGTTACCTCTTTCGAGGAGGCAGGCTTTGTGTTCCCCGAACTTCGGTTCGCGACTTCTTAGTCTGGGAACTTCATGCAAGAGGTCTAGCCGGCCACTTCGGTCGGAACAAGACTATCTAGACTGTCGAGCGCAGGTTCTATTGCCCGAGCTTGAAGAGAGATGTTGCTCACATTGTGGCCTAGTGCCGTACATGTGTTACGGCCAAAATGAAGAAGCAAAGCTCGGGCCTCTACACACCTCTCCTGGTGCCCGATGCTCTGTGGCATGATGTTTGCATGGATTTTGTTTTGGGATTACCACGAACCTCTAGAAAGCATGATTCGGTCTATGTGGTAGTAGATCGGTTCTCGAAGATGGCCCTTTTCATTCCCTGCTCTAAGACTTCGGATGCTTCGAGGGTAGCCCACATGTTCCTTTCTCATGTGGTGTGTAAGTTTGGGTTGCCTCGTACCATAGTGTCTGACCGTGATGTTAGGTTCACCAGTTACTTTTGGAAGACACTGTGGCATATGTTAGGTACTCACCTCAAGTTCTCCACTGCATATCATCCCCAGACAGATGGTCAGACCAAGGTGGTCAATAGGAGTCTGGGTGACCTTTTGAGGTGTCTTGTTAGGGACCGTGTTGGGGATTGGGATCTCATGTTTCCACTAGCTGAGTTTGCATGTAATGATTCGGTCAATAGGTCTACAGGTATGAGTCCTTTTGAGATTGTCACGGGTCATAGGCCTAGGAAACCAGTGGATCTTGTTCCTATGCCCATTCATGCACGAGTGTCGGAGTCTGCTGAGTCATTTGCTAGGCATGTTAGGAGTCTGCATGATGACATCCGTTGTCACATTGAGGCCAGCAATGCATGGTACAAAGAGTTAGCCGATGCCCACAGACACCACCGTGAGTTCCAAGAGGGTGATTATGTCATGATCAGGGTTAGACATGAACGGTTTCCCTTTGGGACCGTAAAGAAATTGCAAGCTCGCAGAGCTGGTCCTGAGTGTTGAAACGCGTCGGATCCAATGCGTATGTTGTGGACTTGCCTGAGGAATGTGTCCACCACCAGTCTCATTTCCACGGCAGCGTGAGCATATAGACCATATACTTGGTGAGTAGGTGACTATTACCAAGAGTGGATGCTACCCGCGCTACCTAGTGCGATGGAGAGGGCGGCCCGCCACCGATGATACTTGGATCACCCTGGCAGAGTTGCAGAGGATAGATCCGGACCTACTGGAGCGCTACCAGAGCGATCCAGACCCTTACTCGATAGGGTCGAGTTTCTCCCACCCGGGAAGAATTGGTGCGGACACCAGAGCAAGCGAGAAGCATGAGTCGGCGAGCCGTCGGTACCGAATGCGCAGCACCACTCGAGCTACACAGGCATCCCTATGGCTTGGAGACAGTCTTGAGTCTCTGTCTTGAGTCCTAGTATTTTTAGTATTTTTCGGTTTTTTATTTGGTATGTAATGTGTGCTTATTTGGTTTTATTTGGGGTTAAGAGAGTGTAATTAGGATAAATAATTGGGTTTCTTTATAAGAGGGCCACCTAGGCCTAGCGGGCCCCCCTCACCCTCTTCCCCATTGGGCGACCTAACTTCTAGGGACCCATAGGGGCTGGCCCATGGCCCACCTTGGACTTGGACCATTGGACCAAGAGCCTTAAAGGGGGCGGCTCTTTTGTCTCCATTAGGCTTTTTTTTATATGCTTTGACCACATGGGAGAAAAATGGAATTTGTCATCCCCTAAATACCCCTCCCTAACCCTAGATCTAAGGGTAGTCTTGGTCATTTATCTAGGGTCTCCATTCCATATAAAACCATTGTATTTTCTATTTTTCACATAATTAATAAAAGATTTCAGCAATTTTTGCTCCAAGGGCCAAGAGCGCACCCTTCCTCTCTCATCTCCCTCCTCTTTGCAGTTGAGAAGGTTGCCCTCTGAGGTGTGAAGAATCCTTATCAGAGTGTGAAGCTCAGCACCGCTGCCGTCGCCGCCATCGAGCCGCCGTCGCACCACCACCTCCTCGTCGCCGGAGTTCTGCCCATCTCTAGACAACAAGCCAAATGCCGAATTTTAGCTCTCCACCCACAGATCTGGTGGATCTGAAATTTTCAGGGTGAGTTCCCCTTGTTGTTCCCACGTCCCACAAAAAAATTCAAGTTATTCCAACTTCGTTTCCCCCCTTTTTCATTTAAAATCTCACTACCTGCACAATCTGCCCCTGTGCAGATCTGTGTTCCAGCAGCCCAACTCTTCACCAATTTGATCCCCTTTCCAATTTCAGATCAATCTAAAATTTGGACTGGGATTTATTTCCACCAAAGCCTTCTTCCACAAATTTGTTTGTGATTTTATGAATTTGTTTACACATCCAAAAATCCACTGCAAAATCTGGAATCTATTCTGCCCCCTACAGTCCAGATCCGACCACCCCCTGTTATAAAATCCATTTCCCCTGTCAAACCACCACAGAAAATTACAAAAAAATTATCCTCGTGTTCCCTACTTTCCCCACTAGCTTCCATAAAAATCCCAACTCTCAGATCCAAAGTTTCAACCTTGGTCAACTCACTTCTTCAGGAAGATCTTAGTCTGCCCGGCCAGATCTGAGACAGGAAACTTTCCTGTTTAAAATTCCCCCATGGAAAATCATGCCACATCAAAATTCCTATAACACCAGGTGGTTGAAGATCTCCAAGCTAGCTTCGTAACGGCGCTGGTTGTTGACACCCATTTTTAGCCCGCAAGTTGCGTCATTTCTCGTGTTCATCATTTTTGATGTCCCAAATTAACCGTTATTTTGGAGCGTTCCTTGGATGGATTTCGAGTCCATTTCATTGTTCCATTCCCTTTGAGCATTGGAGATCATGATTTATTAGAGCCATGGAGCATATTCTATCACCTTCCGGCCCTCCAAGTTGACTTACGGCCCATTTAGGTCGACTTCCCTCAGGAATGCGGCCCCTTTCGCTACGTAGTCTTGAAAAGTGGTCCTTTTTTATCCCCTTCCTTTCCTCTATTTATTAAATGTCCTTCACCAAAGTTGTTCCATTTTTAAAGCCCTACATTTTCTTCTTCTACGCCATTATCCAGTTCTATACCGTTCTCAAGCCCTAGTGTTTTTATCTATTCTTACCCCATTTTCACTCTCTTCTGATCATTTTTTCATCTTGTTCTCTTCATGAAAGTTGTTCACCTTTTAGGTATCTACAATTTCTTCTTCTACCACTTTTTCTAATTCTTCACTGTTTTCATGATATTCGCTGATTTCTAAAGTCACACGAGTCTGGCAGAAAAACGGGTAACAGTTGACCGTCCCAAAGATAAACGGTCACTAGTGGACCGCCCAATGAAAAACGGTCAACAGTTGACCGTTTGAACAGTAACTTTTTTAATTTTTTTAATTTTTTTTATTTTTATTAATTTTGAAATGTCAATAAATGGTCTTCTTAAGATCGCTGGTGTCAAAAAATGGTCTGTGGATGACCGTTTATTCATTTTTTGTGCCAAAAGTTGCTCGATCGCCCTCTGGTTCATTAGGCGGTCTACCCCTAGACCGCCCCATTCATAGAACGGTCTATCGTGCGACCGTTTATATCCTAGAGAGTCTAAAAGTTCCTTAACTCCGTCTTCTTCACCGCCGGATTCTAAGGTCGAAAATATGCAATGGGGCCTCCTTGTTAGGGCTCTATCTTCTAGAATACTCCACGAAATTGAGCCCCGTTTGTTGCTGTGTCTTCCCCTTTGTATTATCTTGAATTTGGTATATGGAGCACGATTTTTAATTGACTATATCTCCTGGAATCTTGGCCGCAAGTTAAGTTTTTATGCATTTCATGCAACAAAAACTCCTGCAAATTAGGTTCCAGAGGCTTCTTCCAAGAGTCATAACTTCCACATCCTTCCACTAAAAAGAGTCATGTTTGCTCCTACATCTTATCTTGACTATTATCTCGAGAATGATCTAGAGATCTCGAGATTTGGTGGACTCTATCTTCTGGAATCGTGGGAGAAAGTTGGGAGTTTCACCACTTTTCTATATAAACCTGCCCAGATTTCCGGTGCGATGGGTGCTTGTTTTAAAGGCGACGGCAAAGCCATGCCGGATTTTCTACTCAACCCCTTGACCCTAGCCTGAATAGGGAAGTATTGTCTTTCCATTGATTCATTATTTGCTCGATTTCATCATCATTTACCCTCCTAACTTCGCCCCTACTTTTGGCAAATCATCATAGTTTGCTGATTTTCTGCTACAACTTCGCGACGGGGGCCTGTTCATCAAGCTGGGGCGGAGTCATGCTTCATCTGTTTTGTCCTCCTTCGACTCCATCTTGAAGAGGGGAGTATTAGCTTCACGTTGATTATATGTTTACTTTATTTCTCATATCTTTTCCCCCTCTTTGAAGCCCCAACTTTTGAGGTTTCACCACATTGTTCTGCACTTTGCTGAAACTCAGATTTCTTGCGACGGGGGCATGTTTGCGTCGCCGGTGCGAGGCCGTGGGGCACTCTTGATCCGTCCTTTCAACTCCAGGCTCTAGAGGGAAGTATAATCTGTGTTCCTTGGTTTTGGGGTCATTACCTCGTCATCTTCATGCATATTTTTATCCATGAGTTTTGCACTTTCATTCTATTTTTACCTTCTATTTTCTTGTGTTTTCCACCCCATTTTTCACTAGTCTCTTCCCCGTTTTAAACCCTAATTCTTACCATAGTTTCACCACAACATTCCCACCCTTCCATAGCATCCACTCTTTCCTCTTTTGGTGTTCTATCTTGTGAGATATTCATCATTTTTTGAGTCCACTTTGTGCACTGTTCTGTATTTTCTGCACAGTCGCATTTTTTGCCAAATCTCCAGTGTCATAACTTTCTGTCCCGACCTCCTTTTGGAGTGATTAAAGTTCCTACTTCTTCACAACACTCAAGTCTTCTGTCATCTCAAATTTACCCCCATTTGGACTTCATTTGTCCTACTGTTTGCATCAGTCTTTGCACCTAATTTACACTGTTTGCACAATTTTTCTTGTGACATGCACTTTTGCATCTTGTTTATCTATGTTCGTCATGGCATATTAAATCAGTCTCTTCATGTTAATCTCATCACAATATACACACCTATTGTTTGCACCCTTCCATGGGGGTTAAAAACCCTCCCCCGGTAAGTTTGCCCTCAATCTTTCATGCTACTTTATACACTTGGACAGATTCCTACACTTGGCATTTTTTAATGGGTTTTGCCTTTTGTCTTGTGTTTGTTTCGCAAGAAAGGATGGAAAGTGAGGTCCTTACCTTCTAGCCAGTTGGAAGGCGAGGAGAGGTAATCCACAAATCCCCGCATCTTGATATTAAGCGTGATCATCCTCTGTTTCTAAGGTACACAACGTGCATAGTATTTCATATCCTTTGGCGTTGTTATTCCTTAGTGGCGATCACGGTATTCTTCTACATCTTTTATTGCCTTTGTCTTGCTATATGATCATGCTACCATGTTTACATAGTCACATGTTCATGATATTCACTTGATATCCACATTGTGTTATCACTTATGCACATATGCTTATCTATGTGACTTGTGACACCACGCTCCACATTTTCCACATCATCACTAGTTTCGCGACGTTCCAAGATCAGAGCTGGTCGCAGTAATTTTTACCGCCGGGTCACGCAACTCAGAAATTGCAGAACAGGCTCGGGCTAGCGACTTGCCACGCCTCACAAAATGTGCCACCTCGCCTCCCACAAGGCGAACCAATTCGGTTGCCTCACAGAAATCGTTCCTCTAGGAGCCCCCTTCGCAACGGGGCCAACCCCGCCCCAGTCGGCCGCTCGAGCAGAGTATGGTCCCCACAATCGTCAGCCCGCGCCGTCCGGCCAGCATCAAGTAGTAGCGCGCCAGCACCAATAGAGCGACTCAAAATGCTTCCCGTCAACCCAAGAGCGCTACTCCCAGGTCCCATTGTAGCCCTTTACCTCCCTGCGTGGAGTGGGCAATAAAATTTCAATTCTGTAATTTATTTGGTAATTGTCTAACCGAGAGTACGGATCTTGGTCGGGGTTGTCTTCCCCACGCCCGGAGCGTGGAGGTAACGATCTCTCCTCCTCGGTATTTGCTTATTTAGAATATGATTATATGCCGCTGCATGAGTGTGTTAGAATTCTAGCTCATTAAATCATTTTAATAACCGTTGTGAGAGAGAGAGCGAACCCGTCCCGTGACTCGATCCGAGCACAGAAGTGAGTTTGACCACCCTTGACTCTGCCGATTTCTCAACCGCGCGGATCCGCGTTTCCTTCACTTGGGACAACTCGTGGGATTGCTTTTCTGTTAAAGACATATATCACGTAGGAGCTCTTAGTGTCGAGTTGAGGTAGCTCTATTGTTCGCGTGTCGCTGGTCGCATCGTCCAATTGGTCACGTCGTCACCTAGTGTAATATCCCAGACCGTTTGGATCCTTCTTTATGGGTCCTAGATCTGGTTTCTTGGAGTGTCTGGCTCCGTTGTGTCTGAAATTTCATTTCGGACATATTTTGTGTTCGGGTTGGCGCGATCCGGAGTTGTTTCGGAGGCCCGGAGTGCGTCCGCGGCTTTTCCACGCGTGTTTTCTGATTTCAGGTGTGTGTTTCGGTAATTCCTTCGGAACCTCGCTGCGGGTGAACTGGGTCGTTCACCTAGGCGAGAGTGGTACCGTTGCGATCGGTGCGTTCCGAGGATCGCGGAAATGTAATTTAATTTTTTGATATTATTTGGAATTTTTGGATTTTCTATAAATATCACTCTTTTTCTCTCTCTCTCTCCCCCACCCTTCTTCTTCTTCCTCTTTCTTCCTCCCCCAACCGTGAGCGCACCTCTTCCCCTCTCTCTCCCATTTCGGCGCAGCGGGCCTCTCTCCGGATGCAGACGGCGGCGGGGCGACGGCGCGGCGACGTGGGTGGCGGCGAGGTGACCTCGTGGGCATGCGATGCTCTTGGGAAGCGTGAAGGAGCGAGATTTCAAAAAGCTTTCATTGTGATTCATGGACGATCTGGCGCGTCTCGGGGTGAATTTGAGGTAGGGTGACGTTCTCTAGCTCTCCACATTTTATTTCCGTGGTTTCTAGCCCGGTGTGAGGCCGAGAGGGGTTGATTCCATGCCGCGAGGGTAAAACCATGATTTTGGGAGAGTTCGCCCGATCTATGATTTTAGGCCATGATTTCACGTTTTGATGACTTAGAAGCATGCTAGGGGTCCCTAGGGGTCTTCCCCTTTGATTTCCCCCTCTCCTAAGGAGGCATGGGGGCGTGGTTAGAATTTTTGGGTGTTTCACGCTGTTTTGCCGTCGAGTCGGTGTGACGTGATAGGGTGCTAGGCCCGGATACAGAGGGGGGGTGAATGTATCCTGCTACGAATAATGGCCCAAATTAAAACTCTAAAGCTCAGATATGTGGAATAAAAACTAGTGAGCTCTCCAAGATGAGATAATAAGACACCACTTGATCAAACAGTTGGACTACAACAATGCATCCACCTGATCAAACCAGAAACACAGACAGAACTATGAAAACCAAACTCACCTAGCAAAATATAATGCTAAGGTTACTGCAGATAGAAATAACAATAACAAATTAACTCCCAGGATAACACAACTAACCATGCATGCATAACCTGTGAATGGGAGGTAGAAGGCAAGGAGCAAAAGCACAAAACAAAACCACTGCTCAAGAGATTTTTTAGGTGGTTCGGTGCTCCAGACCTACGTCCACCCCTCACTCCCAACTGGAGTGAGGCTTCCACTAGCACAAGCTAGAAAACTGCAGACTCAGTCTGCGAACAAGATGCTGCCACACAGCTTGACCAGGGGAACAACCTCCCCTCTTCCTCCAGACCGGAGGGACACCCCAAGTGGCTCCCAGCCACTTGGAAACCAGAGACTAGGTCTCTCTTCTTCCAGACCAGGAGGGAACCCACCAGTGACTCCCCGTCACCACCAAACCAGAGGTCGCAGACCTCTCTTCCTCCAGACCAGGAGGGACCCTTGGACTTGTAACCCACAAGCCTAGAACCGGAGGACCAATCCTCCCTTCTCCTGAGTCCACAGGAGGAACCCGACCTCACTACTGAGAATCGGAAGAACAGTAGTAACCAGAGTAATAAAAGGAAAAATAAGAAAATAGAAAAAGCACAACGACAAAAGCTGGAAATGAAACACAAGAAATATAGCTCTCAATGAGCATAGTCATTCTGGATTTGATCCACGAACAGACTGAACAGATCTTCAATAGCACTCTCTCCTCTCTTTCTTTCTTCCTCTTCTTTCTTCTTCTTTCTGCTTCTCTTTCTTTTTCTCTCTTTCTTTTGCTGCTCTCGCACTCTTCTTCTTCTTCTTTCTTCTTCTGCTCTCTGCCTCTCTTCTTCTTCTTTCTTCTTCTTCTGCTTCTCTGCTTCTTTTCTCACAGTCTCGATCAGCCCTCTTCTATTCTCATCATTTTTCTTCAGTGGACGAAGGCTTCTATTTATATCAGCTTCAACAGGTGCTAGGGCGTGTGTCCTTCAGGTTCCCACCCAAAGAGCACCTCGGATCACGTGCCAGGCATCATCCTCGGTTCACGTGCCCAGTCATTAACCTGAGTCATCTGCGGATAGAGACAAAACGAAATGAAACGAATTAGTTAGTTCAGGCTTATAACAACGAGTGTATATACTTTAGAAGCAGTAAATGAGTAAGTGTGTACACTGAGAGAGTGTATAGACTTGTAGGTCTTCATGCGACCTCAGTGTATATACTTGCTGAAGAATGCATTATCATAACAAGGGGGAATGTGTGGACTTCTGTGAAATGTAAGAAGCCATCGAGTGTATAGACTTAGAGACATTAATTAGGCAAGTGTGTACAACGTGAGAGAGTGTATATACTTGCTGTGAAGAACAGCAATGTGTAGACTTGTGAAGCATAACTGTATGCAGTGTATAGACTTCAATGAATGCAATGCATGCACAATGATGCAATGCATGCACTATGAAGATATGTGAGTGAAGCTCAACAACGTATAGACTATGCAACGGCATCAAAGCAACATATCGATGTACAGACTTTGGCTTGATCAATGCACATTGCACAAATGGATGTACAGACTTGAAGTGGCATGTAGCAGACGATGAATAGCCAAGCATGTATAGACTTACCAATGCGAGCACAGGCTGTACACACTTTGATTACGTGCAAGAGAACGTAATGTACAGACTTTGCTGTGAAGAACAATGCATGAATGCAGTGTATAGACTTGCTGTTAACATGCATGAGAACCCAATGTACAGACATGTTGTCCCTGCAGCTGACGACTCCAGTGTATAGACTTGCTGAGGGAAGGGCTGTACAGACTTTAAGCAAAGCAAGGTAGTCGAGTGTATAGACTTCATGATGTGTAGACTTTGGCACAAGAAACGGCTGTACAGACTTTAGCTCAACAACGATGTATAGAGTTTTGAAAGCTTGAACGACGAAGCATGCTGTACAGACTTTGAGTGTTGTATAGACTTTGCGAAGCACATGCCTTGGCTGTACAGACTTCAGACTTGAACGTGTGTGCTGTGAACGATGTAAACACTTGGAGGCCCTTGAAGGGTGTACAGACTTGAAGAACCGAAGCCAATGTAGAGACTTGATGTTGGCTGTACAGACTTCAGACTTGAACGTGTGTGTTGTGAACGATGTAAACACTTGGAGGCCCTTGAAGTGTGTACAGACTTGAAGAACCGAAGCCAATGTAGAGACTTGACGAATGGCTCAGCAATGTATAGACTTGGTGAGCTTCAGAGCACAATGTGCAGACTTTACCACTGTATAGATTTAAAATTCTGAACGTAGGTAAAGGCTGGGATTGTATAGACTTGCACAGTGCTGCCAATGTATAGACTTCCAATGAATGCAACCGCTGTACAGACTTGCTCAAACAGACCGATGTATAGACTTGCCAACGAGAGGGCTGTACAGGCTTGAGCAATGCAAAGGCAATCGGATGTATAGACTTGGGCTGTACATACTCGGAAGGCTTGAAGTCGATGTACAGACTTGGAAACCGATTTGCAAAGGCTGATGTATAGACTTGAAGGTTCACAGGATGTATAGACTTCAAATGCAACAGCAGACTCTGTATGGACTTTGAAGATGCAAGCGATGTACAGACTTGGGGTTCCACTGTGGATGTATAGACTCTGAAGAAATGAGGCGATGTGCAGACTTGGCACCTTGAAGGATGTATAGACTTCAGTTGAGCAAGCTACAGTGCCGTTGTATGGACTTGACCTCAAGGAATGGCTGTACAGACTTTGAAGACTAAGCGGAGGATGTACAGACTTTGAATATGAAGACCAATGTGTGGACTTCAGGTGAAGACCAATGTACATACTTTGAATATGAAGACCAATGTACAGAGAATGAGAGCTAAGGCCAATGTATTGACTTGAACAAGTAATGCATGTGCCAATGTATACACTTGAAAAACCGATGTGAAGACTTGACAATGTACACACTTTGAATTCATGCAAGTTGTGCGATGTATATACTTCGAATGCAACAGAAGACTCTGTATGGACTTGGCCAGTGTACAGACTTCAGTTGATGAACGATGCATGCTATGCAATGTGTGGACTTGACATGCCTACTGAAGGCGATGTACATACTTGCTGCGTGATGCTGATGTGCAGACTTATGTAAGTGTATGCAGTGTATAGACTACACTTATCTGGGGAGTCGACCCATCTAGAAAGGGGGGTCGACCCACACTAAGCTGACTGTGATGATGCAAGGATGTTTAGCCTGAACAGAATTCCACAAGCAGAGTGAAGCAACTGATGAATGTGTACATGAATGCTTCATGCAGCAGATAACATGGCTGAACATCAAATATGCAATGCTTTTAGACTTGATAAACTAACAGAACAGCAGACTGACTGAACATATGAAGATGACTAATACAGCAAGATGACTCACAGTGATTAACTCACAACAAAAATCAATCATCAAATGATTAACTCACATCAAAGCCAATCATCAAAACCACAGGGGCACAACAATCTCCCCCTTTTTGATGATGGCAACACTACACTGTGGTTGAGGTCTGATGATGTCTGATGACACAAACTATTCTCCCCCTTTGACTTCATCCAAAAGAAAATAGTTTGAGAAGTTAAAGCATGTTTAAAATACAGTCAATTTCTCCTCCTTGCAATAAACAAGATGAACCATGGAGAGGTATGAATGCAGAAATGCAGATGCAACTAGAAGTGCAATACCTCCCCCTAAATATATGAATGCAAAGACACAATTGTTACCAATTGAGATGAACATGATTCAATATTACAAGGAAGCTCCCCCTAAGTAGATGCCAATTGATATGCATCTGTTGCATTTCTCCCAATTGATATGGGTGAGAGGGAGACCACAGAGGCATTCAAGGATAAGTTCAGGTCAATGAATTAAGGACAGTGAGCAGAAGAGTTTCAAATTACAGATCTTCAAAGAAGCTCCAAGCACAAGAAGTTCAACAAGATTTTCAAGGAGATATCAATCTCATAAATCTAAAATATAATTTTTCAAGGTCTTCCATTATAAGGGCTCATGAATGAAGTTTATTGATCAGCATGGTTTAAACATGATGTATGTAGAGTTTATCAATAAAATTCTGTATTGATTTCTAAAACCATGGTTTAATAAAAATGAACCAAGCCCTCATTTTTATCTTGATTAACCTCCCTTTCTCTTACACAATCAAATTTATTGACTTTAATCGGAATTACATGCACTAGAATTGAGATCAAGCATTTATGAAGTCATGTGAATTTATCTAGGGTTGTAACAATTTGATTTTAGCATCAATATTCAGATATTTCAATTTGTTCAACAATTTTCATGCTACAAATTTTACGAGCACTCTAGTTCAGTGCACACCTTGTAACTAGAGGATATACCTTGATCATAGGCCAATATCCCTAAGCACTTAGTGTGACTAACTGTCATGCTTTATATGAACAGAGATAGCATTTACACATCATGACACGCTATAAATCATTTCTTGACGAGTGAGTTATATTTCTCAGTGTGCATGCCATTGCTCTGCCTGATTCACACTCATCTTAAGCAGAGTTAACTATGGCACCTCATGACACAGTCCTTTGGACATGTGTTTCTCAGTGTCCAAAGTCATTGCTCTGATAGAAATTATCCTTTGGACATTTCAGAAAAATTCATTTGCTTCAAAAAAATACTAACTTCATGTACTTAATCAATTAAAGCCATGTATTCAATAGTGCAGATTTCAGAAGTTTTTACAAGACACATCATGAAACAGTTGGTTAAAGTTTATTAAACATGATTCAGATATTTTTAAGAAATTTTAAAGTCAAACTCAATGAATACATTAAACTTAAACCAGCTGAGTTATTTCAGTCATTCATAAAATCGTATAATAGAAGATTCCTATTTCAAGTGTTTTAGATTTATGATCGAGATAGTCCCATTGAAATCTTCATGAAAGACTGATGGAATTCAGATATCAAATGATAGAGAAGATTTTGAAGCCCAGTGTTTTTCAAATTGTAATCAAGGTTTGTCAACAAAATCAATAAGAAAGGATATGCAATGAGTTCTCACATGAGTATGCATTTGACAACCTACATGCAATGCATTGACACCCCCTGACAATATGCATTCAGTCACTCTTTTTGACATTTTTCAATGTAATGAAATGCGATGCACTATATGTATGCAAGGACATGCAAACACTCAACATTGGATGCTATGCAAAGACATGCAATTAACTCCCCCTGAAAAACATGCAATGATTTGCACTGAAGACTGAACATATGACAATGTGACTTATGCTCAATCAGACTGCCCTATTAAGCAAGATGACCCATGGTACCAGGTGGAGCACTTGGTCTAAAAGACCACCTTACACATAGCAAGAACCTCCAGACAGATTTCCCTACCTTTTGGTAGTTTACTATTTATATACCATAGAGGTCAATCATGATAATTCAACATGCAGTCCCATATGCAATCCAGATTTTCAGTGAGCTATGCAACAGACAAATTTCAAACCACATTCATATGCAGTTAGATTTTTCAGAAATTTCAGAATGCAATTTGTTTTCAAAGATTATGCATAACAACAATTATCAAACAATTGTAATTGGCATATGTATGCATCAGATGCAGACAACCCTTTTTAATCTGATATTTGCACAGAACATTCAGCAAGTGTATGATCAGAAAATGATACAAATGGCAGATGATGAATGAAAATGCAAAATCAGATCTAATGTGCTGTGCAATAAGACTAAGAACAGGAAGTGTAAGAAATTTACCTGAAAGATTCAGGAGGGGTTTTCTTCTTGAGTGCCTTAGATTGTTACCCCTTTTTATTCTTCAGCTTCCAAGGCATACCTGTAACACAAAGTTTATTTTGCACAAACAGGTACCCAAGAGGTCTTGAGTCCTGAATTGATAGTATCACTCCTAGCAGATTTTCTCAGCACATTTTTAACTTGATGATCATTAAATTTCATCAAAGGATGACCATCCATCAAAGGTCTAGATTTTCCATAATGATGGCAAGAAGCAGCAGTTTTCAGATCTGATTTATGCACATTCTTATGAATATCAATTTTATGTGTATTGGCATGGAGATTTCTGTTATTTGCATGACCAAATTGTTTTCCATAATCAAAACATTCAAAGTTTTTCCTTTTAAAAACAACTTTACTCTTTCTGAGAGCATTTGTACTTGCAGGGAATTTAAACCTTTCAGAGATGAAAATTTTCCCTTGAGCATGCCAACAATCCTTGACTGTGTGGCCATGCTTTCCACAGTGAGAGCAATTGAGAGAATTTATTCTATAAGAACCTGACCAGCATTCAGAGGCCCTGTGGCCTATTTTGTTGCAGTTAAAACAGATGATGTGCTCGTTCTTTGAAACAGATTTGTTCGTATTAAAAACATGCTGATTTGCAAAGTATTTTGTATGATATGAACATGATTTTTCCTTACCACTTGTAAACCAGCAATGAGTAGTAGTGTGTCCTACTTTATCACAATTAGAACATGTGACACTCTTTTTCTTAGGGACAGGAAACTTGACCTGCGAATCCCTTCCATGCTTTTCTCTAACTTTCAGATCATCTGATTTCATTAAGTTACATTCATGCATCAAGTGGCCAATCTTGTGACAGTAATGACATTTCATGATTTCTCTTTTATGTGCATGTCTAGGTGTATCAATGTGTTTTACAGCATGCACATTTTCAATTTGATTCAATCCCTTCTTCACATGACTGACTTTTTCCATTTTTCCAGTTTGTTTCTGATTCTTCTGAACATTTGGTTGTTTATTTTCTGAGGTGGTGGCTACATCTGATGCTTTGATAAAAGATGCCATTAGCTTGTTTTTGAAAGTCTTTTTATTGACATTGTTGTAGCCTAACCCTTCCTTTTGAGTATTGGCCTTAACACCTAACAACCTGTCCAGATTTTCTTGTCTACCAACAAATTTAGACAGAGATTTCCTCAAGTCTAGGATTTCATATTCTAGAGAGGCAATATGTAACTCATAACTTGCAGTCTCTTGTTCACTGCAATTGACAGCTTCACTCAAAACCTTGTTGGTAATTTTGTATTCTTCGATCTCCTTTCTCAGATCATCTTCTTTTTCAGTTTCATTTGTACAGATGACTTTTCCTTTCTCCAATGTAAGAAGTCTTTCAGACATGCCACTGTTTAACAGCTTCAAATTTTCAATTTCTGCTTTAAGCTTATTATTCTGAACCAATTCATTTATCAGAAGCTGGTCTTCTGAATTGACTTCATACTTTCTTCCATTTTCAATTTCCTTCATTTCTCTTTGTTATTTTTTAAAATCTTTCTGTAATTCTATGTTTACAGATTTTATGGCATTCAATTTTTTAGCAACCAAATTCTTCTCTTACTCAAGTTTCCCAAATTTTTCTTCACAGATTGTTTCAGAGAGTCATTTTCAGATTCTAGCCTACTTAGTTCAGACTTAACACATTCAAATTATTCCAGCAAATTCTTACTCTGAATAGGATCATTACAAGTTAGGCTAAACTTCTTCTCAAGTTCAGAGATCTCTTTTACATGATCTTGATTCTCAATCTTCAGCAACGAAATTTGCTTTTTCAACATTTGAATATCAGACATAAAAGCATCATGAACATTTTTCAGTTCAGCACAGTTTTTACATGAAGAATTGAAACTGTCTGACCTACTATTCTTCTTCAATTTTTTGTATTATTTTCTTAACTGTTCATGAGACTCTAACAATTCAGCATATGAATTTTCCCAGTCATCCAAGGTATAGTTCTCAAAGAGATTTACCTCATCATCATCATCTTCTTTTGGCTGCCACTTTGATTGCTTCTGTCAGCCATCATGTAGATGTCCTCATTTCTCTTCTGAGTTCGCTTCAGCATGTCTAGAATATCTTTAGCAGAGTTGTAATCTAAGAAACATGAATGAAAAGCTCTATCAGTAGCTACCTTCATTAGATTTATAGCTATCTGATTCTCTTCATGCATTGATTTATGAATGTCAGTCCATTTGGACTTTTTCTTTGGTAGTTTATGAGGACCGTGTGAAATCACTTTCCACAGGTCTGGATTAACAGGTTTAGCATAATTTTTCAGACTAGCAAACCATACACTAAAATTGGAACAGTTGAAAACTGGTGGTTCACCCATGGAAACAGATCAGATATAATGCACCAGGAATATTGATGCACCAAAAGCAAATAAGCATCGAAGACTGCAGGATCGGATCTGCAGGTCGCTGGACCTTCTATGCAGACACCGCTCTGATTCCAATTGATAGGGTGCTAGGCCCGGATACAGAGGGGGGTGAATGTATCCTGCTACGAATAATGGCCCAAATTAAAACTCTAAAGCTCAGATATGCGGAATAAAAACTAGCGAGCTCTCCAAGATGAGATAATAAGACAACACTTGATCAAACAGTTGGACTGCAACAATGCAGCCACCTGATCAAACCAGAAACGCAGACAGAACTATGGAAACCAAACTCACCTAGCAAAATATAATGCTAAGGTTACTGCAGATAGAAACAACAATAACAAATTAACTCCCAGGATAACACAACTAACCATGCATGCATAACCTGTGAATGGGAGGTAGAAGGCAAGGAGCAAAAGCACAAAACAAAACCAGTGCTCAAGAGATTTTTTAGGTGGTTCGGTCCTCTAGACCTACGTCCACCCCTCACTCCCAACCGGAGTGAGGCTTCCACTAGCACATGCTAGAAAACTGCAGACTCAGTCTGCGAACAAGATGCTGCCACACAGCTTGACCAGGGGAACAACCTCCCCTCTTCCTCCAGACCGGAGGGACACCCCAAGTGGCTCCCAGCCACTTGGAAACCAGAGACTAGGTCTCTCTTCCTCCAGACCAGGAGGGAACCCACCAGTGACTCCCCGTCACCACCAAACCAGAAGTCGCAGACCTCTCATCCTCCAGACCAGGAGGGACCCCTGGACTTGCAACCCACAAGCCCAGAACCGGAGGACCAATCCTCCCTTCTCCTGTGTCCACAGGAGGAACCCGACCTCACTACTGAGAATCGGAAGAACAGTAGTAACCAGAGTAATAAAAGGAAAAATAAGAAAATAGAAAAAGCACAGCGACAAAAGCTGGAAATGAAACACAAGAAATATAGCTCTCAATGAGCATAGTCATTCTGGATTTGATCCACGAACAGACTGAACAGATCTTCAATAGCACTCTCTCCTCTCTTCCTCTTCTTTCTTCTTCTTTCTGCTTCTCTTTCTTTTTCTCTCTTTCTTTTGCTGCTCTCGCACTCTTCTTCTTTCTTCTTCTTCTTCTTTCTACTTTTGCTCTCTGCCTCTCTTCTTCTTCTGCTTCTCTGCTTCTTTTCTCACAGTCTAGATCAGCCCTCTTCTATTCTCATCATTTTTCTTCAGTGGACGAAGGCTTCTATTTATATCAGCTTCAGCAGGTGCTAGGGCGTGTGTCCTTCAGGTTCCCGCCCAGAGAGCACCTCGGATCACGTGCCAGGCATCATCCTCGGTTCACGTGCCCAGTCATTAACTTGAGTCATCTGCAGACAGAGACAAAACGAAATGAAACGAATTAGTTAGTTCAGGCTTATAACAACAAGTGTATATACTTTAGAAGCAGTAAATGAGTAAGTGTGTACACTGAGAGAGTGTATAGACTTGTAGGTCTTCATGCGACCTCAGTGTATATACTTGCTGAAGAATGCATTATCATAACAAGGGGGAATGTTGGACTTCTGTGAAATGTAAGAAGCCATCGAGTGTATAGACTTAGAGACATTAATTAGGCAAGTGTGTACAACGTGAGAGAGTGTATATACTTGCTGTGAAGAACAGCAATGTGTAGACTTGTGAAGCATAACTGTATGCAGTGTATAGACTTCAATGAATGCAATGCATGCACAATGATGCAATGCATGCACTATGAAGATATGTGTGTGAAGCTCAACAATGTATAGACTATGCAACGGCATCAAAGCAACATATCGATGTACAGACTTTGGCTTGATCAATGCACACTGCACAAATGGATGTACAGACTTGAAGTGGCATGTAGCTGATGATGAACAACCAAGCATGTATAGACTTACCAATGCGAGCACAGGCTGTACACACTTTGATTGCGTGCAAGAGAACGCAGTGTACAGACTTTAATGTGAAGAACAATGCATGAATGCAGTGTATAGACTTGCTGTTAGCATGCATGAGAACCCAATGTACAGACATGCTGTCCCTACAGCTGACGACTCCAGTGTATAGACTTGCTGAGGGAAGAGCTATACAGACTTTAAGCAAAGCAAGGCAGTCGAGTGTATAGACTTCATGATGTGTAGACTTTGGCACAAGAAACGGCTACACAGACTTTAGCTCAACAGCGATGTATAGAGTTTTGAAAGTTTGAACGACGAAGCATGATGTACAAACTTTGAGTGTTGTATAGACTTTGCGAAGCACATGCCTTGGTTGTACAGACTTCAGACTTGAACGTGTGTGCTGTGAATGATGTAAACACTTGGAGGCCCTTGAAGGGTGTACAGACTTGAAGAACCGAAGCCAATGTAGAGACTTGACGAATGGCTCAACAATGTATAGACTTGGTGAGCTTCAGAGCACAATGTACAGACTTTACCACTGTATAGACTTGAAGTTCTGAACGTAGGTAAAGGCTGGGATTGTATAGACTTGCACAGTGCTGCCAATGTATAGACTTCCAATGAATGCAACCGCTGTACAGACTTGCTCAAATAGACCGATGTATAGACTTGCCAACGAGAGGGCTGTACAGGCTTGAGCAATGCAAAGGCAATCGGATGTATAGACTTGGGCTATACATACTCGGAAGGCTTGAAGTCGATGTACAGACTTGGAAACCGATTTGCAAAGGCTGATGTATAGACTTGAAGGTTCACAGGATGTATAGACTTCAAATGCAACAGAAGACTCTATATGGACTTTGAAGATGCAAGCGATGTACAGACTTGGGGTTCCACTGTGGATATATAGACTCTGAAGAAATGAGGCGATGTGCAGACTTGGCGCCTTGAAAGATGTATAGACTTCAGTTGAGCAAGCTATAGTACGCGACGCGAAATGCCTGTAGAAAATCTCCGCCTTTACTAGCAACTACGGATACGGTGGTCAAATCACACCAAAAGTGGTAAGAAATAGTCAACTCAGTCCTAAATATTACTACCATTATATATAGAAAGGGAAGAGCCTTACATGGCAACAAAAAAAAGGGGGGGCTAGCACATTGAACTCATTCACCTCCTAATCTATGGAAATGGGGGGACTCCGGGGGGCCCGCGGCCTTTCTTGAGGCTCGACGGTTGAAGGATCCTCAGCACCCAGAGATTTTCCCCTGGTACCCTCAGTGACAGCCGGTCTAGACACTGACCCCACTTGTGTGGGAACTGCCTTGACCACGTGCCCTCTAGAGGTGACCGGAGTTGGCGATCCATCTGTTGAAGCAGAGGCAGTCATGCTCCCCCCTTCACTCGACGTCGAATCGGGAGAATCTGTACTATCTGCATCCGAGTCATAGCGCTGCCCGGAAGGAAAGACAAGCTCGTCGAGCACCTGCTGCTGGGCCTCAATGACCGCTCGATGGAAGCTTTCGCCGAATCCCTTCCGCAGCCCCCGACGGTAGCCAAGCTCATAATATGAGAAGGCGGCCTTCTCGAGCGCTGTGTGATAGCCCTTCGAGCTCTTGTATCGTTCGATCGCCTCTGCCCCAGCTCGCTCAACCTCCTTCTCAAGCTCGGCTACCCTCTGGTCAGCCTCGAGCAACTTCCTCTCGATCTCGGACAGCTTCGCCTCAGCCTCAGTCCGTGTGACCTCGGCTTCCTCCCACACTCGCTCGGCCCTTCGAACCTGGTTGTTGAGGTCCTCCCGCTCAACCTTCCATTACTCATTGCGCTCAACCTGAGATTGACGCTCCTCCTCCAGGAGTTTACCCTTCAGGTTAGCCATATAGCAAGCCTGGGCTAGCTGCTCAGCCAGTGTCCGAGCCTCCTCTTGGCTCGACCGAAACTGAGCTCGAAACGAAGTTGCCTCATGTCGAGAGACTTCGAGCTTAGAAGTCAATTGATTGATCCTCCGATCAGAATCAGCATGAACCCGAGAGAGGGACCTCTCTTCGCTATCCGGCCGAGCGAAGAAATCGGTTATCTCGGCCCCCAGCTGGGCCATGATCAAGCCGCCCTCCATAACCCTCTCGAAGAGTAGAGAGGGGGGACTACGTCTAAATTCTTCCAATTTAGCAAAGGCACCAAGGATCGGCACCATTGATATAGAGAAGCTCGAACGGTGGGTGCACCAATCGGGGGAGGATGAATCCTCTCTGGAAGAGCCGGGACCGGGGCGTATCTCCCAAGCATCCCCACTTTCGGGTCGGCAACGCTCGGCTCGGGCTGGGTTGTTACCTCGCCCCATCAGCCTCGGCTAGGAATTCAGAGCCCACTGCCTCTGTCTGCGGTTTGACAGGCTCGACAGCAGTTTTCCCGCCAACAACAGCCATTTCTGGTTCGATGGATGGGAGATCCGGATGGCAGACTTCCTCAGCTGAACGCTCCTCGACCGGGCGGACACGCCCTACGATCGGGCGAGCATGCTTCTCGATCGGACAGGAGACCAACACTTTCTTTAACCGCTTCTTCTCGGCGGTCAGAGCTTTCATTGAAGACAGGAGCAGCCCCCCCTGGATCCTTGCGTTTAGCCCCACGGTGCTCAGGGGCATCTCCCCGAGCAATCTGTTTGCCCCGATCTCGGGCGCAGGAAGGGCCCCCAGAAGCTTGGGGTTCACTCGGAGCAGGCATATCCTCTAGCTCAACGATCTCCTGCTCTAACGGCTGTTCCTCCTCATCATTCATCCGCCTTGAATCTGAACAACGGAAGTCAAATCGTCAGAAAAAGGCCTACCTACCCGACCCGGAAACAGCAATGCAAGACCTTAGGGTTCTCACCTTGAGGTGGCACCGCGCGGGAGGGATATTCCTCAATGTTGGCCGTAGTCATCAACTCGGCAGTCGACCGGTGATTCTCTTGAAGAATCCTGATCTCCTCCTCTAGCTTCGGAGAAATCGCCATTTGCTTCGGAGGGAGAGACAGATGAAAATTAGGCTCCGTCGGGAAGTCCCAAGGGATACCCCCTTTGGTTGAACCCACCCAGAAAAATTGGGTCTTCCACCCCTTGTGGGAAGAGTCCCTAGCAGAGAGGGACACACAGCTCCTTCCCCTCTTCGCCTGGAGATAGAAGAAGCCTTTACCCGCATGGGTCTACTCCTTCAACTCGAAGAAAGAATGAAAAAGCTCCAACGAAATGCGAAGCCCGCACGAGTGGCAGAGAAAGATGAAGGAGAAGATAAAAGTGTACGAGTTGGAGATCAACTAGATAGGAGCCAGTCGATAAAACTGAAGTAACTGCACGATAAAGGGGTGGAGAGGGAGATGAAACCCACATTTCCAAGCTAAAAGAAAAGCACAGAAGAGGCCCGAATGAGAAGCCAAGCTAGACTCATGAGGCTGGGATGGAGAGAAAAAGTACTCCCACAGTAGCCCATAACGCTTCTCCATCCTCTTCACCTCAGCCTTGCCCAACTCGCTGCGCATGGGGTGTTCAGGCTGTGGCACCAAACTCCCTGCACCCCGTTCAGCTTCCTGCACCTCGGTTGCGGGATGCTACTCCGCCATGGAAGAACGCGAGGGACAGGAAGAGAAGGAAGAGAGCGCCAAATCAGATGATTCAGGAGGAGGTGAAAGCTGGCGAACAGCCACCGTCGTGATCTCCGCTAACTCTGCAAAGGACTCCGCGAGTCGTTGCTATTCCTGATCACCCTCGCGGTGCATGAGCCCTTTCGAAATACAAGTGCGGTAGAGAGAGAAAACCCTAAACAAAGGAGGCTTTGAACATAAGCACATGCAATATTTATACCCCCAGAGACTTGGCGGGAGACAGCGCGACGTTCTGAACTCCAAAAGGGGCTCCTTGCATCAACTCAAAAGAGTCATCATCATGGGCGTACTCCCAGGACAGCCGCATTAAATGGCCCCTTCCGGAGATAAATCCCCGTCCAAATCAAGCCACCAACACCATCCCCACAAGTGCTACTCATCCGAGCCTAGGCATGGCTCAGGAGTAGGAGAGGGACAAGTGGAGAGGGGGGAAATCTGCTGCCCAAGAGCACGGCCCAACTAGGTCTAATTCGACCAAGCCAGGCCCAACTCCCCAAAGTGACAGCCCCATTTCGGGCCCACTTACTTCAAGCCCCAAAATCACTTGGAGCAGCACTTCCTAGGCGACCCCCGGGTTTGGAAGTCCGAGCGACAGATCGGTCGAGAGAGCCCCTGAGGGGATCCACCATGGCCTACCTGAGCTACACACCCATCGCTGGGGATAAAAACCGCGAGCGATCGCCCCAGGCTCGGACCGACTGTTGGAAGCTTATCCAAGCCTCCGTTACGCACCCTCCAAGAGCAGGGAACTCCAAGGGATAAGGGAGAGCAAGAGTCCTTGTGCTATAACGAGCCCACGATGAGGATGTAACCCCCCCCCTCAAAATCCCCTCGACTCCCAAGGCTCCTGCATTAAACGGATTGCTATATAAACCCTAGAAGGACCCCCTAAAGAGGTAAGCAACAATCCTGAGAGATATCTACCACACCTCTTGGTGCAGAATAATATCGCGCCACCTTCTCCTCCTACCACCTCTCTTCGCATCAGTGCTCTATCATATTCGCTGACTTAGGCATCGGAGGGTTCTACCCGGGGTTTCATCCCTGGGCACCCCTGATCTGTTTCCCATTTTACAGATTATACACGCGTGGTGGCCGTGATCCAAGATTCTTCCAGGATCTCACGACTCAGGATCAGGGCGAGATTACGCCTCTTTATCTGGCGCCGTCTGTGGGAAACGAACAAAGAGCCACCATGGTGCGAAGAAATTCCGGTAGGAGGATCGCCGGTGACAAGGGAAAGATCATGATAGCAGGGGAAGGAGAACCCGTACCTTCCCACCTCACGAAAAACCTCCCCTCCGATGACAACAACCAAGCCGATGAGTTGCCTCCACCACCCACGGAGGTGCAACCCCCTAATGGGAGTTCTGACGCTCTCCAAACCCTCAATGAAAAATTGGATATCCTCGTAGAATTAATGAGGACCCAGGCGGCTAGGGAGGAGAAGTCACGACTCCCACGGGAAAGCCCCCCCCCCCCCCCCCCCGTGGAGAAGCTTCCCAGCAAACAGCTGGTGTAATACCCTGGATTCTTATCGGATCTTTCAGATCCTTATCGGAGTGCTTTCGCATCGCTTTTGTTGGTCCTGAGTTGAGTTTTACGATCCGCGTGGGTTTTTCTCTTGTACAAGTTACAGAACCCTGTGGTTAGTTTATTTCTCTATTCATCGACTCGAGGACGCTACAGTTGCGATGTACTCTTTGAGAGGATCGTTTCGACTATTTTTGCATATTTTTCTGAATTAGTGGATTTTTGGCGTAAAAATTAGAATTTTGGAAAATTAGGAAAATTCCTAATTTTCTTCTATTTCTTTCCTTTTCCTCTCTCCTCCCTCTCATTTCTCACGTTTCCCTCTCTCTCTGGTCCTCTCGACGCGGGGCACGCACCGTTGGCGAGTTGCGTGAGGTGAGGACGCGATGGAGTGAACCTGGAGCGTGATGGTGTGGCGGATTGAGCGTGGCGCGGCGTGATCCCTCGGTGGATTCAAAGCCGGCGCGGTTCGTTGGTTAGACGGTTTTCTGCGTGGTTTAGTCGCTTCGGCGCACGGAATCATCGGTGGAGGTAAGGAGATGGAAGCACTACTTCTCTGCTACGTTCCCTCATAGTTTCACGCCGAACGGTGCGAGAACGAGTGGGTTTCATTCATTTTTAGGAAAATCATGCCTTTGGGGTGTTCGTCGGGTTCACCGAAAAATGGCAATGATTTTTAGATCAGTTGGTGTCATTCGAACCCCTGGAATGTCAGCATTCCATTCCCACTGATTTCATTGTGATTGGTGGTCATTTGGGACCGGTAGGAGCCCGGGAACCCATGTGATTCCATTTGGGTCAATTCGATAGAATTACCCATTTCTTGCCGTTTGTGTGTCGATTTGACCCCTTCCGGAGTGTGGAGGGTCAGTATCATCATTGTGGTTGTATCCCCTTCGTTTCGGAGCGAACGGGGCGTGGAAAGGTCGAGATCTGGCCGATCCTATGTTTCTCCCGCCGTAACGCCAGAACGGTCGTTATAGTAACCATTTAGGTCACTACGCGCTCCAATGTGTGATCGTTTAATGTATGTCGGTTTGGGTCTGCGCGGTTGCGCGATAGACCATTTTTATGTGTTTCGCGGCCCATTCTGGACCGTTCCTATCCTTTGGACGGCGCTTGGGTGGCTGTGCATTTCCTTTGGACGGCCCATAGGTGGCCGTGTATACCTTCTGGACGGCACTTGGTTGGCCGTGCAGGTTTCCTTCGTTGCGCGAGTCAATTGACCGGTCCCTTGCTAGACCGTTTAACTTGGTTGAGTGGCGTTTTGCTAGACCGCTTAGTGTTGTTGACCATCGTCAACAGTTTTATGGCGGTTAGTGAAGCGGTCCTTCTCTAGACCGTTCCTTGTCTTTGAGCGGTCCCTTGCTGACAGTTCATTGTCTTGGGCGGCCTTCTCTTAGACCATCTAGACCCTTTAGCGGCCCATTGGTAGACCGTGACTTGAGGTTTGACCGTAGTCATCCAGCTCTTCGTTGTAGCACCCTTTTCTTATGCCGCTACGGTCCGTTTGGCTTAGGTCAATGGGTTAAGGTGGTTAGTGTGGCGGTTTACTTTTAGACTGCCTAGTCCGTGTAGGGCGTCTATATTTGACCACTTGGGTGGTTTGACTAGTAGGTCGGTTGTAAGTTGACTGGGCTTAGCGGCCTATCGAATGATCGCTCTAGTCATTTCGCGGCCCTCCTTGTGACCGCCTAGTGTCTATGTTCTCTGCGGCTGGTAAGCAGCCCTTTACTTTACCGCCTATGTTGCTGAGCAGCCAAGCATTAGACCGCGTACCACCAGAGAGCTGTGTTTCCAAAGTTCTGGTTTCCAATCGTCTTGGCTTGACCTTTTGGTTTGCCCGTTGTCCCGTGGATGTCTTTTAATATCCTATGAGGGATATGACCATATTATAAGGTATCCAAGAGTGTCCTTAGCTCGAGTAGTGTTTTGTACTGCTTCTGAGTCATTATTTAGGCTCTGGTCAACCTGGTGAGATCCAGTGGTTGACAAGTAACCTTGTGTGCGTCTCGACTATTCTAGATAGCTCGAGACAGTGGTTCTGGACGCCTTGAGGTACTGTCCTACCTTGGTTTGTGTGTCCAGGTGCTTTGAGAGTCGTGATGCCCCCTCAGGTCTCCGTGTGTCATTTTATACGGATTTGTGGATCCGATGATCCAGTGTCATTTTCCTCGGCTTAGGATTAGGCTGATTGGCGGCTTGTCATCACCGTTGTGCGACGATCTTGACTCTGAGTCATGAGACTCAAGGATTGTTGCGTTGGTAGGTCTAGTTGCCCTGTCTTGAGTCTGTTGGTAGTTGGTGTACTGCCTTTGTGCTTCGTAGTACGAGTGACAGTGCGTGCTTAGCCTGTCTGTACTCCAGCACTCGTATTTCAGAGTCTCTGTTGCTAGTGAGCCTCCACTAGTCGTAGCATGACGACCTTGAGTGTCGGCCCACCTGGGAGTGGTGGTGGGGAAGTTCCCGAGATACGGTTTGTAGGCTAGTTTCCGTGGGCTCCCTTGCCTTGCAGTAGCGTCTTGCTGGGGGAGAAAACTAGCTAGAGGCCTGGCTCAAGGCATTGAGATTATGTGTGCACACGTGGTCAGGGGCGTTTTGGACGAACACCAACGGGCGTGACCCTGACTAGTTACTCGTTACTGTAGTTCCTGGTTCAGTTCAGTGAGTATCTCAGTCTCCGTCGTTCTCAGCGTCTGTAGGGAGATACTTGTGGCGCAGTGTAAGACGTCAGTGGATGCATCTAGCTGTTCTTCTAGTGAGGAGGTGCTTCCGTCACTTGGCGCATGATTCTCATGTTTCTCGGAGTCTGTGTTCCCCTTCCGAGTTAGTCTGTTCTTGGCTTCGTCTAAGATCAGCTTTCCCTTCTGAGATTGGTCTGCTCTTTGCTTCGTCCAAGATTAGTTAGCTCTTGCGTGCATGACGATCTAGTCATGTATGCGTTAGTGTTCTGTGTCTGTCTAGGTCTTTTTTAAGGTTTTTGCCTAGTTTTGTAGTGCCTTCGCTTTGGGCCTTGTGCATGCCGACGAATCGGTAACTCTTGACTTTGTGAGATCAGGGTTCGCCCTTATGTCATTGTTTGGAGTAGTTAGGGAGCCGAGGTTTCGGCTTGGCTTTTACCTTTTCTTTTAGTTTTTCTACTCCTTCAGTTACGACTTTCTTTTACAGCTTTCTAGTTGTAGTTTAGCTTTTCCTGCTTTATTATTACTGCTATTTTTGTTGCTGTTATGTGTTACTGCGTTATTTTTCAGTGGGGATCCGCGTAACCCCTATTGAGCCAGTGACACGAGGCTCACCCCTACTTTTCAGGTGTGGTCATCTCTTCTTCCTTTGTGGTTCCTGGTGTGACGTGTTCGGAGTTGCCAGCGGTACCTGCATCGGGCTCCCCCCGACCTCAGTGTACGTTTTTCTTTCTGTTGGACTGTACTTGTCTTTCCTTTAGACTGGACTCTGGTATAATTGTTAATTTTAACTGTTAAATAAAAAGTAATTTTATTTCTACTACTTTAGCAAACCTGATCGATGAAATTTAATTGCTTACTGTTATATCTGCGACTTCAATGTACTACACAATAATCCTTTTATCCCTTCGGAGCTTTACAGCTCTTGGGAGGCTTCACGGGTTCCAAGTGGTATCGGGTCTACTCGGTAATCCTATCGGGTATATCCGGTATCCGAAGTCTGGGTTGTCACAGGTGGTATAAGAGTGTTGTTGTGTGAAGAACATGGGAATCCGAGATATACAGTGTCCAGAGTCCTGAAAGTCCAGTACAGTCTTTCACTGGCTTAGGTTTCACAATTCCTTGTCTCTTTGTTTCCGTGTGTTGTCTTGTGCGTGCTTTGTTAGCACTGTGCAAGATGGTTTTGCTATCGTCGGGATGTGTGGGACGTTCTTTTTCATCGCGATGTTTGTCTCAATCATGCTGTACTCGGCAGAGTTCGCTAGTAGGCTTGAATCTGCAGTACATTGTTCAAGATTTTTTCGTGGCTTGTTTAGGTGGTTGGTGACTTTTCGAGTTGGTCTGATGGCCGTACACGTTCTTACGTTGTTTTGGTCATCCCAGCTTGAGTCTGTGCAGCTCTTGAGGTGTTTCGCTTCTGTTGAAGTGGTTGCCTTATTGCCTCGATTGAGAAGATGCTCAAGCGAACCTAGGATTTTTCCTTCCAGGTGAGCTACTGTTAGTGAGCTTGATGCTTCTCATCCCGTTTGGTGGAATCTTTCCAAGGTAAGCCTTAGAATTGCTGTCTTAGTGAGACCTTTGTCCTGTGTCTACTTAAGTGTGGACAGAATTTATTCTGAGCCTGATCTGCTCTTTGTTCTGCGGTTGCTTGGCTTTGGACCTAATCTTTGTGTTGAGAGCCGTTGTGCACCGTGTTTGTCGCGCCGTGTCTAGCGGCCGATGTGTTGTGAAGGCTCATTCATTCTTTCAGAACGTAATGGTAAGCTGAGATTAGCATTTCTTTGTGCTTTGTGCTGAAGCTGGTACTCTCCTTCGTTTGCACTTAGGCAACTTGTGATCGGTTGTTAGCAGAAGGATCAGTACTCGTGGCGTGTTATATTGCGATTTTCATGAATTGTGATGGCACCGAGTGTGTGCTGAGATGCGGATGCCGAGGTATTTCTGATGCCTGTGTGCGTTGTATGAGTGCGCAGCGGGAGCATGTGGGCTGATAACCCACAGGTCGAGGATCGTTGGTTGTAAGATTCGGGCCAGTCGAGAGAATTATTTTTCTCGATATGACTTCATCTTGGCTTCGTGTGCCTTTATGTTGTTTGTTTCCATGCCATTGTTCTTGGAGGTATTATGGTGTTGGCACTGGCATTTGTGAGTATTGGGAAATCTATCGACATTTCTGCTGGTTGAGTACCCTCTGCTCTGCTTTTCTTTCTTGGGTGTTGTGTTCTCGGGACGTGATCGTGGTCCTTGAGATGTGTTTCCCAAGATTGTTGTTCTCGTTGTCGTAGGTCTTTCCTTGGTAAGCTGCTCGCTTCATGACTAGTCCATTATAGTCGTGTGTTCAGCTGTTATTGCACCTTGATGTGACCAAGCTTACGATTGTGTTCCGTGGTTCTGTGTTCAGTACAGAGTTGGGATCTTGCAAGTGTTGCTGCTATTGTCGTTGTCATTTTATTGTTGTTTTCCTATGATTCTATCTTAGTATCGTGTGGACCATAATCTTGTTGGTTAGTTGTGATGTACTCTTCTCTCCTGGTAGAGTTAGCAGATGACTCGATCAGATGTAATATCTGAGTGAGGACTGACTTGATTATGTTTGTGGTCCAGTGCTGTCGTTGGCGTCTTGTGTGCCAGGCTTTTGTTGTTGCCCTTGGCACTGGAGTCGATGATGTCGAGCTGTCAGCTGAGAGGACTATGCTTCCTAGTTTAAGCTGATGCTTGCTGTGGCTGTCATTTTGTGTTATCGGTTGCTGTTGTCGTGCCATGAGTCGTGTCTCCTTTCCTGTGAGACTTAAGCGATGTTGCCTTGTTTCGGAGGTGTCAGACTTGTGTTCACTTGTGTGCCATGCTCGTTCTGTGGATCGATTTACCTTGAGATCCAGAGCGTGTGCTTATGATGATAGTCTAGCGGTGTCCCTCTGAACTATGTTTTTCGAGATTCGTGATGTTTCAAGTTGTGTCTTGGAGTTTGTTCTTCCCTACTTCTCCTTGGTAGTTCCTGAAATTTCAAGGATGAAATTTCTTGAAGGAGGGGAGGTTGTAATACCCTGGATTCTTATCGGATCTTTCGGATCCTTATCGAAGTGCTTTCGGATCGCTTTTGTGGGTCCTCAGTTGATTTTTACAATCCGCGTGGATTTTTCTATCGTACAAGTTATGGAACCTTGTGGTGAGTTTATTTCTCAGTTCATCGACTCGAGGACGCAACAGTTGCGATGTACTCTTTGAGAGGATCGTTTCGACTATTTTTGCGTATTTTTCTGAATTAGTGGATTTTCAGCGTAAAAATCAGAATTTTGGAAAATTAGGAAAATTCCTAATTTTCTTCTATTTCTTTCCTTTTCCTCTCTCCTCCCTCTCATTTCTCACGTTTCCCTCTCTCTCTCGTTCTCTCTCCTCTCTGGTCCTCTCAACACGGGGCGCGCACCGTTGGCGAGCTAGCTGAGGCGGGGATGCGATGGAGTGAACCTGGAGCGTGATGGAGTGGCAGATTGAGCGTGGCACAGCGCGATCCCTCGGTGGATTCAAAGCCGGCGCGGTTCGTTGGTTTGACGGTTTTCGGCGCGGTTTAGTCGCTTCGGTGCACGGAATCATCGGTGGAGGTAGGGAGATGGAAGCTCTACTTCTCCACTATGTTCCCTTATAATTTCACGCCGAACGGTGCGAGAACGAGTGGGTTTCATTTAGTTTTGAGAAAATCATGCCTTTGGGGTGTTCGTCGGGTTCGCCAGAAAATGGTGACGGTTTTCAGATCAGTTGGTGTCATTCAAACCCCTGGAATGTCATCATTCCATTCCCATTGATTTCGTTGTGATTGGTGGTCATTTGGGACCGGTAGGAGCCCGGGAACCCATGTGATTCCATTTGGGTCAATTCGTTAGAATTGCCCGTTCCTAGATGTTTGTGCGTCAATTTGACCCCTACCGGAGTGTGGAAGGTCGGTATCGTCATTGTGGTTGTATGCCCTTCGTTTTGGAGCGAACGAAGAGTGGAAAGGTCGAGATCCGGCCGATCTTATGTTTCTCCCACCGTAACGCCTGAACGGTCGTTACAGTAACCGTTTAGGTCACTGCGCGGTCCAATGTGTGACCGTTTAATGTATGTCGGTTTGGGTCTGCGCGGTTGCGAGATAGACCATTTTTATGTGTTTCGTGACCCATCTTGGATCGTTCCTACCATTTGGACGGCGCTTGGGTGACCGTGCATTTCCTTCAGATGGCCCGTAGGTGGCCGTGTACAGCTTCTGGACGGCACTTGGTTGGCCGTGCAGGTTTCCTCTGTAGCGCAAGTCAGTTGAGCGGTCCCTTGCTAGACCATTCAACTTGGTTGAGCGGCCCTTTGCTAGACCGCTTAGCGTTGTTGGCCATCGTCAATAGTTTTATGGCGGTTAGTGAAGCGGTCCTTCTCCAGACCGTTCCTTGTCTTTCAGTGGTCCCTTGCTGACCGTTCCTTGTCTTGGGCGGCCTTCTCTTAGACCGTCTAGACCCTTTAGCGGCCCATTGGTAGACCGTGACTTGAGGTTTGACCGTAGTCATCCGCCTCTTCATTGTAGCGCCCTTTTCTTAGGCCGCTACGGTCTGTTTGGCTTAGGTCAATGGGTTAAGGTGGTTAGTGTGGCGGTTTACTTTTAGACCGCCTAGTCCGTGTAGCGCGTCTATATTTGACCACTTGGGTGGTTTGACTAGTAGGTCGGTTGTGAGTTGACTGGGCTTAGCAGCCTATTGAATGATCGCTCCAGTCATTTCGCAGCCCTCCTTGTGACCGCCTAGTGTCTATGTTCTCTGCGGCTGGTAAACAGCCCTTTACTGGACCGCCTACGTTGCTGAGCAGCCAAGCATTAGACCGCGTACCACCAGAGAGCTATGTTTCCAAAGTTCTGGTTTCCAATCATCTTGGCTTGACCTTTTGGTTTGCCCGTTGTCCCGTGGATGTCTTTTGATATCCTATGAGGGCTATGACCATATTATCAGGTAGCCAAGAGTGTCCTTAGCTCGAGTAGTGTTTTGTACTTCTGAGTCATTATTTAGGCTCTGGTCAACCCGGTGAGACCCAGTGGTTGACAAGTAACCTTGTGTGCATCTTGACTATTCCGGATAGCTCGAGACAGTGGTTCTGGACGCCTTGAGATATTGTCCTACCTCGGTTTATGTGTCCAGGTGCTTTGAGGGTCGTGATGCTCCCTCAGGTCTCCGTGTGTCGTTTTATACGGATTTGTGGATCCGATGATCCAATGTCATTTTCCTCGGCTTTGGATTAGGCTGATTGGCGGCTTGTCACCGCCGTTGTGCGACGATCTTGACTCTAAGTCATGAGACTCAAGGATTGTTGCGTTGGTAGGTCTAGTTGCCCTATCCTGAGTCTGTTGGCAGTTGGTGTACTACCTTTGTGCTTCGTAGTACGGGTGACAGTGCGTGCTTAGCCTGTCTGTACTCCAGCACTCGTGTTTCAGAGTCTCTGTGTCTAGTGAGCCTCCACTAGTTGTAGCCTAACGACCTCGAGTGTCGGCCCACCTGGGAGTGGTGGTGGGGCAGTTCCCGAGATACGGTTTGTAGGCTAGTTTCTGTGGGCTCCCTTGCCTTGCAGTAGTGTCCTGCTGGGGGAGAAAACTAGCTAGAGGCCTGGCTCAAGGCGTTGAGCTTGTGTGTGCACACGTGGTCAGGGGCATTTTGGACGAACGCCGACGGGCATGACCCTGACTAGTTACTCGTTACTATAGTTCCTGGTTCAGTTCAGTAAGTATCTCAGTCTCCGTCGTTCTCAGTGTCCATAGGGAGATACTTGTGGTGCAGTGTAAGACGTTAGTGGACGCATCTGGCTGTTCTTTTAGTGAGGAGGAGCTTCCGTCACTTGGCGCATGATTCTCATGTTTCTCAGAGTTAGTGTTCCCCTTCCGAGTTAGTTTGTTCTTGGCTTCGTCTAAGATCAGCTTTCCCTTCTGAGATTGGTCTGTTCTTGGCTTCGTCCAAGATCAGTTAGCTATTTCGTGCATGATGATCTAGTCATGTATGCATTAGTTTTCCGTGTTTGTGTAGGTCTTTTCTAAGGTTTTTGCCTAGTTTTGTAGGACCTTCACTTTGGGCCTTGTGCCTACCGACGGATCGGTAACTCCTGACTTTGTAAGATCAGGGTCGGCCCTTCTGCCGTTGTTTGGAGTAGTTAGAGAGCCGAGGTTTGTTCGGCAGCCATGTTTTGCTCGGCTTGGCTTTTCCATTTTCTTTTAGCTATTCTACTCCTTCTGTTACGGCTTTCTTTTACAGCTTTCTAGTTATAGTTTAGCTTTTCTTGCTTTATTACTACTGCTGTTTTTGCTGTTGTTCCGTGTTACTGTGTTATTTTTCAGTGGGGATCCACGTGACCCCTACTGAGCCATTGACACGAGGCTCACCCCTGCTTTTCAGGTGTGGTCATCTCTTCTTCCTTCGCGGTTCCTGGTGTGGCGTGTTCGGAGTTGCCAGCGGTACCTGCGTCGGGCTCCCCCTGACCTCAGTGTACGTTTTTCTTTCTGTTGGACTGTACTTGTCTTTCCTTTGGACTGGACTCTGGTATAATTGTTAATTTTAACTATTAATTAAAAAGTAATTTTATGTCTGCTACTTTAGCAAACTTAATCGATGAAATTTAATTACTTACTATTATATCTGCGACTTCAATGTACTACACAACAATCCTTTTATCCCTTCGGAGCTTTACAGCTCTTGGGAGGCTTCACGGGTTCCAAGTGGTATCGGGTCTACTCGGTAATCCTATAGGTATATCCGGTATCCGGAGTCTGGGTCGTCACAGCTGGAGGCCGCCTCACCCTCTGGGGACGATGGCTCATACGCAACAGGTCAGGAGGACCGTCGCACGCCCCTCCTCCAGAGCAAGAAGCCTCCTCCACCCCAGGGAGAGAAAGGCCCTGGACGCGTCAACAGCTCCCGGAGTCCGATGCCCCCGAGGGACGACGAGGTAGCTAGCAAGGACGCCCCCGTAGCCCCTCGGCCCCGCGGCAGCCGGAGCTATCTCTCCGACTGCGAGTGGTACAATCACCAGAGCGAGCGAGAAGCATGAGTCGGTGAGCCGTCGGTACTGAACGCGCAGCACCACTCGAGCTACACAGGCATCCCTGTGGCTTGGAGATAGTCTGGAGTCTCCGTCTTGAGTCTTAGTATTTTTAGTATTTTTTGGTTTTTTATTTGGTATGTAATGTGTGCTTATTTGGTTTTATTTGGGGTTAAGAGAGTGTAATTAGGATAAATAATTGGGTTTCTTTGTAAAAGGGCCACCAAGGCCAGCGGGCCCCCCTCACCCTCTTCCCCATTGGACCATCTAACTTTTAGGGACCCATAGGGGCTGGCCCATGGCCCACCTTGGACTTGGACCATTGGACCAAGAGAAGAGAAATTGAATTTCTCTTCCTTAAAGGGGGCGCCCCCTCTTTTGTCTCCATTAGGCATTTTTTTTATATGCTTTGACCACATGGGAGAAAAATGGAATTTGTCATCCCCTAAATACCCCTCCCTAACCCTAGATCTAAGGGTAGTCTTGGTCATTTATCTAGGGTTCCATTCCATATAAAACCATTGTATTTTCTATTTTTCACACAATTAATCAAAGATTTCACCCTTCCCTAACCCTAGATCTAATGACGTTGAATGAAAGCCTTGGTCTCATGACCAGCTTAGGAGGAATCCCTTGTGAGTCTAAGTCCAGAGTTGATGCGGATCGAGGATTGTGGAGTCTTATCTTTTGGTTTTGCCATGCTCCCTTGAGAGAGTAGAGCCGGCATGAGAATCAGAATCGGATGTAGTGTCCGAGTGAAGATCGACTTGAGAGGTGACAATGATCAGTGTAAGAGTCAACGGATGGACCGTCGAGATTTAGAGTGAGCTTATTGGGCCTGGCAAAGGAGCATCTAAGAGAAAAGTTGAGCGAGCTGAATTTTCTGTTGGCGTATAGTTCGTGGCTGGCGGATGGATTTTCCCAGCTTGAAGATGCCAGTTGAGGTGGATTGAGAATAGCGAGAACCGTGTGCAGGTGAGGCCTTGGGTGGCCGGTTATGATATACCTTTTTCCCAAGTTGGATTGAGTTAATAAACGGTCTATTTTGGGACTAGAGTTGGTCCAGTGATGTTATTGGTGTTCGACTGGCTGGATATGAGAGTGTTCGGGGCATGGAGCCGACGGAATCGTGGCAGCCAATCGAGGTGATTGCATGAGCTAGTCAAGGCACAGCGTTGGTTGTTCGTTGTGAAGGGCCTATTGTCAGTCAGCAGAATGAGAAGCTGCTGTTTGGTTGGTCTGCCGAGCATGGATGTTATCAGTGGCAGGCTTTCGTGACGCGGGTCGCGTCTCATTGGTATGCGAGATGGTGTCAGCGATGCCATAGTTGGAGTTCTGTTATAGCTGAGGTGGTGCCAGAATTGTATCCTTTTGTGTGCTATGCTCGCTCTGGGAATAAGTGTGTATTGTGACATGAGCGAGATGTCTTCTGCTTGTGGTAGTGGTGTGGCTGTATCCTACAGGGACTAGGCTTTTACAAGAATTGAGATTTTAGTTGGAGCTCTGGGAGAGTTACCAACTGGTTAGTCATTCTTCCCTTGTGTTATGGTGGTTGCCTCAAATTTTGAGGATGAAATTTTTGTAAGGAGGGGAGGACTGTAAGACCCAATATTTTTTTTTGGATCAAGATCCATGGGTTTTGGAACGCTTCGTCGGTCTCGGATCGAGTTTGGTAATTGAATCAGATTTTTGGCTGTCGGGCCTTCGGATCGCCGTGTAGGGTGAACCGTTGAGTTATCAGGCTCTGGGACAGTGCAGGTGCATTGTGCATTTTTCGAGGATCGTGGGGGGTGATTTTCCCCCATTTTTTCTATTTTTTGGATTTTTTAAATCTCAAATCATTTTCTATATAAACCCTTAACCACCCCCTCTCACCCTCATTCTGACACTCTCTTCCTCTCTCCTCTCGTTTCTCTCTTTCTCTCCCTCTCTTCTTCGGGAGGCCGATGGAGGCAGAGGCGGGTGAGGCAGAGGTGACGTGGGGGTGACAAGCAGCGAGGATGGAGTGAGGAACGAGGCGGTGGTGTGGTGAGGCTTTGTATGTGGATTTCAGAACCCGGCGGTGATTCGAGAGGCATTTTCACATGGAATCGATGTCCTCGGCCTGGGTAATCGTCAGTGGAGGTAGGGGGAAGGATCCTTGGCCCTTCCTTTCCATTTTACCACATTTTATAGGCCAAGTGAGGCCGAGTGTAGGTTTTGTTCACGTCGTGGTTAAAACGCATGATTTTAGGGTGAGCAACGGATTCATCATTTTGATCATATTTTTGGGGTTTGAATGGCGCCTGTTGGTGGTATAGAGGCTAGGGAATGGTTTCCCCATGTTTTTCCCATCACATGGGGTTATTGGGGCGTGGATTAGGGCCCCTCGGATGGGGTTCCGCATGTCTGTCGCCGGAATCGATCGATCGATTTGGTGAATCGGTCGGCCGTTCGGCTGTTCGCCGCATACGGGCACTAGCCCATTGACACGGTCGGTCGACCAACCACATCTATGGTGGTCGCGGTCTTAGGACCGACTGTGACTATGAGAACGCATTTGGTAACCCAACCTATTCCCAACCAGTCGACCGGGCCATCTTGGCAGGTCGACCGACCCTTGCAGGTAGGTTGACCGAAATGTAGCTATCTTGCCCGTTTTGGCCTTCAATCGACCTGGTCGAGACCCTTTGGTAGACCTTTGGCCCCGTGGATGTTCCGGACACCCCGTAGGGATCGAGACTGTGTTTTTGGGTGCCCGGAAGAACCATTGTACCTCGATTAGCATGCCCATGTAGTTTAGAGGGTATGGGTGACCCCATGTGCTCTGGGATTCCTTGCTTTGCTAGATCGAGTCACCATGAACTTGTGTAGGTGCGGAGGACTATCGCGCACAACGTTAGCTTCTTTGGAAAGTGGTGTCCGTGTGAGCCATGCATATGGCCTATGACTACTCCCAACACACCCTTTCATCATCCAAGACACCCCTTCCCATCCCCAAGGCCAGCATTAACGCCCCCATTAACTACTCATTCAAACCAAGGGAGAGAGATCTCTATCTCCCTCTCCCTCCCAACACCAAATTCGCAGCTTCCCCTCCCTCCACCTGCTAGACCTCCTTCCAGCCCCCATTCTTCCACTCCCTCACCTTGGATCACCCCCTCCTAGACCCCCTCACAGCCAGGGGTCGCCCCCACACTCATCCACCCCCATTTTTCCCCCCTCCTACTCCATTTTCCATCAGCAAGTTGCAGACCCTACCTCAGTTCGCAGGTAGCAGAGGAGCACCCAGTTGCATAGCCTGCCACGTCTTCGTCCTGAAGCCCCTAGGAGCACAAGAGGTACAGTTGGGAGCGTCGACTAGTCTACTTCGCAACGGAGGTGGTCCCGCCCTCACCTGAGTTCATGGCTGCCCGAAGGAGCCTTCACCATCGGACTGCGCAGATACTCCTAGGCAGACAACCTAAAAGCATCTTGCAGAAGCTCCCACGCCCTGATCTCTGTGCTTCTTGGAGCGCCACTTGGCTGAGACCTTCTTCATTGAGTCTCCTTCCACCTCCAAGAAGCGGCACACCATTTGGCCTCCAGAGCAGCTAGTTCCAAATTTTCTCCCAAGGGTGCGCTTGTTCTGCTCCCTCTAGGACTGATCTGACACCCCGTCACTGTTCGGGGTGCCGCTGTCTACTCCGACATCCACCGGCGTCGCCGTGGATCTCTGTTCAAAGAGGGGTCGACCACGAATACAATGACTCTGGCCTCGCCTGATTTAAAGCTCGGGAACCTCCGTGGTGGCCTCACCTTCCAGCTGTAGCGACTCAGAAGCTACCAGATCCTGAATCAAACAGCCCTGTTCATGACTCTGCACCAACCGTCGATGCCAACGAGAAAATCCCAAAAATTCTAACGTCTTCTTGGGTCAACTCAGGAGGTTTTGCCACTGGTTTCATCTCCAACGGAGTTTGGGACAGTCCGCAGCGGCGCCAACAGCGACTGTCTGTCCACTGTTCCAGAGAGTGGACAGAATCGACGATTTCCTTGCATTAGGTTTCTAGCTTAAGTTTCCCCACCACGCCTGGCCGGCTTAAAGCCCCTCCCTGTGGGGGGTATTATTTTTTATGTAATTGTCAATCCCCCACCCCTAGTCCAACCCTCCTACGTGAGGTATAGTGCATGTACTAGCAGGTCGGCGAGCCAGGCTACATCGGCGCAGCGTGCGGGGTACACCCACGCTTCCCCGCTCGCCTCATCTCCAGCTAGGATCGGTGTCTTCACGCCGATGCGGTGAGCTCCTGGTCTCCTTCCTCTGTTGTACATTATCTTTGCTTGTTTAGTATTGCTTCTAAGTGCCGTCGGACGGAGAGTGAGAGCTCGGCCCACATTGCCATCCATACGAGTGACCACCGCGGGTGAGTTGTGAGAGCAACCACTTAACCCACGCCCTTCGCGTGTTGGCCGCCCGTGATTTTTGCATCCCTGGCCCTTAGGGGTCCATCCCAGGCTAGCCAACCCCCTGGAATCTCAAGGTGCAACCTCGGACCCTCATCCCCATTGCCGGTCTACCTACGGACCCGGGTGTGCACGTCACGGGTGATCCCGCTTGAGTGAGCCCGCCATTCGGCCTGGTTGCTTGAGAATCTAGGTCCAAGGGGTCGTGTCACATCAAATTGGTATCAGAGCAAGTTTTAGACCTGTCTCTACTAAGTCCTGTCCTAGGGTCATGGCATTTAGAGTCTCCGGTGCATCAACCACTAGCATGGCTACCTCTCTTTAGTCAAGTCCATATAATTCGGCCCTCCACAAGGGTCCGATCGGTCCACCACCCTTGGACATCATTCTAGATGAAGACATTACCTTTGATAGATCACATTCTAGTGATTATCTTAGGTGGGAGGCTACCATGGAAAAGTACTTTGAGAGGACTATGGTATATGGACCCGCGAGAGTCCCGAAGGCCAAGGGACGACTTCGGGGTCAAGCCAAGAGTAAGTGAGAACACATAGAGGGCTTAAGGAGGGTTAGGAGGAAAGAGCCCATTTCCTCATGGGAAGATATGAGGGTAGAACTTAGGAAGATCTACGCTCCCCAACGTTCCCCTTCCGACTCAAAGACCCATAGCTCGAGGAGCACTACCACTCCTCCCTTCTCACCTGGCCAGTTCAAGGCTGCCATAAAGGCCCTCTACATCTCCCAACCCCCACAACACCCACCACCACCTACCCAAATCAACACCTCTACACTTTTCCACCCAACCCTCACCATTCAAACCCAAGTGGACTTCGTGTCCACCCCTGCACCTAGGCCCATGATGGCCACCACCCCCCAATCCACAATCCCTCACCAAACCCATTCCCCACAAGCCCCCTTGGTTCCCACCACTACCCCTCCATCTTCCCCCATAAGGGACACTCCCCCAAAGACCGACCAACCCAAGCCACCCCAACCAACCCATCTCCCACTCCCTACCCCAAAATGCCCATGTCCTAGGCCTCCACTACTTCCCATCCTTATCCTAACCCAAGTTCCTCATTACCCACCACCCCAGGTGCACCATGCGCCAATCATCATCACCCCTCCCACAAAAGTCTTTCCCGTCCCCCTTGTAGAGGAGACCATCTCCCCCACCCCACATAGCCCGGACCTTCAAGAGCCGTAAACGTTCACACATGGAACCATAATCATAGATGGGCCCCTAGCTAGATGGCTAAAGGAGAGACCAATTCACCCCAATACGTCCTATGTCTACCCTCCCATGGAGCTAAACCTCCCTATAGTACCCTTCTCCACCTATCGCACCACCATCCAATCATCCTACCAAGTGGTAACTTTAGGGGACCTCCTTAAGGGCCTAGCTTGGCATATTGAGTTGACTGGCTTGTTGACCACAGTGGCCAACCGACCTAGGAGCCTTGACCTCCTACACCTATGTGTCGGGTCTATCACCTCGGTTTGCACCATTGGTTGCTACACTAGCGACCTCCTTTTATTCCTCCCCACACCCGATGAGCCTGGCCTTCTCCTCAATTTGGAGCTTCTTATCTCGGGAAGAAAGCCAAGCCATCCCATCATGACCAACCAGCCCACCCAAGACACGGTCCTAACTCTTATGAAGAAGGATGACTTAGAGCCTTTTGAGGACCTTGAGGACATGGAGCTCCTCTTCCTTGGTAACCCATTCCATGATCCATTTGATCCCTTCCAATGGAAGCCAAGGAACCCATGGTACCTAACCGCTTTACCCACCACCCACCATTCCCTACCCCAACCTGTTGGGTTCGGTGTAGTATTCAGAGGGGGGGTGAATGAATATGACCTTTAAAAACTTTCGCTCAATTAAAATATAATGCTCACTAGACAGATTTAGACAAATGAAACAAAGCTGATCAAATATTCTGTTCAACCAGTAAGCGAACACTTGGAGCGTCCCTATGCAAACATCTAGTAGAAGCAAATATATATAAATCAAACCACAATGCAATAGGAGTTTTTAGGTGGTTCGGTCCTCCAGACCTACGTCCACCCCACACTCAAAACCCGAGTGTGGCTTACTGCTGCGCAACACAGCTTGCGTCCGCTGGGCATCACAGCTTGCCTACAACCGCTGGGCCTCACAGCTTGCCATCCCGCTGAGCATCACAACTTGCTATCCAGAGGAGTCCACCTCTGCAACGCTGAGCATCACAGCTTGCTGACCAGTGGAATCCACCACGGCAACCGCTGACTAACAACTTGAAGAAAGGTATAAGAAGAAAACAAAAGATGGAACAAAATAGCAACGGAAAGCTGTAAATGAAGAACAAGAAGTATAGCTCTCAAAGGAGCAGTTCTGGCTTGGATTTGATCCAAATGCCAGACAACCACAATCTCTCTCTCTCTCTCTCAGCTCGAGCACTCTATCTCTCTCTTTCTCTTCTTTCTCTTCTGCTCTTCTTCTTCTCTTTTGCTAGAACGAGGGGCACTTTGTTCCTGCTCTTCTGGTTCAACTCACCCAGCTTCGATCCCCCTTCTCTTGATGAAGAAGACTTGTATATATAGCAGCAGCAGCAGCAGCTAGGGCGTGTGTTCTCCACATTTCCCGCCCATGACATTTGGCCACGTGTCATCTTCCTGTCAGCCCTTCTAGCCTCGGATCACGTGCCCTTCATTGGCCTCCACGAGCAGAGCACCTGTCAGACAGACGAGAACACTTATCAGGTTAAGTATAAACTCTGTACAGACTTTAAGGAAGCAATGCATTGTATAGACTTGCTGTGAAGAGCAGCAATGTGTAGACTTGTGAAGCGCAACTGCATGCAATGTATAGAGTTCAATGTAAAGACTTGACGTTATGCAGCCTGGGCAATGTATAGACTTGGCTGAAGCCAACGCTGAAGTAATGTTCAGACTTTGTTCAACAGCAACGTACAGACTTTATTCAATGTATGGTCTTAGTGTGTGCGAGCATGCTAACATTCAATGTGTAGACTTGGATGAGAACAATGCATGAACACAGTGTATAGACTTAGAAGTCTAAAGGGGCGTCGACTCATCTATTCAGGGGGTCGATGCATTGATGCATGAATGAAATATACTTCCAATGTGTAGACTTCGGACTTGCCATGATGTGTAGACTTGGAGCACAAAAGCCACGATGTACAGACTTCGTGAGACTTCAATAAAGACAAACGATGTATAGACTTCATGACTGAGGCACGATGCAGACTCGTCCAATGTATACACTTGCTCAATGTTCAATCTTCACGAATGATGTACAGACTACCAATGTGTAGACTTGCCAAGAAAAATGAACGATGTACAGACTTGAACAAGGCAAGGTCTGTACAGGCTTTGAGGTTCACAATGTATGGACTTTGGCAACCCAACGGCTGTACAGACTTCCACTCAACAACGTTGTATAGACTTGGAAATCTGAACGGGAGGATGTATAGACTTGGCCCCTTGAAGGATGTACAGACTTTGAAGAAATCAGGTGATGTGAAGACTTTACCAATGTATGGACTTGGGCCAACAAAGAACCGATGGATGTATAGACTTCACGAGCTCAGTTCAATGTATGGACTTTGCAAAGCACAGTCCAATGTATGGACTTTAAAGGCTTGAAGGCCCAATGTGCCGACTTGGAGGCTTGAGCTAATGTACAGACTTAACAGTCCCTTGGCTGTACAAACTTGGTCACAAACTGAACAGTCGGTTGTATAGACTTGCACAAACCAAAGTCTGTACAGACTTGAAAAGAAAACCAATGTATAGACTTCGTGAGCGCCTAGAGGATGTACAGACTTAGTGACTGTACATACTTGGAAGGCTCAGCGAAGGCTGTACAGACTTCAACGAAGAGATGTACAATGTACAGACATCATTCAAAGCCCAGTATGAAGACTTCACGATGTATAGACTTTCCAAGTGAAAGGCTGTATAGACTTGAGCACAGAAGCTCTGTACATACTTGATCAAGACAAGGCAGTCGAGTGTATAGACTTCAAGTGAAATGACGGTAAAGCCATCAGTGTATAGACTTCAAGGAAAATGATGGTAAAACTACCGATGTATAGACTTGAAGGGAAACGTAGGTGAAACTTCCAATGTACAGACTTGGAAGAACACTGATGAATGTACAGACTTCAAAGTTCAACGAAGGATGTACGGACTTCACCCCGATGTATAGACTTGCAAGCCAGAAGGCCAATGTGTGGACTTGCACAGTAGCCCAATGTATGGACTTGACAAAGCAGAATGAATTACTGAATGAACAATGTATAGACATTGGGTGACACAATGTGCAGACTTCGCGATGTGTGGACTTAAGTGTGCGTGCAGGCCAACAGACAATGTGAATGTATATACTTAACACAACGATGCAATGTATGGACTCTGCTATGCATGAAGACGAGTGTATAGACTTGGAAATCTGGGGGCGTCGACGCATGATGCATGAGACACACTTGCTGCGTTGACGCTGCATGACTTGCGAAATGCATAGAACACACAGAGGCTGTATAGACTTTGGCAAACAAGCAGCTGTACAGACTTTGACACAACTGCGATGTACAGACCTTTGGGCTCGTCATGCAGTGTATAGACATGCAAGTTATATGAGCAAACAAGCTGCTGTACAGACTTTGACACAACTGCGATGTACAGACCTTTGGGCTCGTCATGCAGTGTATAGACATGCAAGTTATATGAGCAAACGGCTGTACAGACATTGCTATGCATAAAGACGATTGTATAGACTTGTGAAATCTAGGGGGTCAACTCATCAAGGAAAGGGGTCGACCCATCTAAGTGCAATGATGCAGTATATGCACAGAAGAAGCAATATACACACAGAAGAAGCAATGCACCGATCTTAATTCAAGCACAAAACACTTTATGCACTCTCATGCATTCTCCACAGAATATATCAGTTATATGCATTCAGATTGTTATGATTCAATGTCAAGCTATTAGCAAAACAAAATGGTGACTCATTCATGTTGCTATCATTAAAACACCACATTCATCAAAGCACAAGGGGCACAACAATCTCCCCCTTTTTGATGATGGCAACATAATGAGTCACACTGACTCGTCAAACTATTCTCCCCTTTTGACATAATCAAAAAGAAAGGGAATGGTTTGAGAGACACAATGCAGCACACAAAGATACTTATGACAATGAAACAGCACTCCCCCTACTAGCATGCAAAATTAACTACTCTCCCCTTAAAATCAGATGACTCATAACTCCCCCTGAAGCACAGGAATGAACTCTAGTTATCCAATAAATCAATCTGAATTCTGCCATTACAAAAAATCTGAATTCTGGTTACATGAACAGAATGAAACAGAACTAGAGCTGATTGTGAAACAGGATTGAAGATTCCAACAGTGTGGATCAACTTATTAATGTAAGATTAGCCATGGGTAAGGGTGAGAAATAGTCAAAGCACAGCACATCTCAAGGAAATAATCAATAGCAAGATGCTGATCAGACAGTCTGGAAAGAATCTGAACATGAGGGATTTTAAAGCTTGCATCACTTCAATAAGTCTTAAGAAGAGTAGACTCTCTTATCATAAAGGGTTATGAAGTGGCAACTTAACCAATCTGATTTAATTTTGATGTATACCAAATTTGTCAAATTAAACTCAATAATCATATCTGAATCCAAGTTTTAATAAAGGTGAACCAAATATTCAGAAAACACTCAAAAATAATCATCTTTTATCTTACACACATGATCTCAATGACTCTTTCAAGAGTTACACAGATTAGTATTGATGTTAAACACTTTTTCCAAGAATATGAGTTGACAGACTTTTCAATATTTTTATTTAAAGCACATTATATTTTTCCTGAGCAATTTAGGTTGATCAACACTTTTTTACATGAGGCACAACAAGTCTTAGTTGAAGTGACCCAGTTACTCAGTGTGATAACTGTCATCGCCTCTCAACATTGAGACCAGAGTTAGCAATATAAGTGTCTTTTTGCATGAGGAGACACCTTGATTAGAGGCCAGACTCCCCAACTACTCAACATAATTTTGTCATTGCTCTGTCAGGTTTTGATAAATTTTTATCAGAGATAACTATGGCACTTCATGACATGAGTTACTTTATTTCATTGACAAAGAAACCCAGTTTCTCAGTGACCAAGACATTGCTCTGAATTCACAATTTTTTCATTTAGTCAACATTTTTCAAGTTAATGTTTAACAGTACTCACTCTATGAATCTCTACCAAAGAGCCTTGATTTCATATTTTCAGATATCAGATGAGAGAGTTTAAGGTTTACTTGACACATGTGGGTAAAGTTTATTAAACCTTATCATTAAGATATTTTCAATTCATTTAATTACAAATCTGAGGATATATTAATCTTATATCAGTCTGGTTCAGTGGTAATTCTTAAACCTATATGATAGGAGTTTCTACAAAATTCTCAGACTGAATTGCATAACATGCAGCTTAAGTTCCTCAGACCAGATCAATAAATTTAGCTGACCAATAACTCAATAATGGAGCCAAAATAGTCACACCAGCTAAGAGGTATATGAATGAAGAGTACAAGCTGGTGGAGGAGTCAATCAGCAAGAGAGAAATATTTCAGAAGGGTGTACATCAACACACAGTAGCTGAGTCTGGAATTCAGACAGATCAGCTGACAGGTAGTATCATGAAGAGAGTTGAAGGAAACTCTTCTTTAACAGCTCAACGAATAGAGGGCAGAATCCATTTTCAAGAGAGAGAAATATGACATCAGAGTCGATCAAATACTAGACAAGAGGTGTTCAAAATGTGACAATCAAAACACCAATTCTAAAAGCTCCCCCTATCTAGATGCAATGAAATTTCTTTTCAGGTTTTTCAACTCCACTACACTTCATATGCAACATTAGTCAAACTCCCCCTGACAAAGTGCATGAATTACAATTAATGAACTGCTCATGGTTTTAGAATATGCTCAAGAAGAATTCATGCTTTGCTCAATCAGAGAGAGAATTTATCAAATGCATCAATTTCATTTCAAATTTTCAGATTTTTCAAATTTTATGATATTCAGTACACTGCACTAAATGAATACTGGACCCATGGTACTAATCGGAGGACTTGGTCCAAGGACCACCTCACACATGGCAGTAGCATTCAGACATACTCCATATGCCCTTCAACATTATTCCATTTAATATACCATGATTGTCATGCAAATGATATATGCAGTGCAAAGCAATCTCATTTATTCAATGCAAACAACAGCATGAGAAAAGCATCAAATATATTCAGAATTGAATTCAATAGCTGAGTCTAGAATGCATACTGATCAACTAAACAAGAAGAGATCATCAAAACTCAACCAAGCAAAACAACAATTTCAGATGATGGAATTTTAAACAAAGTTCAGAACTAACCTGAAAGGTAGGATCCTGGGGTTTTCTGTTGAGTGCCTTGGATCATTAACCCCTTTATTCATCAGCTTCCAAGGCACACCTGCAGCAAATCAATCACTTTGATCTTGCAGGAACCCAAGAAGTCTTGGGTCCTGAATTACCCCTATCAGGTGTTCTAAACAGTCCTTTAGCAGTATGATCATCAAATTCCATCAAATAACAGTCAAACATGGAATGTCCAAATTTTCCATAGTAGTAACATGAAGCCACATAATTTTTGTTTTTATTATTCATGTTAGCAGAAACATGATGCCCATGTGCATGCACATGAGTATGAAAATTATGTGTATTAGCATGAGTATTTCTTTTATTAACATGAAAATTTTTCTTTCCATACACAGCCAACCGACAGTTGGCAGCTTTGTGGCCTAGCTTACCACATTCAAAACATGCAGAGTTTTTCCTTTTATCACTCAAGTTATTTCTAGCAGAATCATAGAAAGCAGGGAATTTTACAGATTTAGAGTTCAATCTATTTCCCTGAGCATGCCAGCAGTCTTTGACTGCATGCCCATACCTACCACATTCAAAGCATTTAAAATGCTTGCTTCTTGATTCATTTTTACCCCAATGATTTCCTGACCAGCACTCATTAGCCTTATGCCCAGGCTTGTTGCAAGTGAAACAAATGATATGCTGGCCTGAAGTAGATCTATATCTATGTGGGTCATGAGCATGTGTGAAAGATCTAGGATTCACATTGCTGTCTTCCTTCAGTTTAAAACATGCATTCATTAGATGACCACGCCTACCACAGTTATAATAAGATGCATTAGATTTCTTAGTGGCATGGTTTTTATCAGATAATTTCCTTGAATGCATTGTTTTATTTGCATGCTCATCTTCTTTCAATATTCTGCAATCATCCATGATATGCCCTACCTTGCCACAATAATAACATGAGAATTCCTTCTCAGATGCATGCGAGTGAGTGAATGAATTGTGAGCAGTGTGTACACCATCAGATTCATCTGAGCTAGCAGATTTTAGGCCATGAACAGGAATAGTCTTTACCTTCTTTATTTAACCCTTCTTCTTCAATTTCTGACTGTTCTTAACAGTTTTTGTTTGTTTTTCATTTTTCTGTGCTTTGAACTGAAATACAGTTGATGAAGGTGATTTCTGATTTTCATTTTATTTTGGGGATTGCTTTGAAGTACCGCTACATCAGAACTTTGCACAAAGGTAGTGTATAGCTGGTTTCTAGTAATTTTCTCAACATCAGAATTACAGTTTGTTCCCCCTTTTGACCTATCATCCTTTCTTTTCACAGCAGTTTTTATTTTTCTTTCATTCTTAGCAGAATTGGATGCTAATTTTTCTAGATCCTGAATCTTATTTTCCAAAGATGTTATGTGAAGCTCATAACTGGCTATCTCCTGTTCACTGCAGTTGACACATTCACTTAAGACTTTATTTGCAGTTTTATACTTCTCAATTTCTTGTTCTAGACTGTTCAACATTTGTGATTCTTCATCACAAGTGAGCTTTCCCTTCTTTAAGGTGAGAAGTGTTTCAGATAAGCCAATATTTAACAACTTTAATTTTTTAACTTCAGCTTTCAGTTCAGTGTTTTCCTCCTCAAGTCTTTGTGATTGAGCTTCCTTAATAACAGATTTTTCTTTTTCGACAGTCAGAAACCTATGTGAGAAAATAGTATTTAAAACCATCAGTTTCTTGTTTTGTTCCCTCAGTTCTTTGTTCTCTTCAGATAGCTTCATGACTGTTTCATTGCATTTTCCACTTCCAGACATCAACTCCAGCTTTTCAACTAGCTCCTCTTCTCTTTCCTCCACTCTAATTTTCTCAACCACCAAGTTTTTGTGATCCTCTTTAAGTGAGATAATTTGTTTACTCAGCCATTCATTCTCACTATAAAGATCTTCATTACGTTCTCTTAGAGCTGAGCACATATTGCAGTTTGATTCAGCAGAAGAGGAATGTGAACCTTCCCCATTGATTTCATTTATTCTAGCCATAAGGTTTTCATTTTTCTTTTGAAATTCTTTATTCTCAAGTTTCAGTTTGTCCAATTTAGAATTGACTTCAGTAAGTTCTTGCATGCTTTTTAGATGCTCATTTTTCTTATCATTCAGCTGATTCTCAATTTCTGACATTTTGTCCAAGCATGTTTGTTTTTTAATTTCTAGAGAATCATTTTGTTTCTTAAGGTTCTGAACGTCTAGTGTACATGTATCATAAGATTGTTTCAGATTTGGACAGTTTTCACAGGAATCTTTCAATTTTATTTTATCACATTTCTTTTTCAACTTTTTGTTTTCAGATTTTAATTTCTTGGATACTTCTAACAAATTTTCATACATCACTATCAATTCATCAAAAGAGTATCCATCTGATTCGGAGCTTACCTGAGATGAGGTTTCATCATCGTCATTTCTCCGATCAGCCATCAAGCATTTGTTGTGATTCCTGGTGAGCTTTAGTTTTTCCAGAATTTCTTTGGCAGACCTGCAAAAAGAAGTACATGAGATTAAATCTCTGTCAATTGATTCTTTCATTAAAACTAATGCTCTAGTATTGACAGAATCTTTCAATTTATCCTTTTCAGTCCATCTACATTTATCTTTTGATAGGTTGTATGGACCGTGAGTCATTACCTTCCAGAGATTCGGATCAGTTGATTTCACATACTGATGAAACTTTTCAAACCAAGACTCAAAATTATTACCTCTGAATATCAGAGGATTAGCCATCGAAGCAGATAACAACCAGATTCAAAACACAGGACAATTGACAAGAAATGCACTAAAACAGATGAGCAAAGTAAAGCACTAATTCAGTGAAACAAAACACGATCTTCAAAGACCCACTCTGAAATGCACCAACAGCTAGCAGGATCTGCTGCGGATTGTTAGATCCTATGCACAGCAACTTGCTCTGATACCAAGTGTTGGGTTCGGTGCAGTATTCAGAGGGGGGGGTGAATGGATATGACCTTTAAAAACTTTCGCTCAATTAAAATCTAATGCTCACTAGACAGATTTAGATAAATGAAACAAGCTGATCAAATATTCTGTTCAACCAGTAAGCGAACACTTGGAGCGCCCCTATGCAAACATCTAGCGGAAGCAAAGACAGATAAATCAAACCACAATGCAATAGGAGTTTTTAGGTGGTTTGGTCCTCCAGACCTACGTTCACCCCACACTCAAAACCCGAGTGTGGCTTACTGCTGCGCAACACAGCTTGCGTCCGCTGGGCATCACAGCTTGCCTACAACCGCTGGGCCTCACAGCTTGCCATCCCGCTGAGCATCACATCTTGCTGTCCAGAGGAGTCCACCTCTGCAATGCTGAGCATCACAGCTTGCTGACCAGTGGAATCCACCACTGCAACCGCTGACTAACAGCTTGAAGAAAGGTATAAGAAGAAAACAAAAGATGGAACAAAACAGCAACGGAAAGCTGTAAATGAAGAACAAGAAGTATAGCTCTCGAAGGAGCAGTTCTAGCTTGGATTTGATCCAAATGCCAGACAACCACAATCTCCCTCTCTCTCTCTCAGCTCGAGCACTCTATCTCTCTCTTTCTCTTCTTTCTCTTCTGCTCTTCTTCTTCTCTTTTGCTGGAATGAGGGGCTCTCTGCTCCTACTCTTCTGGTTCAACTCACCCAGCTTCGATCCCCCTTCTCTTGATGAAGAAGACTTGTATATATAGCAGAAGCAGCAGCAACAGCAGCAGCTAGGGCGTGTGTTCTCCACATTTCCCGCCCAGGACTTTTGGCCACGTGTCGTCTTCCTGTCAGCCCTTCCAGCCTCGGATCACGTGCCCTTCATTGGCCTCCACGAGCAGAGCACCTGTTAGACAAACGAGAACACTTATCAGGTTAAGTATAAACTCTGTACAGACTTTAAGGAAGCAATGCATTGTATAGACTTGCTGTGAAGAGCAGCAATGTGTAGACTTGTGAAGCGCAACTGCATGCAATGTATAGAGTTCAATGTAAAGACTTGACATTATGCAGCCTGGGCAATGTATAGACTTGGCCCAACTAAGAACCAGTCGATGTATAGACTTGGCTGAAGCCAACGCTGAAGCAATGTTCAGACTTTGTTCAACAGCAACGTACAGACTTTATTCAATGTATGGTCTTAGTGTGTGCGAGCATGCTAACATTCAATGTGTAGACTTGGATGAGAACAATGCATGAACACAGTGTATAGACTTAGAAGTCTAAAGGGGCGTCGACTCATCTAATCAGGGGGTCGACGCATTGATGCATGAATGAAATATACTTCCAATGTGTAGACTTCGGACTTGCCATGATGTGTAGACTTGGAGCACAAAAGCCACGATGTACAGACTTCGTGAGACTTCAATAAAGACAGACGATGTATAGACTTCATGACTGAGGCACGATGCAGACTCGTCTAATGTATACACTTGCTCAATGTTCAATCTTCACGAATGATATACAGACTACCAATGTGTAGACTTGCCAAGACAAATGAACGATGTACAGACTTGAACAAGGCAAGGTTTGTACAGGCTTTGAGGTTCACAATGTATGGACTTTGGCAACCCAACGGCTGTACAGACTTCCACTCAACAACGTTGTATAGACTTGGAAATCTGAACGGGAGGATGTATAGACTTGGCCCCTTGAAGGATGTACAGACTTTGAAGAAATCAGGCTATGTGAAGACTTTACCAATGTATGGACTTGGGCCAACAAAGAACCGATGGATGTATAGACTTCACGAGCTCAGTTCAATGTTTGGACTTTGCGAAGCACAGTCCAATGTATGGACTTTAAAGGCTTGAAGGCCCAATGTGCAGACTTGGAGGCTTGAGCTAATGTACAGACTTAACAGTCCCTTGGCTGTACAGACTTGGTCACAAACTGAACAGTCGGTTGTATAGACTTGCCCAAACCAAAGTCTGTACAGACTTGAAAAGAAAACCAATGTATAGACTTCGTGAGCGCCTAGAGGATGTACAGACTTAGTGAATGTATAGACTTGGAAGGCTCAGCGAAGGCTGTACAGACTTCAACGAAGAGATGCATAATGTACAGAGATCATTCAAAGGCCAGTATGAAGACTTCACGATGTATAGACTTTCCAAGTGAAAGGCTGTATAGACTTGAGCACAGAAGCTCTGTACATACTTGATCAAGACAAGGCAGTCGAGTGTATAGACTTCAAGTGAAACGACGGTAAAGCCATCAGTGTATAGACTTCAAGGGAAACGATGGTAAAACTACCGATGTATAGACTTGAAGGGAAATGTAGGTGAAACTTCCAATGTATAGACTTGGAAGAACACTGATGAATGTACAAACTTCGAAGTTCAACGAAGGATGTACGGACTTCACGCCGATGTATAGACTTGCAAGCCTGAAGGCCAATGTGTGGACTTGCACAGTAGCCCAATGTATGGACTTGACAAAGCAGAATGAATTACTGAATGAACAATGTATAGACATTAGGTGACACAATGTGCAGACTTCACGATGTGTGGACTTGAGTGTGCGTGTAGGCCAACAGACAATGTGAATGTATATACTTAACACAATGATGCAATGTATGGACTCTGCTATGCATGAAGACGAGTGTATAGACTTGGAAATCTGGGGGCGTCGACGCATAATGCATGAGACACACTTGCTGCGTTGACGCTGCATGACTTGCGAAATGCATAGAACACACAGAGGCTGTATAGTCTTTGGGAAACAAGCTGTTGTACAGACTTTGACACAACTGCGATGTACAGACCTTTGGGCTCATCATGCAGTGTCTATACATGCAAGTTATATGAGCAAACAAGCGGCTGTACAGACATTGACACAACTGCGATGTACAGACCTTTGGGCTCGTCATGCAGTGTATAGACATGCAAGTTATATGAGCAAACGGCTGTACAGACATTGCTATGCATAAAGATGATTGTATAGACTTGTGAAATCTGGGGGGTCGACCCATCAAGGAAAGGGGTCGACCCATCTAAGTGCACTGATGCAGTATATGCACAGAAGAAGCAATATACACACAGAAGAAGCAATGCACCGATCTTAATTCAAGCACAAAACACTTTATGCACTCTCATGCATTCTCCACAGAATATATCAGTTATATGCATTCAGATTGTTATGATTCAATGTCAAGCTATTAGCAAAACAAAATGGTGACTCATTCATGTTGCTATCATTAAAACACCACATTCATCAAAGCACCAGGGGCACAACACAACCCACCATGATGGATCAAACCCACCCCTTCCTAGACTCGGGTTACACCGTGGGAGCCATGACTTTAGGTAAAATACACTTGGGGATTGAGAAAGTGCCCCACTCCATGATATCCACCTTCCTTGACCCCTTTGACCCTTTTAAGTGGAAGTTCAAAGGCCAACCCGCAAACCCACATATGGAAGTCAACTTTGAGGAAGGAAAACACATGTCTTGGCACCTCGGACCACTTGGCATGATTAGTAAGTCGGGTCCTTTCATTCATGACACCCACATATCAAGTCGGATGCATGATTGGTCCATATTTGGGTGTAATGGCCCTCCCCCATTCATCATTGGTTTTACACATGTTAGGAGCCTTCACGGATGCCCGGGTCTCCCGGCATTTGCCACCCCCATGCACGATAGATCAACATTGGATGCCACGGTCCCCCTGAGTCCATGAAAGTCTTCATCGCTTCAAAGCATGATTGGTCTACATATGGTTGTCCTGGTCACCTTTGCACACCATACTTTTCACACCCACACCGCATCATAGTGCATGGCATACGCATTCACGCAAGCATCTAGCAACGAGCGGTGAGGTTCATGATAAGCGGGCAAAAGCCCGCGAGTGCCACTTAGAATTTCAAGTTGGCAACTTGGTGATGGAGACATTAGTGTGGCTCTACCCTAGGGTCACCTCCATATCGAGGGCACGAGGAGTTGGACCTTGCCAAGTTCCAAGTGGATTTGGCAACTCGACTTACGGGTTGGACTTTCCGATGGGTTTTGGGATTCATCCCACTTACCGCGTAGCAGATCCGGCACCCTATACGGGCACCGTGGTGGAACCAAGTGAGTGCCTCGAGCCTCTACCTTACTTTGAGAGAGATACCCTCGGAGTGCCACCACAAATCAGCTTGAGAGCCCGACATGTGCACACGGAGGTAATACTAGGCAAGCAGGGTACCATCGCCAGCAAGAGGGTGTGTCCGAGCCACCTTGAGAGGCTGAAGAGCAGTTCCCCGGCTAAGGACGCGAGGTTGAGTTTAGAGATCGTGGCTCACCCGGAGCTGTATTGGAGGACCACTTCCCTGGCGGACCCATACTCGATGGAGTCGAGTTCTTCGCACCCCGGGGGGTATGATGGGGGCATCTCTCGCCCTTCACATTTTCCCACAGCTTGCCAACATGGCTCCAATGTGTCCGTTACACTTTTATGAGTTGAGTCATGTAATTTTCATATTTTATTTGAGTCATAATTATGTAATTTTCCTTTTATTTGAGTCCAGTACCTAGGTTAGGTAGTCATTTACCTAAGTCTGAGTGTCATTAGGTTGATTAGTTGGTTAATGGGCCCATTTCAGTGGGCTTGGCCCAAGGGCGCCCCCCTTCCCCTTGGTTATTTGTCAATGGTCAAAAATTCAGGGACTTGTTGTAAATTGTGAGATCCCTATAAATAGGACCCCCATCTCCCCAATTTAAGCTAATGAAGATCTATTATTGTGAGTCCAGAAAATTGAGTTACATTTGGTGAAAAGCCATTAGAGAGGAGTGAGAAGCTCCCCTCTCTCTCTCTCCCTTTCTCTCTCTAGCCCTCTCTCTCTCTAGACCACCCCCTCCCCTCTCTCCTCTCCTCCACCTCAGCCTAATCTCCTTTTGCCACATCACACCTCACTTGCCACATCACCCTCCACATCACCAAGTGGCCCCTCAACTTCCCCACCCCACCATTACTCCACCATTAATCACACCACCCCCTAGGGAGACTTCCCCACTCTCCCAAGCAACCTCTTTTCTCCCTAGGGAGAATCCTACTCCTAACACACCCTTTCATCCTATAAGACACCCCTTCCCATCCCCAAGGCCAGCATTAACCCCCCCCATTAACTACTCATTCAAACCAAGGGAGAGAGATCTCTCTCTCCCTCTCCCTCCCAACACCAAATTCACAGCTTCCCCTCCCTCCACCTGCTAGACCTCCTTCCAAACCTAATTCTGCCACTCCCTCACCTTGGATCACCCCCTCCCAGACCCCCTCACAGCCAGGGGTCGCCCCCGCTGTAATGCCCCGGGTTTTTCAGATCTGAATCCGTGGGTCTCGGATCATCTTTTCCGTGGATTTTGGATTGTGTCCGATCAAGCTTCAGACTATTTTTACCGGGTTGTCGGACCCACTGGTGGTGTGCCCGTGAGTTTCCTTGGGTCCGTGGTGTTGTGAGGAGCACGCTGGTAATTTTTAGTAATTTTCGGAGCACCTTTGTGGGTCCCGAGTTGCGTTTTGGGTTTTACGCGTGTTTTCCGTCTGTTGGACCTTCGGAACCCCGTATAGGGTGAACCGTTGCGTTCTCTAATGCCGGGACATTACCATGGTGATCAACGTGTTCCGAGGATCGCGGGGGTGTATTTTCCTATTTTTTGGTATTTTCTGGAATTTCTGAATTTTCTATATAAACCCCCTCCATTTTTCTCTCTCTCCCCTCTCATTTCTCTCTTCTCTCCCTCTCTCTTCTCACGCTCTCTCCTCTCTCCCTCTCTCTCAAGGCGGCCGACGGGGTGGAGTGCGGGCGAGGTGGGGACGGCGCGGGCAAGGCACGGGTGAGGATGGATGAGGATCGAGGCGGTGGAGGCACGGTGAAGCTCGACCGCGGGTTCGTGGAAAGGCGAGGCTTCAACGGCGTTTTCTTCGCGGATCGGCGAGCTCGGGGCACGAAATCTTCGGTGGAGGTGCGGCGGTTCTTCCTCGTGGTTCGAGGGTGCTGTTCGGAGGTTCTCAGTTGCCAGCTCGCCGGGCTGAGTGTTCACTTGGCATGTGGTACGCTTTACTACTTTAGACTATACTTTCTGTTGGTCTGGACTCTGTTGTAGTAGTTGTTTATTTATTTCTGTTAATTGTTACATTGTCCTGCTTTATTTCCTATTTCTTTGTGCCTCCACACTCCTTTTAGCCCTTCCGAGCCCTCCCGGCTCATGGGCGGTGATTCGAGTCTCAGATTATCGGGCCTTCCCGGTAATCAGATTTTCGGGTCGTTACAGATGGTATCAGAGCGGTGGTTGTGGACGTACATAGGAATTCGAGATATTGCAGTGATCAGAGTCCATAAGGTCCAGTACAGTCGGCAGCTAGCATAGGATTTGTGCTTGTTTTTCCGCTTTATTTCTCGCTTGAGAGCTTGAGTGCGCTGTGCGGCGCCATGAAGGTGGTTGCTGTCCGCGGCTTTCGTGCCAGCATGGGGTCTACGGATCCAGGTCGAGAGCCTTCTCCCTCATCGGTGGTGACCCTGGTTGTGCTGCGTTGGGCAGAGGTTGCTGGCAGGCGTGAACCCGCAATGATGTGTTTGAGGAATCTGCAGCATGGTCAGGTGGCTGGAGAGGATTGTTTATGGTTAAGTGGCCGTGAGCATGCTCTGAGGGAGCTGTTGTCGAGTTTGGCCACTTTAGCTTGAGGTCTATCCAGCTCCTAAGGTGTTCAGGTCATAGTTTAAGGTGGCAGAGCGGGGGTTCTGATCGAGTAGTGTGCTCGGGTGAGCGGAGGATCTTCTCGGTGAGCTGCTATCTCGTCGAGCCTGGTGTTCTTGTTGTGCTCTGTGGCATCAGAAATGACGTGTCGGTCCCGATTGTTCTTACGGATTTCGAGGCAGGATTGGGCTGTGGTGTCCCAGTAAGTCTTGCTTCTGTGCTCTTGCGTGCGAATGAGTGGTGTTCACCTTGGATTTGAGTTGAGATATGAAGGTTTCGCGGTGAGTTTCGGGACTCGAGGATGAGCGTTGACGGTTGTCATTATGGCTCGTGTAGCGGCTCTTGGCGTGGTGTGTTACAGTTTAAGGAATTACAGCAGTGTTGCATCGAGAGATGCTGTGATTGTGGTCCGACGTGACACTCGTCGAGTGTGTCGGAGGCGCTGACCTGACGGAAGCGATGACTTTTCTTGGTGCTGGATGGTGCTGTTTCCAGTGTGCACTAGATTCGAGATCAGGTCGAGCGTAGAGTTCTTCCGTTGGTTAGAGGAGTGTCAGTTTCTCCTTTGGTTGGAGAGATTATGTTTGCCTAAGGTTCGTCGTCTTGTAGTGTGTTCCCGGATTGGTTGGCCTTCGCGTGCCATGAAGTCCGTGCGAGACGTGCTCCTTGTCTTGGCAAGGTGGTTGCTTGTGAGAAGCTGTGCCCATTTCCTTATCGTGCGAGGGTGTGCTGGCGCTGTTCCGGAAGGACGAGTGCTGGTTGGGCGGTGTTCACATTCTTGGCTGTGCGCACGTGGATCAGAGTGCGCAGCAGAAGCCTGGTGGGCTTGTGACCCACTGGTTTAGGATCGTAGTGTTGGTTGCTACGGGCGGATTCCTGAGTTTGCGTTGAGCATTGGAGGATTGGTTCCTCGGTGTGAGACGTGTTGTTGCCATGTCGTTACTCGGGGTATTATGGTTCTTGGCACTGGCAGGATGGAGTGTTGGGGAAAAATGTTGGCAAGTGTGCTGCATGAGTACCCTATTCTTGTGATGGAAGCCGTGTCAGGCGTCGATGTTAGACCCGGATGGGGTTGTTGAAGATGTTGCCTGACGAAGGTCAAGGACGTGTTGGTCAGAGTCGGTGGCTTGGTGCCCGACTTGTGTTCCCAGTCGTGTCCTCAGATGAAATCATCTTTGGAGAAGCAATCTCTGACAGATTATGGGTTCCTGTTGGTAGCTACGAGTGACTGGTAAGGCTAGTCGACCATGGTAAGATGTGTTTTGCTTGGGGACCCGTGCGCATTGGTCGTGGTGCAGGTGACCTAGTTGCCGTAATTTTGGTTAGGCACTTTCCTCCCCTTGAGATGTGTGCCATGCATTGCTCCGGTGGTGTCCTGTGGCTCTGTGGTTAGGGCGGAATCGGGATTGGCAGGTGTCCACTTGGTTTAATTGGGACGAAGGATTTGATGAGACCAGACGTAAGAGTGACACCTGTGGGCGGAGGCCTTTTTAGCGAGGTTGGCGTCGGAAGGGTGGTCCTTGATGGGACGTTGGTGTCGCGATGGTTATCCCTGGTTTGGTGACCAGCACGGGATGGTTCCATATAATTCTGAGTCAAGTGAGGTGATGACTGAAGACACCTGGATCTTGTCAATTGGTTTCATCGTGCTCCCCGAGAGGGTCGAGCTGGCGCGATGATCGAGTTCAGAGGTGATGTCCGAGAGGAGTGCAGCTCGAGATGTGGTATCGGTCTATGTGTGAATCAACGGATGGCTTGCCGAGGTTTGGAATGTTCCCTTCGGATCTGGTGGAGGACAAGGAAAGAGGGAAGAACCTGAGCAAGCGGAGGTTTCCCGTTGATGTGTATCTAGCGACCAGTGGATGGTCTTTTCACAGATAGAAGATGCTAGTGGTCGGGGCTCGAGCATGGCGAGAGCCGTGTGCCAGCGAGACCTTTGGTGGTCGTTTCTGTGATGTGCCTTTCCTGATGGGATCTGGGCTTTGTCGAAGTTTGTCTTCTGACAAGAGTTGGCATAGTGATATGTCTGGCTTTCAGCTTGCCATGTGTGGGGTGTTCCTTGGTGTTGAGCCGATGTTCTGGTTGTGGTCTGTCGAGATGACTGCTTGAGCTGGTGGAGGCTCTATTTTGGTTGTTCCCTTGAGAAGGGTGTGCGACCTATCAGCTGGTTGTGAAGCTGATGTGCGATTTGTCTGCCGACCATTGGATGGATCGGTAGCTGTTTCTCGTGCGAGGGTTGTGTCTCCTCGGTGAGCGAGATTGTGGCAGCGGTGCCATGATTGGTTTTCGTGTTGTCTGAGGTGATGTCAGACTTTATCCTCTGGTATATGCTTGCTCTGTTGGCCAGTGTGCACGGTGCGCGGAGCGAGGTGTTATTTGTGATTGTAAGTCAGGCTGTGTCTCTCAGGATCGGTGTCTTCGTGAGAATCGGGGTTTTCTATGTTGGGGCTCTGACAGCGTTGTCAGTTGATTTAGTGTTCTTCCCCTGTGACTTTGTGCTATGTCTTGAATTTCGAGGATGAAATTCCTTTAAGGGGGGAGGGCTGTAATGCCCCGGGTTTTTCGTATCTGAATCGTGGGTCTCGGATCGTCTTTTCCACAGATTTCGGATTATGTCCGATCGAGCTTCGAACTATTTTTAGCGGGTTGTCAGACCCACTGGTGGTGTGCCCGTGAGTTTCCTTGGGTCCGTGGTGTTGTGAGGAGCAGGCCGGTAATTTTATGTAATTTTTGGAGCACCTTTGTGGGTCCCGGGTTGCGTTTTGGGTTTTACGCGTGTTTTTCCGTCTGTCGGACCTTCAGAATCCCGTATAGGGTGAACCGTTGCCTTCTCCAATGCCGGGACGTTGCCACGGTGATCAGCGTGTTCCGAGGATCGCGGGGGTATATTTTCCTATTTTTTGGTATTTTTCAGAATTTTTGGATTTTCTATATAAACCCCCCTCCCTTTTTCTCTCTCTCCCCTCTCATTTCTCTCTTCTCTCCCTCTCTCTTCTCACGCTCTCTCCTCTCTCCCTCTCTCTCCGGCGACCGACGGGGTGGAGTGCGGGCGAGGTGGGGATGGCACGGGCGAGGCACGGGTGAGGATGGATGATGATCGAGGCGGTGGAGGCGCGGTGAAGCTCGGCCGCGGGTTCGTGGAACGACGAGGCTTCAACGACGTTTTCTTCGTGGATCGGAGAGCTCGGGGCGCGAAATCTTCGGTGGAGGTGCGACGGTTCTTCCTCATGGTTCGAGGGTGCTGTTTGGACGTTCTTAGTTGCCAGCTCGACAGGCCGAGTGTTCGCTTGGCATGTGGTACGCTTTACTGCTTTAGACTGTACTTTCTATTGGACTGGATTTTGTTGTAGTAGTTGTTTATTTATTTCTGTTAATTGTTGCATTGTCCTGCTTTATTTCCTATTTCTTTGTGCCTCCACACTCCTTTTATCCCTTCCGAGTCCTCCCGGCTCATGGGCGGTGGTTCGAGTCTCGGATTATCGGGCCTTCTCGGTAATCGGATTCTCGGGTCGTTACACCCACACTCATCCACCCCCATTTTGCCCCCCTTCTACTCCATTTCCCATCGGCAAGTTGTAGACCCTACCTCAGTTCGCAGGCAGCAGAGAAGCGCCCAGTTGCAGAGCCTGCCACGTCTTTGTCCTGGAGCCCCTAGGAGCACAAGAGGTACCATTGGGAGCGTCGTCTAGTCCACTTCGCAACGAAGGTGGTCCCGCCCTCACCTGAGATCATGGCTGCTTGGAGGAGCCTTCACCGCCGGACTGCGCAGATACTCCCAGGCAGACAACCTGAAGCATCTTGCAGAAGCTCCCACGCCCTGATCTCTATGCTTCTTGGGGTTCCACTTGGCTGAGACCTTCTTCCATTAGTCTCCTTCCACCTCCAAGAAGCGGCACACCATTTGGCCTCAAGAGCAGCTAGTTCAAGATTTTCTCCCAAGGGTGTGCTGGTTCTACTCCCTCCGAGACTTATCTGACACCCTGTCACTGTTCGGAGCGGCGCCGTCTACTCCGACATCCACCAGCATCACCGTGGATCTCTGTTCGAAGAGGGGTCGACCACGAATACAACGACTCTAGCCTTGCCTGATTCAAAGCTCAGGAACCTCCGTGGTGGCCTCGCCTTCCAGCTGTAGCGACTCAGAAGCTACCAGATCCTGAGTCAAACAGCCCTGTTCATGACTCTGCACCGACTGTTGACGCCAACGAGAAAATCCCCAAAATTCTAACATCTTCCTGGGTAACTCAAGAGGTTTTGCCGCTGGTTTCGTCTCCAACGGAGTTTGGGACAGTCCGCAGCGGCGCCAACAGTGATTGTCTGTCCATTGTTCCAGAGAGTGGATAGAATCGACAATTTCCTTGCATTAGGTTTCTAGCTTAAGTTTCTCCACCCCGCCTGGCTGACTTAAAGCCCCTCCCTGTGGGAGGTAGTGTTTTTTATGTAATTGTCAATCCCCCACCCCTAGTCCAACCCTCCTGCATGAGGTGTAGTGCATGTACTAGTAGGTCGGCGAGCCAAGCTACACCGACACAGCGTGCGGGGTACACCCACGCTTCCCCACTCGCCTCGTCTCCGGTCGGGATCGATGTCTTCATGCCGATGAGGTGAGCTCCTTGTCTCATTCCTCTGCTGTACATTATCTTTGCTTGTTTAGTATTGCTTCTAAGTGCCGTCGGACGGAGAGTGAGAGCTCGACCCACATTGCCATCCACACGAGTGACCACCGCGGGTGCGTTGTGAGAGCAACCACTTAACCCACGCCCTTCGCGTGTTGGCCGCCCATGATTTGGGCATCCCTGGCCCTTAGGGGTCCATCCCAAGCTAGCCAACCCCCTGGAATCTCAAGGTCCAACCTCGGACCCTCATCCCCATTGCCAGTCTACCTACGGACCCGGGTGTGCGCGTCACGGGTGAGTCCGCTTGAGTGAGTCCGCCGTTCGGCCCGGTTGCTTGAGAATCTAGGTCCAAGGGGTCATGTCACATTAGGCTCCTAGTCTCCCTTAGAAAGGGAATGGACTCGATGGTTATGAGCCGCCTTATGAATTCTATTGACTATGGCTTCTGACTCTAGGACTAGGGTGGTTTGATGGCATGGTGCCGTATTTTACAACGGTCTTGGCCTGAGTCACGTGACTCAAGGACCATTGGATTAGCAGGTCTAGTTGACTGTCCAAAGTTTGGTGGCACCGAGCCACCCGGTACTTCATGATTTTTGAGATGGGTGTGTGTGTAGCCTTGGTACTACGGGTTTTCCTCTCTGTAGAGAGTGTCCACATTCAATGACCCCCCCACTAGTCATAGCTTGCCCGGGCACTCAGGTGCCGACCCACCTGGGAGTGGTGGAGAGCTAGACCCAGGAGAGATGATTTTAGGCCAGTTGCCATAAGGCCTCGCACTGTGGCGGCTTGAGTCCAAGCCGGGAGGACAACCACCCAGAGGGCCTAACGTAGTGCAGTCTGTCAGTCAGTGTGTGCACACGTGGTTAGCAACTTAGGATGCGTGCTGACGAGCATGACCCTGACTAGACCCTTGTCCTTGTGTTACTTGTACGGTGTCTCAATTTTTACCTGGGGTGAGTAGGGAGACACTCAAGGCACAGACTAAGTCATCAGTGGACGCATCCGGCCTTGCTTCTAATGGGTAGTACTCCTATCACGTGACACGTGACGCTCTTGACTTGTGGTTTGGTTTTCTATCTGCGAGACATGGCTTTTCGGATAGCTTCGCCTACTTTCCCAACGTAGAGGTATAGGGTTCCCGGTAGGGTTACTGAGGTCTCAGCCATAGACAGTGTAGGGTTCATGACGGTGAAGTCGTGACTGTACCATTGGACCGTATGGTCTTGGTTGGGCCTTTGTCTGCCAAGATGGTCCTTCACGACAAAGATGTCATGAATTTTCTTTCAGTAGCATAGCCATAGTTTTACTAGTGGTTTGGTAGTCCCGATTGCGAGGTTGGGGTTCCCTTTCCGTGCCGTTAGGTGTAGCTTAGTGAGCTATGCTTCCGCCACCCCCTTTTTGTTTCTGTTGCTGTTACGCTCGCTACTGTTACTGATGTTATTTTTGTTATAGCTGCTATTTATTGTTATTGTTTAATAGTGGGGATCCGCAGGACCCCTACTGAGCCCATGAGATAAGGCTCACCCCTTCCTTTTCAGGTGTAGTGGTTCCTCCTTGAGGTTCGGAGGTGCAACGCTGAGGTTCGTTGTTGCCAGCTCGCCAGAGCCAGGGCCGTACCTGGCACTTGAGTACGTTTCTTTCCCTATAGACTGTACTTTATTGGACTGGACTCTATAGTTAATTTTTTAATTGAAAATATAATTTATTTACTATTATTTTAAATTTCAATATACCTCCACACACCGATTAACCCTTCCGAGCCCTCCAGCTCATGGGTGGCGGGCCAGGATTCGAATGTTATCGAGTAATTCTATGTATCCGGATCTTGGGTTGTTACATATGTGAGATACTCTACATGAAATGCACATGATATACTTGGCATGAATACTTGATTACTTGCGTGATATGGCCATCCCTTGTATCACACTCTAATGACTTGATTAATGTTGTTATTAGATCCCTGTTCTTTCTTATCATTCCATGCTATATCTATCTATCTAGCTGTTGGTTCTATTGGATTTAATGTGGTTTCTCAATAGTAGCGCATGGCATGTGATAATATGTTAATTACTTAAATTGTCCGATTTCGAGATATAAATCATACTGAGCAATTTTTGCTCACACCTCATACTTGTGGCTATTTTAGGTAGTTCCAATGATGAGGCTCAATCTGACAGGGAAGGGCAAGAGTGAAGAGTGAAGAGTCAATTTCTTGAAGCCTTGTTCAATCCGTAGAGTCTTGTCTTAGTTGTTGGACTTTGGTCTATGTAATTTTATTTTTTCTTGAGTCTAGTAGTATTTGTGGTCGTTGGAGTTGAATTTGCATATTGTAATCAAGGTTTCTTGATTGATTATTAATAATGAAATAATTGTGATGGATTATTATCATATTTTGGCATGCTCTGAATTTGTGTGTTTGTCTCAAGCTCTGACTGACATGATTGGTATAACCATCACATTCCAAGTTTCCTTCCGCGCTCGGGGCGTGACATCTACTCTTCCTCGCCTTGCCCATGCGAGGGCACTTCCCTTGTATATATTAGTTTAGGATCAAGTCTAGTTGAAGGAGAGTCTAGTCCCTCTCTGTCCAATCTCCCAAAGAAGGCTAGGGGCAAGCATGTTCCTACTCACTATTGTAGACGCCTAATTTAGGACATCCCGCGGATCCCCAGTTAGACCGTCATATTGGTGACGCTATCATTTTACTCGGATTAATAGATGTTTTGAGCTCTAAATCTAGCCCAACGCACGCCATTGGGCCCTAATCAAAGGATTGGGCATTGAGAAGCCCATGGGCTAGGCGACCAAGTCGATGGCCACCCTAGTTGGCTGGGCGGCCAAGACTTTGGCCGCCCAAGTCTGGTAAACGGCCAAGCATCTGCTCACCTTCAACTTGTGAATGGCCAGTGGTCTGGCCGCCTTTCTGCAACCATTGGTCAAAATATCGTGTCCCACGTCCACTTCCCGCACCCCGCATGATCCCCGTTCGACCTCCACTCCGGACCTCGTCGCCCACGTCCTCGTGCATGAAGCTGGAAGCCCCTAGAAGGAGGCCCCAGCAACAAAACTTCGAGGAGGAGAAGGAGTTGGAGAATAGGTTGGAACGAAGGGAGAGGCGGAGAGAAGGAGTTCGGGAGAGCTCTCCGAGGAAGGAAAGGGTTTTCGGGCAGCTTTGCAAGGGAAAGGACTGAGGTGTGCAGATCTTCAAAAAGCTTCTCTTGAGAAGGAAGAGCCGAAGGGAAAGCCATCTTAGCCTCTCCGTGTGCCACTTAGTAGCGTCCACCCAGAAGGTGGGCCGCCGTCGATCAGGCCACCTCCGACTTTTGGGCGGCCAAGAGTTTGGCCGCCTCCTGGTTTACTTTTTCTCTTCCACCATTTTCGTTTACATACACCTGCATATACCTGCATTATCATCACATATTAGGCAACTCTTAGATCCCTCTGACAGAGGTTTTAAACTTAAACAATCGACAAGGCGGGTGGTCAAAAATCTCAACCATCCCCTCTTCCCAACCACCCCCTAGGTAATCTTGGCACCATCATTCTGCATTTTTGTGATTGTTTCGAACATTTACTGCACTTCCTATTTCTAATCAGCATCTCCCTTTTGTATTCGTGGGCTTTGACATTGTTTGCAGGACTTTCAGCATCTCGGACTGCACAGGGCTCTCCATTCTTGGCCGGCCAAGCATGGAGAAGTCGGGTCCCCACAAACTCCCTACTTGAGGCACCCCTACGCGATCATCCATTTTTGTGAGGCTCAGGTATAAGTCTCTGGCGATCACTACACTCCTCATTTCTTAACCCGTGTACTGCAAGCATGCCCATCACCTAGCTAGTGGAGGAGAAGAGGAGAAGGGAGACAACGACAATGAGGATGGGGGAGGGGGATGCACGCCTCCGCACGTCCGGGTGTCGTTGCATTTTTTGGCGCCTACAACTATATCAATGATCTGGAGGAAAGTTGTTATCAGCTATGTCAAGTCCCTGAATTTCTATTGGCTCCCATTTTCTTAGGGGTAGATAGTGTAGAAGGTCTTTCCCTAGATGATGGTTTAGGGGTATACACCTTAGAAGAGGACAATGAAGAAGAAGATGATGAGCTCTAGGATGGTATCGATCATGTAAGTCCCTATGTAGATGGGACGAAGAGGTTTGATCAGCCAAGCACTTCTATTGATGAGTCTACCAAGGTGGTTAACCTCGACACTGAGGAAAACCCAAAGATTGTGTTGATTAGTGCCAATTTAAGTGGAGAAGAAGAAGCTGCAATTATGGCTGTGCTCAAGGAATTCCCTGATGGCTTTGCTTGGTCTTCCGAGGACATGTCGGGCTTAGACCCTTCATTAGTGGAGCACTGTCTTGTTTTGAAGCCTGACGCGAAGTCTGTCAAGCAAAAATTAAGGCATCTTCACCCCAAGCTCACTCTCAAGGTGAAGTTGGAAGTTGAAAAGCTTTACAAAACCAAGTTCATCCGGGTGGTCTTATATCCCCAATGGGTAGCTAACATCATTTCGATCATAAAAAAGGACAGTACGGTCAGAATCTGCATAGCTTTTCATGATCTTAATCGAGCTTGCCCTAAGGATGACTTTCCTCTTCCATACATACACATCCTAGTAGACAATACCGCCGGCTATGAGATGTTATCTTTCATAGACGGCTTTTCAGGATACAATCAGATCCGCCTAGCAGAGGAAGACTATGAGAAAACTTCGTTCACCACCTAGTGGGAGACTTTCTGCTATGTCGTCATGCCTTTCGGATTTAAGAATGCAGGAGCAACATGTCAAAGGGCCATGATGACATTTTTCCATGATATGATGCATGTACATATGGAGGTTTACGTGGATGACATTCTAGTAAAATCTAGGACTAGAAGCGGTCATGCAGAAGTCCTCCGCGCGGTTCTCCAACGGTCTAGGGAGCACTATCTCAAGATGAACCCTAAGAAATGTGTATTTGGGATATCGTCAAGTAAGCTTCTAGGGTTCATCATCAGCAAGAGAGGGATTGAAATAGATCCCAATAAAGCCAAGGCCATCGCCGAGATGCCTCCTCCTAAGAACATTAAAAAAGTTCGAGTTTGATCGGGCATTTGCAATTTGTTAGAAGACTCATTTCTCATCATTCTCAGAGATGCAAGCCCTTTTATGATATGCTCAAAAGAGAGACAAAATTCAAATGCAATGATAAATGTCAAAAGACCTTTGATGACCTAAAGAGCTATCTCCTTAATCCTCCGATTTTGGCATCCCCGGTCCTAGGTCGGCCTCTATCACTCTATGTTTCCACCACGGAAGAATCCGTCGGAGCAGTCTTGGCCCAATACGACGACGAGAAGAGAGAACCAATAGTCTACTATCTGTCAAAATTGTTCAATGATGTGGAAAAGAAGTATATTTGTGCAACATGAACATTGATTACATTCTCACATATTATTTGAGTCTTCATGCATTTTATCATGTTTTGGAGTTAAAATGACTATGTGAGAATTATTCATGAATTTGCACAATTATTTAGAAATCATTTTTGGATGAATTACATTGATATTATGAAATTTTGCATTTTCAGGGAATAGCGACTAAGCTCAGGGCGCTATTTAATGAACGCCCTTTTACGCGGGCGTGTCTTAAGTAAACAATGACGGTGTCACGGGCGTCAATTCATTTGATCAGAAAATTAAAAAAAAATGGAAAAGTTTGAGCGACAGCTTCAAGGGCGCGTATTCAGTAAGAAGCGACACAAGACCAGACGTCAATTAATTTGAAGAAAGAAAGACAAGTAATTAGCGCCCAAGATGCAGTCGCTAATTATTGAAAGAACGCCCATATGAACAGTCGTCAATTCTTATTTTACAAAAAATGAGTAAAATAGCAAATAAGGAAATAAGGAAATAACGCCTGAATGAAGAGGCGCTACTTCAAGAAATGACGCCCCAGTCTAGGTCGCTATTCAAAGTTGAACCAGAAACGGCAACTGCAGTTTCCCGATCGAAATCTCCTACCAATTTTCAAGCTTATCCAAGCCATATTCAAGGAAAGGAGGACTCCAAGGATGGAAAGAAGTCTAAATGGATCAAGTTGCATTGTTGGAAACTGATTTTTGGATGAAATTGAGAACCCACGATCGTGGAAGGGTTCTAAACCCTATAAATAGGATGCTGTGTTCGGCCATGGGGAGATAGCTAGTTGGAGGTCTGTCGTAGAGATTTATTTTGAAGCTTTTCCTTTCATCTTTTGTAGTTAAGTTCTTCTTCAAAGTTTTTCATTTTTAAGTCTCCTAAAAATTCGTCTTCTTCATCTTCTTCTAATTTTCCACCGTTTTTAATCTATTCTCAATTTTTCAAGCATCTATCTATGCATTTTTACTGTTCATCCGATTTTTATAAACTCTGTTCTTTCTCATTTTTCTCCCCCTTCTGATCCTCATCTCTCTCTGTGTTCTTCACAAAAGTTGTGCGGTTTTGAAATTTCTTCAACTTCTTCTTCTAGTTCTTCTTCCAAATCTTCCAACTTTTTAGGGCTTTCACTATTCATCCGTGCACCACCTCCTGTTCTTCCTAGTTTTTCACCCTCTTCCACTCCTCTTTTTAATCTGTGTTCTTCATCAAAATTCTTCGTTTTTCAAAGATCTACAACTTCTCTTTCTTCACCTTCTTCTAGTTCGACCTGGTTTTAAAGATATTCTCAATTTTCTAATGTTATATCCTTGGTTTTTCTGCACTATTCATCCGCGACCACTCTCTATTCTATCACGTTTTTATCCATCTTCCTCTCATTTTCTGTCTTTATGTTCTTCATCAATCTTCTTCCTCTCTTCGTCCTCTACAATTTGCTCTTCTTTCACATTGTCTAATTCTCTCTAGATTTTAATCTATTCCTCTTCTTCTAACCCTCTATTTTCAAAACTAGTTTACTGTGTTTTATATTTTCCTGCTACCGTAGCCCATCCTTCTTCCTTCTATTCACTTCCACTCTCTTACCTCCACCTTCCCATATTTCTTCACATATCCATATGGCGGATTTTCTCTCTTTGGTCCTCTTGGCGGCGTCTACTTTCATGGCGGGGTGATACACTCAAAGGCTCGGTAAGGAGTTGACAGCATTCTTCATCCTATTGGCTTACAATTTCTTTTCTCTTCTTTTATTTTGCAAGTTGTAATTTTAGTTTTCATATACATTGTACTTGCCACCTCTCATAGCAATAAAGTTGATCTTTGTGAAATTGTGTTTATCTTTCTATCTCTTCCAAATTCTTTTCTTAAACCCTCTCATATTCTTTAAATAGTTTTCATGCAATTTATCTTTCCTTAGATTAATCACACTCAAAAATTCTATTTTCAAAGCATAAGGTGTTTTTCTAACTTGTTCTATAAAGATTATTCCTCCTCGTGGGATCGACTCCGCTTACCACTATATATTTTATTTGTCCAATCTTTTAAAGTGAGTGAGTGTGAATATTTTGAAATTATGGCACGACTTTCTTAACGACACTAATCGGTGCGCATCATACATGCCTAGAGCTCAGAACATCTTAGCTAATTCCCTAGCTTCTCTATTTTTTCCCTTGCGATCCCACTAGGGGAAATCTTCAGAAACCATCATTGTGCAAAGAATGTATGTTCGTTTACCCTTTGATCCTTGGTGCCAACAGTTCCAAGAATCTTCTCCCCAGGTGCATACCCTTTCTCATGAGCCTGAGGTCGACATCGATGATGGCAACCCTTAGTTCTTTGACATCAAGAACAACTCCATGATAAGTCTTTCCCATAATATGCTATCGCCCCTAATAGGTGAGCTCTTTGCCATGCCTCTAAATGCTTCATAGTCATAGGTGGCATCTTGCACAGAAGGTCCCTCAGCGGGGTCTACCTTAGATGCCTTGACGAAATTGAGTCTCGTATAGTGGTCGAAGCTGCACATTCCTGTGAATCCGCGGCCATGTCAATGGTCGCATACTAGCTCAAAAACTCCTCAGGCATTATTACTGGCCTACTATGGAGGAGGACTGCACTCGATTTGTCTATCATTGCGCAAAATGTCAACTCCATGTGGACAAAATTCATGCTCCTTCATCTTCCCTCCACCCTCTCATTGCTCCCTGGCCCTTTGCCATGCGAGCATTCTATGTGGTTGTCCTTCAGAAGATAGAACTGGAGAAGTCCAGAGAGGATCCTTCATTCTCACAGCTACAGATTACTTTACGAAATGGGTGGAAGCTAAAGCATTCAATGAAATCAAAGTGTCGGTCGTGGTGAAGTTCATCAAGTGCAACATCCTTGCCAGGTTCAGCGTCCCGCGATGTCACGCCCCGACGTGAAAAATCGGGACGCGACGAGTCGAGGCACTCATGTCTATTAGAGCGTGTACAAATTTAATTCTAAGGACATCGAGATAAGTAGAAAATGACACTTTTATTCATCTAAATAAAGGTTTTACAACATCATTCATAAGCCTTAAAAGGCATGTTACAATCTCCAAATACATAATTCTTGTAAGAGCAATAATGATCTACATAAACCTAAGTAAAACTAGATCTCATTCACTCTTGTCCATTCCCTTGTTCATTGTCGAAACTTCCTGCAACATTAACCGAAAACATAGGGTGAGCAAATAGCTCAGTAGGATTTTATATCTCTAATCCAGGCAATCTTAAAGTAATTAACACTTTAGATAATTTTCCATGTTGTGTGTCGAGAAGTAATTAGAACATGAAATACGAGTGGGAATTTCAAGTAATTGGAAATTTCAAGTAAATAAAGAATTTTCAAGTAATTCGAGATAACAAGATATCAAGAGAAAATTCAAGTAATAAATTTTGAACATGTAGAGAATTTCATGAAAATTTGGCCATTTCATGCAAGTCAAATAATTCATGTAATTTAAGTAATTCAAGTACAAGTAACAAGTAAACAAGTAAAGAACTGTAGAATGCCGTAAATAAATCTAGTAAGTCAAGCACTTCGTTGCAATGCCACACCGTGGTCAATCAACTTCCATGGGCACAAGTACTTTCGGGCGCTCCCCCTAGGACCAGACCGGGCCCCATTAATGTCAGGCATTGGGTCATGGATCAAAGATCCCAAGTACATTTAGACATCCACTTAAATTTTTATGGCCAACGAATTTCAAGGCAAAGCTCATTGTAAATAAGTACAGATCTGACAAAAAGTTATAACAGTTGCAAGAAAGTAGAAAACAGATTTAAGGCATCATGTTTAACGACATTAAGTCGTGGAGATCAAAAATGAAAGGTAAGTAGGAAATTCAAGTTCATAGAATTATTTTAATTTCCTTAACTTAATCTGATGTACATTTGAATAATGATTACAGATAGTTTTATTTTTATTTATTCTGTTAAAATTTTCAGAAAATATCAAGGTCATAAAATATTAAGGTTTAGCTAGGAAATATAACCTTATGAATTAAAATCATGAATTTTGACATTAGTATTTAATCATACATCAATTTACTATTAATATGATAAGAATAGATTTAACATGCTGAAAATAATTTTCATACTTCAGTTTTCCTGCTAATACGATAAATATGCTAAAAATAATAAAATAATAGTATTAATTCTCCTTCATTTTCTTTGAAAGAAAATATGTTTTAATTACTGTCTGTGAACGCGCTATATCTTATGGTCGCATTCATAAGTTATATATAGATATATTTATATATATTCAAAATATTTTATTTTGACCCCCGGGCATTCCGAGTATTTTTTTTTTGAACGCGCTACCCCCTACTGGCGCGATCTGAAGATCGCGCCATCCTTGGGTGCGATCTAGAATTTATATATATATATATATATTGAAAATTAGACGGAAGAAATATGGTCTGAATGAACGCGCCATGTCGGGACAGCGCGTTCATGAACGTGCCCCTGAGGTGCAGCGCGTTCAGGTTCTGTTGAAAAATGGGAATACCCCTCCAATAAAATGATCATAACTTGCTCATTTCTTAATGAAATTTAGGGAAACATGTATCAATGGAAAGAGCCCTAAAAAATACTCAAGATAGTATGCTTTAATTGAGGTTTAGCCTGAGAGACACCTACCTTAGAGCGGATCTAAGAAGAGATAGAAATATAGGTCAGAATAAGAAAACCATTGATTCTTCCTTCAAATCTCCTCCAATCACCGCAGCAGCATAGCCTTGGCCTCCAAGGATGATTTGAGGGTCGAATGTGGTTCTATTTATAGCCAAAACTTGGCCAATTTTGTCAAGATTCCTTGCCTAATAATGCCAAACTTTTCAACTCCGAATTGGTAGAAAATTCTAATTTTTGTTCTTAATCTAGCCTCCATTTGGTGTGAAACCAAGGTAAAAACGGCTGGTCCAAGGTGGGCTGTTAAGTAAGAGTCGATTTTTGTGTCAACCTTCTAGAAATTGGGTTATTATAATCATTTTAAAAGACATTTAACATGTGTTACGAATTTAAGGTCTAATTATCCTTTATTAAATCATTTAACCACTAATCTAGCCCATTATGGATTACCCAATGGGCCAAAAGTAATCTTAATCCATTCTATGGACTTCAATTGGGCTTCTCATAATTTTTCTAAGAGTTAAAACATTAAATTTCCATTTACTTCAAGTAAATTCAATAATCTAGTTATTTCATATAGTAAAAATGTAATGTAATTATTTCATGAGGATTTTAATTATATAAAAAAATTTATTTCTCATTTTAATTTATATGGTTTCTACACGCGAGACCTCGTCACTGATAACGGGCCGTAGTTCACTTCGCAGGAGCTTCGCGACATGTGCGATAAATATGGCATTAATCAGCATCATTCATCCCCATATTATCTACAAAGTAATGGTCAAGCGGAAGCCACAAACAAAACTCTCATAAGAATCATGAAGAAAACTTACAAATCTAATTATTATTCAGATTGGCCAGATTGCCTCGCTGAGGCTCTCTGGGCCTACCATACTTCTATTTGCACTCCTACGCAGCAAACCCCCTACGCGTTACCCTTCGGAATAGAGGCAGTACTCCCATATGAAATTTGTGTTCCTTCACTAAGGGTACAGTTGGGGCTCAAACTCTATCCTGACCAACGTCGGGAAAACTTGCTGGCCCAGTCGGAACTATTAAATAAAAGGCGAATGATCACGACCAATCATGCACAAGTATATCACTAGAGAATTGCGAGGTTTTTTGCAAAGAAAATCCTTGAGACAAAGTTTAGAAAAGGTGAACTAGTCCTAAAGAGGAAGTTAACTAAAGCCACGGGTCCTAAAAGTAAGCTGCAAGAAAACTGGGAAGGTCCATATGTAGTCAAAGAAGTTTTCTCGGGTAACGCTTATAGGTTGGTAGATGCTGAGGGGGGGAACTACCACACCCTTGGAATGGGGTCTATATGAAAAAATTCTATTCACGAGACTTGTACATTGTCAAAAAAAATCGTCAACTGCCTGGTAGCTATTATGCATTTCGAGTCATGCATTCATCCTACGTGGTTAGGGTAGGGCACATTAAAGCCCCGGTGAATCAAGGACTTTGTTTACCAGAACCAGGAAGACTTCTGTCCGGCCATGTAAGTTAATGTTCCGAAAGGCAAGATAACATGCACACATGCACGTGTTTTCAAAATTCAACTGCAACTAAGGCGGGTTTCCCACCCTGAAGGTTTCCCAAGACCTTGGTACTCTTTTCTTTTCCTATTCGACCAACCAAGACAGTCGGCACGTTTAAAATGTCGAGCGTGGTAGTCGAAATATAATTCCCTCGAGGTGAGAGTAGGGCCCACCCTATGGGTAGAGCCAGAGTATGTGAAGAGGGCAGTGTCCCCGCAGGCAAATGAAACCAAGGCAATCAAAATAAGGTCTATGGTATCAATTCTTAAAGATCCCCTTGATTCATACTCTGAAAAAAGAAAAAAGGGAAAAAAGAGCCAAAATAGAAAAAATCCTCATCATGACCGTGCCTAGCCAATACGAACAGAGAGTCCCCAGAAGTTACAAAGAAAGTTACAAGGGGTAGTACGCCAAAACAATACTCTAAGGGTGGCCCGAAAGTCACCTAGAGGCTCACTCTTTCGCTCTCCGTCTTAACACCTTTGCCAATCCTCTTGTGAGGTTTATCCCCTTACTTCTTCCTTCTTCCCCTTGAAGGATGAAGAGTATGACGGAACTCTTAGGGGTGGATCCCTGTTACAGTTTGCAGTTCGCTTTGCTAAAACACAACATATGGTTGTCTTACTTGAAAGAACAAAAGTTATTGCTGCGAAGAGGTCTCGACATTTCTGGTAGGCCAAGTTCATCATTTACCACTCTAGTGTTTTTCTCCACTAGCTTCGGGCTTAGGCCAATCAAGCACGTCATTAATAGGTGCGATGGCATCTGATTCTGGATCAGCGTCACGCGGTTGACCATTAGGGTTCCAGGGCGTTCCATCTTATATCATCTATGGTTGTGCGGAAGGAGACCTGGGTCGGATAAATTGTTTACCTTGAACACTTTTTGGGTGTATCCCTGTGGTCGGAAGCAACTGGGAGCCTAAGCTTGGCATTATGGTATTGGCACTAGGATAAGTCTTAACTGGCGAGACTATCATTCAAGAAGTCTAGAGGCCCAAATCAACCTAGATGTGTGCTTAGGATGCTTGAGAAGTAGTGGAAAATTCCTATTCCCCCATATAGGTTAGATGCCTTATGGGTAGTTGCCTGGCGGTGGCCAAAACAAATAAAAAGCAAAAGACAACAAAAGAAAAAAGAAAATCCAAAATCCAAAAAAATAAAAAATAAAAAATAAAAATGCATCGCATCCATCTATGCATCATGAATTCACGTTTATTTCTAGTTTGCATTTTGTCTACTTGCATATACATACGTATTCCTTTCTTTTTACTTAGTCTTGGTAATAAGATTTAGCCCCCTGACCTTGCATTAAGAAAGGTATTCTATTTTTCAAGCAAGGGGTTAACATCATAACTACACTAACTTTATCCCTTTTTAGTGTGGTTGAAACAGGTTAGAAGGGAAATGCTAAGATGGCAACATGAAAAATCAAGCATTCAAGTACATTGTGGATCAAAATCATTTCTCAATTATATTATGCCCATAGGCCAAATGTTTACAAAATGTCAGAAGGGGCATCCCCCTGGTGTACATATCATGACTTATCCTCCCTCTCTCTCTCCCTGGCTCTCTCGTCCCTTGCCTAGCCGAGGGCTACTATGATGACTACTCACCTCCTCTTCATCCCGACCCCATCTAGCACCCGATCGAGGAGGACGGGAGGCAGTTGAGGCCTCCTACTGAGCTGGCGGTGGGAGTCATGGCACTGGTCCCTCTAGGAAGAAAACTCCTAGCTCCTCAAGCGTCACATAGATGGAACTTCCAGTCCACACTAACAGGGCTGCAGCAGCATGCTTGCCTGTAGCCTCTCTCGTTGGAGGTGCTGGAGCTCTACTTCGGTACTTCTTCAGTACCCACTATATCAAGAAATCCAGCTGGCGGCGAGCATCTGCAACCTCCTCAAGGGCCCATCACTCTCGGATCAATGCCTCAATTTCTCTGGCTCGTGCCTCAGCCTCCTGCTCCTTCAACTCGAGGAGTCGGTCCCTCAGCACATCATCAGTCCCCGCCTCGGCCAGACGACAGGTAAGCTCCTCTACATACACAGTAGTAGCGTCTCTCTATGCCTCAACAACCCCCCTATGCGCTAAGGCATCCTCTACCTCATGAAGCTTCAACCAAACACCAAACATGAAATCACACACTAAGGAAAATAAGGGAACGCTCATCAAAAGGGAGAACTACATACATTTCTTCAGATCTTACCGATTGCCTCAACTCCGCCTCCCTCACCTCGGCCCTCTCCACTACCGGTTGTAGGCGAGCCTTGAAATCCTCTGCCCCTACTGCTCGGGATGAAGGACGCGCCTCATACGCCCTACCTCTAGTGCGGCGATAGTAGGCTAGCTCCTCTCGCTATACAAAGGTTAGCTTGGTTAGTCAATTGCTGAAATCATTATCATTAAAATCTAGATCCACTTGACTTACCAGTTTCCCTAATCTGGTGGCGTAAGTTCATGTTTGTAGACACGCTAAATTTGACATTACATTGAGCAAATTTATATTATATTATAATACCCCAAAGTGACTCTCAAATTGATCTATTTGAGTGATTTTTCTTATTTTCTTATTTTCTATTTTTTCACATTTTCTAGATTTTTCTTTGATCTTTCTAGGCCTTTTTCTACTTGTCTGATGTTTTCATGGAAATAGGCCCATTAATAGATGGGCACAGTCATGGTTAACATAGCTACATTCCATGGAAGATAGGTGCTCTTTTCAGAAGATAGGTGTTGCAAGTAGCGTCAGCTACCTTTGACGTGTACGATGCATTCACGTCAAAACTCTTTGACATGTATCTACAACTCGCGACAGACCCATTGACACATGTAATACAAGTCACGTCAGTAGTCTTTGGCGCATTTGTCTAATACATGTCAATGGCCTTTGAAGGGTTTCACAGCTAAATTTCCATATTTTAAAATCTTGAAATTTGAGTCGCGTCAGTTCCTTTTGACGTCGCCACTAACATACACGGCAGAGGCCTTTGACGCCTTTTCATTTTCGTGACTATCAAGGATTTTTAAGATTTGATTGCCATATTTTGATCCTTGAGAGGCGGCAAATGCCCTCGACGCTTGTTAGAAGAAGTGCCATATGTCCTTGACACGTTTCAATGTCTTTCTATTTTCAGACTTTGTTTCCGATCGGGTTTCTTCTATTCCTTTTTTTTAGGTCGGATAAGCTTTAGAAAGAGTCCAATTGAGGACAGAAATTGGTCTAGCAAGTTGTTTGATCAAAGAAGGACTTCCTCCCTTGAGTAATCCGATATGTAATTGAAGTTGGGCTCCCTTTTTTCTTTTAAATAGAGCACCCTATTTTCTTGTTTAAGGTTGAATGCTGAATGGTGAACACAATTCTGAAGGAGCTAGAGCAAGGAGTTTTTTTTTTTACAGAAGGGAGCCCAACCATGTTGACTTCACGATCCCAAAACCAAGATTTCCTTCCTCCTTTCTTCCTGCTTTCCTCCTTTTCACCATTCTTATTCTGTTCAGTTTTTTAGTTTTGTTTAGTTTACTGCATCTCTGTTTCACGTAGTTCAACATCTTCATATCATTGTCTTTACACTGCTTATACACACACCATCATTCATTCATTCGTTTACCTCCCTACCCTGTTGCATTTAGGGGTTTAAAAACAATCTCAATATGTATTTTGCATGCTTAACTCCTCTGATTTAATTAAGAACTTGATACTGCACTATTGGTCTTTCTAATATGCGTTAGTTGCTCCTGTCATCTTTTGCAATCCTGGGATAATCAAAGAGGAACCCACTTCATCGGCCGACGATTCGAAGAGGAAGTAACAATCCACATTTCCCACTTCATAGGTATTCTTCGCGATCCCTCCTTAGTTTTTACCTAGTGTTAATTCATCTCCTTTGAGGCCCACGGTCTCTAGCGATCACCCTCCTTATTGTTCCTTATTAATCATTATTTTAATTATGTGATCCATAAAATTTCTATTTTGTGTAATATATAATGTTTTCAAAATCCAACACCACCACCCTATCATGCAGAATGCGAGTAGCCTCCGTCTTTGGCATCTGCATGTTGTCAATAAGAGGTTAGGGTCTCAAACAAGAATTTTAAAAATATAGCTAACCTTTTACCACACAAGTGTCGAGACAGAGCTGTTTGGCATATCGGCGTCTGAAATCCACCAGATACACCTCGCTATCCTGGAGTGACTAGTATGGTATCAAAGGATCACTCCCCTGTGTCGCCTGCGCCTCGGCCTCATACAAAGCGGCCCAATCCTGGTCACTCGCTGAAGTACGACATCGTCCTTGATCCTGCCCAGGCGAGTCTGGGATGTCCAGCAATGGTTGATGCCATCCCAAGGTCTGCTAGACCAGTCTCAGATATAGAGGCTCCTGTAGGTTGACACATAAAAGTACTGTGTCTCCATGAAACCAGGGGTGCCCCCTCTATACTCACGGCTGGGTTGAGTCATCCTCCCCCTCATAGTGTGTCCACACAACCTGCAAAATCATAAACAAGTCCCATTAAACATCCATGAGCAACAAAATGAACTAAAGCTAAAAGTAAAAGTGCATACCCTAGGGTGAGGAAACTCATCTAGTGTTATCCAAATATCTACGATCTATTTGGCTACCAGATGATGATCCAGCAATATATCCCATTATCGCATGAGAGGGATCTCCAAGGCCCACCCCGAGGTGATCTCGTCCTGACCAAGAGAGAAGTGAGTGTATTCCTAAATCTACCATGAGAACAAAGTTAGAAACATATTATATCAATATAGCAAATTCAAATCCAGATTGGGTATTTCAAGCAATAAATAAATGTAGAAATGGGGTGAAGCCGCCAAGGTTCCCGGAACCTGGCTGGAAGGGGTCCATATAAGCGAGGAGGTGTGCCACCACTGCTCTCCCCTAGGCATACTGCAGCCCGTGCTCTAAATCTCGAAGGAGGGGCAAGAACTTTAAGGTCACATTGTTTGATAAGGTGGCGAACAACAATCGGTCAAAGAAGTACAGTAAAAAGACGTGGGCCACCGGATCCTCGCCTCGCACCCTCAGCTGGATCGCCCCTCGTACTCTCTCCAAGAAAGGCCCCAGGTCCTCTAGCGGTCGCCTGGTCATGCTCGCAAGCCCAAATGCCACGCTGATCCTCCCTAGAAGGATCACCGTCATGGGCCTCCATGTGCAGATGAATCTCGAGCCGAGTGATCTCCCCATCTCATGTCTGTAGTCCCTTTCCTCCTGGCTAATGATGGGTGCCCCGTCCACTGGGAAGCCCCTCAGGTAGGCAATGTCTTCAAGCGTGGGGATCATGTAGCCCTACAACATGACGAAGGTGCAGCAGCTATCCTCCCATCACTCCTGAAGCGCCTTCAAGAAAGTGGCATCTACTGGGAGCAGTGTGATCTTGAAGAAAGGGGCGAACCCAAGCCGATCCACTTTCCATCTCTGCTAATGTGGGAGCGAGTGATACCATGCCCATACCATGTCCCAGGACACCCAGGCTCGAATACGTCGAGGGCCCTACAAAAACACAACAAAAAAACAAAATTTTAATCATTGTAGGATAAACCTACAAGGCTAAGTAGATAAAAAATCACTCGGCATGAGATGCCTGGGCGGCTGGACCCCTGGCCGTCTACTAGGCTGGACGACAAATGCGTTGGCTGCCTTTTTCCATCTGACCTAGGTTGAGTGTAGCCCCCACACAGTGCTATAAAAAACTCAAAATAAGTTTCAAATCTAAACTCATGGGCTCGTATACTAACCTGTGGGCAAGGTGCAGCCCTCGTATTGCTTGCTCCCTCATCCGGAGGGCCACCCTCACCATCGTCACCCGAGGCTTCAACCTCCCCCTCTGAGCCCGCCTCCTCTCCATCATAGTGGTTGGAGCCGCCTCCACCTCTACTCTACTCACTGCTAGAGGATTCCCCGAGCCCTCATCCACCGCTTGAGATGGTGGACTAACCGACGTTCCCTCAGAGGATCCCTCCATCTCTGTGTCGCTCAAGCTCGTCCCGGGGTCTTCCCGAGTGATTACGGCTCTCCGCGGCCCCATCTCACTAAGGAATGGTGAAGGAAGGTTGAGATTTGGTCGAGGAAGGAAAAGGAAGAGAGTGGGGTGACAATGGTGTCTTTACATTCGAATGGGATGTGGCAGGCTGGTTTGAACTCCGGGTCCCTTTTATAGGCTCGCCACCCTGGGTGGCCAAATCGTTGGTCGGCCACCTGTGTCCAAAACGGTCATGATTCTGGCCGCCTTCCCCCTTGGACAGCCTTGACTCTGGTCGCTTCCTTCCCGTGTTGCAACTTTTCCAGAAAGGCTATTAGGCCTTTGTCCCACTTGAGGAAAACTCAAAAAGAAACAAAATAAAAGGAGAAAAAGAAACAAAACAAGAAAAAATAAAAATACTTGTATTTCATCTAATTCAAGTCATTGCTTACTCGGGTACAAAGGAGGCATTCATGCTCAAGTCTGGCACCTCATGAAAAATTCATTCACTATCGAACGAATCTCTTTTAAATAGCCTACATATGCAATTAATTCCTCCCTATTTTCCCCCACGTCCAGTTGTGCTCTCGATGAAACAACATGATGCCCTTTAGCTCAGCTGATCTTCTTGAGTTCCTTTTCATCTTCCTCGATTCCCATAAGGTGCTTGATAATTAAAGCATCATTCAAGGTAGGACTCGGAACCCGTCTGGGCATTCCCACCTGGCGATGGCAATGGTGAGCCTGGTACAACACAAGGTCTTGGGCCCCAACTAACCATAGCTCTCGACCTGGAGAGTCACGGACCCAAAACTCTAGGTGCCGGTGCATCATTGGAACGAAAACAAAATGCTCCTCGGGTAGAAAATTCAGATAGTATCGCCATTTGTCTCTGGTCTTTAGATTTGATGTCAGGCATTTCACTTGATTCTTAGGACCAAAGATGGCCCTAGCTGGATATAGAGCACTCTTCTCAAGATACGAGAGGCCGTAGTCACCATGTCGTCAAAGTTGAAGCACAGATGTACCCCCATCCACAACTGTAGTAGGTAGAGGCTCCCCATTGCACTATCTCCCATACTCATATAAGTTAGCTCATAGTATAAGTGAGCTAGCACTGCCTGGGAGAGGGAATATCCTCACCACATGATGGATAGTGGCCCTACGCTCTCTCGTATCAGCACATCCCCTGACGTTGGGACAAAGCAGTGCCTCAAAGAGGCATAGAGTCAATCCCTGCATCAACCTCCTGGCACTAGTCGATCTGTTCTTGATCTGGTTCGATAACCACCGATCTAGGTGGTCCACTAGGATCCATGGTTGATTAGTCATCTGACAAACTTCTCGTTTGTCGCGCACGATGTTGGCTAAGATCTCCTCCCACGGAGGGAGGTCCAATAGATCTCTCACGTCCATGTCGCTCCACTGAAAGAGGAAGTTGATTTCCTTCAACAACATTGAAACTTCAAACTCTGGGAATACGAAGGTGTGGGTCCTCAGATGCCATAGTTCCTGGAGCGCGCCGAGTGTTTCCCAATTCCACTTCATGCTGTTTAGTCGCTTTGCCATGACGACTAGGTGCATTAGGTGCCACTGATGCATGAACATTCTCATGTCGTGTGTAATGGCTCCCATTAGGTCCGAGAGCTGTAAGGAATTGCATCAAAATGTAGCAGAAATAAACGATTCTAATGGATATCGGTGCTAGGATTGAAATCAAAATGAGAAACCTAGATAGGGAAAGAGATTTTTCACCTTTGCGGGCTTGTGAATGTTTCGTGCGGATCGATGGGATATTAATTGCACAAGCGCATGATCTATATAAGTATCCACACGAGTGTTGACACCCATTTTCAGCTTACAAGTCAAGCCTTTCCCTTATTCATATATATGATGTCCCGAATTACCCATTGTTTTGGACTCTTCCTTGATCATATTTTGAGCTCATTCTTGATCATTTTTTGGCCCATTAAGCCCTGGAGGCCTTTTCCCATGATTTTACTTTTTTTGCTTATTTTCATGATCACGGTCAGTCGACCGCCCGCGGTCATTCCTGGTCACGGTCGGCCGATAGACCGCGTTATCAGAGAGTGCCCCAGTTCAACCCGAACTCTATATTCTCCAGTCGAGATCGACCTAGAGTCCTATTCTAAGGTCTCCACCCCTAATATTTCGTGCCAGATCGATTCCTAATCACCTTAGGGACCTTATCCCATCAATTTCCCATAGATTTATCTCCTTTTGAACTCCTTTTTTTGGGTTTATCCTCCAACTCCGACCTAGGGTTTCCAAGGGTCTATAAATACCTCCTCATGGCCAAGGGCTTCGAGGGAGGGTGTTTCTAAACTTGGGGCGAAGCCATGCTGCATTGCCAGCTCGCTTCTTCGACCTCTAATCACCAGGGAAGTACCACTCTCTCATCCTTCTTGTTCTAGGGTTCCTCGTTCTTTTATTAGTTTTTATATTCTCTTCACTACATGCATGCATGCACACTTCTATCATCTCTTCCTCTACTGCATTTTCTTTCTTATTTGAATCACTACACACACACCTATCTTTGTTCCCTTCTACAGGGGTTAAAAACCCACCCCCATGTATCAACCCTTCCTTTTGCATGTTTAACCTAATTGTGAGATCGATGCTTCACTTCCATAGATCTAATTGGGTTTTTGCTTCTGTTGACTTTGTTTTGCAGGCACATGTAGGCATAAACGTGAGGCCCTTACTTTCTAGCTGGTTGGAGAGCAAGGAGGAAAAGAATTCCAAAGTTTCCCGTGTTGTGTCCCTGGTGATTTTGATGATGTCAAACACTGTGACTCTTTAATGAGTCTCATAATGTTTTGATGATGTCAACTTTGTTTGGTGATGATAACTTTACATCCTTGAATGTGGTATAAAGATCAAGTCGATAGTCTTTCTGAAGTTTAGCAAGAATGCAGATATTCATTGAAATCTTTCAAGTTTAAAAAGCTCAAGATGTTATTTCCATGAAGACAAGTATTATTGAAGCCAGCAAGAGTCACTGGATATGTTTTGGAAATGCTGAAGTCAAGTTATAAGTCAAGGTGTTAGATATTTAGAAAAGCCAGAAGCATGAAGGTAGAGTCGACGTCGTGTTAGAGATAGAGTCGATGCAGCAGTGCATCTACAAAGAAACATGAAGATGGAGTCGACCCCTATTGTGTGGGAATGACGGATCTAGAGGGGAGGGGTGAATAGATCAGCCCCCTTTTTCTCAATAAACGCAACAGAATATAAAAGATGCTAACACACAGGAAGACCCACAAGCAGTAGAAGCAATGTAAGATATGTAAATGGCCTAAGCATGCATCTACCGCAGGACAACACACAAGCAAGCCACACAAAATAGGATTCTTAAGGTGGTTCGGACTCAACCCAGAGCCCTACGTCCACCCCTCACTCAACCGAGTGAGGCTTCCCTAGTGCAACTACACTAAACACGCTGACACACAGCTTACAGGTGCACAAAGCCAACCACAGAACAGAAACACCTTCTGTCTGTCTTCCTACAGTACTAGGTAGGGGCTGAAACCATAGACCAGAGAACCCTCTGTCTGTCTACCTACAACACCTTATAGGGACGGTTTAAGGAGCAATGGAAAAGGGTTCAAACTAAAAAAGAGATAACATAAAACAAAACCCAAACAGGAAATGGAATTCTCGAGTAGAACGAAAAATGGCCTTGTCTGGAATCTGGATGAGGGTCTACTCTTCTTCCATATGGAGTGCTTCCTAGGAGAGCAGGTTCTCCTTCACAGGAAGCTGGAGTTGATGCTGTCCTTCTCGCAAGATAAAGAGGGCAGGATGAAGACGTCTGGCTTCAGGCTTCAAGGTTACAGCTTGCTCGCTTCCCATTCAATAGCTTGGCCTTCGTAGCTTGGGTACCCTTCACCAAAGCCTCTCCTTGCTGCAACTAGCTCTTCCTTTGCACAGACCCCACCTTTCCAACAGCTTTCTTCGACCTTCGCAAGCAGCTCCACGGGCTCCTCTCTTTCTTATAGGATGAAGACGACGAGTGCAAGATGGAGGCTTTGCACTTCAGGCTTTCGAGTCTGCAACAGCTAGCCTCACACAGTTCTTCTCCTTCTTCTCTTCTTCTTCCCATCTCAACCTCTCTTTTTCAAACTGGCCTCCTCTTGGTTTTTCTCTTGTCTTCAGCCTGAGTTCGATTGCTAGCCTCTTCTATGCTACAAGCTCCATAGAAAATGTCTCCCACGCGCTGCCATTTTGTTCCAGACAATCTTCTCTTTTTGCATGAGAAGTACAGGATAGGTAGCCCTTGATTTGGTAGGAAACCATCTGGATCATCCATCACGATAGAGGACTTCCAGATCCTGAGCAAGGTGGCCACTGATTGGTCCAGAAGTGATAAGGTATTTTGAGTTCCTATTGGCTGGCCAATCATCTTCGTCCGATACACAGTAGGTACAAGACTTTCTCCTCAAGGTATGACCCCTTTTCAGATGGAGACACCTTCTAGGTGATTTGCCATTTAGTTAGAAAGTAAGAATCTTTTCAACCAACTAGTCTTCCAGAACCTTGTTCCTTCGTTTCAATGATTTCGAATGGGACTATTAGGCTCAAATTCCTCTTTCGTGCAAGTACGAAAAGGATGCTTACGGAAATCACGTTGAGTGCGTTGATGCAGCGGAGGTGTAGCGTCGACACATCCTTCTTCTCACCGGCCACTCCTGCTGCTGGAGCCGTTGCTACATTGATGCAGTTGTTCCGCTGCGTTGACGCTAGCTTCATCTTCTAACAATCTTCATGGAGCTGCATCGATGCAGGGGATCGTTGCATCGACGCACCTTCTTCAAAGACAAAGGACCCTTACCAGCTTCAAAGAGGCTGCGTCGATGCAGCCTTCTAGCTTCAGCACAAATACGTCGAGGCAGCCTTCTGGCTTCAGCACAGCTGCGTCGAGGCACCTTCTAGCTACATTAGAAATGCCATCATCAACAATATGTATGACTCATAGTGTTAACATCATTAAAACATAGGGACACAACATTCTCCTCCTTTTTGATGATGGCAACATTATGAGTCATTATGATCAACATGACTCAACATAACTCACAAACTACTCTCCCCCTTTGACAACATCAAAATTGATAGTTTGAAAGCGTATAGGAATGGGGATACTGGTTGTGGGGGAAAGCTTGGTGATAAGTGTATAGCGATCATGAAAAAAAATCATCAGAATTAAAAGACAATCTGAAACATTATTCATGAAGCAAGCTTGTAGTTTTCAGATTCTTCTGTAACAAGAACTCCCATGATTGAGCTTTAATTGTCTGCTTGGTTTAAGAGTAATAAAAGTAGAGTTTATCAATGAAGCTTTTTGAAGCATTTTGCATTTAGTTTTAATAGAAATAAACCAAGTCTACAAAACTATATCCATGTTTAACTCCGCTTACCTTACTCAACCAAAATCAGTGACTCCCCTGGGAGTAACTACTGACTAGTATTGAAGTTAAACAAAATGAACATATCTGAGTTTACCTCAGGATTACAGCATTATGTCTGACCTTTGGTCATGTTCAGATTTTTTTTCTTTTTGGCTCACTAATTTTTAAGAACAGTTAAGTTTAGTCCACACCCTTTTTACATAAGGGTGAACGTTGATTAAACACCAGCACCCCTAGTTACTCAATGAGACTAACTATTTTACCTCATTTTGAACAGAGTTAGCAATAGCACTTCATGACTATGTCCATTCCATTTCTTTTATGAAGGGCTTAGTTTCTCAGTGAACACATAGCCATTGCTCTGCATTGAGCATTGATATATTGTTTGACATGTGCTGTCCTTTGGAAATTTTCAGACTATTCTATGTTTAAGGACAATACTATTTCAAAGTTGCTCAACCAAGGTTGCTAGTGACCTTAAATTTTTAGATTCTAGGAGATTGCACAAGGACACAACATTTTGTAAGAAGTGGTTGAGGTCTATTAAATTCAAAATACAAATTGTTCCATGGAGTTTATCTTCTAAACTCTCGTAATGCATTAGACTTAAACCAATAGATTTATTCATGGATAATCAGAGAGCCTAATTAACAGAGGATGTTGGATATGACATGAACAAGCATTCATCAAAGATTTTCAAATAAGTCTCAAGATATGATGTGCAAGTAGGTATCAGATGTATGTAATGACCCCCCTCACTAAATGCAACTGATGCATGAGGGAAATGCAAATCAAAATATGAGACACTTACTCTCCCTATCTAAGTGCTCCTCAATGCAACATTGGCCATTGGTACTTGGTGGAGGAATGACCTCACACATAGTGCATGCTTCCTGACAGGCATAACCTGCCTTTCTACAATACACCATTTTATATACCATAGTCATGCATGAAAATGCATTTAACTAGTTGCAGTACTATGCAATATAAACTATGATCACTCAGATTATTCAAAAGAAAGCAGACTGATATGTGCAGAACAAAATCAAATATGCATGAGATTTATTCATTGTAGTTCAAGAACAGTCAAACTCCCCCTGAAGTTAATTATTATCAAAATATTCATCAATTCAACAGATTATTTCAAAAAATAGGCACTCTTTAGTCATTATGTTAGAAAAATAGTGAGAGAGTTAATCAAACAGCTCAAACCTGATTTGATTGAGGTCAACATAGACCAAACTCCCTTCTTAGAGTTGAGAACTTGTCATTGCACAATGGCTTGGTGAAAATATCTGCAACATGATTTTTTGATTAGACAAAATGTAGCTCAAAGTTTTTCTTAAAAACTTCATCTCTAATGAAGTGATGCCTTATGTCTATGTGCTTCGTCCTAGAGTGCAGGACTGGATTTTTGGCAAGATTGATAACGCTTGTGTTGTCACACAAAATCGGGGCACATCCAAGATCTACTAGGTAGTCTTGGAGATGGTGTTTAATTAATCCACAACACTTGGTTGCCACAACTCCCTACAGCAACATATTCTACTTCTACAGTAGAGAGGGCAACCGAGTGGTGTTTCTTAGAGGCCCAAGAGACTAAACACCCACCCAGAAATTGGCAATAGCCACTAATGCTCTTGCGATCTAGCTTGCATCCTGCATAGTCAGCATCTGAATAAGCAATGAGAGAAAATTCACAAGATGCTGGATACCAGAATCCCAAGTCTTGAGTGCCAGCAAGGTATCTAAAGATACGCTTGACAACAGTCGAGTGAGATTCTCTAGGACTAGCTTGAAATCTAGCACAAAGTCAAACACTAAAGTGGATGTCTGGTCTAAATGCAGTTAAATAGAGTAGTGAACTAATCATACCTCTATAATTCTTTGCATCCACCATTTTACCTTTCTCATCTACATCCAATGATGCAGTTGTTCCCATAGGAGTTGCAATTGTTTTAAAATTTATCATGTCAAATCTTTTCAGCAGCTCCTTGACATATTTGGCTTGACTTATGAAGCATCCTTCATCACTTTGACTGATCTGCAAGCCAAGGAAAAATTAAAGCTCACCCATTAAGCTCATCTCAAACTTACTAGTCATAAGATCAGCAAAATCCTCACACATTTTGGGCTTTGTAGAGCCAAACACAATATCATCAACATAAATCTGAACTAACAAGATATCCTTACCTTATCTTTTTGTGAAGAGTGTTTGGTCTACATTACCTCTAGTGTACCCTTTTTCAGTGAGGAATGAGCTTAGCCTATCATACCAAGCTCTGGGTGCTTGCTTCAAGCCATAGAGAGCCTTGTCCAACTTATACACATAATCCACATGATGAGAGCATTCAAAACTGGGGGGTTGTTCAACATAAACATCTTCTTTTATTAGTCCATTTAAAAATACACTTTTTACATCTATTTGTTGTAATTTGATTTTATGTGCATAAGCAAAAGCAAGTAAAATTCTAATTACTTCTAGTCTGGCTACAGGGGCAAAAGACTCTTCAAAATTAATTCTAAATTCTTGATTGTAACCCTGAGCCACTAATCTAGCTTTATTCCTGATTATTGTTCCATTTGCACCGAGTTTGTTCCTAAATACCCAGTTGGTACCTATGACAGATTTTGTTGAGGGTCTAGGAACAAGATGCCACACACTATTTCTTTCAAACTGGTTTAATTCATCTTGCATGAAATTTATCCAGTTTTCATCTTTTAAGGCTTCTTCAATATTCTTAGGTTCAATTTAAGAGATAAGAGCAAGTTGTTCTAATTCTTCAACAATTCTGAAATGTGACCTTGTTCTATGTGGATCATGTAGGCTACCAATGATATTCTCTAGATGATGGTCTTTAAGCACTCTAATATCAATAGGATTGTTACCTTCACCGGTAGCCATGACCCTTGTATTGCTTGATTCTCCCGGGTCACCATTTCCTTTTGTCTCCTCATGTGGAAGATCATCTTTTTTTTGGAGCCAAGGAACTCCTCATCATCATCTTTCCTGCAAGATTTGTCATCATTAGTTTCATCAAATGTGACATGGGGTGACTCTTCCATGGTTAAACTTTTGAGATTAAAGATTCAATAAGCCCTCGACCTATAAGAATATCCAAGAAATATGCCTTCATCACTCTTGGGCTCAAATTTGTCTAAATCTCTTTTATCATTATTATGAACAAAACACTTTGAACCAAATACTTTCATGTGAGAGAGAGATGGCTTTTTACCTTTGAACAACTCATAAAGAGTCATTTTAGTGAATGGCCTTACCATTGAGCGGTTGATGATGTAACAAGCAGTGTTTATCGCTTCTGCCCAAAACCTCCTTGGTAGTTGCTTTTCAGACAGCATAGTTCTAGCCATTTCTATGAGTGTTCAGTTTCTCCTTTCAACCACCCCATTTTGTTCAGGGGTTCCTGGTGATGAAAATCTATGATTTATTCCTTCAGCACTGCAAAGATTATCAAAATCAGCATTGTCGAATTCACCACCATAATCTGAAAGTATGTTGGAAATTTTGAACTCACCATCTTGCTTCACCTTCATATGGAGTGCCTGAAACTCATCAAAATCATCATTTTATATGTGGGGAAGAACACCCATGTGAACCTAGAGAAATCATCCACTAGGACATAGCCATATCTATTACCACTTAAGCTAGCAGTTCTTGTTGGACCAAACAAGTCCATGTGGATTAGTTCAAGTAGTTTAGATGCTAGACTTTCAGTTTGACTTTTGAATGATTTTCTGGTTTGTTTTCCTAGGGTGCATGCCTCACAGATTGATGCGGACACACGCCGCAATACACGCCGGTGGATGAGGACACGCTGGGGCCCGGTTAGCTGGCGGAGGACGTGGACATGTGATCGAGCTACTCACTTGTCTTATTTCTTGCTTTAAAGCCTTATTGGGCCCTTTGTAGTCCTTTCATGGATAATTATCCCTTTTATCTTTATTGGACCTCATGTGGGGAATGGGCTAGAGTTAATGGGTTTTGGGCCTTAAGGGGCTTCAATGTGGACAAGACAAGGGGTTTAGTGGCTATGTGTGAAAGGGGCTAACAGAATGGAGGCATGGAAAGGGACTTCCCCCTTCTTGGTCCAAGAGGGATGCTGCCACCTACGTAGCTTGACTCCCATCCCTCCCATTTTCAAAGGAAGGAAACTTCCTCCCCCTCCCCCTTGGTCTCCCTCCTCCACCTAAGTCAAGGGGTTGCACCCCCTCTCCCTCCCCTCTCTCCCACGCAATTTCCAGCCTCCCACTCCCTGCCATTCTCTATATAAGCCTATGTATAGTGCTATTTGATATGTTAATGAAGAATTTGTGAGAAGAGATTGAGTTAAGAGAGAGATTCTCTTCCCCTCTTGGTGTGATGCCCTTGATCAAAATCCTATGACGGGATTGTTATAGCATGTGACTCGGCCCCCTTATCCTCCCTATCCTCTTCGTATCTAGTTCCGAGAAACTTCTCAGTGAAGCTTCTGCAAGTCAGGAAGAAGTTGGCTCTGGTTTCGCATCGATCAGAGCTCTGGATTGTCGGCAACAATTCATCTCGTGAAGTCGCGCAAGTCTACCCGAGCCTGCTGTCCAGATCTTCAAGTTCCTGATCCCAAATTTCTATGGATTGACTCCCAAGCTCTATGGATCTGAAATCCTGATGGGTTGTAGGATTTTTTGTCCTCTTCATGTTGCCGCTAAGATTGTGTCTTTCTGAGATCGGTGCTGGCCGTAGCGGAGATTCTTATGGGACTCCGCTGACCACCCTGTGCAGATCTGACCCAGAAGAAGAGGCAACTTCCAGAAGCTACCCCGCCCTCCTCTTTGCCGATCTGACCAAACCCCTTGGTCAGATCCTTCCTCTAGACGTCTCCGACGATCTGCAACAAACGGAGCCTCGTTCCGACACTGGGAACTATTTTTCCAGTAATTATTTGTCTTCATATGCAATTTTGTATGTGCAGAACCTGAGGCTGAGAACAGTCGCTGCTGTGCCCAGATCTGGGAGGATCTGATCGCGCCCTTCGGAGCAGAGAATCTTCATCCTGTCGTTGATGTTCTCCAACAAACGGCACTCCGATCGGACGTCGGATCTTGGTGTACCAGCCTTCGCAAGTTTCCTGCGCAGGGTGACCAGCGCGGGCAGAACCAGACGGTGGCCGATCTTCGCCTACCGATCGACTTCAGCTCGTCTCCTCGCCTCCTGCGAGTGCGGCCCATCAACCCGGATTCTAGCAACCTCAAATTGATGTTTGTAGCCCTTTACCTCCCTGCGTGGAGTGGGCGCTAGGTTCTGAAGTTGTACGGTTATTAATTATGTGTATTGTAGGTTCTGAAGTTGTCAAGAAAATTTCTGATGTATAGCCATGTGTTTACCTTTTTGCTGGCCCGTTGCCACTTTTTGTTAGGCTTTGGCCCTCTTCTTGTACTTGGTTTCATATATCAATAAAAGCAGCACTTAGTGTTCTTTAGGTGGAGTGGGTCCATTCTCTTCCTCTGGAAGGGGGTGCACTCTCCCTATTAACACTAGGTGACTCGTATTTTACAAAAAAAAAAAAATTGGGGTTGTCAGATTCGGCCGGGATTTCTTCCCTACGCGCTAGTCGTGGAGGTACGCGCCTCGTTCTACACTCACATTGATTATTTAGTATATTTTCTATCATGCTACGTTTGTGAGAATAGGGCTGATAGCTAGTTTCAAATCACCGTGGTTGTGAGCTGTGAGCGCCTGTTCCATAAGCCCAATCGAGCACCGAGCCCGAACTGGAAACCCCTAGGCGACAGTGGTTTCTTAACCGCTGAGATCCCACGTTTCCATCGCAAGGGATGATCACCGGGATAGTTAGAGTTCTTGTTGAGAGACGTCTCCACCCGGAGAACGCCACGGTAGTCAACCGCTAGGCTTCCCTTAGTGTGCTAGTGCTGGCCACACTTCGAGTCGATCGTACGTCTTAGCCCGGTCGCGTCACCCGTCCCGCATCACAGATTTTATTATTCTATTTGAAAGAGAGTTCAGACAAACTTTTTACCATTAAATGTTTCAAAAGTTTATGTAAGACATTATAGCTAGTATGTCCTAGTCTACGATGCCATAAACATGCAAGACCAGATTTTGGTGCAGCAAGACAAAGATTTAAGTGGGCTGGATCATCTAAGTCAATCATATACACATTGTTGACTCTTTTACCAATTTTTTTTGTTTCTTTAGAATTTGGTTCCAAAATTTTGCATTCAGAAGAGTCAAACACTACTCTATGTCCTTTATCACACAATTGACTTATGCTCAAAAGATTATATTCCAGACCTTCAACTAACAAAACATTTTCAATAGAATTGGAGGGGTTCTTACCAACTTTACCAGAACCAATGATTTTTCCTTTATTGTTCCCTCCAAAGGTTACATGCCCGGCTTCTTTATCCACCAAGAGATCGAATTTTATTCTGTCCCCAGTCATGTGTCTTGAGCAGCCACTATCCCGGTACCATCGATTATGCACGGCTGCAAGTCACTCGTACAAAAGGAATTAAGTAACAATGTTTGGAACCCAAGGATAATTGGGTTCTAATAAACCATTCATTTTAGCAAAGCAAGATAAAACAGATTTAGGAAACCAAATTTTCATCACTTTTTTTATTTCCTTGCTTGATGGGGAGTTTCTTTCTTTGATTTCTGTATTCATTTTTCTTTTCTGTTTAGGAACCTTGTTACCCTTTGATTTTTGATGGAAGTTTGAGAAGGGTTATTTCTAGTTCCTATAGTTTGTCCTCGGTTGATAGAAATTGTGGTGGTTCATAGGGTAATAGGTTGGGCCAGGTCTATAAGTATTAGGACTGTATGTGAATGACATATAGTAAGGCCAACCATATGACTGCATCGACCTGTCTACCTGACTACGTTGACTTGTTCCCTAAAAACCATAGTTATAACTGCTTTTGTTTGAAGGCTGCATCGACCTCCTGTAATCTGTGCATTGATGCATAGATGAGTTTTTACCCGCCTGACTATATGATGAGCAGGGATGCCTTGACCCTTGCTAAGGATGGTGTAGACCTTTACTCCCTTTCTGACCACTTCTCGCCTTGGTGTAGGCTGGCTTGGATTTAGATTTTTGGTGTTATGGCTGGGATTTTTGAGGAGATTTTTTGAGAATTTCAGGGTTTTTCTTCACAGGTTCTCCCACCTTTTCTTTTCCTTTGTTTTGAGCAGGTTTAGGGTTGGAACTTGAAGCACCTGCAGAGGATACAAAAGTGATAGTTTTTAAACCAATTTGCTTTTTATTTGTGGGATTAAAACCCAAACCTTCCTTGTTGTAACTCATTTTTGTACCTAGCAATGCATCTAGGTTTTTCCTGTCATCTACCAACTTTTCTAAAGATTGTTGTTTATCATTTAATTCTATTTGCAGGTTTTCAACATTTTCAAGAAGTTGAGAATTGACTTGTTTGACAGCTTCATATTTCTCAATACTCAGTTTGCTATCACTTTCATAACTTTGCACTTTAAGTTTCAAGCTGTCAATTTCATTTTTTAAGTCTTCATTTTCAACCTCTTAAGTCAGCCATTTCTTTTCTTCCATTTTCCAAATTTTTAATTTCTTTCTTTAAATCTTCAATTTCAGATTCCAGGGAGACAATTTTATCATTCATGCTATGATCATGCACAATTGAGTTGATTTTCTTTTTCAGTGCTTTGTTTTCCTTTTTGTACATGTCATACTTATCCATTAGCTCAATATAGGCTTCTTCTCAATCACTAGCAGAAAAATGCTCAAAAGGAGAATGTACCTCAGATTCTTCATCCTCATTTGCCATAAGGCAAATGTCTTCAGCTTCATCCTCTGAGAAACTTGTTCCATCCTCCTCTTCTTCTTCATCACTCCATGTACATACCATAGCTTTGTTCTTCTTTTTCCCTTTCCATTTGTGGAACTTTTCTTCACTCTTTCAGGGCACTCAGTTCTGATATGCCCTGGTTTGTTGCAAGAATAACAAACAACTCTGTCAGTTTTCTTTAAATTTTTAGGTTTAGATTTGAAAGCTTTCTTTACATGCGGCTTCGATTTTCTGAAGCCTTTACCTTCTGCTTTTAAAAACTTTCTAAACTTACGAGTGAGCATTGCCACTTGATCTTCATCTTGCTCACTACAAGAAGTCTCACCTTCCTCAGAAGTAGCTTGAGTGCTAGGTCTAGCCTTTAGAGCCAGAGGCTTTTTCTTACTTACCTCATCCTCCCTGTTCTTCAAGTTTATCTCATAGGTCATAAGGGACCCTATGAGTTTATCCACCTTGGTTGTTGAGAGATCTTTTGACTCTTCTACAACAATTGCCTTTGTGTGCCAGGTCGGGGTTAGTGACCTTAGAATTTTTCTCACTATGTCCTGCTCTGAATAAGTCTTTCCTAAATCAGTCAGACTGTTAGTGAGCAGAGATAGTCGAGTATACATATCTGAAATAGATTCTTCAGGCTTCATCCTAAACATTTCATATTCAGTAAAGACTAGGTTGGCCTTAGTCTCACATACCTAAGCTGTGCCTTCATAAATTACATTTAATATGTCCCACATCTCTTTGGCAGTGGTACATGTAGACACTCTTGAGAACTCCACCGGATGTAGAGAGCACTGCATTATGTGCTTGGCACCCCAATTGACTGTAGACTTTTTTATTTTTTCACGGGTCCAAGTCTCTTCATCCTCAGGTAGCTCGTAGGGACCTTTGCTCACCACTCACCAGATCTCATGGTCTTGTGCTCGGATGAACACCTGAATGCAATTTTTCCAATAAGGATAGTTAGATCCCGTAAAGAAATGTGGCCTATTAATAGAACGACCCTCAGGTGTCTGATCCTTTGTTGCCATTCCACCATTTCTCTCAAGGTCGTTAGACCTTTGCATGAGAGATTGGCTCTAATACCACGTGTTGTGTGGGAATGGCGGATCTAGAGGGGAGGGGTGAATAGATCAGCCCCCTTTTTCGCAATAAATGAATCGGAATATAAAAGATGCTAACACACAGGAAGACCCACAAGTAGTAGAAGTAATGTAAGATATGTAAACGGCCTAAGCATGCATCTACCACAAGATAAACACACAAGCAATGAAGTCCCACGATCAATGACACCCAAGAGGGGGTGAATTGGGTTATTACAAAGTTTAAGAAACTTTTGTCGATTTAAACAGATATGATGAAACAACCCTTTAGAAACTTATATTTGTTGTATTATCAATTAGATCTATCAAGACCTATCACTCACAGTAGATCCTTGGTACTATGGGGGAGGTGTAAATCTGAAGATACTGCTCACGCACGGTGTTATCTTCCTGACAAGGTTAGCATTGTCAATCCGAACCCACCTTTTGATATACTAAAGATCTAATGTGAAAGTGATAAATTATGCTAGATCAAGATGAAGAGATACAAAAGAAATAATCTATGTGTGTGCTCGCAGAGAATGGGGACAGGAGCGAAGGATCAAACCACACAAGAGACAGAGATTTTTAGGTGGTTCAGATGCAACGATGGCAACCTATGTCCACCCCTCATGATTTGTGAGGATTCACACACTATCTTGTAAACGATTACAAGATCAAAACACACACACACACTCGTAAGGAGTTCAAAACTCCCACGAAGTTTCAAACGCACTGAAACACACACGAATCTAAAAGAAACTAGACACACACACACGGATCTGAGTAGATCCACACACACATGAATGTTTAGAGATTACAGAGAAAACACACTTGAAGCTTGAAGGATTTGGAAGGAGAAACACAAAAGAAAAATTTTGATTTAAGCTCCCCCTGAGTAGGTGATGCAAATTTTGGATGAAGCTTGAATCTCCACTTGATTTCCACTTGAATGGCTTCAGATTGATCTTGAAAAGCTCGGAGTTGGATGAAGAATCCCTGGACGGAGCACTGTTCATGCAGGTGTAGCAGTAGCCTTCTTTTTCTCCTTGGTAGCCTCCTTTGATCTCCCTTGAGTAATTAGGGTTTCTTGGCGCAAAGAGATGTTTTTATAACACTTGGGTGGTCAAGGGACAGGCCAAGACACAGATCCACAATTTCTGGCATGTCTGGAGGCTTTGGGATTAAAAAATCCTAAAGGGAAGGCTTGAACACGTTGAAGAGAACAAAGGCAACAATAGCTACCTCGAAGGGTTCGGTCAACCAAAAATTCCGGTCGGTCGACCGAACTCTGAGAAACCTGTAACTTTTTAACGCTGGGAGGATCGATCGACCGAACGGGTCCATCGGTCGACTGAACTCTGTAACATTTCAGAGTTCTGAACACTGGAAACTTTGGTCAACCGAAATGCCTTCATTGGTAGACCGAATTCTGCTTTGCCTGCAAAAACAACTCATTAGCCCAAGAGATCATATCCATATAATCAGGCCTTGGATTGAGCGTTGTTTACATTGATTTGAAGTCCATTTGAGCTCTTTTTATGCATTTTGAAGATGGTGAGCATTTGAGCATTGTTCATTACGAAAATTGGCCTAAAACGCGTACGATGCTCACTCTTGAGCAATTATGCACGGCACGAGACAGAAAGCACGTCTGGAGTTTTGTTATCATCAAAATCACCCGGAGAGACTCAACAATCTCCCTCTTTTTGATGATGACACAACTCTAGATCATTAAGTGCGTTGGCGTGCCTTTAAGCAAATTTGGAACTTTGAAATCAACGCATTGTATCCATGCAATTTCCCACACGGTTCTTGTATGAGGCGGAGTTTACACTCACATATAGTGAGGGATTGCAGATGGGCTGACCTGTCTTTCATCCAACACCATTTAAGATACATAGAACCGATTGGAGGATAGGCAAAACAAACGATCTGCAAGGCAATCAATCCATTTACAATAAACCATCCAGCAAGCCAATACCAAGTCGAGCCATTCATTCATATGTGCCAAAATCACATGAAAGAAATGAAAGTGAAGAAACCAACATTTATGTCCAATACCAAGTGCATCCCATTCATTTCATTTCAAGTTCATTACATGGTACAAGGACACTTGACAATGACAAATTACATTACAAATGCAAAGGGACTCATCTAAGACAAATGCAAAAAGACTCAACTAATTCAAATGACACCTTCCAAATGCACATTACAAACATTCATACAAGCATAGGGACATGCATGCATAAGCTATATAAACCTGCACTAACTACTTCTCCCCCTTTGTCATCATCAAAGAGGGGAAAGGGCACACGGAAAGTGGACCAAAAAGGAACTGCAGGACCCAAAAACAAGCACTAAAGAGATGAAACATAAGCTCCTTAGTTGTCAACTATAGGTGGCGGAGGATCTTGGCCAGGTTGATGGCCGTGGCCAGCATTAGCGAGATGGTGCATAATGGAGTTTAGAAGGTCATCCTGGGTTATCAAGTGGTGCTGAATGCTGACGAGAGAACGAGTGTTGCTTTGGAAGGCTTGGCGAGTGTCGTCATGGCTAGAAGTGAGAGTGGCCATGTTCTGAGTGATCGTAGCCAAGGAGTGGGAGAAGGTAGTCATCTGGCCTTGCATGGATTCAAGTAGATTATCAATAGAGGCAAAAGATGTATCAATGTTACTCCCAAAGGTTGAAAGTTGCTCCCCAAAAGTATCCACCTTAGTTTCTATGCTAGTGAGTCGCCTATCAACTCCCTCGAAGTCTGCCCAAGAGGGCTGTCCAGCACCTTGAGAGGAGGACTTCCCACGATAGAATTACGGTGGCAGAACCGGATCGAACTACTGTGGAAGAGGAGGAGGAAGTTGCTCCTCCGCTTGAACCAGAGGTGGGGCTTGCCCTTTATCCTGTTGCTGCTGTGGGTCTTGTTCCTCATCCTCTGGTTCATATTCTTCACCATAAACCATCACATCTATATGTAGTTCAACATCTAGACCCCAATAATAGCCAAAGTTTGTAAATAGCTTGTGTCTGTTGTATATATCACTCTGTCGTACTTGAATGAACCCTTCATTGACCAAGCTAACCCCGACATAAATGAACACTCCAGTTAACTGCGATGCATAAGGCAGAGATCTCCTGCGTTGAGTACGGCATGACCCTACTAAATTTGCCATAAGGCGACCCATGTTAATAGTCACCCCACTCATCATATGATAGAACAGAAACTTATGCACCTCTGTCACCTCATTTCTACTGTCGGCCTTGGGATAGATCAGTGTAGTGAACATATGATGCAGAATACGCTGCAAAGGGGGAAAATAGTTGGAGTTCAGCGTGATCAAATTGCTAACCCCATCCACATATTCACTGCAGGTCCTGAGGAGGAAGGTGTCCTCAATGGATCTATGACCAAAAGTCATATCAGTGCCCCTAGCAGACACTCCTAGGGCCCTCTCAAACAGTACTGAATTGACAGTAATCTCAACTCCCTTGACAATCGTATAGAGACGGTTATCCCGCATATTCAGGTTCCCATAAAATTCTTGGACAAGACTAGGGTAATACCTTGAATATCTTGAAGCAAAATCAACCCAACCATCCTGAAATTCAAAAATAGCTCCGATATCTGGGAAGATTTCAATCATCTCATCAAAATCAACCACACGGGGGTCGAGTATCGGCCGTGGGCGCATTGGTAGTGCCCGTGGAGGCGCGGCTGCTCACAATGGTGGAGGAACGAGATCCTCTCCTCCCCTGGAGCTATGCTCCCTCCTGGTAGACCTCCGAGGTTCTCAGAGAAAGCATCGTCTAGGCACCATCTAGACTCAAAAACTACGGTGGAAACCCTTAGAAGGCTAACCTCTTCCCTTGGGATTGAATGGAGACCGGATGACACACAAAGACGGTGAAAGAAGCTTCTCCACAAGCTAGAACCCGAAGAAGAACCTTTGAAGCCGTCCAAGCTGCTGCACAAGGGTTGTGTCGGAAGACGGTGAAGATCCCGATCTTATGCGGATGGAAGAAGGAGAGGGTTTTTGGGGTGGAAATGGGTGTTGGAGTGGTCTAGGGTTTGAGGAAATAGGTTGGAGAGTGAATGGGGGTGAAGGAATGAGTAAATGGGGAGTGGTAACCCCTTTAAAAGGAGTTAGGACGTGGGTTCGGCCGACCGATTTATCGTATTCAGTCGACCGAACCGGGTCGTCGGTCGACCGAAATGGTCGACCAACCCCAATTTTTATCATTTTTTTTGAACACATCTCCCCCCCTTTTTTGATTTCTTTTCTTTTGATTCATCCTTTTTTATTTCCTTTCTTTTGATTTATCCTCCTTTTTTTATTTCTTTTCTTTTGATTCATCCTCCCTTTTTTTGTTTTCCTTCTTCACTTGTCCCCCTTTTGTGTTTGTGAAGAGAATTATTAGTGATTCTTTTGAGACGACTTCTTTAGGAGTTTTTCTAAAACTCCCCCTTAGTAAATGCCTCTCATCCTCAAGTCTTAAGATCAACATTTATTTAGCAAAGAATTATAGGCCTTAGAACATTTCAAGGAAGGGCTATATGTATAAATATAATCAAGCATACAGGGGTGGTGTATTAACAAACAACCAGAAATATACACACAGGGTATGCATGTTTTTCTTATGCAATCTACCCTTTATGCACCTAACTTTTCTACCTATGCAAGACTCAGCCTTAATGCCGACTTAGGTATGTATGCTCTCATCGATACACATGCCAAGTTCCCTTTTGATTTTATTGAACTATTCTTGGTTTAGGGGTTTAGTAAAGATGTCAGCCAACTGATTGTGTGTGTCAATTAATTTCAATTCAAAGACCCCTTTTCCTACATGATCTCTCAGAAAATGATGCTAGATGTCAATGTGTTTGGTTCTAGAATGTTGAACTGGATTCTTAGACAAGTTGATTGCACTGGTATTATCACATAAAATTGGAACATATTTCATTTCAACATTCAAATGAAGCAATTAATTTTTGATCCAAAGTACTTGGGCTCCACAACTTCCGGCGGCTACATATTCAGCCTCGGCCATTGAGAGAGCTACTGAATGTTGTTTCTTGGAGGCACATGAGACTAGGCACCCACCAAGAAATTGACAGTACCCACTAGTACTTTTACGATCAACAATGCATCCAGCATAATCCACATCGGTGTATGCAATCAGATCAAATGAGCTACCGATGGGAAACCATAAGCCGAAGTCTACTGTTCCAATCAAATATCAAAAAATCCATTTAACAACCAATAAGTGAGACTCTTTAGGGCATGACTGAAAACGTGCACAGAGACATACGCTGTATTGAATGTCAGGACGACATGTTGTTAGGTACAGTAGTGATCCGATCATACCTCGAAACAGTGTGGAATCTACTGTTTTACCCTTTTCATCTTTGTCTAACTTCGTGGTTGTGGCCATCGGAGTTGACATTGGCTTTGCATCTTTCATGCCGTATTTCTTCGAGAGCTCCATGGTAAACTTGGCTTGGTCTATGAAGATTCCTTCGGATGTTTGCTTAACCTGTAATCCGAGAAAGAATGTTAGTTCACCCATTAAGCTCATTTCGAATTCACCCTGCATTATTTCTGTAAATTCATCACATAAGGCATTATTAGTAGCTCCAAAAATGATATCATCAACATACACTTAGACTACTAATATGTCTTTACCTGAATTTTTGTGAATAGGGTCTGATCAACCTTACCTATCTTGAATCTGTTTTCAAGCAAAAATGAGGTGAGCCTTTCATACCATGCCCTTGGTGCTTGCTTTAGTCCGTACAAGACTTTGTGCAGCTTGTACACATGTTGCGGATGTTTTGGGTCTTCAAAACCTGGAGGTTGTTCTACAAAAACATCCTCTTTGATGTACCCATTGAGAAAAATAGATTTAACATCCATTTGAAATAATTTGAAATTCAGTGAGCAAGCATAGGACAGGAGAATCCGGACTGCTTTTAATCTAGCAACCGGTGCAAATGACTCATCAAAATCAATACCCATCTCCTGGCTATACCCTTTGGCTACGAGCCGGGCTTTATTCCTAACAACCAATCTCGTGTCATTTAGTCTCTTTCTGAAAACCCAATGGCTTCCAATGACGGGATGATTTTTAGGACACGGCACAAGAGTCCACACCTCGTTTCTTTCGAACTAGTGTAACTCTTCATGCATAGCCTGGATCCAGGATTCATTTTGAAGAGCTTCATGGACATCCTTAGGCTCTTCTTGGGAGATAAAGGCCATCAAATCCTCTTCTTCTACTTGCCTTAGTGAAGATCTAGTTCTTACTCCATCTTTAGGATTACCAATAATATTTTCGACGGGGTGATCTTTCAAGATCGTTGAAGCTCTTGGCAAGTCGGGGTACTGCAGTTGTTATTCTAGAAGTGTTTCAAGTGACACATCTTCATTATCTTCATCTTTGCTGGAGGTTCCTTCCGTTGGTTCATCCTTAGCCTTAGATGATCCAGCATCACTTGGATTTTAGAAGCTTCATCTGCATCCACAATTGGAGTGAGTTGATTTATCAGTTTTGAATCAGATTCATCAAAGATAACATGAGGACTTTCTTCTGCAACTAAAGTCCTCTTATTAAATACTCTAAAAGCTCAAGAGTTTAATGCATAACCTAGGAAGATTCCTTTGTCAATTTTTCATCAAACTTACCTAGGTTGGTCTTACCATTGTTCAGGATGAAGCAAGGGCAACCAAAAGGTTTGAGGTAGGAGATATTTGTCTTCTTATCCTTGTAGAGCTCGTATGGGGTTTCTTTAAAATTGGCCTTACCATTGCCCTGTTGATGATGTAGCATGTTGTACTTACAGCCTCAGCCTAGAAGTATTTTGGTAGAGAGTTCTCACTTAACATGGTCCGTGCCATGTATCAAGGTCATGTTTTTCCTCTCCACTACTCCATTTTGTTGAGGCATCCTTGATGATGAGAAGTTATGTGTGTATCCCTGCTCCATGAAGAACCTACTGAAATCATGATTTTCAAACTCAGAACTATGATCACTTTGAATTGTGGTGATGAGATAGCCCTTATCATTATGGATTTTCCTGCAAAATACTTGAAACTCCATCAAGGCATCATTTTTATTGGCTAGAAGTAGTACCCACGTAAATCTGGAGTAATCATCAACAATCACAAATCCATATAATTTCCCTCCTAGGCTGGATGTCCTAGTCGAGCTAAAAAGATAGAGATGCAGCAGTTCTAAGGGTCGAGAGGTAGAAACAATATTCTTATTTTTGAAGGAAATGCGTGTTTGCTTGCCTTTTGTGCAAGTTTCACAGATTTTATCACTTTCAAATTTTAATGTTGACAATCCATTCACCAAATCATGTCTAGACAATTTGGAGATTACTCCAAAATTAGCATGACCTAGTCTTCGGTGCCATAGCCACGCATTTTCATGGTTGTTGGCTACCAAACACACATCATCACATGAAACATCGTCAAGATCAACGGTGTATACATTATTGTTCCTTTTTTCAATGAATTTTATTTCATTTGTGATTTTATTTATGACAAGGCAGTGAGTTTCATCAAAAATAATTTTAAATCCCTTGTCACACAATTGGCTTATGCTCAATAAGTTGTGATTCAAACCCTTCCCCAAAAGAACATTCTCAATTAAGGTTTCAGAATTCTTACCTATGTTGCCGATCCCGATGATTTTACCTTTATCCTTTCCTCCAAAGGCAACGTAGCCTCCTTCCTTGTCCTGTAGTGTAGAGAACACCTTCGTGTCCCCTGTCATATCCCTTGAGCAACCGCTGTCCAAATACCACTTACTCCCCCTAGCTTCAAGGCATATCTACAAGATACAAAATTCTCATCCAATTTATTTTCGTACCCAAACTAATTTGGGTTCATGAGAGTTAATCCAATTTTACGCATAACTCTTTTTGATCCAAATAGCATGATTTCTTTGAGTATCTTGTTTGAATCAACAATTTGCTATAACATGACCAAATCTACCGCAGTGATAGCAATTAACATTTGAAAACCTTCCTTGGAATTTGTGTGGTTTAGACTGGACATATTTTGGCTTGGTGTGTGAGCAAGATGCACAATTATTTTCTTTTTTATGAACATATGATGTTGTAATCTTGTGCTCAAAAGATTTTTTTGTTTTGGGGAATATACCCCAAACCTTCTTTCTGGAAGATAACTTTAACTCCCAACAAGTTATCGAGATTTTGTTTGCCTTTAACAAACCTAGAGAGGGTGAACTGCAAGTCACGCACTTCTTTGTTCAAGCTCACATTTTTATTTTCAAGTTCTGAAATTGAAGATGTCAGAACTTATTTTTCATTTTTTAAATGTTTAGAAATTTTTTCTACTTCAGACATTTTACATGATAACTCCTCTTTGACTTTTTCAATATCTGAAATTATTTGTAACAAGGTTTCTTTTTCTTCAGTTAGTTCAAACCATTCTTGTTCAAGTTTTTCAAACTTAACAGAAGAACCTTCATGTGTGAGATCTTCGATCTTTTTCTTGAGGGATTTGTTTTCAGATCTCATTTTTCTGTACTTAGTGTACAACTTTTCATACTCAGATTCTCATTGTTCATTTGAAATAACATCAGCGTCAAAGTTTACCTCAGTCGAGTCTTCTTCATGTGCCATAAGGCACAAGCTTTCCACGAGCTCTTGCAACTCCTCATCGGACTGTTCGTCCTCTTCGTCGCTCCATGTGGCGACCATGGCTTTGGGCTTCCTGAACTTCTCCTTCTTGAATTTTATTTTCAAGTCTGGGGACTCTTGTTATGACCGCCAATTGGGCACCGGCCCAATTGTGTATAATTCGGGCCCATGAACTCAACGAGCTAGAAATCTAGATAGATTATCGAAGGATACTTAGAAAATTCGTAACATAATGTACGGAGGTGAAAATTAGGTGAAACTAAAGCCCACGCAATGATCATTAGGTAGGGAACGACTTTGATGAAGAGTATAACTTCTGAAAAATGGGTCTAATAGTGGTTAAGAGAGAGTTGGCGATAATGGGTCAAAATAGTTACAGAAAAATGGTCACCCATTGAAATAACGATATCTTTGCCCAAAGCTAACCAAATGAGATGAAAATTGGCCCATTAGAAAGATTGGGCCCTAAACCCAAACTCTTATGTTGAGGTGGAAACTCAATTTGCATCAGAACCCAAGGTTCTGAGCCTTTTGCTGTCAGTTGCCACGAAGATGTGTGACTGTTGGGCGAATTTGCACGTAATTAATGGGAAAGTAATAACTTCATCTGTGATTAATTAAATGACCTGAAACTAAGGTCATGATTTCGAATGGGATGTTGGCTACAACTTCTATGTTGAACTCGAGGCCAAATAATGCCTAGATACTAGAGTTATACCCGAATTACCTCGGGCTACCGAAAGGTCACGTCTGGATTGAGGGAAAGTAAATGTTAATCTTCCAAAAATCATAACTCGTGATAAGGATAATGAAATTTTATGAAACTATGACCCAGAGTTAGATCAAGAAGTCATCTTAATTTCATATGAAGACATGCCAACCTAATTCCCAATAGAAGAGCACGCCCACTAGCATCTATGACCGGGTAGACGAAGGGTCACCCATGTTCAAACCCGAAGAGGTGCTTAGCATTACCTCTTCAAACTAGCGACCTTGGAGCTTGTTGAAGCCTTGAGGTTCGTGGGTAAATCATTGGGAGGCTTGAAAAACTATATAAGAAGGTGGGTTTCAAGGGTGGTAAACCTTTAGTAACCATTCCCATCAACCCTCCACCACCTTCTACCTTTCTTATGTGAGAAGAGAGTGAGGGGCCCCATCTCTTCGTGGGTGGACCATCCGGTTCGTGGGTGGATAATCTGGTGCGTGGGTGGTCGATCCGGCGCGTGGAGGACGATCCTACAGTGCCCCAGGGTCGAGGGGGGAAAAGCCTTAGGTGGATCTGGGGTGTGGATATCATCCCCGGATCGTCAGTTTAACATTTCGAAGGTAGGCACCTATCCTCAAGTCTTAGGGGTCAATGATGCATTAAAATGATTTCACAGTAGTTTCTGTATGCTAAAGAGGGGTTAAGGGTACGTGAGATTGACTATCATGTTATTTTCTAGTTTTTCCATCAAGATATGTGTTTTGTGAGGTTTTCTCAGAGTTTTTAACTGAAAATATAGGGTTGTGTCGACACTGCCAATGGGATGTGTCAACACTGCCCCTTTGAATCTGCTGGATGTGTCAACACTGCCAATGGAAGTGTCGACACTACCCTTTGAAAACTACTGGGTGGTGTCGACACTACCAATGGAATGTGTCAACACAGCCCCTTTGAATCTGCTGGATGTATAGACACTGCCAATGGAAGTGTCGACACTACCCTTTGAAAACTGTTGGATGGTGTTGACATTGCCAATGGGATGTGTCAACACTGCCCCTTTGAATCTGATGGATGTGTCGACACTGCCAATGGAAGTATCGACACTGCCCTTTGAAAATTGCTGGATGGTGTTGACACTGCCAATGCGATGTGTCAACATTGCCCCTTTGAATCTGCTGGATGTGTCGACACTGCCAATGGTAGTGTCGAAACTCTGAGAACTCTGGACCAACTTCTAGAAACTTAGAAAAATAGAGTTTTGAGAGGTCATTTTAATTCATAAAAATCTAAAAAATTAGAAATGATGGAAGACTATGTTAGTAACTCACTGTAAAAGTTTCAGGCTCACAAAAATTCTACACTTGTAGCTATGGTTCATCTTCTATGCATGTGTAAGGTTGACAGGTCGACACGGCCTTTTGATAGGTCGATAGCTTGGGGCTCTATCCCCAATTTCCAGAAACATGGAAAAAGAGACTTTTGAGAGGTCATTTTAATTCAGAAAAATCAGAAAAATTAAGAAATGGTAGAAGGCTAAATTAGTAACCCATTGTAAAAATTTCACGCTCACAGAAATTCTGCACTTGTGACTGTGATTTATTTTCTACGCATGTGTAACCTAGAAATAAACCTGCCCTCTTTTATACAGCAACATAATCATGCTCTTTTCCACATCAAGTAAGCTTATGTTGTGATTTGTCCACTTAAACCATTTGGAAGTATGCTTGTTATGATAAAGTATCATACTAATATTTGTAAAATGAGTATGAATGTGAATGCGAATACGATGTGAATGTTATGAATGGAAACAATAGCATTCTGTGAGATAGGACTTCGGTCCCTTTGTGGGACGGCCCTGGTTAAAATTCCTATGATTTGGCCGATTGTTCTGTGGGACGGCGATATGTAATGCCACAGAACGTTGTGGACCATAGGAATCTAGGTGAAATCTGATGACTCAAGCCGATTGTTCTGTGGGACGGCGAAACGTAACGCCACAGAACGCTGTGGGCCACAGGAGTCTAGGTGGGAGTTCGCTCTCGGGTCTCCGCAGTACTCTTTCATTTGTTCGTTTGTGTGTGGGCCTCCTGTGTTTGCAGCAGCTGTTCGGTTCCATGAATAACGTTAATTGAGTAACTCATGAAAATGTGATAATGTGTAACTGCCCCTTTCACCTCAGTTTTGATACATGCATGGGTATTGCATATGTTAGCTAATGAACATGTATTTTCTCGTATGAATTATTTTTAGCAAATGGGAATGAATGGATTATGATATTATCGACACTTGAAATATGCATGTGAATTGGTTATATAGATAAATGCGAGTTAACCCCGATTTGTTTAGGCTGCCTACTGAGCGTCACACTCACACCTTTGTGACACACGTTTTCAGTAGACCTAGTGAAGGAGGTCGAGGAGGAGGCTACAGCAGAGGAGTAGTGCTAGTTCATAGTTCGTCTGGGTATGCTATGGATGAATATCTCTCTTATATGTATGGGTATGCGGTGGTGAGCCTATGTGGACTCATGATTATTTTGGAACAATGGACATGTACTCTTCTTTGGAAATTATGAATGGTTGAAATGCTATTTACATTTCCTGTAATTGTGGTTTCTCTCTCTCATGTGAATGTATGCATGTCTATATATTTGTGATTCCGTGATACGTACTATGTAATGCTTCGAGGTCCGATGGAAAAAGAAAAAAATATATGCCCATAAATTGGGAATCGGATCTCGAGGCGTAACAGAGAGTAACTCATGAAAATGTGATAATGTGTAACTGCCCCTTTCACCGTAGTTTTGATACATGTATGGGTATCGTATATGTTAACTAATGAACATGTATTTTCTCGTATGGATTATTTTTAGCAAATGGGAATGAATGGATTATGATATTATCGACACTTGAAATATGCATGTGAATTGGTTATATATATAAATGCGAGTTAACTCTGATTTATTTAGGCTACCTACTAAGCGTCACACTCACCCCTTTGTGACACACGTTTTTAGGAGACCTAGTGAAGGAGGTCGAGAAGGAGGCTGCGGTCGAGGAGTAGTGCTAGTTCATAGTTCGTCTAGGTATACTACGGATAAATATCTCTCTTATATGTATGGGTATGGGGTGATGAGCCTGTGCGGACTCATGATTATTTTGGAACAATGGACATGTACTCTTCTTTGAAAATTATGAATGGTTGAAATGCTATTTACATTTCCTGCAATTGTGGTTTCTCTCTCTCATGCGAATGTATGCATGTCTATATATTTGTGCTTCCGCGATACGTACTATGTAATGCTTCGAGGTCCGATGGAAAAAGAAAAAAAATATATGCCCATAAATTGGGAATCGGACCTCAGGACGTAACAGAGTGGTACCAGAGCACGAGAGACAAACTATGGTTACAACCATTCCAATTGTCCAAGTAGTAGAAAAAGATATAGGCTAGAATGGGAAAAGGGTAGAGTATATTTAAAAAAACACCTCTCAATTAATAATTGTTTATTTCTTAGAGCTATGCCGCATAGAAGGCAAAGAGATCTTCCCCAGGCGGATGAGAGGGGTTCGGGGGTAGATGACCTAAATGGGATGAACGACGGGGCTGTCCATGCTTCGACTGTTGGCGGCAGACAAGTACCCAATGTAGGGGCTAATCTAGAGGTATTCATGCAGAGTTTCCAAGGGCTTATACAGGCCATGCAGCAACAGATGCTGCAGCAGCCCGCGCTCGCACGACGTCATGACTTACCGGCGCTTGACCGGTTCTTGAGAATGGCACCTCCTTATTTTAAGGGGGAGAGCCATCCAGAGGTGGCTGAGGCGTGGCTCAGCGAGATGGAGAAGAAATTCGGTGCGATGCGATGTCCCGAGGAGGAAAAAGGTGAATCTGGCAGCCTACATATTGCAAGATCAAGCCGACTTGTGGTGGAAGGCCAAGATGAGGACCACCTTCGCAGGGCACAAAGGAGAAATTCTATGGGAGGAATTCCTAGTGGCCTTCCGAGAAAAATACTTCCTCGAGTATGTGCGAGACGCTAAGGAGCAAGAGTTCTTGAGCCTCAAACAAGGAAGCATGTCAGTAGCAGACTATGAGGCCAGATTTTCCATTCTAGGCTAGTATGCCCCACACATATTCGATGAGGCACGTCGAAAGCTGAATAAAGTCGTCAACGGTCTGCGTAGCAACGTCCGACGTTATGTGGCTACCCAAGACCCTGACTCCTACACTATGGCACTGAGGCTTGCTCACCTGGCCGAGCAAGAGAATGCAAGGTAATAATCGAAACCATAAAAAAATTTAAGAGATATATAGAGTTAGGTTCTAATGGATACCCATGCGTAGGTTCACCGAGGAGCAGAAGAAGATGGGCAAAAGGCCTATGTAGGCAAGAGGGAGGCATGACACAGGGAAGGTGGCACGCCAGGAGCCAATACCGAGGGACAGACCGGGGGTTCCATTTTGTGTCCATTGTGGGTGCAACCACCCGGGACAAGAATGCTGGAGGACAAAAGGCAAGTGCTATGAATGAGGCGAGGACGGACATATTGCGAGGAATTGCCCCAAGAAGGCTCAGCTAAAGCCAATACCTCAGCAGGAGAAGATTCAATATAGAGGGTGAGTCTATGCATTGATGCAAGACGAGGTAGACAACACCCCTACCGTGGCTGAAAGTACACACTCCTTGTGGATAATATCAATGCAAAGGTCTTGTTCGACCCGGGGGCTACACACACATTCATATCCACTAGTTTTGCTAATCAACTGAAGAACATACCCCAAGCCACATTCTTCGAGGAAATGATAGTTAGCACACCAACCGGGAAACAAGTCCACACCAAGCTTGTGATCCCTACTATAGAAGTCAACATCAATGGGAGGATATTGCTAGGGGATGCATACATCCTAGATATGAACGAATTGGACCTCATTCTTGGAATGGATTGGTTAGACAGACACTGTGCTTTCTTAGACTACCGTCGGAAGAGAGTGATCTTTCAGAAGTCGGGAAAGGAGACATTCTTCTTCCAATGCCCGAAGAGCAAGTCGGGGAGAATGATGGTGTCAGCCATCAGGGCTTCCAAGCTGATTAGCAAGGGGTGTGGCTATTTCTTGGCTAGTGTGGTAATTGAAGAAGGCACCGTCAAGATTTTGGAAGACTTGGACGTGGTCCGAGAATTTCCTGATGTATTTCCCGAAGATTTACCGGGACTACCACCCGTTCGAGAGGCGGGTTTCTCTATTGAGCTGGTGCTGGGCACCACACCTATCTCCATTCCACCATACAGGATGGCTCTGGCAGAGCTTGCCGAACTCAGGAAGCAATTGCAGGAGGTGCTAGACAAATGCTTCATTAGGCCCAGTGTGTCTCCATGGGGAGCACCAGTCCTATTTGTGCGGAAGAAAGATGGGGCTAGGCAGCTATGCATTGATTACCGCAAGCTTAATCAGGTCACCATTAAGAACAAGTATCCTTTGTCGAGGATTGAAGAATTATTTGACCAACTGTCATCTGCCAAGGTCTTCTCCAAAATCGATCTGAGGACGGGTTATCATCAAATCAGAATCAAGCCTGAAGATGCGTCGAAGACGGCCTTTAGGACTCGATATGGTCACTATGAGTTCTTGGTAGTACCATTTGGGTTGACCAATGCACCGACTGTATTCATGGAACAGATGAATCATATCTTCCGCCCTTATCCTGATCAGTTTGTCGTGGTCTTTATAGATGACATGCTGATATATTCTGCCAGTCAGGAGGAGCATCGGCAGCACTTGAGAGTGGTTCTGCAGACCCTCAGGGAGAACAAATTCTGTGCCAAATTCAGCAAGTGTGAATTTTGGCTAGATCAGGTTATGTTTCTCGGACATGTTATATCCGAGAACGGCATATATGTGGACCGTAGCAAGGTTGAAGCAGTGACAAAGTGGGAAGCACCAAGAACAATCATGGAGATTAGAAGCTTCCTTGGTCTGGCTGGATACTATCGCTGATTCGTTGAAGGCTTCTCCACCATTGTAGCCCCCATGACCAAGTTAACCAAGAAAGGAGCGAAATTTATCTGGTCAAAAGAGTGTGAAGATAGTTTTCAGATACTCAAGAAAAAGTTGACTTCGGCCCCAATATTGGCACTCCCCCAAGGGAATGATGGCTTCACTGTTTATACAGATGCATCCAGGATCGGCCTCAGTTGTGTGCTAATGTAGAATGGCCGAGGGATCGCCTATGCCTCGAGACAGTTAAAGGACCACGAGAAGAACTACTCCACTCATGACCTGGAAATGGTAGCAGTGATCCACGCTTTGCGCATCTGGAGACACTATTGATATGGGGTTTTGTTTGAGGTCTTCACCGACCATCAGAGCCTCAAATATATATTCACTCAGAAGGAGCTCAATCTGAGGCAACGAAGATGGGTCAAACTATTGAAGGACTATAACTTCACCTTGAAGTATCATCCAGGCAAGGCGAATGTGGTGGCGGATGCTCTCAGCCATAAATTGATGGCGTTGAGCTTGCATCAAGAGTAGAATATGATGGAGGGAGTGATTCAATCATGACCCAAGAAAAGGTAGCAATTCGGTCTCTTGGCTGGGTTGTCAGCAAGACCTACATACTTAGATAGAATTGCTGAGGTGCAAAGGCAGGATATGGCATTGCAGAAACTACTGAGCAATGAGGACTTCCATGTGGGAATCGATGGGTTGATCATGTTCCAAGAAAGGATCTGTGTACCAGATGATGTGGAATTGAAAAGGGAGTTGATGCAGGAAGCTCACGGATCAAAGTTCTCCATCCATCCTGGTGTAGGTTCCGGGATTTTGGAGTGGGTTGATTTGGAGATGTGCCCTGCGTGGTTGTCTCCTCAACCTTCCTGGGCCTTGAGTACCTATAGAGGAACAAATTAAAGATTAAGTAATCATGATCGCCATAGGTGTTTACCTGAACCTCACAGGAATGATGATCGCGGGGAGATGTTAAAATATGGAGAAGGTAGGGCCCCTCTTCCTCGTCCTCGACCGGCCAAGGGCAAGGAGCCCTGCATAGTTCCTTGATGTTGAAGTCCTGTAAGCAGTGAAGCTCAAAGAAGAAAATAGAAGAAGACCATTAGTAACGGGGAAGTGCAGTATCTACTCTAATGAAAATTAATATAACGAGAATAGTGGCAGCGTAATTACTTGGGGTGGTGGGAAGGAGGGATGGTCGAGACTTTCGACCACCCACCTTCCCATTTGTTTTGGGGAAAGAAAAACCACTAAGTGTAGGAGCTAGTAAGATTATGATATATAGAATGTACTTACCAGGAAGCCATGATGCAAGAAGTAGAGGACGGTGGGTTCCAAAGTTCAAACCAGGATCGAGGATGAAGGAGGAAGGAGACTAGGCGCAACTCCCTCCTCACCGTCCAAGAGAACCTCCGCAGGCAAACTCCCTCCACCAAATCTCTCCACTCCCCGAGTTCCCAAAATGTCAAAAATTCCGCTCTCCCTCTGGAGATTGGTGGTTTTGTCATTGAGGTCAGAGTGCATGAAATCGTGGGAAAAATCGTGCAAAATAGGGGGGAGAACGTGCTCACGAACTGAGCCACGTTCTCTGACCAACTAAAAATAGGAGGGCGGCCATCTACTTGGCCTCCTTGAAGGGGAGGGCAGCCAGACTGATGGCCACCCAGCAGGGGAGGGCGGCTATCGACCCGGCCTCCCAAGATCAAGGGCGGCCAGCTCTCTGGCCGCCCAGACTATGGTCTTTGGGCCCCCTAAATAGACGAGGCCCAATAGCTCTATTGCTACGGGCTGGGCTTTAAAGCTTGGAACAATGATAAACTAGGTACAATAATTGTGCGTCATTCACACAAAGGTCCATTGGGGATCTGCGGGATGTCCGAAATTAGGCTTCTACAAATGCCCCTCCAGAACGCCCGTTTTGCAAGGGAGCCCGGCGGACTGATAAATGGGTGTTTCGGAAAAGAAACAAGCCTAATGAGGGCAACACGCTCAAAGAGATTCTTGAGCGGAAAATAGGCTTCACGCAGGGTCGCATGAGCATTAAGTAATCAAGTAAGTCATTGGCAAAGGAGAGGAAGGACAATTAATCTAAGAGGACTTGTATCTGCAGTCGCATGGGACCCCCTAGCATGGCGCTGCGGGACTTGAGGGGACGAACGCAATCCAGTGCTTAAGGAGATACAAGACATAAAACAAGGGTAAATAAAATGATCAGGATATGGGAATTTAATGACTCGTTGAATCATGAAATTCTCAAAACGATCTTGCATAAAACACATCTTCTGCTGGTCAAATCGGAGTGGAATCATGTAGACTCATTTGTGCAAACTTAGCAAAATTGAGGGACTTAAAAAATCAAATGCGAGGGCCAAAGGTCCACGGGTTGGTCAAAGCAATGCGGCTTCCTTACTTCTGCGTCATGGCTCCCAAGATGAAATGCATGTATTTTTTTGTCTTTTCATGCACATATATATATATATATATTTATATATATATATATATATATTGTTTTTCAAATGGGGCTAAAAGGGCCTATATGATGCATGCTGGGTTTAAAGTAAAAAGACCTATCTAATGCAAAGCCGGAGGGTTTATTTGCCTGCCTCTGAACCAATCAATCAAGAGTTCAAGAAGTCTGTCATCCCATGCTTGGCGACAGACGTGGTCCGGATCCCGATGGGGGTCCATCGTTCCACATTGTATTTATGCATAGTTGAGAATTCGGAAGTCCCTCATCCCGGGTTTAGGCAGCAGGCGGCCATCAAATAGCTTAAGGAGTATAAACTCTTCATGGTTTTTATTAAAGAGGAACTCAGAGTTTATATGCCCGAAGCTATTAGCCTCCGACGTTCTACCTATAATGCAAAGGTAGTGGGGCTGCATCGCCCTCTGGTCCCATAGTTGTGGAGATCTGCAGCTGCATTAACACATGTCCGTAAAGTTCATAAATGATAATAACAATGGAATAATAAGCATATTTCATTTAATGAACCTTTGGACCATACATAACAAGGATGCATCGTTCACAAGTGGGGGGATGAGAGCGGCCAGATCGCTGGCCTTCCCATGGTCTGGGCAACCGGACTTGTGGTCACCCAGATCTAGGATGGGTGGCCAGCGACTTGTCCACCCTCCTACTCTTATCCCAAAACAGGACGGGAGTCCTAGCCAGGTAGGACTCTTGGCCTACAAAAGGCCCCGCCGGGGCATTCCTACTCCATCATTAAACATCAACTTGAAGCTAGAGGAGCAGTTCTATGGAGGATATTGGGCATGGCGTCTTCTTCAACCCCGTCAGGAGGCCATGAACTTAGTGTTCTTTCCGATGTGCCCGGCCACTTGAGCAACCTTGTGAATTAGGGCAAGGTATGGTTTGTGTGACATAAATGCTATTTTTTGTATTTTTTGTATTTTTTTGTATTTGGCAGGATTTTGCCCGTTTATTGATTTTTTGTTTTACTTCTCTCTTCTTCTTTATAAATGGTGCAGCACGTGCCTACTTTTCCTGGGACAAGACACGCCCGTCGCTATGGCTGGCTCCATGATTTGATGGTGGCAATCACGCCCGCCATGAGGGCATTCATGCACTAATGGCATCTGATCCGACTGGTCATCATGGCGAAGCGCTTCAGCAGCATGAGGTGGAACTGGGAATCATTAGCAGCACTAATTGAGTTGTGGCATCCAGATACCCATACTTTTGTCTTCCCCGAGTTCGAGGCCTCAGTGCTGGTAGAAGAGCTGGATTTCATCCTCCAGTGGAGTGATTTGGAGGTGGGCGAGCTGATCGACCTTCCTCCCTGGGATGAGATCTTAGCAGAGATCGTGCGAGATAAGCGCGAAGTTCGCCGGATGACAGACCAGCAAGGGATCTTAGTCGACCGCCTAGCAGGTTGGCTCTTGGGTCATGTAAAAGACAAGACAGTGGAGGTAGATCGACTAATGCGTGGTGTAACATTGTGCTTGGGCGGGGCATTGCTCTTCCCTATGTCAGGTGACGTGCTGAGGCGAGAGTACGTGGGACCAATGACTCTCCTATGGACGGGACACTCTCTCTCCCAGGCGGTGCTGGCTCATATGTACTGCGGACTCACTCAGGTGAGCCTGGTGGCAGCACCATGGGGAGTCTCTACCTTCTGCAGATGTGGATGGAGATCCACTTGAGTTTTGACTTTGACAATGAGGCAACTACAACTTCTCGGATATTTGAGAAGAGCGCGATCTACCCGGCGAGGGATCTCTTCAGTCCTGAGGATTAGGTGATATGCAAGACAGCACTATTGAAGACCAGAGATGATTGGCGTGACTATCTAAACTTCCTGCCTGAGGACGAGTTCGTGTTCGTACCGATGATGTATCGACATGAAGAATTCAGGGTGCGTGGATCGCCAGAGCAAGAGTTATGGCTTGTGGGGGCCGAGGACTTAGTGTTGTACCAGGCACACCGCTGCCATCGCCAAGTGGGGCTGCCCAGACGGATTCCATGGGATGCTTCCAAGGGAGCATTGATTACAAAGCGCCTTCTGGGAACTGACGCGGATCGACGATGACTTCTGAGGATCAGGAAGACGTGGAGACTCCATGCCGCCGTGGCGAAAGCCAAAGTTGACATTGAGGAGGACAAAGATGATCTGAGGCGTTATGTGGGCTACCTATAGAGTTTCAGACCGACTGTGAGCGAGTTCTTTATGAGGCGGCACACCTAGTTGATGTTTGTTCAGCATTTTTTATGGTTGTTTTAGTGGATGAAATAAATGAACCATTTTGTGTTTGTTTTTGTTGTTAAAGATTATGAGGATGAGTGAATGAAAATGAAATAGAATGAGTGAACTTTAGGGGAATGGAATGGAATTGAATCATTTTGATCTTTTCATTTTTTTTCTTTTTTTTCGCTGAACAGGGAGGAGGGCGGCCGGGGTTGTGGCCGCCTCCACTTGGGGCTGGGCGGCCAAGGCACTTAGGCCTTGGCCGCCCTCTACTTTTGAGGGCTTTAAGAAGTGGCCGGCCTCCTCATTTGGATGGCCATCGTATTTGACGTCTGTAGGAGTCAGAGTTGAGAGAGTTGATCCTTCTTCCTGTGAGTGAGGTTCTGGCCATCTAATTCTCTAGATTTGGGCAATGGGGCGAAGGAGAACTCCGCTTGACATCGTACCCGATCCTTCATCCTCAAATGAGAGCGAAGAGCAAGATGAGGTGCAAGCTCTGACGAGCTCATCCTCTTCGGCGATGGCTTCTGCCGACTTCGAGGAGAGTGGAGAAGATGGAGGCGAGGGGGGAGCGGCTACCTCCGACGAGGGGCCGGCCGACCGCGGCGATGGAGATGAAGGTGAGGAAGAAGATGGTCCGGATGAGGGCGAAGCCGACCAAGAGAAGGGAGGACGGCGTGAAAGGGTAAGTCCCATGGCCTTGCTCTTCCATTCATTAGACTTGGTGTGTGTATAGGCTTGATGGAAAGATGGAGCGCCAGAGTGTGGGTTTGTGGGAGAGAAGCCAGTGGGCGGCCAGGTTAGTGGCCGTCCACAGGCCTAGGCGGCCAGGGCACTGGCTATCCGCTGATGGACTTGGGCGGCCAGAACACTGGCCGCCCATGGAGGTGGGCGGCCAGGCCTTTGGCCGCCCTCTTCTCAGGGCAGTAAAATTTGAAAAATGAAATGAGGGTGGATTGATTAGAAGATCTAATGAATTCCTTGTGTTTTTTTCTTCGTTGTGTGCAGGGTCCGAGAAGGATTAGAGCCCGGGTTTCATGGGACTTGGTGTTGGAATGGTACCACGCCTTACCTCCTGGGCAGCGGGGGAGGGTGGATCGAATGGGTTTTGGCCCGTTCTTCAGGATCCGACCTTTAAAATGTCGATGCTACCTTTCTGGCGGCGCTATGGGAGAGATGGATGGACAGTTGTAGAGCTTTTGTGATGCCGTGGGGACATATGATCCCCACCCTTGAGGATGTGGCTTTCTTGACGGGGTTGTCAGTAGCAGGGAACCCGGTGCTTGGCCGAGAGCTCAGAAATTATCGAGAGGAGGTGGAGAGCCTGCTTGGGCCACAGCTGGCTCGATCTGAGAGACCGGTGACCACTCTTCTCCTCGGGAAGATCAGCGCTGCGATGGGGCTCGCGTGAATGGTACGAGGACCACTAGAGGACTTGGATGCATACCTAGTGCGAGTGAGACAGAGACTCCGAGCCCGAGGGAGGAGTGAGTGGCAGGAGTTGAGACTTTTCTTCTTATATTTCTTCGGGAGGCTGCTACTCGCTACGGCCTCAAACAAGGTGCATCTCAAGTATCTCTTGTTGGTACGGGATCTCGAGCGGGGACCCCAACTCGTGTGGGGGAGAGCGATACTGGCGCACCTCTTCGCCCACCTAGATCCTGTGCGCCCATGTTCGGGTAACCAGGGTGGTTTCACACCCTTCTTATAGGTACGAGTCTACCCCTTTACACATGTTGATTCTAAATTTGATTGACTGACTGATGGTTCTTTTCTTGTGTTTCCAGATTTGGGGGTACACTCGGTTTGCTCTAGGTCGCGGTACGATCCCGTGAGCCCTGATGCAGACGGTCCCTTTCATGGCTAGATGGGAGATGGTCCGGGACCGACGCCGGGTGGCCACTAGACTCTCTGATCTTAGGACGGTCCTGGATGAGTTCCCTCCCCACCGGTTGAGTGTTTTGGCTAAAGAGTTGCATGATTTTTTTAGCATTTGTTATATGAGTGGGACAGGTGATCTGGACTCCCTATGCGACAGAGGACACCACCCCCCAGCCGTGGGTTTGGGAGGGGCGAGCTTGGTTCCACAGAGATATAGTGTTGTTTTACGTGAACCTGAGGGAGTCACTCTTCCTTCGCCTAGTGCAGAGGACGTTGGGATGGCATCAACCGCCCGTGGCGGTTCCAACCGAGCACGAGTCAGACCAGGGACGCCGATGGACTTCGGTGAGCGATCAGGATTGGGCCTCCCGCTACCGCGCCGAGGCAGAGGCACTACAGAGGGGACCCTCGCTGGAGCAAGATCAGACTGTGAGAAGCAGCGAGGTTTACTTGACAGATTATCAGGACTGGTATGCCGGACGGCTCCGCCTCGACACCCGAGCGGTGAGTTACTCTTTAACTTTCAAGACGTGGTGTTTGCATTTAGCCATTGAAACTTCATAAACTTGTGGATTTCATGTGCAGATGTCTGAGACCGAGGCTGTGAAGATACTCCAGGATCGGATGGTCGTCCTTAACCAGACGATCGTGAACTTGCGACATGAGATCCGAGAGTTGGTATTCCAAAATCAACTTGATTGATTTGAATTCTTTGGGAACTACTGAAATCTGACTGACCACTTGCCCCTTGACTTAGAGCGAGGGGAGCTGGCATATGTTCGGATGAGGGCAGGAGCAGGTGGGGAGGCCGGCCCTTCATCCCGAGCAGATGCCAAAGAGGAGCTGGAGGATCGCCTAGCAGGGGCCATTGAGCGTGCTGAAGAGCGAGAGGCCGAGCTAGCCGAGACGGTGAGAACCAGACACCTTGGTTGAGAACAATTCCATTTTGACATCTTTGTCTGTTTTACCTGACGGTCCATTTTTAGCAGAGGAATGAATTAGTGGCTACCCTGACCATTCGTCGGGAGTAGGATGTCCGTATAGAGGAGCTGACATGCCACCTTGGAGAGATGAGCTCCATCAAGAGGATCGAGGGTCGCCTTGCCGAGGCGAAAGAGAGAGAGGCCGAGGAACGTGCCCGAGAGATGGCGATGGCGGTCCGGGAGCAGCAAACCCTTGATCAGCTAGAGGCTTTGAGACGACGAGTGCTGTGGAGATACCAGGGCAGAGGTGCCCCAGGAGAGGGAGCCAGACCTGCGACTCCTTCCGAGTCACTGCGGACCATAGGAGACGTGTATTTTATGATGGAGGAGCTTATGGGCATGACATAGTCTCCTGTAGAGCAGGGAGCGATCTAGCCAGCTGCATCGGGTTCAAGAGCTTCACGGCCATCGAGGTTGCGAGATAGGGGGAGCGGAGATGGAGACGAGGCTGATAGTCGGCGTAGCCGACCTCGCATCGACGAGGGTTAGGGAGAGAGATAGAGACAGAGAGAGGGATAGCGGGGTAGTAGCTGCTTTTGTACACTAGGGATATGCCCCTAGAATGTTGTATTGCTGGAATGTAATGGACATATTTTGGAAATGAAAATGAGCTTTCTTCAGTGTACTTGACTTGTTTTGGCTTGATGTTGTCTTCCCTTTTTACCTGTTTCAACCACACTTAAAGGGAAAAGGTTAGTGTAGTATGATTTTAGCCCCCTGCCGAAAGTAGATAGTACCTTTCTCGATGCAGGGTCAGAGGGATAAACCTTTATTAACAAGGTTGAGAAAAAGAAAAGTAAACGTGATATGCGCATGCAAGCAAGCAGAATGCAAACAAAAAGGGAAATATGATCATGCAAAATGCACATGCGGATGCAAGACATATATTTCGCTTTTGGGCTTTTATACATTTTTTGTTGTTTTGTTTGGAGATATATTTGAATTTTTTTATTGATTTTGAGTATACAGTTGTTTTTTTGCTTTTTTTCCTTATATATTGTTTTTGAGCTTTTTCGCACGCCTAGTGACCACCCGTGGGACACCTGACCTATATGGAGACAGGGGTTTTCTATATTACCTCCCAGGTATCCTGAGCGCACATCTAGGTTGATTTGGGCCTCTAGACTCCTCGAATGATAGTCTTGCCGGTTAAGTCTTACCCTGATGACAATACCGTCATGCCACGCTTAGGCTCCCAGTTGCTTCCGACCACAGGGATACACCCAAAAAGCGTTTGAGGTAAATGATTTGCTCGACCCAGGTCTATTTCCTCACAACCCTAGATGGCATATAATGGAACACCATGGAACCCTAACGGTCAACCGCGCGACATTGACCCGGAATCAGACGCCGTCGCACCCATTGGTGATGCGCTTGCATTGACCTAGGCCCAAGGTAATATGAGAAAGCATTAAAGGTGGTAAATAGGGGTCTTGACTGGCCAGAAACACAGAGACCCCTTCGCAGCAAGGGCTTTTGCTTTTCGAAGTAGACAACTTGTGTGTACATGTAGGTATTTAAAAATAAGGTTGCACCCTTGGTCAGACTTTCCCTTCAAGACTTCCGTTGAGCTTTCATCTTTTGGAGGGAGAAGGAAGAATGTAGGGGATAAACCTCTTGAGAGGACCGGCAAAACCGTTAACCCGGCGAGCTGGCTGGGGACCTACTCGACTTTCTCCTTTCGGGTAATTTCAGACCAATCCTCAAGTGTTTGACATTTTGATGCCCCTTTTGTAGAATTTGGCTTTGGACTTTGAGAAGGGTTTCATCTACCAGGGTCAGGCACGGCCACGACCAAGCTTTTCGTGTAGCTTTGCCACACCTTGTTTTTCTTTTTTTTTGTTTCTTGGGGAGAGAAATATCATCATTTTCCTTTCGGATTCCCTTTTTGTGCCTGCGGGGACACTACCCTCTTCTCGTGCTCTGACCCGGGCTCGAGGGGATGGATCCTACTCTTGCCTTAAAGATCTTGTGCTTCGGTCCTCGCATGCTCAGCATTTTAAGGGCGCCAACTATCTCATTTGCTCAACAAGGAAGAGAACAAAGATTACTACTTTTCTAGAGGCCTTCAGGGTGGAACTCCACCAGAGGAGATGCTACCCATTTTGAGAAAACGTGTGCACGTGTACGTTGTCTTCCTTGTAATAGGCATAGGCCGACGTGGCCGGATAGGGATCTCCATGCTCTGGCACACCAAGACCCAATACTTACCATACCTAGACTGTAAGACCCGTGTCTTCAGCGGATCCTTAGTGGTTTGGATCTAGATTTTATTCTGTGAATTTAGGCCATTTTTACGGATTTTTAAGCTATTTTCTGGTAATTAATCGAATTAGTTAAAGTATTTATATAATTGAAATGGGCATATTTATAATTTTGGGTTCTTGAGGGGTTAAATTGCAATTTAAAGAATTTTTACAAAAAAAATAGAAAAATCAGAATTTTTTTAAAAACTCACGCACCCCTCTCTCTCTCCACTCACCCTCTCGATCTCTCTCTCTCCCTCACTCGTTCTCTCTCTTCCTCTCTCCCTCTCACGATCTCTCCTCTCCCTCTCTCTCGGATTCGGTCCGGACGGGCCTCGATTGAGGCATGGGAGGTACCGATGGGATGGGCTCGACTCGAGGATCACGTGGACGCCAGCTTTGTCTCGATCCGCGGTACGTGGAGGCGTGTGGGGCCGAGAGTAGCCACGGCATCCCTTCGTCCGTTCGGCACCGAATCGCCATCTTCGTCGCGATCGAGGTAGGGGGATGGAATCGCTACGTCGCTAGGATCATTTTGACGCCACATGCACGCACATGCACGGCCGTTTTCCTCATTTTCCGTGCAAAACTCCATGTTAGCCTATTTGTGCTTAATTTCATGAAATTAATTATTATAGGCGTTGTTTTTAAATTTCAATGGCATGCTTAGTTGTAGAATGTTGTGGTTTGGCAGGTTTTACAGTTTTTCCACGTGTTCCCGTCGATCCGGCTCGACCGGGAGGGAGTTCCGTTTTGGACCCGACCCGTCCGTTTCCCAGCTTGTGTAACGGTCCTCCCTGTGGCCGTTACACTGTAACGGCCCTCTTAGGGTGCGTTACATGCGTTGTCACGGCCCACAGTAGGGGCGTCACACTTGGTGTAGCGGTCGACGTATGGGCCGTTACATGACCATTTGACCGTTTGACCTCATAAGGCGGTTGGCCTGACGGTCTATCGTGCGCCCGTCAGAGCCTTGTGACGCGCCCCTCTAGGTGCGTTACAGCGTAGGAACCGGTCGAACTTTTTAACCCTCGGGTGACTGTGACAGCCCACTTGGGATGCGTCACAGCCTTGTAACGCACCCCTCTAGGTGCGTTACGTCATGTTTTAACTGTGAGTCTGTTTTTGGTTCTCGGGTGTTCTGACGGCCTTAGGGGGACGCGTCACAGGCCATGTGGCGCACCACCCTTCGACCGTCACACCCTGTAACGCGACAGTCCTGGACCGTTACGTTCCCCTGGATTTCTAATGCATGCATGTTCAATTTCCAATGCATCTCACGTTATGGTTATGTCATGTTTAGGTTATTTTATAAACAATGGCTTGTTATTAGATCCCGATGGAATTGCTTTCTCTTTCATTGTGATGGAACCACTAGTCGTAGCCTAGCGACCGAGTGTGTCATCCCACCCGGGAGAGGTGGAGGGGTGTTCCCAATGAACGGTTTGTAAGCTAGTTACCGTGGGCCCCTGCGGTTACCGTTGCGTCCAACGGGGGGGGGGGGGGAACTACCTAGAGGCCTGGCTCTAGGCAAGAGTCAGTGTGTGCACACGTGGTCGGAGACTTGGACTGGCACTGACGAGTGTCGCTCTGACTAGTACTTGGTTTGGTCCTGTTACGCCTCTCGCTTGTCACGTTCCAGACTTGCGAGTTACCGAGACGCAGTATAAGTCGTCGGTGGACGCATCTGGTCTTGTCCTTCTAGTGGGTTGTTCCGTCTCTCACTTCACTAGGTTAGCAATGGTTTATTCTATTGGTAGATTTAGTTCCTGACGCTAATTCCTATTGTTATTTATTTATTTATTAAATTGTGCATCTGCCTGTTTATTGTTTAAATGCATGCTCTAATTGCTTTTATATTTGCCTACCTGCCTGTTTAGTGTGAGGTAGGGATCCGCGTGACCCCTACTGAGTCTGGCTGTGACTCACCCTCCCTTCTTTCAGGTGAGCCGCCCCAGTCGTCTGCCGGTCCTTCTCGTGGTTGTGCCGACCGTCGTTAGAGTGCCAGCTGTTGTCGGTTTGTCTTTTTGTTCTTTTGAGCCGGGGTATGTCCCGTGTAGTTGTGCAGTGGACCTCTTTTTATCTGTAAATCTGGACTATTGTATATATTTTACCACTCTGATATTTTAAATTGCTTCCGCACTTATTTACTAATTGCTGTCCTAATTAATATTGCGCGCCTGCGGTCCCAATTCGTTATGCAACTCCTCAGCAAACTCCTTTAACCCTTCAGGGGCCTCATCAGCCTCTTGGGTGGCTTCCCCAGTTCTTGGTATCGGTGTATTGATGTTATCGGTATATCGGTATCCGGAGCTCTGGGAGGTCACATAGACGGTCCCTTTCTAACATGAAGGGTCGATGCAATAACTATTGGACTTCATGATGGTCACTAGGCGTTTGCAATTTTCTCTATACAAACAAAAGAAAAACAAAACAAAAGAAGTTCTCTTTTTTTTGAATATCTATGTACAAGGTCTCATGAATAAAACTTCTTAAGGTATACCCCATTCCATTTATATGTGAGTTCTACTCCCTCGGAGTCCACTAGCTTGTAAGCATTGCCTAAGTAGACTTCTTTGATGACAAAAGGGCCTTCTCAGTTTTCTTGAAATTTTGCTTTAAGACCAGTTGCTTTAGTAAGTTTCATCTTTAAAACCAGTTCACCTACCCTGAATTTTCTCTCCAGAACTTTCTTGGCGTAATAACGTGCAATTCTCTTGCGATATACTTGAGCGTGATCGGCTGCGATCATTCATTTCTCATCTAATAGTTCCAGCTGGGCCAAAAGGTTTTCTCGGCGTTGCTCGGGATCGAGATCGAGATCCAGCTGCACTCTTAGTGAGGGAACAAATATTTCATATGGGAGTACCGCTTCTGTCCCAAAGGTAAGCGCATACGGGGTTTGACCCATGGGAGTTTGGACAGAAGAGCTGTAAGCCCGGAGGGCCTTAATGAGGCGGTCTGGCCAGTCTGAATAATGGTGGGATTTGTAGGTTTTCTTGATAATTTTGATGAGAGTTTTGTTTGTAGCTTCAGCTTGTCCGTTTCCTTGTAGGTAGTACAGAGATGAATGATGCAAATTGATACCATATTTACCACACATGTCACGGAGTTCCTGGGATGTGATCTGTGGTCCGTTGTCGGTGACGATGTTACGAGGAACGCCAAACCTGGCGAGGATGTTGCGCTTGATGAACTTCACCACCGTTGACGCCTTGACTTCTGTGAATGCCTCAGCTTCTGCACATTTCATGAAATATTCTATAGCGGTGAGGATGAAGGATTTTCTCCGGACTTCTCCGATTCTATCATCCAGGGGACCGACTACGTCAAATGCCCACATGGCGAAGGGCCAAGGAGCTATAAGAGGGTGGAGTGAAGATGAGGGAGCATGGACCTTGTAGCAACCCTGATAGAAATAAGATTTTTAAATAAATCAGATTAAAATAAAAGATAAGTAAATAGATGACAAAGAGTCTAAATGAGTAAATCATTAATCAAGAGGAAAATAACGCCTTTTATCAAGGCGCTGATTCAAAAGGAAACGCCTCTGTCTAAGGCGTTAATTTAAAAAGGACGCCTACACCCTAGGGCGTCAAATTTCAAACGACGGGAAATAAAATCAAGGAAAGGAAAGGAAACGCCCTCACCTTGGGTGCATTTTTAATAAGAAACGACTAGGATAACGTCGTCAATTAAAACACACGACCTAGCCTAAGGCGTGAATTCAGTTCGAGTTTCGTTCGACCAGGAGTCTATCCAGAGCAAGTTCTGGATAACTACATCGAAGATGGAAAATAGTAAGGACTTTATCATGGAAGTATTACTTCCAATATAACTCTAACCCTATTAGGATTCTAAAAATCCTATAAATACCCACCTATTCGATCTGTTCGCTATTTTGGCGTTCGGTTCTTCTGAGGTATGTGAAGAACAGCAAGTTCTTCTTGAATCTCTACTTTTCGATTTCATGAAGAGTGTTAATTATTCTTCATCTTCTTTTATTTGTAGGAAGCCTGCAGTAACTCTGTTGAATCAACTGAAGAAGTGGGTTCTTCAAACGGCAAGCATCTACATCTGTTCGTGCCAAAGGAAGAACTTATTGATAATCTTCTTCCTCTTCCTCTACAGGTTGCCTGTGGTGTGAAGACGCCTGAAAACTATTCCTCGACCATATTCTTCTTCCTGCACGTGGGACGTGAAGACCGTGTCTTCCTTCCTCCTTACTGAACTGAAGACAAAGACTGCTACTTTTCCTTCCCATCCTACAAAACAACATACTCTGTTCGTAACAGAGTACCGTTTCTTCATCAAAGTTCACCAGTCGATCCACAACAAAAGGTAGGTTTTCTCAAGATCGTAGCCCAAACTAGCTTAAGATCTTAATAATATCATCGGTCGTGCATGCATATAGTTTTATTGTGGTTTCAGATGTTTTCTATGTAATTTCAAAAAGAAACGCCCTTGGCAAGGGCGCTAATTTAAAGAAGCGACCCACACTAGGGCGCTAATTATTGTTTTGACGCCCTGCCCAGAAGTCGTCAATTACATGTAATTAATAAATACCCACGTTTAAAATTTAATATCTATGTAACCATGAATCTAATATATTGCATGAGTATACCTGTGAAATCTTGCTATTTTTCCTGTCATGATCATGTACCCTTTTTCCTGAAATTTTATTATCTGAAAATTGGTAAATTCTTGAATTCACGACCTTGTCTAGGTCGTCTCCTACTGAACTGACGCCCCAGACCAGGGCGCTAATTGAGAGGTAACGCCCCTGTCTAGGGCGCGTTTTGGTTAAAATTCTGAAATATTGAAATTCTGTAAAAATTGAAATATAGTTTGGACGACTGCTTCACGAGTCGTCAAAAGCTCAAGAAACGCCCTTATGTAAGGCGTTAATTACGTGATTAATGACTTAACTAAAGTCGTTATTTTCCTGTAAACCTATTTTTTCACGGTTTCTATTATCCGAGGGTTTCATACTTATGTATATATATATATTGGCACTATATTTCCACTCCGTGAATATAGTCCCACGTTTCATGATGTTTTAACGTTACCCCCTTAACTCTCAGTGACATACAAGCTCTCCATTGGACATTCCGTTCCTTTGGACTAGCGAGTTAGTCATAGAGACCTCCGTAAGACTCCTCGAGCCTTGGATTCCCTCAAGGCCGACTGAGCTGGTTGTACCATAAAAACCCATTACACTATTTTGCCATGTCACCCTAAAGAAACATGGTATACCGGCCCTCATGTTATGCAAAGTGTGTATCATGAGAATTCTCTTAATGGGATGAGGTTATCATGCCATTCGATGCTGTTCTTGTAAACCCCAACTCTATATCAACATTGTTATGATGTTCTTGTAGACCCCAATTCTATATTAAAGGAGTGACCATCTACTTGTGGACATTTACTTGTCATGGTACCCAAGTTAGGGAACCAATTCCACCTAGTTTTATCGATAATCGTGATTGTACCGTTATTATCGCCATTCTATGTCAAGTGTCATATTTTTGGACTCTACTCTATCCAAGTTTATCCTACATGTCTACAAGCTTTATTCTTGAAATTCCATATTGGCTATACACAAAAGTGGATGTTAAAATACATGATTAATGCCTGCGCATATAGGGCCCGATCTGGTCCTGGGAGGAGCACCCGAAAGTACTTGTGCCCATGGGAGTTGATTGATCACGGTATTGGCATTATACCGAAGTGCATAACTAGCTTGATTGAACATTCCATAAATCTTGTACTTGACTTGATATTACATGACTTGCGTGGCCCGAAAAAGGGTAATTTCATACTTGCGTGCTTGAAACGTGATAGCCAAGTTCCGACATGACATGATGCGTCTACTTTCTTGAGTATCTTGATAGCTTTTGATATAAGTTCTTGAAAGTTCATGACTAGTTCTTTTTGCTATCTTTTTGTTATATCCTCTTTCTATCTTGTCGTTTTATGCGAGCATGCATAGCTATAGTGCATTCATGAAAGATGTAATTACTTAAACCCATTGCTAGTTCTTGAGATATAATTTCCTACTGAGCGTTCGCTCACTTAGTGTTTCCCTACCTTTCAGGTAAGTCCGACGATGAGGGAACTCAAACGGATGAGGAAAATCAAGAGTGAAAGAGATAGAGCTTCTCCCGTGTTTTCTAGTCTTTTTCATATTTTCTTGAGTCAACCTTGTATTTTTCCTTTATTTTAGTTAGTACTTCAAAGGTTTGTAATAGACATATTCTTATGAAGGAATAAAGGATTGGGTTATCTTTACTTTTGTGCATCTCTGATTTTGGTGTCGAATACACTAATACTCTGATTGACATGATTGATATAAACTCGTCATGCATCTCCGGGTATCTTCCGCTCTCAGGGCGTGACAGTTTTTGTGGTATCAGAGCCTAGGGTATCCAATTCCTAGGAAACCCAAGTCCAAGGATAGGTTTAACCTTTAACCGGTGAGATTGGGTAGAACCAAGGGTTAAAGTTAACATAAAAACTTAAAAGCCCTTAACGCGAGTATATACTAATATAGTTATTGTAATTGTAGGATAATGGCTGCCGAACGTGCTCAGTGGCGCAACATGCAGCATACACTCCAAGGCATGACCCAAGTGCTGCAACAAGTAGCACAGGGAGGTGCACAACGAGCCGGAAGTCTCCACCAAGTCTTCAAGAACATGAACCCTCCCAAATTCATGGGTTCTACTGATCTGGACGACGCAGAGCACTGGATCAGGGAGACGGAACGTATATTCCGTGTTATGCAGTGCACGGATCAAGATAAAGTCTTATTAGATACCTTCCAGTTGGAAAGGGATGCCCGATGCTGGTGGGAATCAATAGAAGCTACTTTAAATCAAGGCCAAGTTACTTGGGAAGAATTCGTTGAACATTTCAACGCTAAATATTTTTCGGACCGAGTACAGGAAAAGAAAGATGCAGAATTTGTTGCACTGAAGCAACGGTCCTTGATAGTGGCCGAGTACGAGGCCCAATTTTCTAGATTATCTCGGTATGCTAAGCACTTAGTTAGCACCGAGAAGATGAAGGCTAGGAGGTTCTTAAATGGGTTCAGGCCCCAATATATTACACAGATGGCGCCAATGGATATCCAGGTCTACTCAGAAATTGTGCGCCGAGCTCAGCTATTAGAAGACACCACGGAACTATCTGATAGAATCCGTGGGAAGGACAAGAAAGAACAAGTTACAAGTTCGGGTTCCTTTAAACCCAACTTCAAGAAGAGGCCTAGCAATAGAGGTACTTCCTCACAAGATCAGAAGTTTAAGAAGACCAAGCCCTTCTCCATCACCACTACCCCATCAAATATAGTGTGCAAGCATTGTGACAAGGCGGGCCATAGGGCAGAAGAATGCTGGAGGAAACTAGGAGCATGTCTCCGCTGTGGGAGTCGCGATCATCGAATTCCCGATTGCCCATTACTTAATGATCAAGCCGGGGACGGGAAGCGCCCAGTAACCAAGAATGCTCGTCTTCACGCAATTAAGGAGACCGAACAAGAAGAAGAAGGAGGACTAGTAGAAGGTACATTGAAAGTTTGTTCCAAGTCTGCATATGTCTTAATTGATACTGGTGCTTCACATTCAATTGTTTCCAAGAAGTTCGCTGATCCGTTACCCCTAGAACCGGAATGGATAAAATTAGTATTGTCTACTCCTCTAGGAAACGAGACTGATATTACACACCATTACCAGAACTGTGAAGTATGGGTTCATGGTAAGAATCTCCCTATTGATCTTATATGTTTAGATCTAAAGGAGTATGATGTCATACTAGGAGCGGATTGGTTATCTAAATATTAGGCAACGGTCGATTGCCGCAATAGCAAGGTTACTTTCGAGGAATTTCCAGAACTGATCTTTACTAGCCCCAAGAGGCGAAGCAAAACCCCTCTTATTTCGGCTCTCCGAGCTAGCAAGCTCATCAGGAAAGGATGTGTATCTTTCCTTGCATTCGTCACGATTAAGGAGGCTAAGGAAACTAAGATAGAAGACATCCGGCGGTACAAGAATTTCTGGACGTATTTCCGGAAGATTTACCTGGATTACCCCCACAAAGAGAAGTGGCCTTCACCATCGATTTAGTTCCTGGTGCGGGTCCAATTTCTAAGGCACCGTATAGAATGTCACCTGCTGAACTCAAGGAGTTAAAGGAGCAATTGATGGAACTCATTAAGAAAGGATTCATAAGACCAAGTACTTCCCCATGGGGAGCGCCTGTATTATTTGTAAAGAAGAAAGATGGATCCATGAGGTTATGCATCGACTATCGACAGTTGAATCATCTCACTATCAAGAACAAGTATCCACTGCCGAGAATCGATGAGTTGTTTGATCAAATTTCAGGATCCAAGTACTTTTCCAAAATTGATCTTAGGTCGGGATATCATCAGTTAAGAATCAAGGATGAGGACATTCATAAGACTGCATTCAGAAGCAGGTACGGCCATTATGAATTTGTTGTTATGCCTTTCGGACTAACGAATGCCCCTGCTGCCTTTATGCAGTTAATGAATAGTATATCCAGGCCTTATTTGGATCAATTCGTGGTGGTCTTTATTGATGATATATTGATTTATTCCGAGACCAAGGAAGAGCATGAGGAGCATTTAAGGATTGCATTACAAATATTGAGGGCAAACCAATTATATGCAAAACTCAGCAAGTGTGAATTCTGGCTTGAGGAAGTGACTTTTCTCGGACATGTTATATCAAAGGATGGCTTATCAGTAGATCCATCAAAAGTTGAAGCTGTAAGAAATTGGGAAAGACCGACCAATGCTAACGAGATCCGAAGTTTCTTAGGTCTTGCTGGCTATTACAGGAGATTCATCAAAGATTTCTCTAAGATCGCCGTACCACTTACGAGGTTAACTCGCAAGGAGATCCGTTACGAATGGAGTGAGGAATGTGAAAGAAGCTTCCAAACTCTCAAGGATCATCTTACTACAGCTCCTGTCTTAGCTTTACCAATGGAAGGAGAGAAATTCGAGGTATACACTGATGCTTCTGGCATTGGCCTCGGATGTGTTCTAATGCAACAAGGAAAGGTTATAGCTTATTCTTCTCGTCAATTAAAGAAGCATGAAGAGAACTACCCCGTCCATGACTTAGAATTAGCCGCGGTAGTATTTGCACTAAAGATCTGGAGGCATTATCTATATGGAGTGCAGTTTACTGTATACTCCGACCACAAGAGTCTCAAATATCTCTTCTCACATAAGGAACTGAATATGAGGCAAAGGCGTTGGCTAGAATATCTCAAGGACTTCGACTTCAATATATAATATCATTCCGGAAAGGGTAATCATGTAGCAGATGCCCTTAGTCGAAAGCCGAGAGCACTATTATCCAATTGTATGATTCAAGAATGGAAGTTGATGGAGCAATTCTCTAAGCTCAATATAAGCATGGACACGAACTTCAAATGTGTCACATTGTCTCATATAAGCATTCATCCAGACCTATTAACTGAAATACAATCACTTCAGGATGATGACCCAATATTAGTGGAATTCAAGGGCAAACTAGAAGGACAGTTTGATTTCCAATTAGCATCAGATAGAAGGTTGTTATTCCAAAACAGAACTTGTATACCGGATTGTCCCGAGTTAAAGAAGAAGATCTTAGATGAAGCTCATAGATCAAGGTACACGATTCATCCAGGATCTACCAAAATGTACCAAGATGTGAAAAGAAATTTTTGGTTGCCCAATATGAAAAGGGAAATAGCGAACTACGTGTCGCGCTGTCTCACATGCCAGCAGGTCAAGGCGGAACACCAAAAGCCTGCTGGAAAACTACATCCTCTAGATATCCCTAGATGGAAGTGGGAGGATATTGGTATGGATTTCATCATGGGTGTATCTAAATCAAAAGGAGGACATGATGGAATATGGGTTATTATTGACCGATTGACTAAATCGGCGCATTTCTTGCCAATCAAGAGCCGATGGTCAGTCGATGTGTTGGCTGCATTATACATCAAGGACATAGTCAGATTACACGGTATTCCTATTTCAATCGTGTCTGACAGAGATCCCCGTTTTACTTCTCATTTTTAGAAGGGTTTACAACATTCATTAGGAACGAGGCTTAACTTTAGTACAGCTTTTCATCCTCAGACGGATGGTCAGACTGAGAGAACTAATCAGGTCATTGAAGATATGCTTAGGGCATGCATCATTAATTTTGGTGGGAGCTGGCATGATCACTTGCCTCTGGTTGAATTCGCATACAATAATAGCTACCAGGCTAGTATAAAAATGGCACCTTTCGAAGCCTTATACGGAAGAAGTTACCGATCACCCTTATGCTGGGACGAAGTTGGAGAGAAACAACTATTAGGTCCAGACATGGTAAGGGATACCACCGAGAAGATACAATTGATCAGAGAAAGACTGCAAGTTTCTCAGGCTAGGCAAAAGACTTATGTTGACACGAGAAGGAGAGATCTTGAATTCCAAGTCGGAGATCATGTATTTCTCAAGATATCGCCTGGACGTGGCATACGGAGATTTGGTGTTAAGGGCAAGCTTACACCAAGATTCATTGGACCTTTTGAGATACTGAAAAGAGTTGGCGAGATTGCTTATCGCATCGCATTGCCTCCTCAATTGTCCGAAGTACATAATGTGTTCCACATATCTATGTTGAAGAAATATGTACACGACCCATCACATATTATTGATCATGGAGACTTAGTGATCCAGAAAGATCTCACATATGAGCAGAAGCCATGAAGATACTAGATCGTGAAGTACGTACCCTAAGGAATAAGGTTATTCCCATGCTTAAGGTACAATGGAATAAGAACTCCGAACATGAAGCTACATGGGAGACCGAGGAATCCATGAGGAGACGATTCCCAGAATTATTCTAAAGAGGTATATACTCTACACTCTCCAAAATATATATGTACTATTGAATTTGGGGACCAAATTCTTTTAAGTGGTGGAGGGTGTAGCAACCCTGATAAAAATAAGATTTTTAAATAAATCAAATTAAAATAAAAGATAAGTAAATAGATGACAAAGAGCCTAAATGAGTAAATCATTAATCAAGAGGAAAATAACGCCTTTTATCAAGGCGCTGATTCAAAAGGAAACGCCTCTGTCTAAGGCGTTAATTTAAAAAGGACGCCTACACCCTAGGGCGTCAAATTTCAAACGACGGGAAATAAAATTAAGGAAAGGAAAGGAAACGCCCTCACCTTGGGCGCGTTTTTAATAAGAAACGACTAGAACAACGTCGTCAATTAAAACACACGACCTAGCCTAAGGCGTGAATTCAGTTCGAGTTTCGTTCGACCAGGAGTCTATCCAGAGCAAGTTCTAGATAACTACATCGAAGATGGAAAATAGTAAGGACTTTATCATGGAAGTATTTACTTCCAATATAACTCTAACCCTATTAGGATTCTAAAAATCCTATAAATACCCACCTATTCGATCTGTTCGCTATTTTGGCGTTCGGTTCTTCTGAGGTATGTGAAGAACAGCATGTTCTTCTTGAATCTCTGCTTTTCGATTTCATGAAGAGTGTTAATTATTCTTCATCTTCTTTTATTTGTAGGAAGCCTGCAGTAACTCTGTTGAATCAACTGAAGAAGGGTTCTTCAAACGGCAAGCATCTACATCTGTTCGTGCCAAAGGAAGAACTTATTGATAATCTTCTTCCTCTTCCTCTACAGGTTGCCTGTGGTGTGAAGACACCTGAAAACTATTCCTCGACCATATTCTTCTTCCTGCACGTGGGATGTGAAGACCGTGTCTTCCTTCCTCCTTACTGAACTGAAGACAAAGACTGCTACTTTTCTTCCCATCCTACAAAACAACATACTCTGTTCGTAACAGAGTACCGTTTCTTCATCAAAGTTCACCAGTCGATCCACAACAAAAGGTAGGTTTTCTCAAGATCGTAGCCCAAACTAGCTTAAGATCTTAATAATATCATCGGTCGTGCATGCATATAGTTTTATTGTGGTTTCAGATGTTTTCTATGTAATTTCAAAAAGAAACGCCCTTGGCAAGGGCGCTAATTTAAAGAAGCGACCCACACTAGGGCGCTAATTATTGTTTTGACGCCCTGCCCAGAAGTCGTCAATTACATGTAATTAATAAATACCCACGTTTAAAATTTAATATCTATGTAACCATGAATCTAATATATTGCATGAGTATACCTGTGAAATCCTGCTATTTTTCCTGTCATGATCATGTACCCTTTTTCCTGAAATTTTATTATCTGAAAATTGGTAAATTCTTGAATTCACGACCTTGTCTAGGTCGTCTCCTACTGAACTGACGCCCCAGACTAGGGCGCTAAATGAGAGGTAGCGCCCCTGTCCAGGGCGCGTTTTGGTTAAAATTCTGAAATATTGAAATTCTGTAAAAATTGAAATATAGTTTGGACGACTGCTTCACGAGTCGTCAAAAGCTCAAGAAACGCCCTTATGTAAGGCGTTAATTACGTGATTAATGACTTAACTAAAGTCGTTATTTTCCTGTAAACCTATTTTTTCACTGTTTCTGTTATCCGAGAGTTTCATACTTATGTATATATATATTGGCACTATATTTCCACTCTGTGAATATAGTCCCACGTTTCATGATGTTTTAACGTTACCCCCTTAACTCTCAGTGACATACAAGCTCTCCATTGGACATTCCGTTCCTTTGGACTAGCGAGTTAGTCATAGAGACCTCCGTAAGACTCCTCGAGCCTTGCATTCCCTCAAGGCCGACTGAGCTGGTTGTACCATAAAAATCTATTACACTATTTTGCCATGTCACCCTAAAGAAACATGGTATACCGGCCCTCATGTTATGCAAAGTGTGTATCATGAGAATTCTCTTAATGGGATGAGGTTATCATGCCATTCGATGGTGTTCTCGTAAATCCCAACTCTATATCAACATTGTTATGATGTTCTTGTAGACCCCAATTCTATATTAAAGGAGTGACCATCTACTTGTGGGCATTTACTTGTCATGGTACCCAAGTTAGGGAACCAATTCCACCTAGTTTTATCGATAATCATGATTGTACCGTTATTATCGCCATTCTATGTCAAGTGTCATATTTTTGGACTCTACTCTATCCAAGTTTATCCTATATGTCTTCAAGCTTTATTCTTGAAATTCCATATTGGCTATACACAAAAGTGGATGTTAAAATACATGATTAATGCCTGCGCATATAGGGCCCGATCTGGTCCTGGGAGGAGCACCCGAAAGTACTTGTGCCCATGGGAGTTGATTGATCACGGTATTGGCATTATACCGAAGTGCATGACTATCTTGATTGAACATTCCACAAATCTTGTACTTGACTTGATATTACATGACTTGTGTGGCCCGAAAAAGGGTAATTTCATACTTGCGTGCTTGAAACGTGATAGCCAAGTTCCGACATGACATGATGCGTCTACTTGCTTGAGTATCTTGATAGCTTTTGATATAAGTTCTTGAAAGTTCATGACTAGTTCTTCTTGCTATCTTTTTGTTATATCCTCTTTCTATCTTGTCGTTTTATGCGAGCATGCATAGCTATAGTGCATTCATGAAAGATGTAATTACTTAAACCCATTGCTAGTTCTTGAGATATAATTTCCTACTGAGCGTTCGCTCACTTAGTGTTTCCCTACTTTTCAGGTAAGTCCGACGATGAGGGAACTCAAACGGATGGGGAAAATCAAGAGTGAAAGAGATAGAGCTTCTCCCGTGTTATCTTGTCTTTTTCATATTTTCTTGAGTCAACCTTGTATTTTTCCTTTATTTTAGTTAGTACTTCAAAGGTTTGTAATAGACATATTCATATGAAGGAATAAAGGATTGGGTTATCTTTACTTTTGCGCATCTCTAATTTTGGTGTCGAATACACTAATACTCTGTTTGACATGATTGATATAAACTCGTCACGCGTCTCCGGGTATCTTCCGCTCTTGGGGCGTGACAGACCTTGTCCGCATGGAGTTGACATTTGGTGCAATGGCTGACATAATTGGCACAGTCCTCGTTCATGGTAGGCCAATAGTATTGCCGAAGGAGTTTCTGAGCAAGCATGCGACCGTTTACATGGCCACCACATTCACTAGAGTGTGCAGCTTCAACAACTGCACGAGATTCGGTCTCATCAAGGTAGCGGAGGTAAACTCTGCTAAGGGACTTGCGATGTAGGATACCACCTATGATGGCAAAGCGCTCCGCGGCTCGGTGAATGGCCTGCCGATCGGAAGCAGTAGCATAATCAGGGAAGGAACCATCCCGGAGATAATTCTCAATATCGAAGAACCAGGGATTGCCGTCTTCGAGGTCGATCTCGGGTTCATGAGAGATGACATGGTCTTGAGGAGAAGACTCAGAGAACTGTTGGAACCATGGGTCTGAATGTGAAGGAATGTGCATTCTCTTCACGATGACGTTGGCTGACGGCTTTTCGCCAGGGATTGGGAGAGAAGATGCCAAGGATGCCGAGGCATCGGCTAGAATGTTCTCAGCCCTCGGGGTGTGCACTAGGGTTAGCTTCCTAAATCACCAGACTACCCTACCAACCAGGTATTGATAGGGTTTTAGTTTTGGGTCCCGGGTTTGGTACTTGCGGAGGGATTGCCGGAGTATAAGCTGGGAATCTCCGATAATCTGGAGCTCCTTAACTCCGAGTGCCAATGCCATTTTCAATCCCGTGAGGAGCGCCTCACATTCCGCCAGGTTGTTTGTGGCAGGGAAGGTCAACTGACAATCACGGGGAATGATAATACCTTCCGGGGATTGGAGAACGGCTCCAACTCCACAACCTTTGGAATTAAATGCACCGTCGAAGTAGAGAATCCATGAAGGTTCACCATCTATGATGGCTCCTAACTCTTCGTCCGGGAAACTCTCGTCGACAGGGGAGAACATAGGGAGTGGATGATGGGCAAGGTGCTTGGCGATGGCGTGCCCCTTGACCGCCTTCTGACTGACGTAGGTGATGTCAAACTGATTGAGAAAACTTTACCATCTCACCAGATGATCAGTCAGGGTAGGCTTTTCTATCAAGTATTTAATTGGGTCCATTCACGCCAAGAGTTTCACTTCATGTGCGAGAAAGTAGTGCTTCAACTTTTGGGCGACCCAAACGACAGACGCGCAAGTCCTTTCCATGGCAGTATATCTTTGCTCAGCTTCATTGAACAGTTTGGATAGGTAATAGACATTGTGTTCCCTCTTGGCATTGTCGTATTGAGCCAACACTGCTACGACAGATTCCTTCGTGGTGGAGACATAGTGCAGCAAAGGCTGACCCGGGACCAAGGGTGCCAGAATAGGAGGATTTAGGAGATAGTTCTTCAGGTAATCAAAGGCCTTTTGACATTTGTCGTTCCAATCAAATTTAGCCTCTCCTTTTAACATGTCGTAAAAGGGCTTACATCGTTGAGAATGGTGAGATATAAATATCCTAATGAGTTGCAAATGCCCGATCAGACCACGTACTTCCTTGATATTCTTGGGAGGAGGCATCTCGACAATGGCCTTAGCTTTGTTAGGATCGATCTCGATCCCTCTCTTACTGACTATGAACCCTAAAAACTTACTTGAAGAGACCCCGAATACACATTTCTTGGGGTTCATTTTGAGCTGGTGCTCCCGAGACCGTTGGAGAACTACTCGGAGGACTTCTGCATGGCCACTCTTAGTTTTGGATTTAACCAGAATGTCATCCACATATACCTCCATATAAACATGCATCATGTCATGAAAAATGGCCATCATCGCCCTTTGATATGTTGCCCTTGCGTTCTTAAGACCAAAGGGCATGACGACGTAGCAATAGGTCCCCCACTGAGTGGTGAAAGAAGTTTTCTCCTGGTCTTCTTCCGCTAGGCGGATCTGGTTATACCCCGAGAAGCCATCCATGAAGGAGAGCATCTCGTAGCCAGCGGTGTTGTCCACCAGGACATCTATGTATGGGAGAGGGAAATCATCATTTGGGCAGGCACGATTAAGGTCACAGAAATCTATGCAGATGCGGACCCTACCATCCTTCTTCATAACATGGACGATGTTGGCTACCCATTGCGGATATAAAACAACCCTGATGAACTTGGCCTTATGGAGCTTGTCCACTTCCTCTTGGACTTTGAGTGTGAGCTTCAGGTGAAGTCACCTTAGCTTTTGTTTGACAGCTCGAGCATCTGGTTTCAGGACCAAACGATGTTCAACCAATGATGGGTCCAGACCCGGCATGTCCTCGTAGGACCAAGCGAAAGCATCAAGAAATTCTCTAAGAATCGTCATAAGGGAAGCTTCCTCTTCACTATTCAAATTGGCACTTATCAATATGATTTTGGGATCATCCTTAGTGCCGAGGTTAATTTCCTTGGTAGATTCATCAACGGAAACATTAGGCTCGTCAAATCTCTTGGTTCCGTTGACGAAGGAAGCTATGGGATCACTACCATCTTCTAACGGCTCTTCTTCTTCTTCTTCAGCATTGTCATCTTCTTCTAAGATATATACCCCTAGACTGTCATCTACTGAAGATCCTTCTAGTTCAACTGCCCCTAGGGGAATGGGAGCGGATGTAAATTCAGAGACCTGACAGAGCTGCGTGCATTTATCAGCCAACTGGCTGATGTAACGTGCGGGGACCTGACGGACACTAGAATTTGTGGAAGGAAGAGACGCTATGTACAGACCCTGATTCGATCTGGACTCTACCCTACTATGTACAAGGGGAGTTTTTGAAAAGGAGTTCAAGGTGGAAAGTGTCGGCCCTTGGCCGAGGGATCCATTTTCCAAGGAGGCCATTTCTTCAATAGTGAGCTCGCAGGCCCACGTTTGAGAATCGACATTTTTTTTTGTGGCCATGGGTGAATGTGAAAACCCTATGGGCGGGTTGCCCCATGGCCGAATAAGTGAGGAGCGGAGGGAATGATGGGTGGAATAGGAATGGGAATAAAAGAGACAAGCGCGGGCCTATTCGAAGCGAGGAAGATACCCGAGGGGAAAACCTCATTGGGAGGTTTATCAAGATGGAAGAGGGAGAGGAGACAAAAATCCTCCTCGAGTGATGAATCAGGTGGGATTTCCTTTCTTTGAGAGACTTCAAACTCTTCTCTCAGCTCCAGTCGAGTTCCTGGCTGAACTGGTCCTATAACAAAGCGACCATAAACCAAACCCTTGCCTTGAGTAGCCTTAGACGGCTCTTCTGGAGAGTAACCCAAACCTGTATGACCTTTAGCAACTTTAAGCTTTCTTCTATGCGTGGGACCTTGTTCGAGCTGACCTAAGCATTTGCCCATAGTAAAGCCCATTCTGGCCATGATCTCCCATCCTTTACTGAGAGGGATATTGGAATGTGTGATTAGCCGAGGAAGGAAGGGGGAATCGGGTGGACTTAGGGCGGAGGGCCCTACGGCACCCTCTATGGAGAGGACATACCTCTTGCCCTTATCCGGAATGGTCATGAAGGGGATCTGTTCAGAAGTGATAGCATTGAGAGTTTCCATCAATGGGATACCCTTGATTTTGATCACCCTACCATTGTAAGGAAACTTGAAGCATTGATAGGCTGTTGATGAGATTCCGAGGGTTTGTTCAATCCATGGCCGTCCTAAGATGGCCTTGTATGCAGGGTCGACATCAAGGACAAAGAAGTCGGATGTCATGACCATTGGACCTAAGCCGAGTTGCAGGGTCACCTTTCCTTTCGCACACCTCTTCGAATTGTCATAAGCTGAGATTGTGGTGCACACCTCTTCTAGGTTCTCTTCCTGGAGGCCAATTTTATGAATGGTCTTCATGGGACACTCATTAATTGACGCTCCCATGTCAATGAGGGCAGAGTCAACCTTGACTCCGTTGAGAGAGACTGTGAGGCACAACGGGAGTGACCTGCTTTCTGGCAAAGCAAGGTCCTTATCGGAGAATGAGACGGATGGTCCACATGTAAGGGCCATGATGGCCTCGGTCACACCACTTGCCGGAAGGTCTTCGTTGACCATGATCTTTTGGAGGAATTGCAACAGAGTGGCTTGGTGTGATGGAGACTTCCTAATGAGCTCCAGGATGGAAACCTTGGAAGGGGTCCTGTCTAGGTGTTGGAGAATGTCATATTTTGTAGGGGGACCTTGAGAATTAACCCCTTCCTCAGGCTGGGACTGCCTTTGGGATGGGGGAATGATGCAGTTACGAAGAGTGACATTCACCGAAGCTTCTTTCGAGTCATCTTGCTCCAAAGGTTTCGGGCGGATTAGCTGCAAGGGAGTTGGAGATCCGAAGATGCATGAGAGGGAGGCTGAATCTACTCCAGAATCGACAGGAGAAGGAGAAGGGACTGACTTTGGCTGAGGTGGCTTAAGGAGGACCAAAGGGCGCTCCTGCACTAACTGAGCTTTTGAAAAGACATGAGGTTCTTGACATGGTATCTGAGGAGGGTTGATCAAGGTGAGTGGTTTTTGAGTAGCATTTGAAAACTGACTGGGAGGTGAGTTCAGACTTCGGGATTGGGTGAATATGTTGACGTTCGCCCATGGTTCATTAGCTTCCACTTCTAACTTCCCGTACCAGCCCGAGAATCCTTCGACGCTCAACATCTGGGTCCTTTTGAGCACCTGTGGTTCCATCCCAATTACGGTGTTCACCCGCTCATTCTGCCTCGAGCTCTAGGGATCTTTGGTTGACTGATGAGTTGGAAATTGGTTTTGCACAATTCTGAGGTCCCAATTAGGCTTCTTGAGGTTGGCAATGGCTAGCTTCACATCCGCCCAGTTGATTCTCCCCTCGGCATTCATGTCATATACCCAATCCTGGAATTGGAAGCAATTGAATATATCATGCCCAGGAGTGCAGTGATATGGACAGTACCTGGAGGTATCAGCATTAGGATGGACCCGATCCCGCTGAGGGGGAAGCTGAATGGATTCGGAGGACATAAGGGCAAAGAATATGTCGCCCAGAGTTTCAGGCAACGGAGGATAGTAAGCCCTTTTTGGCCTAGTGCGATTGTAGTTCTGAGGTGGAGGGACGTTGGCATAAGACTTGGGATTGCCTTGCCCCTGGTTTGCACTAGCCTGAGCAGGATGGGAGACCTGGCGATTGTTAGACTTGAAGGGCGGGCCAACTGCATTAACCTGTTCATTCACTGTGACGCCTTCAGTGGTGGGGACGGCCGGAGTCTTCCTACTCTTTGTGCAATGCTCAAAGAAAGGAGGCAAGGTGGAATCCCTAACCTGGGCCTGAACTATACGAGCTTGATTATATAGCTGATGAAAAGTGTGGAGCTCACTGAGCATTAAGATGGCCCTTAGCTGAGGAGTGGCATTATTCACCAACATGGTGACGGCCTGAGACTTGGGGATAGGGACCTCCCTCCTAGAAGCCATGATTCTCCATCGATTTGCAAAATTAATGAAGTCCTCGTCGGGCTTCATTTTCTCCATGACCAGGTCGAACAGCGTGGGAGAAATGTAAGACATGTGACCAAAGTGAGCGAGGAACTGCTCTGAGACTATATCAAAGTTGAGGAGATCAATAGCTGGTAAGGAAGAGAACCAACGTAGGGCCTCGCCCTCAAGGGATTTTTGAAATAGATGGACCAATAGGACCCGATCGTAGAGCCGTTGATGGGAATCCATAAGGAAACCCGAAAGGTGATGATGTGGGTTGGTGGTACCATCGTACCTCCTATACATAGGAGTCTTAAACCCAGGTGGGAAATGGGCATTAGAGAGTTTGCAGTACTGGGCTAGCGAGTGGGGACGTGAATTTGGCATACTCTCAGCCACCGCCTACTGAATGTAGCTTTGGATTTTTTGCCGGAATGACGGGTCCATCCCCTTCAACGGGACACCCATGGTTGATGGAATCGGGGGTGAAGGGACCCTTTGCGGAGCCATTGGATAGCTGAATTGGAGTGGATTCTCAAAAATGGGTCGGCTCGTGGACCCCTGAAAGGGCGTTTGAGCGCGTGGAGTTGTGATATGGGGAGACATGTGTGGGATGGTCGGAGCCTTCCCACGGGAAGCCATCGTGGCCAAGTCCGCGGGAGTGTAGCGGGATAGCACGCTGATCAACTCTTGGTCCTCATGTGGAGAGAGTGTAGGAGCCCTCGGGCTACCGCAGTCATGATCACTCGGTGAAGAAACCGAATCGGCGTGGACGGCCTCATTTGGCGTGGCCGAGAACATGCCTATAAAGGCATCTGTATAATCATCCTCTATTTGAAATAGAGGATTGCCCCTAGTGCCGGATTCAAATTGGGGAGGGAATTCCTCCTCATAACCCAGATTTGTGAAAACCCGCTCCATCCTAAACAAATTTTAATTGGTTTAGAAAAGAGAAAATGAAATTTAGGGGGAGGGGTAAGTATTTCCGAGCACACCAAAGGGGGTGACCACAAGCAACATCCCAGAATTTTCTTTTCCTTCTTCTTTTTTCTCTTTTGTTCACTCGGAGGAGAGAAGGGAACTAAGTGGGTGAAGGGTGAACTCCGGGGGACTTAGCAGAAACCTCACTCAAAGCCCAGGGTTATTATAGGTTCTTCCGATGGTACAACCTGCCTGGCGACCGTGTGGGAACCCACGGTTTGCGAGGACTCATGGAGGTTCCCGGTTGGACCGAACCAATTGCACCTGAGTGGGAATCCTCAGGTGAAGGGTTCAATTCCAATGGGAGGGGTTCCTAACAAGGGGTGATGCCGGCTCTGCCTAAACCCAACCACGATCCGACCCTGTAGAGAGAGATCACACAATGCACAAGCAAAACAACAAAGAAAACAACTAGTTACGGAGGAGCACAGGAAGAGAGCAGAGGGCGGCCAAGTCACTGGCCGCTCAAAGACCTGGGCGGCCAGGTCGAGGGACGCTCAGGGGAGAAGCTGGCCAGAGTGCTGGCCTCCTGGAAAGGGGGAGAGGGCGGCCAGGTCGAGGGCCGTCCAGGGTTCTGGGCCGCCAGACTCCTGGTCGCCAAGGAGATGGCCTAGGCTGCCACTGGGTGGGTCGCCCAGGGGCCTAGGTGGCCAGGGGGTTGGCCTCCTTTTGTCCGACTTTCAGAAAACATAAAAATAGAGCTACGTAAATTAATCTAATGTAAACACATGCTTCACTTATCTTGGACTTCAAGCATCAGGAACTCACCATAAGCAATAGAATGTCCCACCGTGATCGCCACTTCGCTTGTAGGTTCTGGGATTTTGGAGTGGGTTGATTTGGAGATGTGCCCTGCGTGGTTGTCTCCTCAACCTTCCTGGGCCTTGAGCACCTATAGAGGAACAAATTAAAGATTAAGTAATCGTGATCGCCAGAGGTGTTTACCTAAACCTCACAGGAATGATGCTTGCGGGGAGATGTTAAAACAGGGAGAAGGTAGGGTCCCTCTTCCTCGTCCTTGGCTGGCCAAGGGCAAGGAGCCCTGCGTAGTTCCTTGATGCTGAAGTCCTATAAGCAGTGAAGCTCAAAGAAGAAAACAGAAGAAGACCATTAGTAATGGGGAAGTGCAGTATCTACTCTAATGAAAATTAATATAACGGGAATAGTGGCGGCGTAATTACCTCGGGGTGGTGGGAAGGAGGGATGGCCAAGACTTTCGACCACCCACCTTCCCATTTGTTTTGGGGAAAGAAAAACCTCTAAGTGTAGGAGCTAGGAAGATTATGATATGCAGAATGTACTTACCAGGAAGCCATGATGCAAGAAGCAAAGGACGGGGGGTTCCGGAGTTCAAACCAAGATCGAGGATGAAGGAGGAAGGAGACTAGGCGCAACTCCCTCCTCACCGTCTGAGAGAACCTCCGCAGGCAAACTCCCTCCACCAAATCTCTCCACTCCTCGAGTTCCCAAAATGCCAAAAATCCCCCTCTCCCTCTGGAGATTGGTGGTTTTATCATTGAGGTCAGAGTGCATGAAATCATGGGAAAAATCGTGCAAAACAGGGGGGAGAACGTGCTCACGAACTGAGCCACGTTCTCTGACCAAGTAAAAATAGGAGGGCGGCCATCTACTTGGTCTCCTTGAAGGGGAGGGCGGCCAGACTGATGGCCACCCAGCAGGGAAGGGCGGCCATCGACCCGGCCACCCAGGATCAAGGGCGGCCAGCTCTCTAGCCGCCCAGACTATGGTCTTTGGGCCCCCTAAATGGACGAGGCCCAATAGCTCTATTGCTACGGGCTGGGCTTTAAAGCTTGGAATAATGATAAACCAGGTACAATAATTGTGCGTCATTCACACGAAGGTTCACTGGGGATCTGCGGGATGTCCGAAATTAGGCGTCTACACTTGCAAGCACCAAGATGTTTCAAGACATGAAGAGGATGTATTGGTGGCCAAGAATGAAGCGAGATATAGCGGAGTTCGTGTCCAAATGTCTCACTTGCCAGCAGGTGAAGATTGAGAATCAAAGACCTGGCGGACCTCTCTAGACCATTGAGATGGCACAATGGAAATGGGAATAAATCACCATGGACTTTGTAACTGGTCTACCCATGACTAGGAGGAAGCATGATACCATATGGGTGATTGTGGACAGATTCACAAAGACTGCACACTTTCTGCCTGTCAACAAGTAGACTCCAATCGAATCCCTAGAAAAATTGTTCATCGCTGAGATCATTCGATTACATGGTGCACCCCTTATCTATCATCTCTGATCGGGACCCCCGATTCACAGCAAGGTTCTGGAAGAGTTTATAGAAGGCTGTGGGGATAGAATTGCGGCTCAGCTCGGCATTTCATCCTCAGACCGATGGGCAATCTGAGCGCACTATCCAAACTCTAGAAGATATGCTGAGGGCATGCAGTATTGAATGGAGGGGGAATTGGGATGATCATTTACCCCTGATAGAATTTGCATACAACAATAGTTACCATTCCGCCATCGGAATGTCACCTTATGAAGCCCTCTATGAGCGGCCATGTAGGTCATCAGTGTGTTGGTATGAAGCAGGCGAGAAGCAGTTATTCGGGCCACAGTTGGTACAGGACTGCTCGGAGAAGATATCTATGATCTGACAGCGACTCCTCACAGCCCAGAGTCATCAGAAAAGTTATGCAGACCAGCGGCGGAGAGAGTTGACATTTACAGAAGGGGACCATATGTTCCTAAAAGTGTCTCCTACCAAGGGAGTCATGCGATTTGGGAGGAAGGGCAAGCTCTGTCCCAGATATATTGGGCCTTTTGAGATTTTGCAAAGAGTCCGCAAGGTGGCTTATCGACTTGCACTTCCGCCTGCTCTGTCACATGTACATCTGGTCTTTCACGTCTCCATGCTCAGGAAGTATGTCTCGAATGCCTCACATGTTATAGAATATGATCCCCTGGAGGTTCGAGCAGACTTGTGTTATGTGGAGCAGCCCAACGAGATCGTAGACTGGAAGGAACAGATATTGAGAAATAAAACCATCCGGCTACTGAAGTTGCTGTGGAGGAATTTTCATTTCGAGGAAGCAACTTGGGAGCCGGAGGACAATATGCGCCAGGAATACCCACAACTATTCGGTGAGTAAAACTTTCCTTTTTAAAGAAATTTCTAAAGTCAATTTCGAGGATGAAATTATTTTTAAGGGGAAGAGGATGTTATGACTACCAATTGGGCACTGGCCCAATTGTGTATAATTCGGGCCCATGAACTTAACGAGCTAGAAATCTAGATAGATTATCGAAGGATACTTAGGAAATTCGTAACATAATGTAGGGAGGTCGAAATTAGGTGAAACTAAAACCCACACAATGATCATTAGGTAGGGAACGACTTTGATGAAGAGTATAACTTCTGAAAAATGGGCCTAATAGTGGTTAAGAGAGAGTTGGCGATAATGGGTTGAAATAGTTACACAAAAATGGTCACCCGTTGAAATAAGGATATCTTGGCCCACAGTTAACCAAATGAGATGAAACTTAGCCCATTAGAAAGATTGGGCCCTCAACCCAAACTCTTGTGTTGAGGTGGAAACCCAATTCGCATCAGAACTCAAGGTTCTGAGCCTTTTGCTGCCAGCTACCACGAAGAGGTGTGACTGTTGGGTGAATTCGCAAGTAATTAATAGAAAATTCATAACTTTGCCTGTGATTAATGAAATGATCTGTAACCAAGGCCATAATTTCGAATGGGATGTTAGCTACAACTTATTTGTTGAGGTCGAGGCCAAATAATGCCTGGATACTAGCATTATATCCGAATTACCTCGGGCTACCGAAAGGTCACGATTGGATCAAGGGAAAGTAAATGTTAATCTTGCGAAAATCATAACTCGTGATAGGGATAATGAACTTTAATGAAACCATGACCCGGAGTTAGATCAAGAAGTCCTCTTAATTCCATATGAAGACATGCCAACCTAATTCCCAATAGAAGAGCACGCCCACTCGCATCTATGACTCGGTAGACAAAGGGTCACCCCTGTTCAAACCCGAAGAGGTGCTTAGCATTAACTCCTCTTCAAACCAGCGACCTTGGAGCTTGTTGAAGCCTCGAGGGTCGTGGGTAAACCATTGGGAGGCTTGAAAAACTATATAAGGAGGTGGGTTTCAAGGGTGGTAAATCTTTAGCAACCATTCCCATCAACCCTCCACCACCTCCTACCTTTCTTATGTGAGAAGAGAGTGAGGGACCCCGTCTCTTCGTGGGCGGACCATCCGGTTCGTGGGTGGACAATCCGGTGCGTGGGTGGTCGATCAGGCACGTGGAGGATGATCTTGCAGCGCCTCGGGGTCGAGAGGGGAAATGCCTTAGGTGGATCTGGGGTGTAGATATCATCCCCAGATCGTCAGTTTAACATTTCGAAGGTAGGCACCTATCCTCAAGTCTTAGGGGTCAATGATGCATTAAAACAATTTCAAAGTAGTTTCTAAATGCTAAAGAGGGGTTAAGGGTATGTGGGATTGACTATCATGTTATTTTTTGATTTTTCCATCAAGATATGTGTTTTGTGAGGTTTTCTCGGAGTTTTTAACTGAAAATACAAGGTGGTGTCGACACTGCCAATGGGATGTGTCAACACTGCCCCTTTGAATCTGCTGGATGTGTCGACACTGCCCTTTGAAAACTACTGGGTGGTGTCGACACTGCCAATGGGATGTGTCAACACTGCCCCTTTGAATCTGCTGGATGTGTCGACACTGCCAATGGAAGTGTCGACTCTACCCTTTGAAAACTATTGGATGGTGTTGACACTACCAATGGGATGTGTCAACACTGTCCCTTTGAATCTGCTGGATGTGTCGACACTGTCAATGGAAGTGTCGACACTGCCCTTTGAAAATTGTTAGATGGTGTTGACACTGCCAATGGGATGTGTCAATACTGTCCCTTTGAATCTGCTGTGTAGCACCTCGGATAATTTTAAGACAAAAATAGAAATATATATATATATATATATATATATATATATATTTTTATTTAAAATAAAAATGAGAAAAAATATATGTATGGATTAATGTTGTAAATTAAGTCTAGTAACTTATCATAAATAATTAGATTTATATAAGTTTTTATGCAAATAAAGTAAAAGTAAAAAAAGACCTAAATATTGATGTGTTAAAATATAATAAATAAATAATCAATTAGATGTTCAATTGAATTATGAAAAAACAAGATGAATCCATTTAATTATGAAATTGTCCTTACATTACTAATGTAAACTCAATTTGACAATTAGCATATATTAGTATTTTTCATTAAAAATGTTATTATTTTAATGTATTTTATTTTTTTAATGTTAAAAAAATACATAAATGAAATGAGAATTAGTATTAGTATATGAATTCCCACATTTAATTTAGTTAACTAATCATGTTGTTTATCAAAAATTTTATTATTTTGACAACACGTTTAATATATGAATATATCTTGAAAATATTTATATATATATATATAAATCTTGAAATGACATGTAGCAATTATAACCTCATTAGTTTAATTAATGAACTAATTAGAGATACATTTAATTTATAGAATCTCTTAAATCGGTTTTTATAATATATATTTAAATTGAAAGAAAGACTTTTACGATGGAAAAAAATAATTATCACATCCAAATTATAATTATTTAATTTATGATATTTTATTAAAACGTTCTATTATTTTTGATGTCTTTAATTTAAGGAAGCATTAGAAGATATCTAAGAACATAAATAAGAATAAAACTCGAGTGTTCATAAAATGTAAAAACGTGAAAGATAACAAGTTATTAATTAATTTATAAACTTTTAGTAATATAGTTAAGAAAATATAAAAGGTAAAACTTGTAAATTGGGAAAAATGAGTTATCTTTTAATTGATAATATTTATTAAAGATATTTAAGAACATAAATAGATAAAGATAAATTAATATTAACAGATTATTAATTGCATTTATTGTGTAGCATGACTTTTTGAAAGATAATTATAATAAGAGTTTTAACGAATCTTATTTAATCGTTAATCACTATAATCAAAAGTTATGAAAAATATACGTACTTAGAAATAATAATAATAATAATAAATGAGATAATTGTGTAAGCTCATACTAATGTTACCAAAATAAATTAGAATGAATTTTTATTTCACTTAAATCTCTTAATTATTGGGTCTTTAGAATATTAGTTTTTGAGATAGTAAGATTAGGCACGTTAAGACTTTAATTTCTAGAATAGTCCATTTGGTTTGGTTAGAGATTTATTAGATACTTAGTTTAATTAGATAATTATTATTTAGACGTCCTAATCTAAATTAAACAATTGAGGTAATTTGATATGATGGCGTGATTAAATATAGTTGTCTATCTAATTTGTTAAGACAAAAAAACTTGGAATTTTATAGGAACCGATTATATTCGAATTAGAGAGGTTTATATAATCATAATCTAATTGGGTTAAGGTAGATGGCGGGAGATAGCCTACGTGAGTTTTTAATTTGGGAATTATCTCCCCTTCAACTTAGTTAAAATAGAGTAGGACTCTCTTGGGTTAACACGGTAAATATAACTTCCTGAAAGCCTTATGTGAATTTACTTAAACCAAAACCTGATTCTTGTAAATTTTGAAATCAATTGAATAAGGTTCGAAGAGGGGTAATTAGATGATGGCAGTGGCTATCGTTGGGTGGTTTTGGGTAATCTCTCCTTTAGTTTAGTTCCATTAGGTTTCTCTTTAGATGTTGCCTATAAATAGCCAACACTTTGGCCCCGCGTGTTAACATTAAACCTAGAATTTCTCCATCCGAGATCTGTAGGAGGGCTGCTACTGTAGCGTGAAGGCTATTCTTGCGAAGGCTTTGCTCGTGGGTGTTGAATAGATGAAGAGAAGGTAGAATATTTTTAATATTTTTTGAATGCTAGTTCGTGGTTGATGGAGGAGGAGTTCCTTAAAGTTTGGATCGAAAGAAGGTGATTAGTGATCGTGGAATTTGTTTCTCGACTTAAGGTAGATTTTCTCGTCAAGCCTCGAGCAGAAAAGAATAACGTTAATCTAGATTATCCTAAGGTGAATTTCACAAATTTTACACAGTTAAAATTCTCATATGTAATTTTATTCTACTCCTTGTTCTGATCGTTATTGTTCCTGTCCTGTTCACCCTTTGTTGGCATCCCTATAACCCATATGCATAGGTATTTCCGCAAAATCTGAAACCCTTATGTTGTCAGCAAAATCTGAATGTTTATGGCTGGTTTCTTACCCACACACTGCCTGCAAATCTGAAATTTTATTCTGAACCCTTGCCCCCACGTTGCCTATAAACCTGAGCAAATTAGTTTTGATATCTTGCCAAACATTGCCTACAAAACTTGTCATTATTTCTATTTTTCTGTCCAATCATTGCCTAAAAAGTCCGGAATTCTTATTTCTGTTATTTTGCCAAATCATTGCCTGCAAATCTGTATTTTTTTTACATACAAACTTGCTGTTTTAATCTATGCAAAACCTTGTTTTAAACCTACCAACATCTGATTTTTAAACTTTGTAAACCTGATTTTAACCCTGTGAGAAGAGCATTAAAACCTGTGATTCTTATCCCCGTTAAACCTGGGTTCTGATCCTGTTAACCCTAGCAATATGTAATTCTTTGAAAACTACAAGTTAGATCCTTTAAACCCTGTAACTTGATATCTTAAAACCCTCTACCCGGATCTCTTTAGAAAATTTGAAACATGCTCTGTTCAGATATGCGAATTTGAAGATTTAGAACCTTATCTCATGAGGCTTTATATTCCCTGCAACCATGTTATTTTAAACCTGCAAAACATGGCCTTTAAACATGCAATCCTATAGATCTTAAAACTCTGTAAACCTGGTTTTAAACAAATCCGCTGATTAAACCCTGTAAAAAATCAGGTCTTTAATAACTGCCAAATCTAAACTTGTAATCTCTTAAATCGAAACCTTTAAACCTGAAAATCAAATCGCCCTTAAACATGCAATTTAGTTTTTTTAAAAACCTAATCATTCTTAAACCTTGTATTCGGGTTCTTAAACCCTACAAATCTGAACTTTAAGCCCCGTGGAATTTGGACCTTTAATCCCTATAATATTGGCTTTCTAAAATCTCGAAGAATCTTAGTTTTTGCTAACCTATGAACCTGTATTTTTATAGACCTAAAACCTGATCCACCATAAACTTATAAATATGAAATTCTAGACTTGAAACTAGAACTCTTGAGCTCCTATATATTTTTAGTGAAAAAGAAAACAATAGCTGAACCGTTCTCTAATCAATCTACAAATCTATGCTTAGCTTCACTGATTTCCTTGGATTCCTTCATTTCAGTTTTCTGCATATGATTCATGCACTCTACTTGTTCTACTTGATAATTACTTGAACATGACTTCCTTGAAGTCCACTTGGCCATTAAAATGTGATTGTCTAATGTTTACTTGGGATCTTTGATCCATAACATCAATGCCAACGCATCATTAAGGGCCTGGTCTGGTCTTTGGAGGAGCGCCCGAAGGTACTAGTGCCTCGGGGAGTTGTAATGACAAGGTGTGACATTACACCGAAGTACTTGCTTGCTAGTTTGATCTAGACAATTAACATGATACTTGTTACTTGCTATTTGTACATGATTGATTGCTTGACTTGTTACATAACATGTTTGACTTGCTACTTGATATTCTTGACCCGAAAGATTATATATATATATATATCTAGATTTTTTGAAAATCAATTGTTATATGGCCAATCTAAAGTTATGTTCACTTGTATCCATTCTTCATTTGTTATACGTACCTTTCTTATTATTGTTCATTGACACATGTAGGGCAAAGTGCTACTATTATACTTCTTTGACATCTATTGTCCTCATGATTACATCATTATACTTGATTTTATTCTATCTCTTTCCTATCTTAAATGGATTGTTAAAAGACAATAATCACTTAAATTTGCTTGTGTTGAGATGTAATTCCTTCTGTGCTTTACGCTCATGCAGTGTTAATTAATATTTTTCAGGTTGTCTCGAGGATAGCTAGCAGGAAGGGCATGAGTGTGGAGTGCTCCAAGATGTCTTAGTGATCTTCTAATTTCTTAGTTTAGAATTGAGAGTAATTTGTTATGAGAGGTGTCTTGTAATTATGAAGAGTTAGTGTTATGAAATTGTCTATTGTTTAATTGGAGTGTTGATAAGAGATTGAAATTTTATAGTTGAGATTTTTATATCAAGTGATGTAATTAGAATTTCTAGTCCTAATTGAGTGCGGAGTTTTTCTCCCCTGTCGTGCTCTAATATTCCGCATTGGGGCATGACATGCTAGATGTGTCGACACTGCCAATGGTAGTGTCGACACTTTATGAACTCTAGACCAACTTCCAGAAACTTAGAAAAAGGGAGTTTTGAGAGGTTATTTTAATTCGAAAAAATCTGAAAAATTAGAAAATGATAGAAGACTAAGTTAGTAACTCACTGTAAAAGTTTCAGGCTCACAAAATTCTGCACTTGTAGCTATGGTTCATCTGCTATGCATGTGTAGGGTTGACAGGTCGACACGGCCTTTTGACAGGTCGACACCCTGGGGCTCTGTCCCCAATTTCCAGAAACGTGGAAAAAGAAACTTTTGAGAGGTCATTTTAATTCAGAAAATTCTAAAACATTAGAAAATGGTAGAGGGCTAAGTTAATAACCCATTGTAAAAATTTCACGCTCACAAAAATTCTGCACTTATGGTTATGATTTATTTTCTACGCATGTGTAACCTATAAATAAACATGCCCTCTTTTATATAGTAACCTGATCATCCTCCTTTCCACATCAAGTAAGCTTATGTTGTGATTTGCCCACTTAAACCATTTGGAAGCATGCTTGTTATAATAAAGTATCATACTAATATTTGTAAAATGAGTATGAATGTGAATGTGAATACGATGTGAATGTTATGAATGGAAACAACAGCATTCTGTGAGATAGGACTTCGGTCCCTTTGTGGGACGTCCCTGGTTAAAAATCTTATGATTCGGTCGATTGTTCTGTGGGACGGCGATACGTAATGTCACAGACGATGTGGGCCACGGGAATCTAGGTGAAATTTGATGACTCAGGCCGATTGTTCTATGGGACGATGATACGTAACGCCACAAAACGCTGTGGGCCACAAGAGTCTAGGTGGGAGTTCGCTCCCGGGTCTGCGCAGTACTCTTTCGTTCGTTCGTTTGTGTGTGGGACTTTGTGTTTGCGGCAGCTATTCGTTTCCATGAATAACATTAATTGAGTAACTCATGAAAATGTGATAATGTGTAACTGCCCCTTTCACCGCAGTTTTGATACATGCATGTGTATCGTATATGTTAGCTAATGAACATGTATTTTCTCGTATGAATTATTTTTAGCAAATGGGAATGAATGGATTATGATATTATCGACACTTGAAATATGCATGTGAATTGGTTATATATATAAATGCGAGTTAACTCTGATTTGTTTAGGCTACCTACTGAGCGTCACACTCACCCCTTTGTGACACACATTTTCAGCAGACCTAGTGAAGGAGGTCGAGGAGGAGGCTGCGGCCGAGGAGTAGTGCTAGTTCATAGTTCATTTGGGTATGCTTTGGATGAATATCTCTCTTATATGTATGGGTATGGGGTGGTGAGCCTGTGTGGACTCATGATTATTTTGGAACAATGGACATGTACTCTTCTTTAGAAATTATGAATGGTTGAAATGCTATTTACATTTCGTATAATTGTGGTTTCTCTCTCTCATGCGAATGTATGCATGTCTATATATTTGTGCTTCCGCGATACGTACTATGTAATGCTTCGAGATCCGATGGAAAAAGAAAAAAAATATATGCCCATAAATTAGGAATCGGATCTCGGGGCGTAACAACTCTCCTCTGATGTGTCCGGACTTCTTGCATTCATAGCAAATAACGTTGTTAGGCTTGCTCGGCTCTCCCTTGGTTTGAGCCAGATTTCTTTGCCCCTTTCTGAAATTCCCTTGAAATTTTTTCTTCCTTCTTAAAAATTTCGTTACTTGGCAAGTCCACATGGCCAAGTCTTCTTCCTGGTCACTTCCTTCGGAGGACGCCTCTTCTTGGGAGCCATCATCATGTTGGTTGACTTTCAAAGCTACTGTTTTCGTCTTCTTGAACTCTTCTTCGGCAGTTCTTTTGATGTTTGTCTCATAGGTCATCAGTGAACCTATGAGTTCATCCAAAGACAGTATGGACAAGTTCTTGGAGTCTTCAATGACTGTGGCCTTTTTGTGGCATGCGGGTGGAAGAGATCTTAACACCTTCCTCACGAGCTCGGAGTTGCTGTATTCTTTTCTGAGACTCTTGAGACCATTAGTGATCTCTGTTAGTCTTGCAAACATCTTAGAGATTGTTTCTTCGGGTTTCATTTTGAAGAGCTCGTAATCTCTGACGACTAGGTTTGCCTTGGTCTCTTTTACCTCAGAGGTTCCTTCGTAGATCAGTCAAAGTTTATCCCACATCTCTTTCGCTGAACTGCACATGGATACACGGGAAAACTCGTTAGGATGAATAGCACATTGCATAATATTCATAGCATTAAAATTTATTGTGGATTTTTTAATATCCTCATGGGTCCACTCGTCTTCATCCTTGGAAAGATCATATGGGCCCTTATCCACAACCCTCCAAATCTCATATTCTTGGGCTCTAAGGAAAACATGCATTCTATTTTTCCAGTATGAATAATTTGAGCCATCGAAGTGTGGAGAACGGTGGATGGAGTGACCCTCAGGCATCATCCCCTTGTTGGCCATTGATCTGGATATCTCTCTAGATCGTTAGATCTATTAAGAAAAGAGCCTTAACTCTGATACCAATTGAAGTCCCGCGATCAATGACACCCAAGAGGGGGGTGAATTGGATGATTACAAATTTTAAGAAACTTTTGTCGATTTAAACAGATATGATGAAACAACCCTTTAGAAACTTAGATCTGTTGTATTATCAATTAGATCTATCAAGACCTATCACACATAGCAGATCCTTGGTACTATGGCGGAGGTGTAAATCCGAAGATACTGCTCACGCAAGGTGTTATCTTCCTGACAAGGTTGGCCTTGTCAATCCGAACCCACCTTTTGATATACCAAAGATCTAATGTGAAAGCTATAAATTATGCTAGATCAAGATGAAGAGATACAAGAGAAATAATCTACGTGTGTGCTCGCACAGAATGGGGACAGGAGAGAAGGATCAAACAACATAAGAGACAGAGGTTTTTAGGTGGTTCGGATGCAACGACAGCAACCTACATCCACCCGTTACGATATATGAGGATTCACACACTATCTTGTAAACGATTACAAAACACACACACACTCGTAAGGAGTTCAGAACTCCTACGAAGGTGCAAACGCATCGAAACACACACGAATCTGAAAGAAACCAAACACACACACAGAGATATGAGTAGATCCACACACACACACGAATGTTTAGAGACTACAAAGAACACACACTTAAAGCTTGAAGGATTTGGAAGGAGAAACACAAAATAAAAATTCTGATTTAAGCTCCCCCTGAGTAGGTGATGCAGATTTTGGATGAAGCTTGAGTCTCCACTTGATCTTCACTTGAATGGCTTAAGATTGATTTTGAAAAGCTTGGAGTTGGATGAAGAATCCCTGGATGGAGCACTGCTCATACAGGTGTAGCAGCAGCCTTCTTTTTCCCCTTGGTAGCCTCCTTTGATCTCCCTTGAGTAATTAGGGTTTCTTGGCCCAAAGAGATGTTTTTATAACACTTGGGTGGTCAAGGGACAGGCCAAGACATAGATCCACAATTTCTGGCATGTCTAGAGGCTTTGGGATTAAAAAATCCTAAAGGGAAGGCTTGAACACGTTGAAGAGAACAAAGGCAACAATAGCTGCCTCGAAGGGTTCGGTCGACCAAAAATTCCGGTCGGTCGACCGAACTCTTAGAAACCTGTAACTTTTTAATGCTGGGAGGATCAGTCGACCGAACGGGTCCATCAGTCGACTGAACTCTATAACATTTCAGAGTTTTGAATGCTGGAAACTTTGGTCGACCAAAATGCCTTCATTGGTCGACCAAATTCTGCTTTGCCGGCAAAAATAACTCATTAGCCCAAGAGATCATATCCATATAATCAGGCCTTGGATTGACTGTATGTGATGTGACACGACCTTGGACTTAAGCAAGCAAGCACATTCGCAATCTAAATGGGCCAATTTGGGCCGCCGCTCTCTCGTCGCTCACCCAAGCCCGAGGTAACTTGGCAATGCCAAGGTGAGGTTGAGGGGTTGGGCCCTTGCTGGTAGAGGGCCAGCAAGGCCAAGACTTGATTCCCAATGGATGTGGAAGCCCAAGACAATGGGGCCGACCAAGTGCCAAAGGCACCGGTTTCTCTCTTTTCCCACGGTGATCACTTATAGCACAAGAGCTTAAGGATCGGGCTCTCATTCACGGCCAGCGGAGTTTATGAACTAATATTAAAAGAACAAGCACAAATTAGAGCAAAGTTTGGAGCACTTACTCGACCGGTTTGAAGAAACCGGTCACGCTCGGAGACGAGGGCGAGCGGGGAAGCGTGGGTTCCCCACACGCTGCGTCGGGGTAGCTTGACCTGTTTAAGCTATTACAACACTACACCTCTCACAGGAGGGGGATCTTGGGGTGGGGGTGAAGGGATATTACAACCAAAATTACCTCCGCACAGAGAGGGGCCTTCAGCCGGCCAAGCGGGGAGGGGAAACTATGGTTAAAAGCATGGAACGATGAAGTCACCGGTTCTGCCTGCTCTCTCCGAACAGGGACAGGTAGACGGTGTTGTTGCCGTAGAACTCGCTCAAGAATTTTGCTGATGATGAGATTGGTGAGGAAATCTTCGTAGCTGGGAAGGGAATGCCTCAAAATTTCTTCAATTTCTTCTGGAGCCGCTGCTGACTAGGATGGAGGTTTGAACAGAGCTTCAGATTCTCGGACCTGTAGTTGCAGATTTCTAACAGCAGATTACAGAGAACGCCCCGGCAGCTCCCTACCTCTGAATCAAGCGCCGTCAGAGTCTTTGGATTCGTGGACGAGTCCTCTTCGTAGAAAAACTGACGGGGAAGCCAACCGATGTCGGAGAAGACTAGGGGATGCAGAACAATGGTGACTGGTCGGTGCAGACTATGAGTAGCATATCTGCGTAGCTGAGGGATAAAAATGAGAACTCTGGATCATGAACGCCGAATGAATTTCTGTTTCTTGATTCTGGAAGTAGACTGGGCGATGAAGAACTTTGAAGAAGAACTCGTGGACTGATTACTTCGGGGTTCGTCGTGGCAGAGCTTCTAATCTGGCTCAGGTCCTCAGCCAAGGCAGAACTGCGCAGTTGTGGGAGAATGGACCTCCTGGACGGCTCGGAGATCGGAATAAGATGAAACCACTTCTGTTGCGAAGGAGACTAGTAGACGCTTCCGACAATGGCTCTTGGGTCTTCAAACTCGTCTGGAGGAAGTCGTGGTGGCCACTGAAAGTTGCTGGTTCATCTGCAACCTCTGGACAGCAAACTGCAACTTCGAAGTAGCTTCCAATGACCAAGAAAGAAGAAGGGGAAGGGGGTAGATGAGTGTGGGAGTGACCCCTGGTTGTAAGGGGGTCTTGGAGGGGGTGTTCTAAGGTGTGGGAGGTGGAGAATAAGGTCTGGAAGAGAGTCCAATAGATGGTGGTAGTGGGGGCTGCGAATTTGGTTGGAATGGAGAGAGGGAAAGGATATTCGAAAATAGGTTTAAGGGTGGGGTTAATTTTTTGTCTTGAGAATGGGGGGGTTGTGTTAGGGAAGGGAAGGGGTGCTTGGGGTAGTGGGAAGGGTGCTTGGGAAAGTGGGAGGGGTAGTTGGGGGTTGGATGGTGAGGAGAGGATTGGTGGAGGGGGTCTTGGGAAGGGGTGGAGTATTGATGAGGGTTGTGGGGAATGGGAAGAGGCTTAAATGGGGTAGGTGGGGAGTGGAGGTGGTTGGGAAGGGAGGAGAGAGAAGAAAATTCGAATTTGGGTGTTGAGGAGAGAGAAAGTGGAGTGAAAAAGAGAGATTAAGAGAGGGAAGGGTGGAGAATCTCTCCCCTAGGGTTTCTCACCCAAAAAAATAGAATGTCTCCACTAGATAAGAAGTGTAAACTCTCAAAATGGCAAGTTTTTTCATTCATTGATTCATTCATTAAGTTGAAATGGGGGGAATGTGGTCCTATATATAGGAAACCCACATTTCTACAAAAGTCCCTTACAAAAGACTCAATAACAAATAACTGAAGGGGTAGGGGGGCTCATGGGCCAAGCCTGAGGAATTGGGCCCAATAGCACATTACACAATCTAATGATACTCAAACTTAGGAAAATAAATGCAAGACCTAGGAACATGACTCAAATAAAAGGGAAAATACATCAAATGACTCAAATAAAATTATATAGGACTCAAAATTAAATGACTAAACCATGCCGGATGCAACCGGGGTGAGGAGACGAACGGTAAACGTGGGCATGGGAGGTGATGTCCCCATCATACTCCCGGGGTGCGGAGAACTCGACTCTGTCGAGTAAGTGTCCTTCCCTCCTTGGAGGGTGTAGAAGTGGTACCGCCCTCAAGTCTCCCGAACGAGACCGATCCATCCACCTGCCGAGATAGCGCTCATATACCTTGCTCCGAGTGGTAGTGACTTGTTCATCCAATATTTGTTCAATTTGTTCACGCTGGGCTCTCTTGGCTGGTGGTTTATCATCATGGGTGGGTGCTCTCTCAAGGGAAGAAGTAGGCTCAATCTCCTCACTAGGTACCACCGTGGGTCCCTTATATGGCACTAGGTCGGCAACATTGAATGTGGGACTTATTCCATACTCCTCATGGAGATCTAACTCGTTGGCATTTGCACCTATGCGCCTCAAGACCTGGAAGGGACCAGCCCCACGTGGCCTCAGTTTAGAGTTGGCTCCCGGGGAGAGCCTCTCCATCCTTACCATCACAAGATCACCCACTTGGAATTCTTGGTGATGCCGATGAGAGTCGGCCAGCCTTTTATAAGCTTCATTCTTTTTGCTGATGTGCTTGCAAAGGTTTTCATGCAATTTTGTGAATGCTATCCTTTTAGTGGTTATGGGTGGACCTGGACAACCATAGATGGACCTATCCTGCCATGATGCCAGATGGACCATGATGAACCTTGGTGGGCCGGTGCAACCATTTGTGGACTTATCATGCAATGTTGTCATGTAGACTTTGGTGGGTCTAGGTGGGCCGGGGCAACCGTAGGTGAACCTATCATGTAAAGTGGTGATGAATGTGGGGGGGCCCGGACATCCGTAGATGCTTTTGACATGCTTAAGATCTATGATGAATGAAGGAGGACCATGACATCCGAATGTGACCCACTCATGCTTTCTACTTGACATGTGAGTGATATGAATGAATGGACCCAACATAGTATTCATGCCAAGGGGTGTGGAAAGCCTAGACACATGCATGCTTTTCCCAAAAGTGACTTCCATGTGTATAGGTGTGGGACAACCTTTGAACTCCCATTGGAAAGGATCGAATGGATTTAAGAAGGTGGTCATCATGGGGTGGGGCACCACCTTATTCCCTAGGGATATATGGTCCATGGTTATGGCTCCCAAGGTGCAGCCCGGGTCATGGATGAGGTGGGTTTGGCCCAATATGGTGAGTGAGGGTAGGACAGGGTGGGTGGTTGGTAAGATGGTTGGGTCATATGAGTCCCTTGACTCCCATTGGAAGGGATCATATGGATCGTAAAATAGGTCACTTAGGGGGAGGAACTCCATGTCCTCAAGATCCTTAAAAGGTGTTAAGTCATCCTTCCCTATGATAGTTGGGCCAATGTTCTTGACAAGTGGGTCGGCCATGAGTGGAGGGCTTGGCTTTCTACCCGAGATAAGAAGCTCTAAATTGAGGAGAAGGTTGGGCTCATCCGGTGTAGGGAGGAATAGAAGGAGGTCGCTAGTGTAGCAACCATTGGTGCAAACCGAGGTGATAGACCTAATGCATAGGTGTAGGAGGCTAAGGCTCCTAGGTTGTTCGGCCATAGGAGTCAACATGCTAGTGAACTCAATTTGCCATGCTAAGCCCCTAAGAAAATCCTCTAAGGTCTCCACTTGATAGGATGCTTGGATTGTGGTGTGATAGGAGAAGATGGGCACTAGGGGAAAATTTTGTTCTATGGGAGGGTAAACATGGGTCGAGGTCTCTCTAATTGGACTCTTCCTTAGCCACCTAACAAGGGACTCTTCTAAGATGAATTCGGCCTTATCTAGAGGGGGTGGTGTAGGGTGAAGATCCTTGTGCGAGGCTTCCTCTTCAATTGGGACATGGGTGCTCTCTATGGAGGGGATAGGTTCCCGAGGGATATTTATCTTTATGTGGCAAAGCGGGTGGACTACTTCTTCCAAAACTAATGGAGTGGGAAGGTTCTTTGATGGTGGGGTGATGATGGCCGGAGTATGGTGCACCCGGGGTGGTGAACGAGGGTGGGATTCCCGCGGGTGGGAGAATAAAAGGTTGTTGAATTTAAAGGTTCCCGAAAGGTGTAGCGGACGCACAAGGCAAGTCCGACGTGTTGGGTCGATGTTGGCATTCCTTTCATCTAACCATTTCTTACCTAGGATTATACATGGACCTGCCAATGTTCCCTTTTGACACCAAGCCCCATCCAAATACTTAATCTTCCCGAACCATTTATGGAATTCAATAAAGACTTGGTCTCCATTATGCACAATTTGTCCGGTCCTACTAAGAGAGGTAACGATATCGGGGGACACCCAATTTTCAGATTCTAGGTCAATGAAATCAATTTCTACGGGCTTTCCATTAGGTAAGCATGCATGAGATATGATTGGGAGAGGAGCCATGTGACCCAAGACTCAATGTTAACAATGATGGGTTGACAATGCACGGTTCGGACAAGAATGCAAGCATGCCCTAGGACTTGACTTGTAGAGACAAGTCAAAGACTTGCTCTGATACCAATTTGATGTGACACGACCTTGGACTTAAGCAAGCAAGCACATTCGCAATCTAAATGGGCCAATTTGGGCCGCCGCTCTCTCGTCGCTCACCCAAGCCCGAGGTAACTTGGCAATGCCAAGGTGAGGTTGAGGGGTTGGGCCCTTGCTGGTAGAGGGCCAGCAAGGCCAAGACTTGATTCCCAATGGATGTGGAAGCCCAAGACAATGGGGCCGACCAAGTGCCAAAGGCACCGGTTTCTCTCTTTTCCCACGGTGATCACTTATAGCACAAGAGCTTAAGGATCGGGCTCTCATTCACGGCCAGCGGAGTTTATGAACTAATATTGAAAGAACAAGCACAAATTAGAGTAAAGTTTGGAGCACTTACTTGACCGGTTTGAAGAAACTGGTCCCGCTCGGAGACGAGGGCGAGCGGGGAAGCGTGGGTTCCCCACACGCTGCGTCGGGGTAGCTTGACCTGTTTAAGCTATTACAACACTACACCTCTCACAGGAGGGGGATCTTGGGGTGGGGGTTAAGGGATATTACAACCAAAATTACCTCCCCACAGGGAGGGGCCTTCAGCCGGCCAAGCGGGGAGGGGAAACTATGGTTAAAAGCATGGAACGATGAAGTCACCGGTTCTACCTGCTCTCTCCGAACAGGGATAGGTAGACGGTGTTGTTGCTGTAGAACTCGCTCAAGAATTTTGCTGATGATGAGACTGGTGAGGAAATCTTCGTAGCTGGGAAGGGAATGCCTCAGAATTTCTTCAATTTCTTCTGGAGCCGCTGCTGACCAGGATGGAGGTTTGAACAGAGCTTCAGATTCTCGGACCTGCAGTTGCAGACTTCTAATAGCAGATGGCAGAGAACGCCCCGGCAGCTCCTGACCTCGGAATCAAGCACCGTCAGAGTCGTTGGAATCATGGACGAGTCCTCTTCGTAGCAAAACTGACGGAGAAGCCAACCGATATCGGAGAATACTAGAGGATGCAGAACAATGGCGACTGGTCAGTGCAGACTATGAGTAGCAGATCTGCGTAGCTGAGGGATAAAAATGAGAAATCTAGATCATGAATGCCGAATGAAGTTCTGTTTCTTGATTCTGGAAGTAGACTGGGCGATGAAGAACTTTGAAGAAGAACTCGTGAACTGATTCCTTCGGGGTTCGTCGTGGCAGAGCTTCTAATCTGGCTTAGGTCCTCAGCCGAGGCAGAACTGCGCAGTTGTGGGAGGATGGACCTCCTGGACGGCTCGGAGATTGGAAGAAGATGAAACCACTTCTGTTGCGAAGGAGACTGGTAGATGCTTCCGACAATGGCTCTTGGGTCTTCAAAATCATCCAGAGGAAGTCGTGGTGGCCGCTGCAAGTTGCTGGTTCATCTGCAACCTCTGGACAGCAAACTGCAACTTCGAAGTAGCTTCCAATGACCAAGAAAGAAGAAGGGGAAGGGGGTAGATGAGTGTGGGAGTGACCCCTGGTTGTAAGGGGGTCTTGGAGGGGGTGTTCTAAGGTGTGGGAGGTGGAGAATAAGGTCTGGAAGAGGATCCAATAGATGGTGGTAGTGGGGGCTGCGAATTTGGTTGGAATGGAGAGAGGGAAAGGATATTCGAAAATAGGTTTAAGGGTGGGGTTAATTTTTTGTCTTGGGAATGGGGGGGTTGTGTTGGGGAAGGGAAGGGGTGCTTGGGGTAGTGGGAAGGGTGCTTGGGAAAGTGGGAGGGGTAGTTGGGGGTTGGATGGTGAGGAGAGGATTGGTGGAGGGGGTCTTGGGAAGGGGTGGAGTATTGATGAGGGTTGTGGGGAATGGGAAGAGGCTTAAATGGGGTAGGTGGGGAGTGGAGGTGGTTGGGAAGGGAGGAGAGAGAAGAAAAATTGAATTTGGGTGTTGAGGAGAGAGAAAGTGGAGTGAAAAAGAGAGATTAAGAGAGGGAAGGGTGGGGAATCTCTCCCCTAGGGTTTCTCACCCAAAAAAATGGAATCTCTCCACTGGATAAGAAGTGTAAACTCTCAAAATGACAAGTTTTTTCATTCATTGATTCATTCATTAAGTTGAAATGGGGGGAATGTGGTCCTATATATAGGAAACCCACATTTCTACAAAAGTCCCTTACAAAAGACTCAATAACAAATAACCGAAGGGGTAGGGGGGCTCATGGGCCAAGCCCGAAGAATTGGGCCCAATAGCACATTACACAATCTAATGATACTCAAACTTAGGAAAATAAATGCAAGACCTAGGAACATGACTCAAATAAAAGGGAAAATACATCAAATGACTCAAATAAAATTACATAGGACTCAAAATTAAATGACTAAACCATGCCGGATGCAACCGGGGTGAGGAGACGAACAGTAAACGTGGGCATGGGAGGTGATGTCCCCATCAGTATGTTTACATTGATTAGAAGTCCATTTGAGCTCTTTTTATGCATTTTGAAGATGGTTAGCATTTGAGCATTGATCATTACGAAAATTGGCCTAAAACGCGTACGATGCTCGCTCTTGAGCAATTATGCAAGGCACGAGATGGAAAGCACGTCCGAGGTTTTGTTATCATCAAAATCACCTGGAGAGACTCAACAAGCAAGCTACACAAAACATGACTTTTAGGGTGGTTCGAACTTAACCTAGATCCCTACATCCACCCCTCACTCAATCGAGTGAGGCTTCCCTAGTGCAACTACACTAAACACACTGACACACAGCTTACGGGCGCACAAGGCCAACCATAGAACAGAAACACCTGCTGTCTATCTTCCTATAGTACCAGGTAGGACTGAAACCACAGACCAAAGCACCCTCTCTCTGTGTTCCTACAACACCTTGTAGGGACGGTTTAAGGAGCAATGGAAAAGGGTTCAAATTGAAAAAGAGATAGCATAAAACAAAACCCAGACAGGAAATGGAATTCTCCAGTAGAACGGAAAATGGCCCTGTCTAGAATCTGGATGGCGGTCTATGCTTCTTCTAGATGGAGTGCTTCCTAGGAGAGCAGGTTCTCCTTCACAGGAAGTTGGAGCTGATGCTATCCTTCTCGAAGGATAAAGAGGGCAGGATGAAGACGTATGGCTTTAGGCTTCAAGGTTACAGCTTGCTCACTTCCCGTTCAGCAGCTTGACCTTCGTAGCTTGGGTTCCCTTCACCAAAGCCTCTCCTTGCTGCAACTGGCTCTTCCTTTGCACAGACTCCACCTTTCCAGCAGCTTTCTCCGACCTTCGCAAGTAGCTCCACGGGCTCCTCTCTTTCTTGTAGGATGAAGATGACGAGTGCAGGATGGAGGCTTTACGCTTCAGGCTTTCGGGTCTACAGCAGCTAGCCTCAGACAATTCTTCTCCTTCTTCTCTTCCGTCTCAACCTCTCTTTTTCGAACTGGCCTCCTCTTGGTTTTTCTCTTGTCTTCAGCCTGAGTTCGATTGCTAGCCTCTTCTATACTGCAAGCTCCACAGAAAATGTCTCCCACACGCTGCCATTTTGTTCCAGACAATCTTCTCTTTTTGCACGAGAAGTATAGGGTTGGTAGCCCTTGATTTGGTAGGAAACCATCTCCATCGTCCATCATCGTAGAGGACTTCCAAATCCTGACCAAGATGGCCACTAATTGGTCCAGAAGTGATAAGGTATTTTGAGTTCCTATTGGCTGGCCAATCATCTTCATACGGTACACAGTAGGTACAAGACTTTCTCCTTAAGGTATGACTACTTTTCGGATGAAGACACCTTCTAGGTGATTTGCCATTGGTATAGCTGGAAAGTAAGAATCTTTTCAGCCAACTAGTCTTCCAGAACCTTGTACCATCGAAGGATGTCCCTTTCAATGATTTGGAATGAGGCTATTAGGCCCAAATTCCTCTTTCGTGCAAGTATGAAAAGGACGCTTTTGAAAATCACTCTAAGTGCGTCGATGCAGCAGAGGTGTAGCGTCAACGCATCCTTCTTCGCACCGGCCAATGTTGCTGTTGGAGTCATTGCTACGTTGACGCAGTTGTTCCGTTGTGTTGACGCTAGCTTCATCTTCTGCCAGTCTTCATGGAGCTGCATCGATGTAGGGGATCGTTGCATTGACGCACCTTCTTCAAGGACAAAGCACCCTTGCCAGCTTCAAAGAGGCTGCGTTGATGTAGCCTTCTGGCTTCAGCACAGTTGCGTCGAGGCACCTTCTAGCTACATTAGAAATGCCATCATCAACAATATGTATGACTCATTACGTTAACATCATAAAAACACAGGGACACAACAACCCCATGTTGAAGTGGAGTCGACCTAGCCAAGGTTCTTCTGCAAGATGGCGTTCAAATTCAAGAAGGTGGAGTCGACGCAGTGTGGAGCTGAGTTGACGCTATCAAGCTATTCAAGCAAGTGGTGTCTCAAGAGTCGACATTCAGAGTCGAGTCTTGTCAGATGAAGTTCTGTCTGGGCGTCTACAGCAATAGGGCATCAACGTAATGAATGCTGTGCGTCGACGCAGCCATTACAAATCTTCAGTTCTTCAAGAAGATGTGATTGTCCACGTGGATTCAAACTATTGGCACTTGATCCAAGGATACGTGGCACCATTTCTAGAATTTTCCTAACAGAAGAATATTCTATCTGCCACATGGACCAATGGATTATTTTTTCTGAAGATTAGATTAATCAGAAATTTCTTATTTCTGCACTATAAATCTGACTCTTCTACCTTCGAAAAAGATAGCTGCAAAATAGAAGGGGCTGCATGGAGTTGCTAAGGGGCTGGGAGATAGAGAAAAGAGCTAGATCTGAGTAGAGGCAATTCGAAGAAGAATTTGAGAGAAAATTTGAGCGAAGAAGAAGAAGAAAGAGAGAGAGTCTCGAGAGCCCGTTCCAAAAGCTTGCAGACTCACTCCGCGAGGGAAATATCTTAGTGCAGCCAGTTTAATTAAAGATATGTTCGAAGTTTGGCTTGATTGGATCAAATTCAAATACCATTGTGCTCTGCGGAGCTACATTTCCTTTGTTTCCTTTTGTTCCTTTTTGTTTTTCTTTTTCCTTCTAGTTGTAATTCTGATACTCTGGTTGGAGGTCGGGGTCAAGTAGTAGTATCAGCGATTTTGGAATGCTATCTCTATTAAGCTGTATTGTCAGTGATGTCAAGCTGTTAGTCAACGGTCTGAGGATTTGTTCCTCGTGGGGATTGGTTCCTTGAAGCTGTGAATCAGCTATTGTAAGGGGTTGGACCCCGGAAGCTGTGAATCAGCAGATTTCAAGCTGTTTGTCAGCGGAATCCTCACTCAGTTGAGTGGGGGGTGGATGTAGGTCTGCTGGGTGCAGACTGAACCACCTAAAAATCCTTGTGCGCAGTGGTTTGGTTGTGTGATCGATTTTTCCTTTTGATTTGCATTCATAGGGATAGTATTCTGCTAAGTTTTCAATCACACCTATAGGGTGTTTGATTCAGTGTGTTAGCGGGAGTAATCCTCTAATTCAGATCCATCTATTTTATTCATTTTTGCTTGGTCATTTTTATTAGCTATTTGATTAATCGGATTGTGGTTCAGTTGCTGTAAGCATTCTTTTAATTTCAGTTCAGTTCAGCTGTCTGGTTTTATTTCGAGTACTGCAATTTTATCTTCAGTCCAGTTTGAATTAGCTTAGATTTAATTTGGGCATAAATTCCTTAAGGGATCTATTCACCCCCCTCTAGATCCTGTTGTGCACCCAACATGTGGTATCAGAGCGGGTTCCCCTACAATGTGGTCCAACGACCTGGGGAGATTCAATGAGGTGCTTCCTTGTAACTTTCTAGCCAAGGGTTACTCTATAACCAGACCACCCTTCTTTGAAGGTAATAATTATTGTTATTGGAAGAATAGGATGTAGGTCTTTATGCGTGCTCAAAGTCATGAGATGTGGAGAGTCATTGAATGAGGTCCATATGTACTTCCTGAAAATGAAGATGGCTGGACCAAAGAGTAGATACGCCAATCCACTGTAAACTGGAGTACCCTAAATGCAATGCAATGTGCCATTCACCCTGCAGAATTCTCAAGGTTGTCAACAAGCAAATCAGCCAAAGAGATGTGGGACCGGCTCGAGGTGATTTACGAAGGGACATCAGAGGTAAGGGCCACTAAGGCCAACATGTTAGTTTCAGAATATGAAATGTTTAATATGAAATCCAGTGAAACCATTTCTGAAATGTATGCTAGGTTTTCTAAGCTAACAAATGGTTTAAAATCTCTTGGCAAAGAATATTCTGACAGTGAGCTAGTCAGAAAAATTCTGAGGTCTCTTCCACCAGTGTGACATACCAAGGCCACGGTTCTTGAAGACTCAAAGAATCTATCTGCTATGACAGTAGATGAACTGATCGGGTCATTAATGACCTATGAGCTGAATCTTAAAAGAAGTGAAGAAGATTTCAACAAGAAGAAACCAATAGCCCTCAGAGTTCATGAGAATTCGAGTGACTTAAGTGAGTCTTCTAGTAGTAGCTCAGATGAAGAATGTCTTGATCAGGCTCTTCTCACTAAAGAGTTCAAGAAATTCCTAAGGAAAAGAGGTAAAAACCAGTGGAAGAAAAAGGCATTCAAGGTAAACAAACTTTCCAAGGTTAAACCTGATTTGAATAAAAAGTCTAACAAGATTGTTTGTTATCACTGCAGGAAACCAGGGCATGTTCGTGATGAATGTATAGAGCTCCTGATGAAAGCTACCAAAGGAAAAGAAAAGAAGCCTAGGGCTATGCTATGCACTTGGAGCGATGAAGAAGAAAACACATCAAGTGAAGAGGAACAAGAAAATATTGGCCCATGGCTAATGAAGAAGATGATGAAGAGGTAAGCTCTCCCTTCAAAAATTTCTTCATAGAAGATTGGGAAGAAGCCTATACAGAATTGTTTGAGCTGTATGAAAATCTAAGAAAAGAAAATAAATCCCTGAAAAAGAGGTTGAATGCAACTTGTCAAAATGGCTCTGAAAATGTAAATGTTGAATATCTGAAAACTGGAAATGATGAACTCAGAACACAATTGGAAGATCTTGAAACTGTCAATTCAGAGATAGAAAAACTAAAATCTGAAAAATAAAATTTCAGAAAATAGATCGAGAAAGCTGAAGAAAAATTCAAAAATCTTGAAGAACAAAACAAATTGTATGTTGAAAATTTTGAAGCTGTTAAAGTAGTAAATGTAGAACTTCATAAAATTTTTGAAAAGTTTGAAATTGAAAACAGACATGAAGTGTCGTTTGATGATTAGACCCTAATAAATGAACTGATTCAAAATGACAAACTAAAAGAAGAAAATAAAAAATTGAAGCAACTGAATACTGCTATGTCAGAAAGACTGTTGGCTTTTGAAAAAGGAAAATTTACAGTTGGAGATGATTCTGAAAACTGTCTATCCTAGAAAAAGAGATTGAAGATTATAAAACTGCCAATGAAATCATAAAGAACAAGATAGCAGAATGTGAAGAGGAAATGCTCAGTTATGAGTTGCTAAATTCATCTTTAGAAGATCAGGTTTTAGACTTAAACAATTCTTTGTCTAAGTTTGTGGAAGGGATGAACAATCTGGATAGAATTTTTGAAAGCAAAATAAATTTCCAAAGAGAGGGATTGGGTTACAAACTAGAAACTAAAAAATCATTTGAAAATAAAATGTCTACTTCTTTTGTTCGAAATTCAGAACAACCCACTACTTCTAAAGAACCCGCAAGACAATCTCCAAATCAAAAAGAACCAAATCATAACAAAAACTTGAAAAAGAAAAACAATTCGCCTCAAAAATAGAAAAAGAAAGTTAATGAGCAGGCTAAAAACTCTCAAGTGAAATACCATGTTCCAAAACCAATCAACTCCAATTGCTTCTATTGTGGCATGCATGGTCACATTATGAAGAACCGTCATGTGATGGTAAGAGTTGAACAGAATGCCTATAGAATGCATGATAGGAATCATACTTTTCATAAAAAGAGAACTCATTATTTTCACTGTGGAAAGATTGACCATACAGTTAAGGACTGTTGGCAAGTTAAGAGAAAGAAAAATTTCCAAGTCAAAAAAGAAGATTACACTCCTGTTAAATCATAAAAATTTCATGCTTATCATTGTTGACACCCATTTTTTGCCGATAAGTTGAGTCGTTCCTCTTACTCCCCCTTGTTGATGCCTCGAGTTGTCCATCGCTCGTTGGGGCTATTTTTAGGCACGTTTTGGGCCAATTTTATGGGTAGCCTCCCTCCTTGGCTAGGTCCGAATTGATTCAGGGCTTAATGGGCCTTGGCTTTGGTCTTGAGCTTTTCTATAAATTTCAAGCGCCCATGTACATGTGCGGTCATCCTCCAGCCGTTCAACTATATGTGCGGTTGATACAGGGCCGTTCATATATTTATGGGATATTTGGCTGATTTTCTGAATTATCACTGACAAGCATATATACGGCCTAGACATAGCCGCATAAGACCATTGTGCGGTACCTCATAAGCCGTTCTTCTTCCAGAGTCCTACGTTCGGCTGGTTTTCAGATAATTATCTAATTATCTTATTTATGATGATTTATCACCGACAGGCATGGACGGTTTCCTCTTGGCCGCTCTACCTTTGAAAGGTCTGCTATCAACCGTTCATCTATCAGAGTCCAACGGTGAAGATTTCGGTCAGTTCGATGGATATTTGGATAATATTTGATATTTATTTAAATTTCCACCGATAGGGTTGGACGGCCTAGGGTATGGCCGCACATCAGGTTGAGTGGTCTATCGTACGACCGTTCATCCTCTCGATTCCTGAAAGATTAACAGATTTTCTCTCTCTATTCGTGGTTTTATCCCAAACTTCTCCCGTCATTTTCTCTGCGGATATTGAGCCATTTCGAGTGCCGTTTCTTTTGGATGAGAGATAATTGAATTATCTTCATCTTTCCTTTGATTATCTCGACCTGAAAATGCCTAAAAATCCTAATCTATGGGCTGGCTTCCTAGGCTCTATAAATAGACCCTAGAGGCTACCTTTGAAAAGGGGGGGGGGGGAAGATTTCAGGTCACGGCGAAGCCCTGCCGAATCCTTGAGTGACCTACGACCAGGGAGGGAGGCCTTCTACGTCCATACACGCCTCCGGTCCAGGGAGTAACTTTCGTTTTAAGTCTTTTTTATCTTTGATAGTCCGTCATTCCCTTTTGGTTGCATGCATCATTCTCCACGTTTTTCTTCGCTTGCACTATCATTCACACACCCTCCCATGTTTTTGACACCCCCAAGGGTTTAAAACTCCCCAGGTATCCCCCACTTCACTTAGTTACGTTTATTTCCTTTCATGTTAGCATTTACTACACTCTATAGTTCTGACATTGGGTTTTTCTTCGTGTTTTACACTCTGTTTCGCAGGTCAGCAACTCACTAACGTGAGGCCCATCCTTTCTGGCCGACCGGAAAGGGTGGAGGTTGGACTCTTACGATTTCTGGTGTGGTGGTCTTGTGCGGCTTCTTCCGGACCGTTCAAGAGGAGATGCGGTGGATCTTCGACCGCTCTTCTTCTTACTACGGTCTTCGTGGAACCGTTCATCCGTCAGGAGTGCTTCATCCCGCGTCCTCTGCAGCGCTCTTAGATGGTCTGTCGTAAGACCGTTCTTCACTATAGGCGGCTCCTACTGAGTCGTACATCTTTGCAGCGCTGCAAACAAAAGGCGAGTACCCCCCTTTCCAAGGTACGGTGTGTCAATCACATTAAGCACCTTGGTGGTGATCACTTGTTTACACCCTTCTGTTCTCCTTCTACTGTTCACATTCATTTCATATCTCGATTTAGTAGAAGGGATAGAAGAGATCTTTCGAGCCGGTATTGAAGAGAAGGAAAGTAGAAAAACATATCAACAGCTCATTTTTTTGGCGATCACGGTGGGACATAAGTGCCCATCGTGTTAGTGATTTGCTGACCCCCTCTTTCATTGTGTTAGTCCTTTTTCTTGAAGTGATTTTAAGGTTGAGTCGCGTTCTCTATCCTCTAGAACGTGAACGGCTCTCTGAGGGCCATCCAACTTTTGTGCGGTTTAGGGTTCACCATTTTCTCTGCGAACACTGCCAGTTCTTCTCCAAGCTTGCCGTCTCGAGCGGTCTCCTACCGCCCGTGCATCCTTTATATGGCCTGAGTTTGGCCGTCCACCGTGCTGGCACAGGTACGCCCTGTATTCATACTGTTTGTTTGGTTGCTATTGCATGGTGGATACGGGTCCGTTCCAGAGCTTAAGCGACTGTATATGGACCGCTCATTTAGGTACGCTTCTCATCTCTATCTTCTGTCATTTCAGCATTTCATGATTTTTGTGCTTCTTGGTCGTTATTCCTTGGTTTGAACAGTTCATACTGAATCGTATATCTCCCTGAGCGGTCTCCCAGTGGCCGTCCATGTCATGATGCAGTGCACCCGTGATTCACTTTGATTGCCATGTTATATGATTGTCCTGGTATTTGGTGCTGATTATTGATCCCCCCTGCTCTTATATCATTATTGCATATTTGTTTTCATTCCCTCATATTTTATTGATCATTGCTTGCTAGTTTCTAGGCTAGATATTGCATGCACTCCGGTGCACATTGGATTCATGCATTTCATTCACATCTAGTTGCATTCCTACCGAGGTAGGGTTTCCTCACGCCTCCATACTCCTTGGAGCCGACTAGGGGACCTTGCCGAGGACCTCCGTAACCCCCGTGAGCCGTGGATTCCCACGCGGACGTCGGGCAGGTTGTACCATACCACCCCCCAGTCTAGGGTCTGCATTCATGAGAGAGAGAGTCCCTTAGAGTCTGCCAGTTTCTCGTCCCCCACCCTGGTTAGGTACCTTGTGGTTGAGTGAATTCATATCTTAATTAATCCACTAAGGTCCTAAAAGGGAACTTATAAAAATTTTCGCGCATCATTTGGAATGGGATTGGGTAATTGGTTGATTCTTTTCTCATCTCTTCTCTCCATTGCATGTTGCAGTGTCATCATTTGCATCTTCTTATTAGATTAGGCTCATTTGATTTAGTTCATCTTTGTGTGTCTCCATTTAGTTGCATTAGTCCTAAGTTCATTTTCCCTCCTTGTATTCATTTGAAATTCACTGTATAAAGTCTCCATTCTCCCCATGGAGCATTTTTCCCCTGTACCTTATTCCTATACTTCTCACTCTTCTTACCCCCGTGTGGATTCCTCTTCCCATGCGGGCCCATCTCTTTATTCCTCCATTGGACCCTATTCTGTTAACGGGCCTTCTTATCCCGCCCGTGCTGCTGCTAGCCCAATCAATTCTCATTCCTACATACATGATTCTTCTAGGCCCATGCATTCTTCCATTCCCGGAACGGGCTTTCCTTCTTCTCAGGCAGGATCCCCTTATCCGGCCCATCATCATTATCCTGGTCTAAATTCATCATCTCTTGCTCAGGCTGACTCATATCCTTCTCGGACTCTTCCTACCGAGCAGATGTTCGCTCAGGCCCAACGCCAGCTTGATGAATTGCAACGCCGAGTCAATCCTCAAACTTTTTTGGATATTCCATTTGCATTTCAAGGTCTTCAGCTTCCACCACGTTCATAGATTCTGGCTTATCGTCGCTATGGTGGAATTGGTGACCCGGTTCCAGCATAATCAACGCTTGATGGCCTATTTGTTTGGCCTATCTTTAGAGGGCTCGACCAAAGATTGGTTCTTCACATTGCCGCAAGAGCAGATGATGGATTTTCAAGCCACCCAAGCAAGATTTATTCAGCAGTACCAGGACCAGGTTGGGCCCAGATATTCTATGGTTGATCTGGCCCAAGAGAATATGAAGCCCGACGAGGAATTCTCGACCTTTGCCGACCGCTGGCGTCGCCTGGCCATGCAAGTCCCGGGGCATATTCCGGAGGGTGAGCAAATCAAGATGGTTATTTCTAAAGCAACGCCCGAGCTCAGGTGCATCTTAGCCCTGAATGATATTACATCCTAGCAACAACTTTACAGTCGAGCCCGCTTCGTTAGCCAACAACTCCTAGTTTCCTTTGACCACGAGTCTCCTCCACCTTCGCCTTCCACATACCCCTTTTCTTCCCCATCCACTATGAGTCAACCCTCCACTACATATCCCACCACGAGTCGACATTCCGCTCCCCCACACCCCTATACCTACATATACTCCTCCACATATCAGCCCTCCATGAGTCAGCCCTCCGCTATTTCATCTCCCCACACCTCTACGCTTCCGGTCAAAGAAACGCTACACCCAGAGTGGGTGGATGTCGTCCACTATATTCCCACTCCCTCCACGCCTCCATCTCATTCACTTACTAGCCCTCTGCCTTCATCTACGCAATCCCCCTTGCCTACGCAACCTCCGCCACCATCTCCATTACTTTTTCATACCCCTCGGCATCCACCTTGCCCGAAGCGGGCTCCTCACTCTTCGTTGTCGGAATCTCTTATAGATGTTTTTAGGGCTCTGATGGCCACCCATGCGTTGCAGCTCCCTCCGGTTATGCCTTGCCGACCCGCGGTCGGGAATTTGCTCCAGTTCTGTGAGTTCCATCGTCAACAGGGGCATTTGATTGAGGACTGCCCCGAGTTCCGGGAACTTGTTTATAGTTTGGAAGATAAGAAGATGATTAATTGGGCTGTCATACGCAAAGTTATTTCAGATCTCAGTAGCAAGCAGCAGCAGCAGCAGCAAGCCGTGCCGCCTAGGTAACCGTCTCCACTTCAAGACCAGGGGCACCCTGGTGTTTCTTCAGTTGATAAGATACATGCTCCATTACCCACTTCTTCCTCCATCCCATCTCCTCCACCACATTTACCTACTCCAGCCTCCGCTTGGGTAACTTCTCTTTCACCCTCCGTTTCCACCACCACACCTGTCCCCAACGCCTCTCGACGTGTAGTAAAGATACGCTGAAGAGCGCCACCACCTGCCACTTCCCCCACTACGCCGCTACCTTCCTCTCCTCCTTCTTCCCCACCCCTACCTTCAACTCCTTCCTCTTTACCTTCACCATCTCCATCAACCACATCACCCCCTTTGTCACCACCTTCTCCACCCCCATCTTCGCCGCCTCCATTGGCCACATCTCCATCATCACCTTCTCCATTATCCCCATTACCGTCACCACTACTGTCTTCATCACCTCCCCTCGTAATAATCCCTGTTCCGTCACCTTCACAACCATCCCCGCTACCGGTGCCACTTCTTTCGCCATCATCCCCTGAGCCCGAGCAGGCCGAGCCTAAACCCACACCTCCACTTTTGCCTTTACTTCCACCCATACCCATCATCATCATTATTACCCCATCACTTGCACCATCGTCGCCCGCGCCCTTCAAACCTCCTCCTTCTAATTTCCTCTACCACCTCCCACTTCGCGGAGTAGGTACACGCTACCTTTGGTGCCCCTCGGGTCTAGTCCCCAGGGAGATAAAGAGTCGAATCAGGTTTTGACTGTGCATTACAAGCTTCAAGATTTCATCTGCCGCATGCCGGTCCGAGCCCTGGTCCCTGGCTATTCCAGGGACAATGAGCCCTCACTTGCTATGAAGACGGTCGCTAAGAAGAGTTCTCCAGCATTGGTGCCAGTTCCTTCTAAAGCGAGGCCGATGGCTGTCTCTTTGCTCGCCGGAGAATTCACTGTTGATGTTGTTATCACCTCTCGCTTGATTGCTATTCAGTTCACTAGCCCAGAAGAGTTTTCCGCCCGGATGGTGCTAACCCACACGGCCGCCAAAAGTTTAATCAATTTAGCATTCAAGGGGCAATTGGCCGTATCTTCTACATTTTTCAAGGACATTCTGCACATCCTATGCAATCTCCCTCGGCTTATTGGTAAGGCGGCCACGTCAACGCCACGCATCGCCCTCCCTCAGTTCCGTCCTGCGCTGCTGACAAGGGAGTTATGCTTCATGCCCAGCTGCCAAGTGAAGATGCCAAAGCTCCATGTTCTAGTGCCGAACGACAAAACTCTATTGCTTCCTGATGTTCATCCCATGGAGTTGATTGTTCTGGAATGCCTTTCTATGGTTGGCACAGCACAGCTAGGTGCAACCTTCCCAATGGAGTTGCATATTCATGATCGGGCTAGGCCGTCTGCTAGGTGGGCCCGTTATTTGAGAAAGTATTACAGATTAAGAAACCCGAAGGCCTGAGTCCGCGCCAGGCGGAGTTGTTTCAAGAAGATTTCTGCCAAGAAGAGGCGGCGGCATAAGTTCAAGGGCCGTCAGTTGTGCATTCGGGGGTCCACTCCCTCCTCTCCTTCCATCCATTCATATTTTCTTTTGCTCGGTTCTTATCCGTGGGTGGTGTACCTTCCGCCACCTGACCTTATTTCTACCATCTTCTTCAGTCCTCACCATTCTAGGCCTCGGCCTATGTCCTCCTCTTCTCCTAATCCAGGGGCATCGTCTAGTTTTCCTCCCTGGATACGTCCGGATTTCACTTCTCATCTTTTTCCCCCGACCCTTTTGGGGATTCCTTGTGCTTGTTCCCCAGCCTTGTCGGGTGGTTTTTCTGATCCTTGCCCGATTTTGTCGAGTGATTTCCATTTCTTTTCCCCGACCTTGTCGGGTGTTCATGCATTTTCTTCTCCGCCTCTGGCGGGTGATCGCTACTCTTCTTCTCCGACCACGTCAGATGATCGTTTTCCTTATTCCTTATCTTCACAGCTATCTTTTCATCGTCTTTCTGTTCTTTCCTCCTCACCCTTTCAGGGTTCTTACCCTTTTTCTTGCTATTTTTGAGACTTTAGTCCACCTTGATCTCAGTTAATCTCTGTTCATTCTGTATTTGGTTCCTTGTTATCAGGGCCTCTGTGCCTGAACGAGGGAGTTCTAGCCCTCGTCTCTCTTCCTTTTATTTCTTCTTCGTCCAGTTTGATGTCTGCCGCTCCTCCATGTCAAGGAATATCTACACATTGCTATCCTTTTTCACCCTTTTATCTTGGCAAGTAAGAAATATAAAGCTCATGCTGATCAAAAGCTCGATGATCATGTTCGCTTCAGGATGCCGATTTCCGCGCCATGGATTTGCAAAGGTATCGTTATTTTGTGCAAGAAAATGTTATCATCGCTATTATCTCTCTTACACCTGCACATGCTTATAATGTTTGTTCCTCAACATGGTTGAGTGGCATTAGTTGAATTTGCTTAATTAGTCAAATAAAATAAGTCACTTCTGCAGCATCCTTAGGCTGGTGATAACTCCGCGCTGGGAGTCTAGTTCCTTTCCCCAATTGCTGAGGGTGACCTTTTGAGTATGGGTTTTCACACACTACACGGTGAGCCAAAGCCGATCTCTCTAGTGCAACACCGTTGCTGCTTTGACCATACTTTGGGTATGCACAAAGGTCTTTTATTTTCTCTGCTCGGCCAAGTGTAGGGGCAAGAGATGGATGGATAAGATGACTAACCTAGGCGCTCCCGAATACGAGAGAGGTCTCAAATAGGGGCAGTCTTGACCCTCAAAAGTAAGCTTTCATGCTATATCTAGCCAATAAGGGCTATCAAAATAAGAATGAATCAATGCAAAATTATGAATCAAAGGCATGGCAAGAGTGGCAGTAGAGTTCCCCGCGGGACGTAATGAGCCTGGTCGCATGCGTGCCTGACAAATATGGGTCTAAAAATCAAAGACACAAAGCCCCAGCGCAACAGACTATCTCTCTGAAGGGTAGTGCCCTGAAAGAAAGTCAAGTCCTGATGTCTCCCATCCTACATAAAGCTTGTCTCCAATTTTTCTTCTGCTTCTCCCTCTTAGGCTGGGTTGTATCCCGGGTATGGCCTTAGTAGGGGCATCGTTCTCTAGAAGCGGTTGGTTGTGGTAAGCCACCCTCACATGCACGTCCTGCTCAAGGGAAGTCTTTAATGAGAGGGGAGAGACGGCGATCCCTAGCCAGTAGTGCGAGCCTGTCTTTGGGTGCTGCGGATTGCTATTTTAAAATCTAAAAAATGAGATATTGTCAAAAATAAAAAAAAACAATAAATGCGATATTGTCCAAAATCCAAAAAAATGAGATTTTAAAAAATTGAAATATTGTTTAAACAAAACAAAAAAAAACAAATATTCTCAAAATCTAAAAAAATCAAGAAAATAGAAAAATCTAAAAATATTTATTATTTACATTTTATTTTGAGAATAGATACGTAACCTGTTTGCTAAGTGTGCAGGTTGCAGGTACTCAAGCTTTCCTTACTCTATATTTTGTTCTATCTGTCTCCTGTTCACATCTTTTGATCTGTTCTTTCCTTCTTCAATCATATCTCTCGATCTATTCTGAATCTTGTGTCCTTCTCAGCTTTTGTTTGCAATAATCATATCTTTATGAGTGGGCTTTGCCTCACGATTATGAACCTGGCGGTTCTGCTTCATTCTGATCTTGGGTTTTGATTGAAGTACGTATTTTGTTCATGTCTTTTGTCCCACCGTGTCCTTATCTCGTGTCTATGTCCCGCTGTGTTGTCACACTTGATGTTTTGTTCCTCACCACATGTCGTTAGTTATCTTGCATATGTTGATATTCACCCCTCTACGTTTCATGTGTTGTCCCAACCACGTAGTCACCCGTCATATTCTTGTCCCAACCGTGTGTTGTCCCGCCACATTGTTGTCTTGTCACATCACGTTCATACATGATATTGTCTGTTTATGCCACTGTATATATGCTTGTTTGTGTTGCATTGTCTCCCGTTTCATTGTTCATCATGTTATGTCATGTTGTTTGTCGTTCAGTTAAGCATTGTGTTATCTTTGTTATGTTTTTACTTGTTTGTCCTATTCATGAAAATCCATAAAAATCAGAAAATGAAAATCCAAATAAGCACTGTTTCACCTGCACAGGTAAGTCAGGTATGGCTTTCTATCCTGTCACCCTTATTGCATTGCTATATGGTACTATGCTATATTATCTCGAGAACCAGTTGGTCATCTATGTGTTCCAGGATCTGATGTTCCCCTTTAACAAAAACGATGATGATCCAGGTTCACGTGTTTAATCTTCGGATAGGCCGTTAGGTTGGGATGTCATGGGGAGGATGGTTCTATCCTGCACGCTGTGGTTGCAGATGGTATCTTGACTCTGATTTTCCCAGCTTAGAAATATTATTCTCGAGTATTTTATATTTTAATCTTTCTTTACATTCGTTTTAACGATTTCTTTTATTTTAGCTCAGCAAGCATCATACGCATCTTTTGAGCTTTCATGACCCATGGTTTACCTGTAAATGTCCCACCAGTGATGGTTAGATGTGCGTTCAGTATTTGGGTAAGAGGAACTAATTCCACTCTGAGTTGGAAGGTTCTCTTTGGTCAATTCGCTTGGTTTGGTTGATTAAGAGGTCCCCGTCTGGAGCTTTAGCATGTTTCCTTTACTTTTGCTGCCTACTTTTGGCCTCCTCATTGGACCGCGGGATTGTGTCCCCCATGAGGTTGGTCTTATCGATTTGTTTCATTTCGTTTAGTTTAGTTCCTCCAGACTGGTGTCACTTTTGGTTTAATCATTCCTTGCATTTGGTTCAGAGTTTTCCAGAAGATTCCTGTCGCTTGTTGGTAAAAATGGGTGTCGTTTTACCTTAACGCCCACTTTTCGGTCCGCTCCGCTTATTTCCGCTTCATCTCCATGTTCCATGTCACTTTCGCTTCACCTCTGCTCGCTCCCCTGCAAAGAGGACGTTAAGGAGGGGCATCTATTGACACCTATTTTTTGTCGATAAGTTGAGTCGTTCCTCTTACTCCCCTTGTTGATGCCTCGAGTTGTCCATCACTCGTTGGGGCTACTTTTAGGCACGTTTTGGGCCAATTTTATGGGTAGCCTCCCTCCCTGGCTAGGTCCGAATTGATTCAGGGCTTAATGGGCCTTGGCTTTGGTCTTGAGCTTTTCTATAAATTTCAAGTGCCCCTGTACATGTGCGGTCGTCCTCCAACCGTTCAACTATATGTGCGGTTGATACAGGGCCGTTCATATATTTATGGGATATTTGGCTAATTTTTTGAATTATCACCGACAAGCATATATACGGCCTAGACATAGCCGCATAAGACCATTGTGCGGTACCTCATAAGCCGTTCTTCTTCCAGAGTCCTACGTTCGGTTGGTTTTTAGATAATTATCTAATTATCCTATTTATGATGATTTATCACCGACAGGCATGGACGGTTTCCTCTTGGCCGCTCTACCGTTGAAAGGTCTGCTATCAACCGTTCATCTATCAGAGTCCAACGGTGAAGATTTCGGTCAGTTCGATGGATATTTGGATAATATTTGATATTTATTTGAATTTCCACCGACAGGGTTGGACGGCCTAGGGTATGGCCGCACATCAGGTTGAGTGGTCTATCGTACGACCGTTCATCCTCTCGATTCCTGAAAGATTAACGGATTTTCTCTCTCTATTCGTGATTTTATCCCAAACTTCTCCCGTCATTTTCTCCACGGATATTGAGCAATTTCGAGTGCCGTTTCTTTTGGATGAGAGATAATTGAATTATCTTCATCTTTCCTTTGATTATCTCGACCTGAAAATGTCTAAAAATCCTAATTTCGGGGCTGGCTTCCTAGGCTCTATAAATAGACCCTAGAGGCTACCGTTGAAAAGGGGGGGGGGGAGATTTTAGGTCACGGCGAAGCCCTGCCGAATCCTTGAGTGACCTACGACCAGGGAGGGAGGCCTTCTACGTCCATACAGGCCTCCGGTCCAGGGAGTAACTTTTATTTTGAGTCTTTTTTATCTTTGATAGTCCGTCATTCCCTTTTGGTTGCATGCATCATTCTCCACGTTTTTCTTCGCTTGCACTATCATTCACACACCCTCCACGTTTTTGACACCCCCAGGGGTTTAAAACTCCCCAGGTATCCCCCACTTCACTTAGTTACGTTTATTTCCTTTCATGTTAGCGTTTACTACACTCTATAGTTCTGACATTGGGTTTTTCTTCGTGTTTTACACTCTGTTTCGCAGGTCAGCAACTCACTAACGCGAGGCCCATCCTTTCTGGCCGGCCGGAAAGGGTGGAGGTTGGACTCTTGCGACTTCTGGCGTGGTGGTCTTGTGCGGCTTCTTCCGGACCGTTCAAGAGGAGGTGCGGTGGATCTTCTACCGCTCTTCTTCTTCCTGCGGTCTTCGTGGAACCGTTCATCCGTCAGGAGTGCTTCATCCCGCGTCCTCTGCAGCTCTCTTAGACGGTCTATCGTGAGACCGTTCTTCACTATAGGCGGCTCCTACTGAGCCGTACATCGTTGCAGCGCTGCAAACAAAAGGTGAGTACCCCCCTTTCCAAGGTACGGTGTGTCAATCACATTAGGCACCTTGGTGGCGATCACTTGTTTACACCCTTCTGTTCTCCTTCTACTGTTCACATTCATTTCATATCTCGATTTAGTAGAAGGGATAGAAGAGATCTTTCGAGCCGGTATTGAAGAGAAAGAAAGTAGAAAAACATATCAACAATCATGTGAAGAAAAATGTGAACCTTTTTATTTGTTGTCATTATTGTGGAAAGTTAGGGCATGTCTTGGATGATTGCCCTTATATGAAATTTGATGACTTGCATGCTCAGAAACAATGGAGAGCACCTGCTAGAGGTCTTGCTAACTCTTCACGACCCGAGAAATCTTGGGTACCAAAAAGTTTAAAATGAGATTTGATTTTGTAGATGTGCCTTAGAGAAAGAAGAATAAAAATGGGTTCAATAAATCAAGGCACCCGTGATTGGTAAAACCCCCAATTTTTGTCTTTACTATTTCATTTGTTGACTTTCAACAACTCCCTTCTTGATAAATTACATACCATGCCTTAATCCTGTCAGATAGAATTCATGTGTTCATTTTGCTTGATTGGTTCAGTTAAATTGAATAATTAAGGGAGAGTTTGAATAGTTTGATCTATAATGTAAATTCGATTTTTGAAATTGAAAATCTATTGCATATGTTCTGATGTCTACACATGTTATCTTGCATTATCATGCATTGTTTGAAAAGTCTGCTGTTCATACTGAAATGCACTACATTGGTTGATGCATTTTCTTGCATGACCTCATGGTATATTAAATGGTGACTTGCAGAAAGGCAGGTTAAGCCTGTCCGAAAACTTTCACCATGCGTGAGAATACACCTCTGCCTGGTACCATAGGTCAATATTGCATTTAAGGCTTCTCAAACTAAGATAGCCAATTCCCTTGCATGGTCTTCATGTCTAGATTAGTTTCACTAGTGCATTTGGTCGGGGGGAGTAAATGCTTCAGTAATGGCTTGCATTTCCCACATGCATAGATTGCTTCAGATAGGGGGAGTCAGCACAAACTTAGGTCTGTTCATGTACATAATTCTCCTTGAATCAACAGCATTCTATAGATGTCAGAAAAATCCAAAAGGAATATTTGAAATTCATTTGCAATAAATGAGAGTTTGTTTAAAAAGAAAATATATTTCTTTTAAAAAATTCCATCTGTCTGACACCTGTGCGTCAACGCACTGATATAACTGCGTCGACCCTGCAGTTCAAATTCATCAAATTTGCTGTTCTGTGAAGGGTCCCTAAGTCGACTAACTGATAAACCTAGGTCGACTCATCTGCTAGAAATTCAGAGACTAAACTGCCTATGCTATCTCTATGAACAGATTATGTTCTCTTCTCCTCAAACCAATCTAGAATGCCTAAGTGTAAGTTTATTACTCTCATTCCATGATTTGGTATTCCAAAAATTTCCATGAGCTCAAATAATCATGTTTCTGGATATACTTATCTGCTAGTTCCCTACATTGGCTGAGGGGGAGTCATTTTTGAAATCATCTTGAATTACATTTTCTCATGGGGGTCATTAATTTCCTTGAGAGGAGAGTGTGGTGTTTTTCTTGCTTCTCAAATTTCCATGAGAAATGATTTCCTTATATCTCTCATAAAGATGTCTTCTCAATGACTATGAACATCCTTTCTGCTTGCTGCTCGGTTGGTTATTCTTATCAAACTTCTGTGAACTTCATTGATGTCAGGAGGATTCCAATCTATGTACCAAAATCATAAATCTGAGTAAACTTGAATTCGGAATCTTCTATTATATAGCCTTATGATTGTCCAAAATAATCAGCTGGTTTAAGGCTAATGAATTCATTGAGTTTTAAAGATGAATGTCTTGAAAATATTTGTATTCAACTTTAATAAACCTTAACCAGCTTTTACATGTTGTGCCTTATAAGACTTTCTGAAATCTAAAAGATTCATACATCATGGCAAATTCGGACGGAGGCCATTCGGACGGGGATCGAAAGAGAATCGAGTAAAAGGAGCCCGGATGAGTTGGAGGCATCGGAGAAGAGCCGTGCCGGTCATCTTCCTCCTTCTTCCTTTGCTTCGGTTTGAATTCCATAGTCCCTACTCCCTACTTGCATCACGGCTTCCAGGTAAGTACGTAGCATTGCATGTAGCATTCCTTAGCTCCTAAACTTAAGAGGTTTCTTCCCAAAAACCAAAGGGAAGGTGGGTGGTCGAAAGTCTCGGCCATCCCTCCTTCCCACCACCCCCAGGTTAGATTGCCACCATCATTCACGTTTCATTGATTCCGTTAGAATAGATACTACACTCACCTCTTTACTAATGGCTCGTTGTTTTCTTTTCTTTTGAGCTACGTTACAGGACTTCAGCACAAGAGACAAGTGGGGCTCCTTGCCCTTGGCCGGCCGTGGATGAGGAAGAGGAACTCATCATCTCCCCATTTGGATCATTTCCCCGCGACCATTACCCCTGTGAGGTTCAGGTAAACACCTCTGGTGATCACGTTCTTACATTCTGTTTTGTTCCTCTATAGGTGCTCAGGATACGTCAACACAACACTCCCACCCTTCAGCCCAAAAAAACACACAGAGTGGCCAAGAGACATCATCACATCTCCCGAGCACCTACAAGCAAAGTGGCGATCACGGTGGGACCCTCTACTGCCTACTGTAAGTTCCTAATGCTTGAAGTCCAAGATTAATTGATCAATGCCTTTACATTAGTTTGATTTCTGTAGCTCTATTTTTTATTTTTCTGAAAGTTGGACAGAAGGAGGCCAGACTCCTGGCCGCCTAGGCCGCAGGGCGACCAACCCAGTGGCTGCCTAGGCCATCTCCTGGGCGACCAGTACCCTGGCCGCCCTAGGCCCCAAGCGACCATCGCCTTGGCCGCCCTCTCCCCTTATTAGAAGGCCAGTACCCTGGCCGCCTTCCCTTCTGGGCGACCTTCTACCTGGCCGCCCAGGTTCGTGGATGACCAACACTTTGGCCGCCCTCTGTTCTGTTCATGTATTCCCCCGTAACAGTGTTCTGTCTTGATTAAACATTGCTCCTCTTTGTTAGTTTGTGTGCTTGTGTATTGTGTGGCTAATCTCTACAGGTTAAAGCTACGTGGTTGGGTCTTAGGAAGAGCCGGCATCACCCTTATAGGAAACCATCCCGTTGGAATTGGACCCTTCACCTGAGGATTCCCACTCGGGTGAAATTGGTCCAGTCCATTCGGGAACCTCCGTGAGTCCTTGCGAACCGTGGTTTCCCACACGGTCTCCAGGCAGGTTGTACCATCGGAAGTCCCATTAGATCACCCTGGGTTTTTGAGTGAGGTTTCTGCTAGGCTCCCGAGTTCATCCCACGCCTTTAGTTCCCTTCTCTCCTCCGAGTGAACTAATAAAAGCAAAAAAAAAAGAAAGTGAAAAAAGAAAAAGAAACAGAGTTGGGACGTTGCTTGTGCTTACACTTGGTTGTGTTTGGAAACTTTCCCCTCCTCTAGACCTTTGCTTTTCTTTATTCAAAACCAATTGATAATTGGTTTAGGATGGAGAAAGTTTATTCAAATCCCGGTTTTGAGGAAGAATTTCCTCCCCAATTTGACTCCGGAATTAGGGGCAATCCTCTATTTCAAATAGAGGACAATGGTTTGGATGCCTTTATAGGCATGTTTTTGGCCACACCAAATGAAGCCGTCCACGCCGATTCGACTTCTTCTTCCCCGAGCAACCATGGTCATGGTAGCCCGCGGGCTCCAACATTCTCTCCGCGCGAAGATCAGGAATTGATTAGCGTGCTATCCCGTTATTCCCCTGCGGATTTAGCCACGATGGCTTCTTGTGAGAAGGTTCCGGTCGTCCTACACATGTCTCCACATGTCACGCCTTCCTGTGCTCAAATTCCTTTTCAATGGTCCACGAGCCGACCCATTTTCGAAAGCCCAATCCAATTCAGCTATCCAACACCTCCACAAAGGGTTCCTTCACCCCCAACTCCAGCAACCATGGGTGCCCCTTTGAAAGGGATGGACCCGTCACTCCGGCAGGAGATTCAAAGCTACATTCGGCAGGCGGTGGCCGAGAGTATGCCAAACTCGCGTCCTCACTCGCTAGCCTAGTATTGTAAGCTCCCCAATGCTTATTTCCCACCTGGATTCAAGGCTCCAAAGTACAGAAGGTATGATGGTACCACCGACCCTCACCATCACCTTTCGGGTTTCCTTATGGATTCCCATCAATGGCTCCACGATAGGGTTTTATTGGTCCATCTATTTGAAAAATCCCTTGAGGGCGAGGCCTACGTTGGTTTACATCCTTGCTAGCTATCGATCTCGTTAACTTTGATATAGTCTCCGAGCGATTCCTCGCTCACTTTGGTCACATGTCATCCATTTCCCCCACATTGTTTGACCTAGTCATGGAGAAAATGAAGCCCGATGAGGACTTCATTAGCTTTGCAAACTGATGGAGGATTATGGCTGCTAGGACGGAGGTTCCTATTCCCGAATCCCAGGCTGTCACCATGCTGGTGAACAACGCCACTCCACAACTTAGGGCCATCCTAATGCTTAGTGAACTCCACACCTTTCACCAACTCTACAACCGAGCTCAGATAGTTCAAGCCCAGGTAAGGGACTCTACCTTGCCTCCTTTCTTCGAGCCTCACACCAAGGGTAGAAAGGCCCCAGTTGTCCCTACCACCAAGGGTGTCACGGTAAATGAGCAGGTCAATGCAGTTGGCCAGTCCTTCAAGTCCAACAGTCGCCAGCCCTCCCATCCCACTCAGGCTACGGCTAGCCAGGGGCAAGGTAATTCCAAGCCTTATTACAATGTCCCTCCACCTCAAAGCTACGGTCCCCCTAGACCAAAAAGGGCTACTTATCCTCTGTTGCCTGAAACCTTAGGTGACATCTTCTTTGCTTTTATGTCTTCAGAGTCTATTCAGCTTCCCCCTAAGCGAGATCGGGTCCTTCCCAACGCCGAGACCTCCCGATATTACCCATATCACCAAACTCCCGGCCATGATATATTCAACTGCTTCCAATTCTAGGATTGGGTATATGATATGAATGATGAGGGGAGAATCAATTGGGCAGATGTGAAGCTAGCTATTGCCAATCTCAAAAAGCCTAACAGGGACCTCGGCATTGTGCATAACCCGTTGCCAACTCATCAACCAGCTAAAGATCCATCTACCTCAAGGCAGCATGAGCAGGTGAACACTGTGATTGGAATGGAACCACGAGTTCTCAGAAGGACTCAGATGTGGGGTGTAGAAGGATTCCCGGGTTGGTACGGAAGAATAGAAGTAGAAGCTCATGAACCCTGTACGGACATCAACATGTTCACTCAATCTCGAATTCTGATCTCACCACCCAGTCAGTCTCCGAGTGCTACCCAAAACCCACTCACCTTAATCAACCCTCCTCAAATGTCACATCAAGAGCCCTATGTCTTTCCAAAAGCTTAGCCGGTGCAGGAGCGCCCCTTGGTCCTCCTAAAGCCACCTCAACCAAAATCAGTCCCTCCTCCATCTCCTGTCGAATCTAGAGACGATTCAACCTCTCTCTCATGCATATTTGGACCTCCAACTCCCTTACAGCTCATTCGCCCAAAACCTTTGGAATAGAATGACCCGAGGGAAGCTTTGGTCAATGTCACTCTCCAGAACCGCATCATTCCCCCATCCCAAAGGCAGTCTCAGCCGGAGGAAGAGGTTAATTCTCAAAGCCTTCCCGTGGAGTATGACATTCTCCAGCATCTGGACAGGACCCCTGCTAAGGTTTCTATCCTAGAGCTCCTTAGGAAATCTCCGTCACACCAAGCCACTTTACTTCAATTCCTCCAGAAAATCATGGTCAATGAAGACCTCCCAGCAAGTGGTGTGACCGAGGCTATCATGGCCCTTACATGCGGACCATCCATCTCCTTCTCTGATAAAGACCTTGCTTTGCCAGAAAGCAGGTCACTCCCGTTATGCCTCACTGTCTCTCTCAACGGAGTCAAGGTTGACTCCGCCCTCATTGACACGGGAGCTTCCATTAATGTGTGTCCCATGAAGACCATCAAGAAGATTGGACTCCAAGAAGAAAATCTAGAAGAGGTGTGCACCACCATCTCAGCTTATGATAATCCAAAAAGGTGCGCAAAAGGGAAGGTGACCCTACAACTTGGTTTAGGACCAATGGTTATGACGTCGGACTTCTTTGTCCTCGATGTCGACCCTGCATACAAGGCCATCCTAGGACGGCCTTGGATTGAGCAAACCCTTGGGATTCCATCAACGACCCACCGGTGCTTTAAATTTTCTTACAATGGTAGGGTAATCAAGATCAGGAGTATCCCGCTAGTGGAAACTCTCAATGCCATCACTTCCGAACAGATCCCTTTCATGACTATTCTAGATAAGGGCAAAAAGCCTATCCTCTCCATAAGGGGGGGCGGTGGGACCTTCCGCTTTAGGTCCACTCGATTCCCCTTTCCTTCCTCGGCCAATTACACATTCCAACATCCCTCCTGGTAAAGGATGGGAGATCATAGCCAGGATGGGCTTCACCATAGGTAAAGGTGTAGGTTAGCTTGGGCAAGGGCCCACGCACATAAGAAAACTCCGAGTTACTAAAGGTCGCACAGGTTTGGGTTACTCTCCAGAAGAGCCATCTAAGGCCACTCAGGGTAGAGATTTGGTGTATGGTCGCTTAGTCATAGGACCAATTCAGCCAGGAACTCGGCAGGAGCCGAGAGAAAAATTTGAAGTTATCCAAAGAAAAGAAATCCCACCCGGTTCTTTATTCGAGGAAGACTTCGGTCTCCTCTCCCTCTTCCATCTGGATAAACCTCCCAACAAGGTTTTCTCCTCGGGTATCTTCCTCTCTTCGAACAGGCCCGCCCCTATTCTCTTTATCCCCTTCCTATTCCATCCACCCTTTCCTCCGCTCCTCACTTATCCGGTCATAGGGCAACCCACCCATCAGGTGTGTACCTTCACTCATGACCATAAAAAAAACACCAATTCTCAAACGTGGGCCTGCGAGTTCGCTATTGAGGAAACGGCCTCCTTGGAAGATGGTTCCCTCGGCCAAGGGCCGACTCTTTCCACCTTGAACTCCCTTCCGCAAGCTTCCTTTGTACATAGTAGAGTAGAGTCTAGGTTAAGTCCAGGTTTGTACATATCATCTTTCCCTTCCAAAAAGTCTAGTGTCCGTCAGGTTCCTGCGCGTTATATCGGCCAGTTGGCCGATAAATGTGCACAGCTCTGTCAGGTCTCTGAATTCACTTCCACTCTCATTTCCCTAGGGGCAGTCGAACTAGACGGATCTCCAGCAGATGATGGTCTAGGGGTGTACGTTTTAGAAGAAGCGGTGTAGATAGAAGAAGAAGAAGAGCCATTAGAAGATGGTAGTGATCCGATGGCTTTCTTCATTGACAGAACCAAGAAATTTGATGAGCCTAATGTTTCCATTGACGAATCTACCAAGGAAATCAATCTCGGCACCAAGGATGATCCAAAAACTATATTGATAAGTGCCAATTTAACTGATGAGGAAGAAGCTGCTCTTGTCACGGTTCTCAGGGAATTTCCTCATGCTTTCGCTTGGTCTTATGAGGACATGTCGGGTTTGGACCCGTCCTTAGTTGAACACCGTCTGGTCCTGACAGAATTTAAGGCGACTTCACCCGAAGCTCGCACTCAAAGTCAAAGAAGAAGTGGACAAGCTCCATAAGGCTAAGTTCATCAGGGTAGTTTTATATCCGTAATGGGTAGCTAACATCGTCCCTATTATGAAGAAGGACGGTAGGGTCCGCATCTGTATAGATTTTTGTGACCTTAATCGCGCTTGTCCAAAGGACGATTTTCCTCTTCCACACATAGATGTCCTGGTGGACAACACCGTCGGCTATGAGATGCTCTCCTTCATGGATGGTTTCTCGGGGTATAACCAGATCCGCCTAGCGGAAGAAGACCAGGAGAAAACATCTTTCACCACTCAATGGGGGACCAACTACTATGTTGTCATGCCCTTCGGTCTTAAGAACGTAGGGGCAACCTATCAAAGGGCAATGATGGCTATCTTCCATGACATGATGCATATTTATATGGAAGTTTATTTGGACAACATTCTGGTTAAGTCCAGAACCAGGAGTGGCCACGCAGAAGTCCTCCGTGCAGTTCTCCAACAGTCGCGGGAGCACCAACTTAAAATGAACCCCAAGAAATGTGTTTTCGGGGTCTCTTCAGGCAAGCTTCTAGGGTTCATTGTCAGCAAGAGAGGAATTGAGATCGACCCTAACAAAGCTAAGGCCATTGCCGAAATGCCTCCTCCCAAGAATATCAAAGAGGTCCGTGGTTTGATCGGTCGTTTGCAATTCATTAGGAGATTTATATCTCACCATTCTCAACGATGCAAGCCCTTCTACGACATGTTAAAAGGAGAGGCTAAATTCGATTGGAATGACAAGTGTCAGAAGGCCTTCGATGATCTGAAGAGCTATCTTTTAAATCCTCCCGTTCTGGCACCCCCGGTCCCGGGTCAACCTTTATTGCTCTATGTTTCTACCGCTAATGAATCTATTGGAGCAGTATTAGCGCAATATGACGAGGCCAAAAGAGAGCGCGCAGTCTACTATTTGTCTAAATTGTTCAATGAAGTCGAGCAGAGGTACACTCCTATGGAGAGGACTTGCGCGGCCGTCGTCTGGGTCTCCCAAAAGCTAAAACATCATTTTCTTGCACATGAAGTTAAGCTCTTGGCGCTAATGGACCCTATCAAGTACTTGCTAGAAAAGCCTGCCCTAATTGATCGTTTGGTAAGATGGCAGAGTTTTCTCAATCAATTCGATATCATCTACGCCAATTAGAAGGCGGTCAAGGCACACGCCATTGTAGAGCACCTTGCCCATCACCCACTCCATACATTCTCTCCTGTCGATGAGAGTTTTCCAGACGAAGAGTTAGGAGCCATTATAGATGGTGAGCCTTCATGGATTCTCTACTTCGATGGCGCATTCAATTCCAAAGACTGTGGAGTCGGAGCCATTCTCCAGTCCCTGGAAGGTGTCATTATTCCCCATGCTTATTAGCTAACCTTCCCTGCTACCAACAATGTGACTGAATATGAGGCACTCCTCATGGGCTTAAAGGTGGCACTGGCACTCGGACTTAAGTAGCTCCGGATCATCGGAGATTCTCAGCTCATACTCAGGCAATCCCTCAGCAAGTACCAAACCCGAGACCCAAAATTGAAACCCTACCAAGACCTGGTTGGTAGGGTAGTCTGACGGTTTAGGAAGCTCACCTTGGTGCACACCCCTAGGGCTCAAAACATTCTAGCCGATGCCCTGGCATCTTTGGCATCTTCTCTTCCAATCCCCAGCGAAAAGTCATCATCCACTGTCATCGTGCAAAGAATGCACACCCCCTCATATTCTGATCCCTGGTTCCAGCAATTCTCTAAGCCCTCTTCTCAAGTCCACGTCATCTCCCATGAGCCTAAGAACAACCTTGAAGATGGGAATCCCTGGTTCTTCGACATCGAGAACTATCTCAGGGATCGCTCCTTCCCCGATTATGCTACCGCTCCCGATCGGCGTGCCATTTGCCGAGCCGTGGAGCATTTTGCCATTATAGGTGGTCTTTTGTATCACAAATCTCTCAGTGAAGTTTACCTCCGCTGCCTCGATGAGACCGAATCTCGAGCTGTTGTTGAAGCCGCACTTTCCAGCGAATATGGTGGCCATGTAAATGGTCACATGCTTGCTCAGAAACTCCTTCGTCAATATTATTGGCCTACAATGAACGAGGATTGTGTCCGTTTTGTCTGACATTGCGCTAAATGTCAACTCCATGCGGACAAGGTCCACACTCTTTTGTGCTCACTTCATCCTCTTATAGCTCCCTAGCCTTTCACCATGTGGGCATTTGATGTAGTTGGTCCCCTGGAGGATAGAACTGGAGAAATTCGAATAAAATCCTTCATCCTCACCACTACGGAATACTTCACGAAATGGGCAGAAGTTGAGGCATTCATGGAAGTCAAAGCAGCAACGGTGGTCAAGTTTATCAAGTGCAACATCCTTGCAAGGTTCGGCATTCCCCGTGACATCGTCACCGACAACGGACCGCAGTTCACATCCCAGGAACTGCGCGATATGTGTGGTAAATATGGCATCAATTTACATCATTCATCTCCATACTACCCACAAGGAAATGGACAGGCTGAAGCTACAAATAAAACTCTCATTAGAATCATCAAGAAAACTTACAAATCTCAGCATTATTCAGACTGGCCAGATCGCCTCGTTGAGGCCCTCTGGGCTTACCGCACTTCCGTTCGTACTCCCACGGGCCAAACCCCATACGCACTTACTTTTGGGACATATGCGGTACTCCCATATGAAATATTCGTTCCCTCACCAAGAGTGCAGCTAGATCCTAAGCTCGATCCTGAGCAATGTCGATAAAACCTATTGGCCTAGCTGGAACTATTAGATGAGAAACGGATGATCGCGGCCGATCACGCTCAAGTATATCGCAAGAGAATTGCACGTTATTATGCCAAAAAGTTTCAAGGAGAAAATTCAGGGTAGGTGAACTAGTTTCAAAAAGGAAAATCACTAAAACCACCGGTTTAAAAGTAAAATTTCAAGAAAATTGGGAAGGCTCTTTTGTTATCAAAGAAGTCTACTCAGGTAATGCTTACAAATTGGTAGACTCCGAAGGAGTAGAGCTCACGTATCCATGGAATGTGGTGTATCTCAAGAAATTCTATTCATGAGACCTTATACATAACTATTCAAAAATAAACAAAAATTTGAAAATTTTCAAAACAAACAAAAAAGAAGAAAATCAAAATCAACGCCTGGTGATCGCCACGCAGTCCAAACTCATTGCATCAACCCTTCATGCTAGATAGGGACTGTCAAGATGTGGTAAGTATCGGGTCTTGGTCCGCCAGAACCGTGGAGATCCCTGTCCGGCCACGTCAGCCTATGTTTATAAGAAGGAAAAACAACTTGCACACACTCACGTGTTTTATCCAAAATGGGTAGCATCACCTACGATAAGGCCTCACCCGAAGGTCTCCAGATAAGTAGCACTCTTTTGCTCTTCTTCTCTTCGACCAAATGAGATAGCTGGCGTCCTTAAAACGTTGAGCATATGAAAGCTGAAGTACAAGATCCTTAAGGCGAGAGTAGGATTTATCCCCTCAAGCCCGGGTCAGAGCACGAGAAGAGGGCAGTGTCCCTGCAGGCATGAAAAGGGAAATTTTAAAACAAAATGACAATATTCTTGTCCCCAAAATAAAAAAGAAAGAAAAGTTATGATATGTGACAAAGTCACATGAAAAGAGCCTGGTCATGACCGTGCCTGACCTTAGTAGATGAAACCCCTCCTATTCAAAGAATCAAATCAAAGTTTTCCACAGCAGGGGCATCTAACGTCATAACGCTCGGGGGATGGTCCGAAATTGCCCAAAAGGAGAAAGTCGAGTAGGCCTTTAACTAGCTCATCGGGTTAACGGCTTTGCCAGGTCCTCTCAGGAGCTTTACCCCCTACATTCTTCCTTCTCCCCTCAAAAGATGTAAAGCTTGATGGAGGTCCTGAAGGATGAACCCTATCTAGGTTGCAACCTTATTTAACAAAATACATTTATAACTCACTTCAAAATAATAGAAGCCATTACTGCGAAGGAGTCTCTATGTTTCTGGCTGGTCAAGACCTCTATTTTACCACCCTTAACGCTTTCTCACATTACCTCGGGCTTATGTCAATGCAAGCGCGTCACCAATAGGTGTGATGGCGTCTGATTCCGGGTCAGCGTCGCGCGGTTGACCGTTAGGGTTCCAAGATGTTCCATCTATACCATGTCACGCCCCGAACCGATAGCAGCGGAACGTGTCGTTTGCTCGGAACGTGGCAGTTAAACAGTCATGTAAATCAGAGCATAGTCATTTCCATAAAACACAATTTGGACAAATAGCAAATTTTATTTCAAATATAAGTTCTTTACATATTCGGGCCCATAATAAACGAAAAGACTCAATAAAGAAAAAAACTACAATGAGACATAAGACGCAAGATAACCAGACTAGACGGTTCATCTAGGTTGTCAAGGTACTCTTCACTCTTGCCCTTGCCCATCATGTTCGGTCTCGTCGTCACTAAGGTCATTACCTGAAAAACATTGGAAAACGCAGGGTGAGCGAATGCTCGGTAGGACTTAATATCTCATGCTCCAAGCTAGCTTTAAGTGATTAATGATTTATCATGCTCATGCAGGTCATGCAAGAAGTAAATCAAATCGAGCATTATAATGGCACGAGTTGTAAGTAATGATGATTAAGATCATCAGGACGAGTAAGGAAGATGCTAGATACATTCATGAAGTGTAGAGACAATGATAACAAGAGAGTATAGCAAGAACTTTCATGTAAGAATGTCAAGTACTTCTCATAATGAGGAAACAATAACAATCTTCCCTTTATGACGAGCATTGTCATGAGAGCAGTTAATGACACTAGTACAATATTCTCTTTATGACGGCGTTATCACAAGAGTTTTCATGTAACTGGCACAATCATCTCTCTATGATGAACAATATCACGAGAGAGATTAATGAAACTGGCACAATATTCTCTCTATGACGACACTATCATGAGAGCTTTCATGTAACTAGCACTACGGAGGATTTACCGAAACACTAAGAGGAAATCACGACGATATGATAGCCCCTCAACATGGCAATTCAGGATCTTTCACGATGAACACAAGATTACTATAAAGGATTGGCCAATGCACTAAGGGGAAAATCACGACGATATGACTGCCCCTCATGGAAATAGCACTAGGTAGTATTTGGTCGCACACTTAGGAGTTCTCACGACTGTATGATTGCCCCTAAATGTCAATAACCGAGTTGGTGAATGCCAGCACCTGATCATCGTATACCGGTAACGTTTGGACTTTGCCTCGCCCAATAGGGTCAGATCAGGACCCGTAGCATTTAAAATGTCATTTTAGTGGGACCCATAGCCCCTGACATTTAGTCTAGAGTAATTCCATATTAATGGCCAAGAATTTCAAGGATCAAGCATGTACGAACAATAGGGTAGATTTCATTGAACAGAGATTCAAGATAGACCTCGACAAGTCTAGAATGGTGGCACACAAAAACTGAGAGAATTCGAAAAATCTGGGAGATTGGCGTCTCGTTAGAGTGCCATATATTTAAGAAGTCGCGCCCATAGTGGTGGTCACTCATTCTCTGAACAAAGCATTGAAGAATTGGTGCCTCCACAATACGGTTGCTCTTACACTAAGCGCCCGCCAATAAGGTCACCCCTTCAACATGCTCACGACAGAAAATGGTGATAACCAATGTAGTCGCTAATCAAATGACTAACAGGGTTCCAGGGTTCTTGTGGTACAACCAGCTCAGTCAGCCTTGAGGGAATCCAAGGCTACGAGGAGACTTACGGAGGTCCCAATGACTAACTTGCAAGTCCGAAGGAACGGAATGTCCAACGGAGAGCTCGTATGTCACCGAGAGTTGAGGTGTATAACGTGAACCAATCATGAAACAGGGACTCCATCTACGGACGTGAGATGAGAGTGCTAAAAGACCCAAGGTATGGGTCAAAATCGGAAGAAAACGGTGAGAACGTGAATGCGTTAATTATAGAATTCATGTCCATCCAATTCTATAATTAACTATAATTAAATAAATTTATATTAATTGACGTCCGTGAGTAGTGTCATTTATTAATTAGCGTCCACTTGGAGTGACGTTAATTTTATGATTTTTAACTTAATTTATTTAACAAGAATTCACGTCAATATCTATTTAATTGAATAATTTTAAAACATACATTCAAAGACACATTTATTTATATAAAATAATTTAGAGAAATAGAATATATGATAATTAGGAGAAAAATTCAAGGATTTCAAATATATAATTTTTATAATTTTCTGTTACATATCTTAATAGATATGAATTTTCAAAGATATAGTTACAAATATATACATATATTTATATATTTATATATATTAAAGATATGACGACCTTACGTGCCGGCGTCAAAATAATTTGATGACAATCACGTTGTCGTTATTTAGTTAATAAATTGTGTCAACTCTTTAAACCTCCCGTTCTCGATGTACACATGTCGGAATCACGCGTTCTATATATCGAAATGAGGGGCTCGAAAAACTCTACCTAATCGGGTGTTCAAAATAATTTTTCGTTGAGAGATGGGAGATCTTGAGATAGGAGGCACGAAAAATGGTACAACCACTCTCACTGTCTCGGTCACCTCCCTAATAACACACCCATAAAATTTCATGGCCAAGGGATATTACGGCGCCTACGAACAATACTATTAAGGCAAAAACTCTATAACTAACTGTTAATGTTAAACCAAAACAACATAATATCACGTAGGTGATGCTTAATATCGAGACAGAACTAACGAGATCATGCTAGTTTTAATCGCTTAATAGTTTGGCTTGGGAGATTGACTACCTTTAGGATCGATCAGATGATGAACGATTGAAGTTTTTTTTTTTGACAAAGGAACCGGCACTCTGTTACGAACAGAGGATGGAGGAAGAAGAAAAGGGAAGAAGCTTCTGCAGCTTCCTCACGTTCACCACACAGGAAAAAGACAGGAAGAAGAGGATGCGATCTATGTGCTCCTTCTTGCTGCCAGCGACCAGCAGGAGGAAGATCAGGAGATGAAGAAGGGGAAGAAGATGTTATGTGCAGTGAAGAGTGATATAGAAGGGGGGGGATGAATAGATTACTCCCGATTTATTTACTTCAGTGAAAAATCACGACTTCGAATTTCAACCCTTCTGTTACAGTGAAAGAATATTGCTAATGCAGTGAATAACCAAGACAGAATAAGTAAGTGCGATTGAAAAGGCTGTTCACAGTCAAGCAAAATGCCAAGCAGATGGAAAGCACAGATGATAACAACAAACCACAGAGGAGACAATAATTTTTAAGGTGGTTCGATTGTAGTCCACAATCTACATCCACCCCTCACTCCAACTAGAGTGAGGTTTCCACTAGCCACGGCTAGAAACTGCAGACTCAGTCTGCGAACAAAATACTGCCGCACAGCTTGACCAACCGAGGGAAACAAATCCCTCAACCCAAACTCTGCTACCCACAGAGCTTGACACCTGGACCTGCTACCTGCAAGACCAGAACCGGAGATAAATCTCCCTTCCTCCAAACCGGAGGGAACCTGCTAGTGACAACCTGTCACTGGCAAAACCAGAGATCACATATCTCTCTTCCTATGCAGCCCAAAGGGAAACCGGAGTAACTCTCCCTTCCTCCAAACACTGGAGGGTAACAATTCGGAATCAGAAATATGAAGAAAGAAACAGAAAACAAGACAATCGGTGAAGACAATCGTTTCTGAAAAACCAAAGCAATGTAGCTTCCGAAGAAGCAAATTAGACACTACTCTCTCACTCAGACTTTTCTCTCAGAACAATTCTCTCAAATATTTTCTCTCTATCTTCTCTCTGGAACGTGGAGGCTCTCTCTTTTCTTCTTCTACTCAGGGATTCTTCTGCTCAGCTTTTTCCTCCAGTTCTCTCCTCCTGTTCGCAGAAGACTTCCTTTTATATGGCATCTGACCTGAATTCCAGGACTTCACACGAGTGGGGCTCGTTCCCTCCTTTTCCAGAGCATCCTCAGATCACGTGCCAAGCATCATCCTCGGATCACGTGTCCAATCATCAACCTGACTCATCTGCAGGCAGAGACAAAGAAATGCAATTAGTTAGTTCAGGCTCTTAACACAGCGTGTATAGACTTTAGAAGCAGCAAATAAGCAAGTATGTACAACGTGAGAGTGTGTAGACTTGAAGCCCTTCAAGCTACCTCAGTGTACAGACTTGCAGAATGATGCATTAACATAACAGAGTGGAATGTGTAGACTTCTGTGTAAAGCATGAAGCAATCGAATGTGTAGACTTTAGAAGCAGCAATTAAGCAAGTGTGTACAATGTGAGAGTGTGTAGACTTGAAGCCCTTCAAGCGACCTCAGTGTACAGACTTGCAGAATGATGCATTAACATAACAGAGTGGAATGTGTAGACTTCTGTGTAAAGCATGAAGCAATCGAATGTGTAGACTTTAGAAGCAGCAATTAAGCAAGTGTGTACAATGTGAGAGTGTGTAGACTTGAAGCCCTTCAAGCGACCTCAGTGTACAGACTTGCGTGGGTAAGATGCATGAACAAGCCATAGCCAGTGTATAGACTTAACCAATGCATGAATAGTGTGCCGATGTATAGACTTGGAGAACTGATGCATGAACAGTGCGCCGATGTATAGACTTTGATGTAAAGGCTTGAGTTACACAAGCAGTGTATAGACTTCACGATGCACACCCATATCCAATGTATAGACTTACCCCTTGAAGATGAACAGACTTTGAAGACTTCGAAGCCCCATGATGTATAGACTTTGAAGCATGTGAACATGGGGACAATGTACAGACTTCACTTCGTGCTAGCTACAGTACAATGTCTAGACTTAATGCAGCTTCAAAGCACAATGTGCAGACTTGATATGAAGGAATGCAAATGACTCTGTACAGACTTGGATGCTTGTGTATGCATGAGGGCAATGTACAGACTATGCGTATGCACACTAGCGAGTGAATAGACTTGGCTACGGCATCAAAGTATGAACAACGTAAAAGACGCCTTCTTCGTAGGCGTTTGATTCAAAAGTGACGCCACTTGTGGTGGTCGTCAAATTCCAAGTTCATCTGAATGTATAGACTTCCTTCGGCACAAAGGCAACTTAACGATGTACAGACTTTGTACTCTGAACGACAAAGCAGGCTGTATAGACTTTGAGAATCTTGAAGGCCAATGTACAGACTTGGAAAGCCTGAACCAATGTACAGACTTGAGTGTGTGTGTGCTAGACAGTGTAGACGATGCATGAGACGCTGAGGCAATGTATGGACTTTAGGCATGATGCAATGTATAGACTCTGAAAGAGGCTGAATGAGACAGTGGATGTTCAGACTTTGCCAATGTGCAAACTTTCCCTACAGGAATGTATAGACTTCGAGGACTGCATGATGTGCGATGTATAGACTCTGAAGTCTTGCGTGCTATGCATTGTACAGACTTTGAAGAGCCTGCAGCTGTGCAATGTGCAGACTTTGAAGTGCGACCAAACAGGATGTGTAGACTTGATGCAAACGACTCTGTACAGACATGGCCAATGTACATACTACAATGCAGAGACTTTGAACGAGTATGCTGGCAGTGTATAGAGTTAATCAAGTAATGCATGACTATATGACAACCACATGAACTGTACTGACCTAAGTGATGAAGCATGAATTAATCTAGAGATAGAAACAGATTGATTTATAGTGTGAGACATCATCAAAACCGTAGGGATGCAACAATCTCCCCCTTTTTGATGATGACAACACTATGAATCAAGCAATATCAAGGCTTCATAAGAAATTAACAGCAGCTTTAACACTCAAGGCAAATTCAAAGCAAATGCATGCAGAGCCAAATTAAACACTACTACTGAAACACTTCTTTCTCCAAAATCACTCCCCCAGAACTCACTCTCAGCAAATTCCATGACATGAATTCTCCCCCACAGCACATGAACAAAACTCCCCCAAAGCTCATGACAATTCATGACTTACAGATATTGCAAAACCTCTCTCCCCCTTTGACATCAGCAAAAGGAAATGCAGAATATATGAAAGTGCTAGAGACATGAAGAAGAAGTACAGTAACTTCTTAGTGCAGAAAGGCACGAGCAAGTCTTAAGAGAATAAGTGAGGTGCTAAACTCAAGTGAAGATTCTTGAACTCCAGTAAACAATAGAGAAATAGAATGATAGACAAGTTTATCAACATACATAGTGTATGATTTAGAGCATGAGTTAACAAGTATGGCATGATTTAGCTGAACAGGCAACTATCCCAAAAGACAACAAGAGATAAAGTCAGAGAAGGTGTTCTCAAGGTATTGAGGACAAGCAATCCATTAGTGCATAACAACAAGGGAGTTTTGAGATGATTTTCAAGAAGACCAATGAGTAAGTTGGTAATTCACTCTTTTGACATTAGGGAGACACCTTGATCAGAGGCCTGAATCCCCAGTTACTCAGTGTGAGTACCTCATTACCTCCTCCCCCCCCTTTTTTTAAAGGAACAGAGTTAGTAACTGTGGCTTTTGACATGAGGAAACACCTTGATTAGAGGCCAGAGTCCCCAGTCACTCACCAGCTAGCCACCATTGCTCTGTCATGTCTTTTCATTCATTTTAAGCATTTGACACCTCATGACATAGGAGAAAACTTCATTTCATTGATGAAGCTCCCAGTTTCTCAGTGACCAAAACAAAACATGTTTATTCAGTTAAGCCCTTGTGTTGAGGAGATGGAATGATTGAAAACAATACCAAAAGGTCTATTTCTTGAAGTGAATCTTGAAGACTAGATTTCAAGTTGATTGGGTCAGATATCAAGACATACAGGTTTTGGCCTGAACCAGAATCATTGACAATGTAGGAAGATATACTTTATACAATTAATCCAGATCTCTGAAGGAATACCAGAGGAAAGATTCTAGCTGGACTTTAGTATCACTGACTTATAGACTTAAGAGATGAGTGAGATTCTACTGTCTAAGAGAACTACACTAATTCAGTCATGAAAACCAACAATCACACACATCTGGTCAATCTTTTTGAATCTATCAAAGAACTCTCCCTCTCATAGCTCAACCAGCTCCCCCTCAAACATAGCATTACAAAAGCTAACCATCAGACATACAGAACTCCCCCTCACAAAAAGAACAGACTTCACATTTAAGACAATTTATATAAGCCTAATTCTCTTCTCAGTGTAGTGAATTTTTCATTATCCAGAGGTTTAGTGAAGATGTCAACAATCTGATTTTCAGTGCCTACATGAATCAGTTCAAAATTGTTCTTAGAAACCTCATCTCTTATGAAATGATGCCTTATTTCTATGTGTTTGGTGCGTGAATGCAAAACAGGATTCTTGGCAAGATTGATGGCACTGGTATTATCACAATAGATAGGTGTGCACCCCAGGTCTACTTGGTAGTCCTGAAACTGGTGTTTAATCCAAATGACTTGTGTACCACAACTCCCTGTAGCCACATATTCAGCTTCTGCAGTGGAGAGGGCCACAGAATGTTGTTTCTTGGAACCCTAAGACACTAAACACCCACCCAAAAATTCACAGTGACCGTTAGTGCTTTTCCTGTCTAGTTTACATCCTGCATAATCAGCATCTGTGTATGCAACTAAGTTAAGTGTGTGTGATGCAGGAAACCATAAACCAAGAGAATGAGTAGCTGACAAATATCTAAAAAAAATTTTCACTGCAGCTAAGTGTAATTCAGTGGGTCTAGACTGATACCTTGCACACATTCCTACACTGAACTGTATATCAGGTCTAGAAGCTATCAAGTAAAGAAGAGATCCAATCATACCTCGATAGAGCTTGACATTTACTTCTTTACCTGTCTCATCTGCATCTAGTGAGGTATTGGTACCCATGGGTGTTGTAATGTGCTTCAGGTTTTCCATACCAAACCTCTTGAATAGTTCCATTGTGAATTTGGTCTGGTTGATGAAGCATCCATCCTCTGACTGTTGTACCTGCAAGCCAAGAAAATACTTTAGTTCACCGACCAAACGCATCTCAAATTCAGCAGACATCATTTTAGAGAATTCATCACATAGTTCATACTTAGTTGATCCAAACACAATGTCATCTACATATACCTGAACTATGATGAGATCTTTATTTTTACCCTTGGTAATTAAGGTTTGATCAACTTTACCTCTTTTGTAGCCCTTGCTGATCAGAAATTCAGTCAATCTTTCATACCATGCTCGAGGAGCCTGCTTTAGACCATATAGGGCTTTGTTTAACCTGAAAACTTGGTTAGGTTGAGGAGAGAATTGAAATCCAGGGGGTTGTTCAACAAAAACCTCTTCCTTAATGACTCCATTTAAAAAGGCACTTTTAACATCCATTTGTTGGAGTTTTATATTCTTTGAACATGCAAAAGCAAGCAACATTCTTATTGCTTAAATCCTAGCAACAGGTGCATAGGATTCATCAAAATCCTCACCAAATTCCTGATAGTAGCCCTTGGCTACTAGTCTGGCCTTATTCCTAGATATGATTCCATCTTCATTCATTTTATTTTTGAACACCCACTTAGTTCCTATGATATTAACATTATCTGGTCTTGGAACAAGCTCCCAGACATTATTTCTTTCGAACTGGCCTAATTCCTCACACATAGCATTGACCCAAGCTTGATCAGCCAAGGCCTCTTCTACAAATTTGGGTTCAATTTGTGAGACTAAAGCAATTAGGTCTTCATTATTCACACTCCTAAAATGAGACCTAGTCCGAAGAGGATCTTCAAGATTGCCTATGACATTATCTATCGGATGATCTTTAAGAAATCTGACATTTATTGAAGACTCACATGTTTCTCTTGGCTCTTCCTGGTTGGGAGGATTTGATGTTCCACTCGGCTGAGTCTTTTTTTCTTCTTGGTCTTCTAGGAATTCCCCATCACGCTTGGAATCCCTGTCAAAATTTTTAATGTTAGAAACACCTTTCTTATCACTAAAAAGGATGTGTGGAGACTCTTCAACTTTTTGGTCTGTTATGTTAAAGACCCTATATGCCCTTGACACTTCAGAGTATCCTAAAAATATTCCAGGGGAGCTTTTAGCTTCAAACTTATCTAAATCTTTCTTGTCATTGTTATGAATAAAGCATTTAGCTCCAAAAATTCTGAAATGAAACAAGTTTGGTTTCTGACCTTTTAGTAGCTCATAGGGTGTTTTATTATGAATAGGTCTTACCATGGCCTAGTTGATTATGTAAGTTGCTGTATTGGCCGCCTCTGCCCAAAACCTCCTTGGTAATTGACTTTCAATCAGCATGGTTCGGGCCATCTCCACAATAGTTCTATTTCTTCTCTCCACAATTCCATTCTGTTCAGGTGTCCTAGGAGAAGAAAACCTGTGTGTTAGTCCCTCTCTTTCACAAAGATCAGAAAACATGGAGTTTTCAAACTCACCTCCATGGTCAGATTGAATAGAGCAAATTTTGTGTTTTCCTACTTGTTTGACCTTATTGAAAAACTGATTAAACTTTTGAAAATCATCACTTTTATTAGCTAAGAAAAAGATCCATGAATATCTAGAATGGTCATCAATAATCACATAGCCAAACCTATTCCCATTAAGACTCTGAGTTCTAGTAGGACCAAAGAGGTCCATATGGAGAAGTTCCATTGGTCTAGATCTTAGCTTGAAGGAATTCCTGGTCTGTTTGCCTAGAGCACAGGCATCACATGATTTTGAAATAGAATTGAATTTAATTCTAGGCATGCCTCTAACTAAATCATGCCTGACCAATTTATTTAAGGTAGAGAAGCTAGCATGACCTAGACGTCTATGCCATTCAAAAGCATCATTTTCAGAATTAGCAGATAAACAAAGATTTGATTCAGATTCTGCATCTAAGTCTACCATGTAGACATTATTAATCCTGTTGGCTACAAATTTAACCACATCAGAATTTATTTCAAAGATTTTGCATGAATTATCATCAAACACAACCCTGTGACCCTTGTCACGTAACTGACTAATGCTGATCAGGTTGTGTTGAAGACCTTCGACAAGTAGAACTTTTTAAATGGAGTTTGTGGAAGACTTACCTACTGTGCCAACTCCAATTATCTTACCTCTGTTCTTTCCTCCAAACTTGACCAGACCCCCTACCTTTATCTCTATCTTGCTGAACTTGGATCGGTCTCCTGTCATGTGCCTAGAGCAGCCACTGTCGAGGTACCACTTGTTGTCTTCAGCTGCCAGGCTGACCTCCTCTTCGATGTTTGCCATTAGGCAAATTCCTTCTTCATACTCCTCTGAGGAAGTGCTTTCCGAATCTTCTTCCTCATCGCTCCACGTGCAGACCATTGCCTGTGGCTTCTTCTTTTTCTGCGCCTTTGAGCTCTTCTTCTGAAAGTAGTGACCCTTCTTCTGGAGATCTGGGCATTCCCCTTTCATGTGTCCCTGTTTGTTACAATGAAAACAAGTCAGTCTCTTATTATTTCTGTCCTTATGATTGCTAGATTCAACATTCTTACTAAAGGAGTATGGCTTCTTCCTCCTAAAGGTCTGTGGACACCAAAAATTACACATCCATATGTCCCGCTGAGCCCCGCATTAATGTCAAAGTCAAAGAAAGAGGACCCGGAGAGACTAGCCATCCAGGGCTCCGGGAAGATACTACCGCTCGGCAAATCCCCGCATTTGCACGGGCGCATTAAGAGACCGAGAAATCACAGGATGTCCTCCTGATTTAATACACTGCTACGGACCCACCCTCGGGCCCCTAATGGTGAAGAAATATCTCAGAATGCACAGCTTCAAGTTCCCGAAGCAAAAGCAAAGGCCCCTGTCAAAACGGCACCTTTGGTGCCTCCAGCGGCACGGGCCTGAGGCCCTTCAGCGCCAGGCATTTCAGCTCCCAGCGACATGGCCCTTCATCCCTTCAGCGGCACAGCCCCCTTGCCCCCAGTGGCACACTACCCAGCGTGCCCTCAGCGGCACACCCCCTGGGAGCCCCAGCGGCACACCCCCTGGGAGCCCCAGCGGCACACTACCCAGGGAGCCCCAGTCACACACCCCCAGGGGCCTTCAACGGCACACTTCTTTGGGCCTTCAACGGCACGCCTTTTGCCCTACCCAGCGGCACACTTCTCTGGGCCTTCAACGGCATGCCTTTTGCCCCCTTCAGCGGCACGCTTGGGCGACCTTCAGTGGCACGCCTTTTGCCCTCTTCAGCGACACGCTTATAGTGTCTTACAGCGACACGCTTCTTCAGCCCGCCAGCGATACAGCGTGAAGATTTTTCAACGGCCAAACGACGTGAAGCCCATGCCCTACATATCCTTGGCGCGCAGTGAGCTGTCCGAGGTGTCAACCAACGGTTGGGCCACGCAGGCTACTCCCCTGACAGCCAGGACGGGAAAGGTCAAACGTCATCATGATGAAGCTGCTTCCCGCCTCCGACTGCCGTGCTCGAAGGCTCCCGCGACTGGGAGTATAAATCCCCTCCCATTCCGGCAAGAAAAAGGAGGAAGAGGAGGACAGAGACAGAGGGCATACCCACAGAGATGAACAGAGCCTGCCACCGTGAGAAGAGAGAAGAAGAAGAAGCTGCTCCGGCATTGGAGGCTTCCCGGAGACCAGAGAAAAGAGAGAGTAAGAGTAAGAGAAAGAGAGAGAGAGGGAGGGTCTGTGTACCAGTGGGAGTGGGGAAGAGTAGGGAGCCGTCACCTCTGCTTGACCCCTACTCCCCTCCTATTTCCCCTCCATATTCTTCCTTTTCTTCTTCTCCCCTCTCCTATGGCTTCGGTCTTGATGTATACCGTAATGTGTATGGCCGGTGACGGTCATCTTTCTTTATGAATGAAAGTCTCTGGCCCTTTCTTTTGGGTCTTTTCCAGCCTCTCCCGATCTATTCTGCTGTATGGTGTGTCATTCATTTTTCTCCTTTTATCCGGTGCTTTTGGAGTCTCCGTAGCGATGTGATTCCTCTGGTATAATCCTTGGCCTCATGGGTTCTTTACCTTCTTCTACGGCCGTCAGTTCTGCCCATCCGCTTGAAGGGAGAGAGGGAGCCTTCTCCTCTTCCTGAACACCCAACTACCAGCAGCCTACCCTTGGCCTTTAACCCTTCTTCTTTTCCTGAATAACCTGCAACCCTCCCAGTCTACACACGTAGCCCCCCCTTTTGGCCCTTGGCCGATATACCATAACGGCCCTCAGCGGCACACCCCTCCGGCCCTTGGCCGGCACACCTGTAGTGGCCCCCCAGCGGCACACTCTTCCGGCCCTTGGCCGGTACACTCATAACCACCCTCAGCGGTACACCTTCCCTGGGTGCCTCAGCGGCACGCCTGGCCCTGCCCTAGCCCGGTACGCCTTGGCTGATCCCCAGTCCACCTTGTCCAGGCCTAGAGGTCTTCGGCCCGTTGTTTTCCCCGCATTTTCCTGAAGTTTCACTAAGGTGTTGCCCCCCTCGGGTGCCCACCTCCAGTTGTCGGGTTCCACCACTCCGTGTGGGCGCGTTCCCTTTATCTCCCTTACGCTCGGGTCAAGGGGAGATGCTGCCGAATTTTTGTCAGAAAATAACAACATGTTAAAAAGGCAAAAGGAAGCAACAAACGAACAGAACGATCAACGATAAAACTTTCCGACTAATCGAGCCACTGCCGGTAGCGTGAGAAGAACTGAACTGAATAACGACATAGCATATCAAACGTCTGACTTGTGAGCAAAAAGGCTGAACATAACCAAGGAAAGGAGAAGTTTATATAAGACTATATAAAAATCAATAAACGAAGAAAAGAAAAGCCTTAAAACCAATAATAGAAGATTCCAACCTTCACCGGCACGCTCTGTCGTGCCCCCAGCGGCACACTCCAATAACCTTCAATGGTACACTTATCTGGCCCTTCACCATCATACCCTGCCTCCACTCTTCAAACACCCTTCGCCGGCACAATGGTTTCCACCTTCCCCGGCACACTCTTTTAAAACCCTCAGCGGTACGCCCTTTTCAACCTCCAGCGGCACGCCTTCACTCTCCAGCGGTACACCCTTTTTGCATCCAGCGGCACACTCCATTCCCCAGCGGTACACCCCTTTCCAGTGTCTCTCTCTCCCTTCGCCAGTACACCCTCATCCACCGTCTCAAACTCAATGTATAGACTTGGCAGATTGACGTACAAACACAGCAATGAGCAATGTACAGACTTTGAGCCGCAGCCAAGGGACAACGTATAGACTTTGAGCTGAATAAGCTGAAGAATGTATAGACTTCGGGTGTCGGCTGCACGAGCAATGTATAGACTTTGAGCTGCAACGTATAGACTTTGAACTGCAGCCAATGAATAATGTATAGACTTTGAGTTGGCCAACGTACAGACTTTGGACTGGCCGATGTATAGACTTTCATGAATAATGTATAGACTTTGAGTTGGCCAACGTACAGACTTTGGACTGGCCGATGTATAGACTTTCAGGGACAATGTATAGACTTTGAGCTGCAACGTATAGACTTTGAACTGCAGCCAATGAATAATGTATAGACTTTGAGTTGGCCAACGTACAGACTTTGGACTGGCCAATGTATAGACTTTCAGAGACAAGGTACAGACTTTAAGCTGCAACGTATAGACTTTGAGCTACAGCCGATGAATAATGTATAGACTTTGAGTTGGCCAACGTACAGACTTTGGACAGGCCAATGTATAGACTTTGAGCTGCAACGTATAGACTTTGAGCTACAGCCAATGAATAATGAATAGACTTTGAGTTGGCCAACGTACAGACTTTGGACTGGCCAATGTATAGACTTTCAGAGACAAGGTATAGACGTTGAGCTGCAATGTATAGACTCTAATAGAGGATGTATAGACTTTGAGCTAGCCAATGTGTAGACTTCAATGGGCGACGTACAGACTTTGAGCTGGCTAATGTATAGACTCTAATAAATGATGTATAGACTTTGAACTGCAGCCAATAGCCAACGTATAGACTCTGAGCTGCAGCCAATGGCCAATGTACAGACTTCGAGTTGGCTAATGTGTAGACTTCAATAGACGATGTATAGACTCTGGGTTAATGAATACAGACTTTGAATAGCCGATGTATAGACTTCGCGTCGCAATAGCCCGTCAACGTATAGACTTCGAGCCTTCCCCGGTGCACCCTCTTCTCCCTTCACCGGTACACCCCCCAATCATTGCCCTTCAGCGGCACCCTCCTTAAGCCCTTCAATGGCACACATATCCAGCCCTTCACCGGCACACTTTCCGCCCACCGTTCCTCAGCGATACACTCCCTTTAGCCCCCTTTCAACCCGCCAAGGGTCAACTCTCCCCAAAGAACAATAATACATGAATGCATATGCGCATATACATATATACGGGCATATAATGGCAGCACTGATAAGCTAATAAAAATCATGATGAATAAGTAAACCTGAACAAATCCGTATAAAAAAAAATAATGATGAATGAAATAAGTGATAATAGTAATGATGATAATAAAAAGGGTAACAATGACAACGAGCAAGATGAGGGAAATCACCCGGAACAAATACGGAAAGGGGAATAAGCAATGGAGTAACAAGAACAACAATGATAAAACAATATAAGGTATTAATAATTCCACATTGCAGCCCCCTCTCTCTGTGACTCGACGCAGAAGGAACAATAATGCCGCCCTCTCAGGCCGGGCCCGAGTCTTGGGAATCATCCTGACATGGCCAGGTCCCGACCAAGTCTCGGGCCGACATTCCAATCAGACCGGATTCGTTTCTCACCCCTGATCCCTTCCGAGCCATCATTAAAATTGCCGTGCATTCGGCAGACATTTGAACGGGTCCACTTCGGTTTCCGTCGTGTTGGGTCCTGTGAGGTGTAAATGGATCTAGAAGGGGGGGTTGAATAGATCCTATCAGAAACTTTGGCCTATTTAAAACTCTTAGCTAGCGGAAGCTTAAACCACTCTTATTAAGTGAATGAATCACTTAGGCACGATGCACAGCGGAATTAAGTAGAGTGGCTCAAATGAAAAGACTTGAATTACAAGCTATGAAATGTCCACACTTCTTTAAGTGAATTACAAAGCATAACACATAGATGAACATGCAATAGCTTGCAACAACCGTGCGTGTGTGTGTATGCTATGATGATCACTCAAAGTGCATATGTATGTGAGCAAGATAACCAAGTATAGAAGCACACGAACCTGCGAATGGGGTTAGAAGATATAAAGCAATCACACAAAATAGACAACCCATAACACAGGGATTTTTAAGGTGGCTCAGTTGCAACCCCGCAACCTACGTCCACCCCTCACCAAAACCCGGTGAGGCTTCCTTGCTGACTCACAGCTTGACCCGGGGACACGCCCCAAACCACAGAACAGAGAAAACTCTCTTTCTATCTTCCTACACACAAAGCCGGCAGGGACGGCTACACCGCAGATCGGAGAACTCCCGATTGCCTTCCTACTAACCACTGGTAGGGACGTCAACCGTAAATTGGAACACCTTCCAATTGCCTTCCTACTAACCACCGGTAGGGGCGAATCACAACTTCAATGTTTAACAATATTGAAAGTAAAACAAATGTGAAGGAATTAAAACAAGAGATTGAGTGAGAAGGAATTGGCCCTTGTATCGATATGCTTTGTTGATCAGCAGCAGGGATCTCTTCTTCTTGCAAATCAATCTTCTTGTAATCACCCTTGAATGGATGATTATTCTTCACGGAGTACTGTTCATGTGAACAGTAACTGTTCTTCCAATCTCCTCTCTTGATCTTCTCTCTTTGATCTCTTTGATTGGATGAAGAAATGAATAGATGCTACCTTGATCCTTGCTTCCTTCTTCACAGATCTTGGAAGATGATTTCTTTGATATGAGCTTGAGTACCTTGGATTGGATGAAGATGTTCTTCACGGAGTACTGTTCACGTGAACAGTAACTCGAACTCCTCTTGCTTTGAACACCCCTTTGAAGCCTCCTTTGATCTTCCCTCTTAGCCTTACTTGCTTCTACTCTTTCTTGGAGGATGCTGGATTGAGATATGAGCTTGAATCACCTTGAGTTGATGGAGAGGATATTGGATGTAGCTTTGATCTTCTCTTGATCCTCTTGAGTTGATGAAGCGGTTTATGGATGCAGCTTTGATCACCTTTGAGAGCCTTGAATGCTTCTTGCTTCCTTGGAGATTGAGATAGCTTCAGATCTAGGCTTGAATCTCTTGGAAGGATGAAGATGTTCTGCTCGAAACACTGTTCATGGAGGTGCTACAGTGCTCTCGAAATGGCCTCCCTTGATTCACTTCATCAACTCCATCAACTAGGGTTTCTAACCCTCTTGTAATGGTTTTATAGACTTTGAATGGTCTATAAACAAGCCCCAGACCAGATCCACAAATCATGGGAAGTTAGGTGAGGTTTGATTAAACAAAACCATGGAAAGGGGCTGGCCACGAGGTGGATTTCGACGTCAAATAAGGTTGGCTCGGGGCTGGCGGTCGACCTAAGGTTCCTGGCGGTCGACCGCTACTGAAAAAGCCTGTAGACGGTGAGGCTCTGGCTGGGGCGGTCGACCGCCCCTGTGCTGGCGGTCGACCGCCAGCTGGGCAGAACCCGGCCCATCCCGGGTTGGTCCGTTATCCGCGTCAGCTCCGTCGTTCAACTTCTTTAGCAGCCCGGTCATGTCCGTGGCATCTTCCTTGACTGTCTTGAAGATTTTATTATTGAGTCTTCAATCAAATTTTTGTTCCGGGGGCTCCGCCCCCGGAAATCCCCGCAAGGGGCGCTGCCCCCTTGACCCCTGCGACCTGACCGCGCAGGTCAATCCACATGCGAGGGTGCAACATTGAGCCTTCACATTTGCATTGAGCTTTGACATTTGCATTGAGCTTTCACGTTTGCATTGAGCTTTGACATTTGCATTGAGCTTTCACGTTTGCATTGAGCTTTGACATTTGCATTGAGCTTTCACGTTTGCCTTGAGCTTTCACATTTGCCATGAGCTTTCACATTTGCCAATTCCACTTCATTCCTTGGATTATCTTGTAGCATGCTATCGAGAAATTGCACTGATCTTGAATCATCCATAAGGTAAGACATGCACTGACCATATGAAGAATATGCAATGACCTTATGTGTGATGCTATTCAGCTTGATTTCTGTGCTTGAAACATGCTATATTTTCGTGCATCCAATATTGTCATATGCCTTGATATCTGACAATTCAGTTGTCTAGATTGGTGTGCCATTCTTGAGCTTTTACACTGGAAGTATAATGACCTGAAATGTATAAATTTTAACATTATCAAATGCAAGTATAGTTCATTAATGACTAAAGAGGAAGACATCATCAAAACCAACTAAAGAGGCAGACATCATCAAAACCATAAAATGATTTAATCATGTTGCACACATGTTCAACATTCTCCCCCTTTTTGATGATGGCAACTATGAGTCATTCTGAACTATGAGTCAAAACAAAATGCACATGACAAGTATGAGTCACTCACATGGTTCTCACCCCCTTTGACACACAGAGTGCATTCTGATTAATGACTCACATAATCTTACCACATTCTTTGATTAATGACTCAGATGAACACTTCTCCCCCTTTGACAACATCAAAAGATCTAGAAAAGAGAACGAGAGACTCACATTGATGGCGCACACAAAATGACTTACATGATTCTGTGTATCTCCTTGTGACATCATTACAAGCAACCATAATGTGGAGAAACATTGCATTGTAGGCAACATTCCAGAAGATGATGTGGAAATACATGCCAATGGTTGTACACTTATTATGATTGACAAAATAACCAAAGAGAACAACCAATTGTGGAAGGCCAGTTATAGGACTGATACCAATGAATGATATAGATGTATCGAACATGGTGGTGTTCCGTGGCTTGACAAAGACAATGTATATGGAAGAGGTGGATCCAAGCAGCATGATTCAATTTCTCAAATAGTGGAGATGGATAGAGTAGCCAAAGATCAAATTTTTGATTTCAAAATTTGCAGATTTTTAGTGGTTTTCCAATATTCAGATTTTGTTTGGATTTTCTATGCAATGCATGGAAATGATCAAATTTTGATGCAAGCTACAATTGTATGAAGTCAAGACATGCATGCCACCCTAATGCATGAAAACATGATGCCAATGATGCTAGAACTTATGCCACATGCCAATGAATGAGAAAGCAATGTGATATCACTGGACAGAGGACACAAATGATTTTGGATGCCACTTGAAAGGACACAAATGATACCACTTGTTGTGTGCTGTGAAAGGACACAAATGGTGATGTAATCATGGCAGCCTGAATGATTTATGTAGATGTGACAGATGAAGGCAAACAATAAGGAGCATCAAGATATGACTTCTCAAGAACGAATGGAGGTTCTTTAATCTGAAACCGAGTTCATAGATCAGAGTTATGGATATTTCAGAATTTTCAGTTATAGAACCCAAATGAACTAGCTCTGACGTTCAAATTGGTTTAATGCTAATGAGTTCTGGCCTACTCAATAGAATCACATGAAGACATTTGCATGCAAGTTTAATAGAAGTGAACCAGAAATTCATGTCAAAATCAGATTAACCTTCTCTTATCTTACTCATTCATTTTCACTGGTTCCCTTGAGAGTGACCACAATAAGTATTGAGGCTAAACACTTAGATGACTTAGATTTGATTCATGAGTGCTACACATTCAGATTTTTCTTTTTGAAATCATATGAAAGATGATTGTCATTATTTTACGAGCAGTCAAGTGTAGCAATCACCTTTTGACGTGAGTGTGCACGTTTACCAGACGCAAGCACCCCCAGTTACTCAGTGTAGCTCACGATTTTGCTTCACTTAGAACAGAGATAGCATAGTCACCTCATGACATATCGAACCTAATTTTCTTTGATGAGGAGATATATTTCTCAGCAATAGTGCCATTGCTCTGCCTTGAGCTTTCTTTAAGGATAGCCACTTTTTGAAATATACAGATTCAACAAATGTTTAAAAACAATACTTAGCTGAAGTTTCTCAATCAAGGATGCCTTTAAAAAAAATCTTTCAGATTTCAAGACGGCATAACAATTCAAAACATGAGTAACTAGTTTAAGTCTATTAAGCCCGACCACAAACATTTTCAAGACCATTAAACTTCAAGACTCAAAAATCATTAATGTTAAACCAAAATCATTCATGTTCAAGGCAATCACAAGACTCTATAAAAGAAAATTCTTCTTGAAGATTTACTCTGATAAACTACCTCAATAAAAGATAGGGAATCCTCCAAGAAGTTCAAGGCACTTTGAATCCAAGTTGAACCACAAAAGAATTAAGCAATATGATGCAATGGTTTTATATAGAAAGAGAGTGTTACATATGAGTGGAAACTTGAGAATTAATGGCGAACACTCCCCCTGAGGTTATGCACTGAGCTCAGACTGGAATGCAAGAGATAAAGTTATCAGGTGGATAAAGCTGTGGGGTCGACCTGTCAAAGGAATGAGGTCGACCGGCAGAATTTTGACTGGATTTTCATTATGAACAAGCTCCCCCTGAGAAGATGCATTCTATGCCATGATGTCAACAGAATGAAGATGAAGAATATGCATGAATGCTATGACCCGACTCATGGTTGTACACTTATTAAATGCAACATAATGAATATGAAACATATGCACGAATGCCTTAAGAAAACAACTCCCCCTAGCTATATGGCCTATATGCGATAGTGACGCATGGTACTTGGCGGAGGTGAAACCTCACGCATATTGAGTGCTTCCAGACAAGCATAGCCTGCCTGTACATACATCAACATTTGATATACCATGGCCATGCAAGAATGATATCATGTAAAATGATTCAAGCTAGATTGATGTTGACTCCCCCTGGGTACATGCAAAGGTTGGCAATGAACTTTACAGCCTAAGAGTTATGTGAATGCACAACGCAATGAAGACGCTGCAAAATGATTGTGTATTAAGATATGTGTGATTACAAGATGATGCAAACACAAATCATTCACAATTGATTTTGAACTGAATGCAACATGATGATGTCAATTGCTAGACTCCCCCTTTTGAATAATGCTAACATGAATAACGAGTTGAAAATGCAGCCATGATATGCATCATCAAAACCAAAGTCCAAGAATTTCATGTGGCTGATAGACTTATGCAACTCATCATCACATTAACTTCATCAGCATAACAAATTTTTCATGAGTTAAATAGCTGAAATCAAGCATGGTGTAAACAAGTTATCAAGCTCAAAAGTTCATCTCACACCTTGGGGGTTTTGTATTTCAAAGAGCAGTTCAGTTTGCAGAATCTAATGACATTTGGCAAACTTATGATGCACTATCTACATGTCAAGACTAAACATGTAACATGACTGAACTTAAAAGGTTTATGTACATACCTGTGCCTTGAGCTTTTATTTACCTTATGATCCTTTGTTCAGCTCCAAGGCATCCTGCACCCAAAAATCTCATTTTGAATTTTTAGGTACCCAAGCTTGCTTGGGTCCTTGTGGGTTAGCAACATGTTTAACATCTTGGCCCATCTTTTTCAGGGCAATCGCATCATCCTCCCTCATTGTGAGGCAATCATATATCTCATGCCCATTTTTCTCACAATAGAAACAACACACAAAAGATTGATTTTTCTTTTTATGTTCATGTGCGTGTGCATGTGGACTATGCTTTTGTGGGTGAGCATGATTCTTACCTTTCATGGTATGAGGGTGGTGTCTTTCTTTCTTTCCTTGTTCTTTCACTTGCTGTCCTGCTCTAACCTCATCATTTCTCAAGATAAAACAATCATGCACAGAGTGACCATGTCTACCACAATAATAACACTGGACATTCTTTTTGTGGAAAACATGATATTTAGCATTGAACATGTTATGGTGCATGTTTGGATGAGAATGCTGAATTTTGCCTTTCCTTCGAGCAGTATGCCCTTTTTGGTGACCACATGAAGTGGTGGCTTCCGGTGAGCCAAAATCTTGGATTTGGGCAAACATTGACAGGAAATCATTCAAACCTTGAATTTCATTTTCAAGTGAGGAAATGTGATGTTTAGATTCAACAAGGCCCTCTTCGCATGCTGCCAATTGCTCATTGAGCATGGCATTTACTGCTTTAAGATTTTGATTTTGTTGTTCTAAAGCATGCAAAGTTTCAGAGTGATCTTCAATGACAAATTTGCCTTTATCATGTGCAGCCAATTTTTCATGTAATTCTTCTTCAACTTTTTCACATTCAATTTTCTTTTCCAACAACCCTTTATTCTCTTCCTTTAGAGAATCAATCAAATTTTGTTGCCATTCAAGATCATCATGGAGACCAGCATTTATGTTTCTCAAGAATGAACATTTTTCATATGCAAAATTAACAGAGCATGAAACAGAATTTTTATTTTCTTCAATCAACCTCTCATCATGAATAAGCCCATCGGTAATAGTTTGATCATTAGAGATTGCCTTAGGTTGGTTTTGAAGTTTTATTACAATTTCTTCCAACCTAGTGATTTCATCATGAAGATTTTCATTTTCATCTCTTAGACATGCAATGCTTTGTTTATGTGTGTCTAGATCAAAAGAGAGCTCTTCAAACGTAGAACACTTTTTACAAATCAAGATTTCATGTTGGTTAATTTTCTTGAGATCCTTTTTCAACTTTTTATTTTCTGATATTGCCTTTTTGTATTGTGTAAACAACTCATCATAGGATTCCATAAGTTCTTCAAGAGTGAATTCCTCGGAATCAGAATTTACCTTTGATGAGGATGGTTTGCTTGACTCTTCTGCACGGTCGGCCATGAAGCATTCTTGTTCTTGTTCTTTTCCTTTATGGATTTTCACCAACTTGTCCAGTACTTGCTTGGCTGTGCTGCAGGAAGACACAATGTGAGTTAGTCTAATATCAATTGCAGCTGTAATTAAGTTATATGCAAGAAGATTATCATGGTGTTTGGTCTCATGTTCGGCTGACGAATCAATTGAATTTGATGGCAGCTCATGAGGACCATTGTATATAAGATTCCACAATTGTGGATCTATGGAGCTAACATAAATGAACATTCTTCCAACCCATGTAGAAAAATCTGAACCATCATAAATGGGCGGAGAAACCATCGAAGCAAGTGTAGCATCTGAATCCATCTAAATAACAAACACCGGGATCTTTCCCTGCAGATCGTTGGATCTAGGAATGACAGAGCCTAGCTCTGATACCACTTGTTGGGTCCCGTGAGGTGTAAATGGATCTAGAAGGGGGGGTTGAATAGATCCTATCAGAAACTTTGGCCTATTTAAAACTCTTAGCTAGCGGAAGCTTAAACCACTCTTATAAAGTGAATGAATCACTTAGGCACGATGCACATCGGAATTAAGTAGAGTGGCTCAAATGAAAAGACTTGAATTACAAGCTATGAAACGTCCACACTTCTTTAAGTGAATTACAAAGCATAACACATAGATGAACATGCAATAGCTTGCAACAACCGTGTGTGTGTGTGTATGCTATGTTGATCACTCAAAGTGCATATGTATGTGAGCAAGATAACCAAGTATAGAAGCACACGAACCTGCGAATGGGGTTAGAAGATATAGAGCAATCACACAAAATAAACAACCCACAACACAGGGATTTTTAAGGTGGTTCAGTTGCAACCCCGCAACCTACGTCCACCCCTCACCAAAACCCGGTGAGGCTTCCTTGCTGACTCACAGCTTGACCCGGGGACACGCCCCAAACCACAGAACAGAGAAAACTCTCTTTCTGTCTTCCTACACACAAAGCCGGCAGGGACGGCTACACCGCAGATCGGAGAACTCCCGATTGCCTTCCTACTAACCACCGGTAGGGACGTCAACCGCAAATTGGAACACCCTCCAATTGCCTTCCTACTAACCACCGGTAGGGACGAATCACAACTTCAATGTTTAACAATATTGAAAGTAAAACAAATGTGAAGGAATTAAAACAAGAGATTGAGTGAGAAGGAATTGGCCCTTGTATCGATATGCTTTGTTGATCAGCAGCAGGGATCTCTTCTTCTTGCAAATCAATCTTCTTGTAATCACCCTTGAATGGATGATTGTTCTTCACGGAGTACTGTTCATGTGAACAGTAACTGTTCTTCCAATCTCCTCTCTTGATCTTCTCTCTTTGATCTCTTTGATTGGATGAAGAAATGAATAGATGCTACCTTGATCCTTGCTTCCTTCTTCACAGATCTTGGAAGATGATTTCTTTGATATGAGCTTGAATACCTTGGATTGGATGAAGATGTTCTTCACGGAGTACTGTTCACGTGAACAGTAACTCGAACTCCTCTTGCTTTGAACACCCCTTTGAAGCCTCCTTTGATCTTCCCTCTTAGCCTTACTTGCTTCTACTCTTTCTTGGAGGATGCTGGATTGAGATATGAGCTTGAATCACCTTGAGTTGATGGAGAGGATATTGGATGTAGCTTTGATCTTCTCTTGATCCTCTTGAGTTGATGAAGCGGTTTATGGATGCAGCTTTGATCACCTTTGAGAGCCTTGAATGCTTCTTGCTTCCTTGGAGATTGAGATAGCTTCAGATCTAGGCTTGAATCTCTTGGAAGGATGAAGATGTTCTGCTCGAAACACTGTTCACGGAGGTGCTACAGTGCTCTCGAAATGGCCTCCCTTGATTCACTTCATCAACTCCATCAACTAGGGTTTCTAACCCTCTTGTAATGGTTTTATAGACTTTGAATGGTCTATAAACAAGCCCCAGACCAGATCCACAAATCATGAGAAGTTAGGTGAGGTTTGATTAAACAAAACCATGGAAAGGGGCTGGCCACGAGGTGGATTTCGAAGTCAAATAAGGTTGGCTCGGGGCTGGCGGTCGACCTAAGGTTCCTAGCGGTCGACCGCTACTGTAAAACTTTCATTTGGGTGATCCCTGGGCCAGAGCCTCACCGTCTACAGGCTTTTTCAGTAGCAGTCGACCGCCCCTGTGCTGGCAGTCGACCGCCCCTGTGCTGGCAGTCGACCGCCAGCTGGGCAGAACCCGGCCCATCCCGGGTTGGTCCGTTATCCGCGTCAGCTCCGTCGTTCAACTTCTTTAGCAGCCCGGTCATGTCCGTGGCATCTTCTTTGACTGTCTTGAAGATTTTATTATTGAGTCTTCAATCAAATTTTTGTTCCGGGGGCTCCGCCCCCGGAAACCCCCGCAAGGGGCGCTGCCCCCTTGACCCCCGCGACCTGACCGCGCAGGTCGATCCGCGTGCGAGGGTGCAACATTGAGCCTTCACATTTGCATTGAGCTTTGACATTTGCATTGAGCTTTCACGTTTGCATTGAGCTTTGACATTTGCATTGAGCTTTCACGTTTGCATTGAGCTTTGACATTTGCATTGAGCTTTCACGTTTGCCTTGAGCTTTCACATTTGCCATGAGCTTTCACATTTGCCAATTCCACTTCATTCCTTGGATTATCTTGTAGCATGCTATCGAGAAATTGCACCGATCTTGAATCATCCATAAGGTAAGTCATGCACTGACCATATGAAGAATATGCAATGACCTTATGTGTGATGCTATTCAGCTTGATTTCTATGCTTGAAACATGCTATATTTTCGTGCATCCAATATTGTCATATGCCTTGATATCTGACAATTCAGTTGTCTAGATTGGTGTGCCATTCTTGAGCTTTTACACTAGAAGTATAATGACCTGAAATGTATAAATATTAACATTATCAAATGCAGGTATAGTTCATTAATGACTAAAGAGGAAGTCATCATCAAAACCAACTAAAGAGGTAGACATCATCAAAACCATAAAATGATTTAATCATGTTGCACACATGTTCAACACGTCGCGTTTCTATCACGGACCCGTGTCCGAATATGAAAAGGTCCGCGAGTGACCGACATGGCCAATGGCTCGTATCCTGATGTGGACTTTAGTGTGATTTATTCATGTCCCCTTCTCACGCAGTTAGTATTATTTCTTTCTACCGCAGGGCCCCTAATTTCGGTAATTAATCAAGGGTGTTCCCTCATATGGGGGATGTAAATGACGTCGGGACCTTTACGACACGACGGGGTCTGGTCCCGACACGAACCACACAATCATCTGACGAAGTCAGGTCGAGCGCACCATGGGCTCTTCGGGGCCCGAATAAATTGTCACTTCGGTGACTGGCACGCCCACGCACTCAATAGACGAAACACCCGCGCCAGCGAATTTTAGTGCGTCCACAAGTCTGGCACGCCCGGTGGGACCAATCCACCCTTCATCTCTTTATCGGAATCCGGGGCCCTGCGGCCCCCCTTTTTGTAATACTAATTACGTTACTTTCTCAAATGCAGGAGAGAATTGCATCATGGTACCAACGATGGCTGTCACTTGCGGCCCTCAGCCCGTTGAGAACCACGTCCGAGGCGGCTACCTGGCGGTCCCCCTCAGCTTCGGGAGATTCCCTCCCACCGTGGGCTTCCCCAACTTCTTGGGGGTGGCCTTTGCCAACATCCTCGAGGTGAAGGCGCCTGAGGAGTCCCAGATCAACGCTCTCGCTCCGGGGGCCACTGAAGCTGCTACCGACCGAGCTGTGGCCAAGAACAACAATGGCGTCCCCGCAACGACGCTAAGCTGCAACGTGCACCACGTGCACCAAGCCACCGGCCCATCCCACCAAGGGTCGGCATCCTACCGAAGAAGGCTCCGGAGGAGCAACGCCGACGCCAGCTTTGGGCGCCGCACATCCAACTCTGGGAAAACTATGGCTGTCGGGGCCCTCTGAGTCCGCCTAGACGGGCAGAGATCCTAGGTGACGCCGGACCGTGTCGTCCCGACTGTCCCAGTCCACAATTCCTTTCACGGACTGGAGAAGCTGAAGGGGAGGGTGATGCCCGCTGCCGTGGCCGTCTCACCAAAGACTGTGCCGGTTCACAGGCCGGCCAAACTGAAGCAAGTCTGGGTCCCCAAGGAGGTCCAACCCACTGCGCCCACCCAGGCGGGACCTAGCACTTGCTGCCCGAGACGGGCCCGAGGAGGTGAGCAGGTCGAATTCACGACCCCGGCTCGCCGACCTGCACCTGTCATGGCTGTGCTGCCCGAGAAAGCTCACCGCCGTCACCACGGGCGCCGACACAATGCCGCCCGTCCGGCACTCAGGGCCTACTCTCCTCCTGCCGCTGTCATCGACATGCAACCGCAGGCTGCTCTCCCTGACCAGGAGTGGGAAGGGATCGAGCAGGCTATGAGGAATTACCTCCGAGGCCCGGGTAGCACCCCCGTCGGCCGCCAGAGACTGCTGGGGGCAATGGCCTCCGCTTTCCAGGAAGAAGGAGCCCGGCCCGCGCCCAGCGCAGAATCGAGGAACCGCTCGGAGGAGCAGCGCTAGTCCCCTGTCCGGGAGGAAGCGCCGCTCCGACGGTCGGTCTTCGATAGGCTGGTGTTCCCGGGAAGATCATCCAGGAGGGCGACAAAGAGAAGCAAGAGATGGCAAACCTTCACCTGCAATATGGCAGGAGTTCACGGTCGGTATGGGGCTTTGCCTGCCGATCCGGAAGAGATGGCCAGACTTGCCGCCAGGACGGGACCCCTTACTAGAAGAGGGAGAGCGGCAGGCAGCGCGACACCCACAGGGGCCGAAGGGACCTTACCTGAAGAGCCCCTTGCAGCCCTCACGGCCAACGTGGTCACCACCGGTGACACGAGCGGCGGACCCTCCACATCATCCGAGGACGCCCCGGCCGAAGAGACGGGGGGCATGCTCCGTCTCCCCACAGCTGACCCTGCAATGTTGCTCATGATGCAGCGGTTCCAGCAAGAAATTGAGTCACTTAAAAAGTAATTGAATGAACGGAACACACCGCCCCCGATGTCCTGACAGACCGAGGTTTTACCCGAAGCACCCAGGGACAGGGGGCAATCTTCAGAAGCAGCCCTTCCAGCAGCCCTCAACCCTCTCGGGGATGCGTCCCTGCAGCAGGCACACTGCACCGCACCGGCCCCGCCACAGGCCTCACTTTCCCAAGGGTCCCTCATGGCCCCCCAGGCGACCATGCTGGCCACCCCGAGCGCGTAGCCCGCCCATTTTTATCCGAGTCCGGTTGACCTGGCAACAGTTAGCTGGTTGATGCTGGAACAGATGATAGACATGAAACTGGCCGAGAGAGGTGATGGGGATCAGACGCCGTTTGACATCTACCGGGTGCCCTACCCGGCTCACCATGCTCCGAATAAGTTACCGGTCGGCGTCACCAAGCCACCCAAGTTCGAAAAGTTCAACGGGGAAGGGTCCCCCATGGACCACATTGCTTATTATGTGAACGTCATGGGGGACTTGGCTACTGATGAGGCCTACCTCCTGAAGTTCTTCGGCTCGACACTCACCGGGCTTGCCTTTGAGTGGTACTCCGGCCTGCCACCCGGGTCTGTCACCGATTGGCCTGACATGCAAAAGAAGTTCAAAGAAAGATTCTATGTTGCAGAACGGGAGGTCACCGTGGCAGAACTTTATGCCACAAGACAGAAGAATGACGAGTCGGCCCTCGACTATATCAAGAGATGGAGGAACCTCAGCATGAGGTGCAGGCATCCCCCACACCAGGAGGATGCGGTGCAGATCTGCAAACAGAACTTGAAAAAGGAGATCCTGGAAAGGATGATTGGCACCGAGGTCAAGAAATTTGACCGCCTGAACAATGTGGTAGCAGAGATCGAGGCATTTTGGGCCCGATACTCCTCCACCCCGGCCATGTCAAGCCAAAGAGCCAGGCAGGTCGAGAAGAAGCCAGCTCCCCCTAAGGTGCACACATTAGATTTCCAGGCTTTTGAAAAGCAGAAAGAGAAAGCCAAGGGGGCTGCCAACCTTCCCCCGCCCAGAACCACAGAACGGCGAGAGGGCCCCTCACTAAGGGAGAAGATGAGAAACAAGCTATATTCCTTCGCCCGGGACAAGTCCAAGCTCCTATTCGAATGGGCAACCAGCTACAATAAAATTACACTGCCAGAGCCGAAAAGGCCCGGTGACCTAAAGGAAAAAGACGACCCGCGCTTCTGCCTGTACCACTGAGTGCTCGGGCATACCATTGAAGATTGCTATGTCTTCAAGGATGTTATTGAATCCTTAATCAAGAGTGGGGAGCTGGACATGGGGGAGCATAGAGTAGACCCCCCGCAACCGCATGAGTTGCCCAGCATAACCTCCACTGTCAACATGGTCTCGCTATACCAGGAGTTGCCTGAGGAGTGGGCGGAGGCCTGCGCCCGTGCCACTTATGAGACCTTCATCACGACCCCGGCTCAAGATCAAGGAGGTTGGCAGACTGCAACTAGAAAGAATAGAAGAGCACACGTCCCTCGACCCAGCCCCGGAATTCGTCTGAGGGATGTGACACCCCTGCCTGCACCTTCCCCGACAAGCCCAGTTCGCCACGACACGGCCCCTCAGCTGGTCATGAGGCGGCCCACTCATAACAAAAAGAGCTCTGTCCCGCTGCGGATGTGTCAGAAGACCAGTCCAGCAGTCGAAATGTTGGATACGGACTGAATAGATCTAGAGGGGGGGTGAATAGATCTTTCCCCCTTTTCTTTGATTTACTAACTATCGACCAAATGAGCTACTGGTAATTAATGAATTATAGAACTAATGCGGATAGTAAAGATGCAAGCATACGTATAGAAAATCAAACACACACAAGCACACCACAAGAGAGGATTTTTAAGGTGGTTCAGTCTCTTCCTGAGACTTACATCCACCCCTTGCTTAACTCAAGCAAGGCTTCACTATGAGAATCTCTGATCTCAATCAAAACACAGCTGACACACAGCTTGTACCTGCTGACACACAGCTTGACTCTGCTGCCTCACAGCTTGATAATAATTGTAATCACAAATGGAAAGATGATAAGAACAGGTGATGAAAGACAGGACTGAATATTGGCGTGTGTAGAAGAATAGATGTTCAGCCTGGGACTTGATCACTCTTATGAAGAAGCCTAGACTCCCTGTTGATCTTCCAGTCAGTTGCCTTCGATTGTTCTGCTGCTGGAGATCGCACAGTCTTGAGCTAAGTCTTCCTTCTGTAGCAACGAGATTGCCTTTAACCTTTCTGCAGATCTTTGATTGGTGGAGAGCTCCTTCTTCCTCTTCTGTGTATATCTTCCTTGGCTTCTATTTCGTGCTCTCTCACTACTTCTTTGTTCGTGATTAGTCGCATTATATTCTTCATACCGCCTTTGAAGTTCTTCCCGCGCAATTTTCAGATCGAGCGCCAATCTGCTAGAAAACAGGGATCGGTTTAAATCCAATCGTTAGAACGAGTTTGACCACTTCTAAGCAAGATTGTTTCCTTGATTCCCGTGCGAAATCTTATCTCCTGAGCAGCCCAACAACCTGCAACAACCATCTGTAGGTTTTAAGGAACCTCAACAGAATTCGGTTAGAGTTCGGTTCTGGACGCTATAAAGCCCGTGGTCGACCATGACCCTGTCGCTGGTCGACAATGGGCATTCCCCAGACGGCCGGTTCTTCTGGCTGAAACTCACTTCGCCCGTTGGTCGACCACAGCCTGGTCGCTGGTCGACAAGGGACGAATTACAGATGGCCGTCAGTTCTGTCTGATGTTCTGGCTGTTCTGTGGTCGACCAGAGGTGGGGCTTTGGTCGACAGCCAAGGTGCTTCCAGAAGACAGATGATCTGATGCTTTTCTGGTTGAGTTCGTTGGTCGACCATAACCACTTCCCTGGTCGACAAGCGGCCTTTGACACTTCTTCTGATTTGTTGATTCCACTTGGATTTCAGTGGACCTGAAATTACTTAACTTATCAGAAGTAAATTGAACTATCAGATTTATATTGAGTTGATCAGAAACATTGTTTGTCATCATCAAATGGGCATTAATTCAATGCACTATCTTTACACACATAACTAAACCATTTGCTTTAAGAGACAAGATAGAACTTAGATTAGTCAAACATATCCTATTGTCATCATCAAAACCAAGGGATGCACAACATTCTCCCCCTTTTTGATGATGACAACCATGAGTCATTGTGTCAAACAAAACCATTTGATATAGCATTCAAGGCTTTCATAGCACAAATTTCATTCAACAAAGTATTTGATGTGCCTTTCAAAAAGCTTTCAAAAAGCAGTATAGCACTACTTACATGAGTGACAAAACTAAAGACAAAACTAAAGACACTAAGGACTAGTTGGACACATCTAGACACACAATGACACATAAGCTTCTCTCTCCCCCTTTGTCAACAGCAAAAAGTGAATCATTTAAACAGTCCTTCCGAGGAGGATGAGGAAGTCTCTGGCTTCACGTTCTCTTCCATGCGCTCCAGCTTGTCAACAATGTGGGCATAGGAGAGCCTGAGTTTCTGGATCTCTGAGATAGTATCCTTGTGATACTTCTCATTCTGTTGGGTTGTGATCTCGATACGGATTCCCATCTGATCGGACACTTCACCGAGGGTCCTTACAAGTCTGTTGAACCGAGAACTAGCCTGGTCAGAGTGGTCCTTCTGCTTGATGAACCTGGCCTCCATCTGTTGTTCCAGCCTTTGGACTTTCTGCTCCAAGCGTCCAGTGGCAGCATTGACATTCTCTTGAAATGATTGGAGTTGGGTGGTGAGAGAAGATAACTGAGATGCCATCTGGAGGAGCACTCCATGAGATTCAGGGTGGGAGGTAAATGCTGGTGGTGGAGCAGAAGTAGAGGGAATGGAGGTAGGTGGTACTTGTGTGGGTTGAGCAGAATGTGATGGAGCTTGGGAAGTTGGAGCTTGGGTAGGCGGAGCAGATGGGGATTGAGCTGGAGGGGCAGCAGTGCCTGGCTGCCAGAGCACTATTGAAAGGGACGATGGTGAATGGGCAGCAGTGGGGGTAGTAGGTGTAGCTTGAGGCACCACTGGTGACGGTGTGACAGCAGGGCTAACCTGTATAGGTGAATGAGGTGGAGAAGAGGGTGGCACTGGATCCTTTGCTTTGCCCTTGGAAGGGAGAGTGCGCTGAACATGGTCTCCGACCTTCTTAAATCCCAAGAATGTGGTCACGAAGTGAAAATTGTAGACGTGCCATTTGGGAATGACAATGCTTGGGCTGTGAGGAGAAGGTATGTTGGCTGCTTTCAGAATGGAAGTGATATGGGCAGCAAAAGGAAGAGAATTCAGGGGATAATGTAGGATGCTTCGGAGGGAATTCAAAAGGAGTGTGGTTAGGCAAATAGGCTGGCGAGTGATGAGGCCATGGAGTATAAATAGATAGAGGCGACTTACTTGATCTCTGGCGCCTCCTCGAGGTTGTATGATGGTGGTGATGATGTGGTGAAGCAAACGATGAAGAGGAGGGAAGGTATTAGCATTGAGGTACTTGGGAAGGACCTCAGGGGCTGGCTTGCCAGTGACCACTGCATGTGCTTCTCGGAGGTCGAAGTCCTCATGATTGAAAACAGCTCCAATTCTGGGAGTCTTCAGCGTCATGTGGAGAAGCTTGACGTCGAGTCTGATGACTTTCCCTTGAACTACGGTGTATAGCTGACTGTCCACGACTTGCAGGTTGTGATAGAATTCTTGCACAAGCTGGGGCGAGTACGAATTGTGCACTGAAACGAACGTAGTCCACTCTTGAGCTTCAAAAATTGGCAGTAGATCTGGGAACATCTCCATCAGCTTGTCATCGGAGAAATCGACGATCCTGGGTTGCAAAACTGTCCGTGGCTTGAGAGCTCCAGAAACGGGATGCACTGCGGGTTCCTCTGAATCTGCTGATTGTCTGCCTGGACCAGGTGCATCAGCCGTGGTCGACCGGTGAGGGGCCGATGGCGAACCCTGCGCGGCCCGCGACTTGGATCGCTTGGACGGCATCGAAGCTGCGGCAGGGGCCTGATCTCTTCTACGCTTAGAGGAAAGTAGAGCGCGCTTGGGAGACATTGTGAAGGGAAGCGAGATAGAGGCGAGAGAGAGGCGAGAAAAGAAATCTGGAGAAGATGAAGTTGAGAGAGGGCTAGAGCTGCGGATGGGAGAATTTCAGGGACCCAGCCGAGACAATTTATAGGGTAGGGCATTAGGGCTGGCTCTTAATTTTTAGGGCAGTGAACCATCGCGATGCAAAGAACGAGCGGTCAGGATTTAATCAGCATAACTCATATTTTGGGAAATTGTTGAAGTGTACCCCCTTTCTTTAATAAGACATTTAAGTAACCGTTCCCCCCTTTCTTAAAGACCACCTTGTGACCAAATCGAGTGGGTCTTGTGGTTCAAAGAATTTGAAAGTATTGCCCCAATAAATTGACTCCCCATATCCACTGTCTTACTCACGGCTCCTTAAACTTATAATATGGTTCATGAGATAATTTTACTAGCTGAACAAGCTGAACAGTGTTTTATGCCTCTATTTGCATATAGTGCATTAGGTCAACCATTTTTGTTGCCTTTTCGTTTTGGAATATTTAATAGCTGTGGTCAGGTTTATCACATGCTTTTCCACACGAAGAGACACGCTTTTTACACGCCAGAAACCCCGGCTACTTAGCATGCCTAACCATTCCACTTTTAACTGGGACACACTTTTTATCCGTGAGGATATACGTTTATCAGACGCCAATATCCCCAGTTACTCAGGATACCCAATTAATAATTTTGAGAGTGGCAGAGGTAGATTGAGTCTTCATGACATACATGTCTCCCACTTAATTTTTCAGCCAATTTTACTTTGTGATGGAGAACAGTAGTTTCTCAGAACTCAGTCCATTGCTCTACCAAGTAGGCAGAATTATGGCGTATTCCATATACATTCATGCTATAGCAGCGTTTATTTTCACTGTCCAACACAGACACAGGTAGAGAAACAGTCTCATTACTAAAAACATAAGTTCTCAATAGTCTTGAGTCAGAGTCATAGTTATGGTTTGAATTTATTGCAGTAGTACATGTCAAATTCTCATTACTACACTTAACATTTACTCTCATTGATGACTTTGGTGATTTTCTTGTAAGAGGTGGTTAGGTTGTTCAATGGTTTATTAAGGAATGAGTTTACACTTTTTACTCCCCCTCAATTTGTGAGTCCTTGCTGAAGATAGAGAACAATAAGCTGACCACAAAGAGATATTGAGACACAAGGAATGGGAAGTGAATGAGGATGAGTGAGTGAAGCCAAAACTGAGCTCAGAGTCCAAAAAGTTCAGAAGATTTCCCACCAAAGCCAGCAGCTTGATTAGATCCAATTTCCCTTTTTCAGGTCCTTTGTCGACCATGGAGTGGCCTGTGGTCGACCTTTGTGCTGACACAGAACCTGCCTGTTGAGAAGACTGCGTTCTCACAAACCTGTTGTCGACCATTGGATCGCCTGTGGTCGACAGCTGCGAATTCCCAGAGCTAACTATTTCCTGTCCTGATGCCTTGGTCGACCAGCGCCTTGTCTGTGGTCGACCACAAGAGATGAGCCGTAGAGAACCAGTATTCTGTAGAACTTGCTGAAGTTGCACCCGACACAAGACTTTCCAAACTCAAAAACTTGACCAGTACTAGAGACCTATAACTTAGACAGAAATGACAGAATCTATGTAGAGTACACATGAATATGATTATTTCAAGAATTTTCAGGAGAAATTCTACAAATTCCTAACTCCCTTCTTAGAGTTGAAAATCTGTCATTGTTAAGGGGTTTTGTGAAAATGTCTGCCAGTTGTTTTTCAGTTTCTACAAAATGAAGCATGAGATTTCCTTTGGAGACCTCATCTCTTAGAAAGTGATGACGGATCTCAATGTGTTTTGTCCTAGAGTGTTGAATGGGGTTTTTAGACAAATTAATAGCACTAGTGTTGTCACAGAAAATAGGTGCACATCCAAGATCTACATTGTAGTCTTGAAGTTGATGTTTTATCCACAAAACCTGTGTACCACAGCTCCCTACTGCGACATACTCAGCCTCAGCAGTGGAGAGTGCCACAGAATGCTGTTTTTTAGAGGCCCATGATATTAAACATCCACCTAATATTTGACAATAACCACTAGTACTCTTCCTATCAATTTTGCAACCAGCATAATCAGCATCTGAATATGAAATCAAGTCTAGTTTGCAGTAACTAGGATACCATAAACCCAATTCTTGGGTACCGGCAAGGTAACGAAAGATACGCTTGACAGCCCCTAAATGTGAATCTCTAGGGCTAGATTGATATCTAGCACACATGCATACACTGAACTGAATGTCTGGCCTAGAGGCAGTTAAATATAGTAAGGATCCGATCATACCTCTGTATTTCTTGGCATCTACCATGTTACCTTTTACATCAGCCTCCAATGTTGCATTTGTCCCCATGGGTGACTCTATTGGTTTGCAGCTCTCCATGCCAAACTTTTTCAGCATCTCCTTTATGTACTTGGATTGATTTATGAAGTAGCCTTCTCTACATTGTAGAATCTGCAATCCAAGAAAGAACTGTAAATCACCCATTAAACTCATTTCAAACTCATTGGTCATTAGATTTGCAAATTCAATACATAATGAAGCTTCAGTGGATCCAAACACAATATCATCCACATAGATTTGCACAATTAGTATATTCTTACCTTGGGTCTTGGAGAATAATGTTTGATCAATTTTACCTCTTGTGTAGCCCTTTTTGGTGAGGAATGAACTCAGTCTGTCGTACCATGCCCTAGGAGCCTGCTTTAAACCATACAAAGCCTTATGCAGTTTAAAGACATGATTAGGAAAATCATCATTTTCAAAACCAGGGGGTTGTTCCACAAAGACTTCTTCCTTTACAAAGCCATTTAGAAAGGCACTTTTTACATCCATTTGCTGCAATTTAATTCCATGGGACGCCGCAAATGCTAACAGTATTCTAATGGCTTTAACCTTGCAACTGGAGCATATGATTCTTCAAAATCAACTCCAAATTCTTGGTTATACCCCTTAGCCACCAACCGAGCCTTGTTCCTCATAACAACTCCTTCTTCATTAAGCTTATTTTTATAAACCCATTTGGTTCCAATAACAGGATGAGATGAGGGTCTGGGAACAAGTTTCCAAACCTGATTTCTTTCAAATTGATTTAATTCTTCATGCATGGCATTTATCCAAGATTCATCTCTTAAAGCTTCCTCTACATTTTTAGGCTCAACTTGAGATACAAGGGCTAGCTGATCTAATTCATCAACTGTTTTAAGCTGAGATCTAGTTGTCCTCGGTTCATTAATTCCTCCAATGATGTTATCTAGAGGATGATCTCTGAGAAATCTCAGATTTTCAGAATTGTTACCTGGGATGATCTCTCCTTCGGGTTGATCATTGGAATCACCTTGCTTTGGTTCTGCTTCAGTCTCCATTGGTTCCTCTTTGCCTTCCAGAAATTCCCCATCTTCATCTTTGCCTACCTGTCCAGTTTTGTCAAAGTCATTATTTTCATCAAATGTGATATGTGGGGATTCTTCAACTAGCTGATCTTTGGTGTTGTAGACTCTATAGGCTCTTGATCGGTCAGAGTATCCCAAGAAGATTCCTGGGTCACTCTTTGGTTCAAATTTGTCCAATGATCTCTTGTCATTGTTATGAATAAAACACCTTACACCGAAGATCCTAAAATGAGCTAGAGATGGCTTCTTACCTTTGAACACCTCATATGGAGTTTTCGTACTAGATGGTCTTACCATTGCCCTGTTTACAATATAACATGCTGTATTGACCGCCTCAGCCCAAAATCTTCTTGGAAGATTGGCTTCAACCAACAAGGTTCTGGCCATTTCAACAAGTGTGCGATTCCTTCTCTCTACCACTCCATTTTGCTCTGGCGTCCTTGGTGATGAGAACCTGTGATTTATTCCTTTGTTCCTGCAGAATTCATCAAACTCTGAATTTTCAAATTCTCCCCCATGATCAGATATTATTGAACACACTTTGGACTTTCCATCCTGCTTCATCCTTTTGTAAAATTCCTGAAACTCAGAAAAGGCATCACTTTTATGAGATAAGAACATGACCCATGTAAATCTAGAGAAATCATCAACAAGTACATAACCGTACCTCTTACCACTAAGGCTAGCAGTTCTTGTTGGGCCAAAAAGGTCCATGTGCACAAGTTCTAGTGGTCTAGAGGATTGACTTTCAGTTCTACCTTTGAATGATTTTCTTGTTTGCTTACCTTGGGTACATGATTCACATACTTTGACATTTTGAGCAAACGAAATTTCAGGTAAACCAGATACCATTTTATTCTTAACCAATTTGTGCAGCACCCTGTAGCTAACATGCCCTAGCCTTCGGTGCCACAACCAAGTCAGGTCCTCCTTCTTGGCGGTGAGGCACAAGTTGGAGTGGGCTGGATCATCCAAGTCTATCATGTAGACATTATTTACTCTCTTGCCCATAAACTTAACTTTAGCCGAATTTGGTTCAAGAATTTTACAGATTTTAGAATCAAAGACTACTTGATGGCCTTTGTCGCATAGCTGACTGATGCTAAGAAGATTATATTCAAGGCCATCCACTAGCAGTACATCTTCAATGTTATTTGTAGATGTCTTACCTACCTTACCTTTCCCAATGATCTTGCCTTTGTTATTTCCTCCAAATGTCACATGTCCTCCATCTTTTGAGTTTAGCTCGGAGAATTTTGCCTTGTCCCCTGTCATATGTCTTGAGCAGCCACTATCTAAGTACCACTTGTTGTGTATAGCTGCCAAACACACCTGCATCACAAGTTACACAGAAACTTTTGGACCCCAATGGTACCCGGGTCCAAGATGACTTGTAAAGTTATGAAATTGCTGCAGTAATCCTTTGGGAACCCAGATTCTGTTAGAGCAGTGTACATTTTTATTTTTGAACTTGTTCAGATTGGGTTGCTTTTGTTCTAAAGTTTCTTTAATCTGAGTCCACCTTTGTGTATTCAAGTTTTCATTTTGTTTTACCCGAGAAAACCTGTGATTTCTGTTTGCTTGTCTGGCCATGGTCGACTTTTGGTATGTCTGTGCTCGACCATCGCGTCTCCAGAACTCAGCGTCTGTTCTGGCACCACCTCTGGTCGACATCTGGTGTACCTGTGGTCGACCACTGCTTCTCCAGTAACCAGCGCCTGTTCTGGCAGATCCTCTGGTCGACAGATGAAGGGTCTGTTGTCGACCAGCCTGTCTCCAGACATCTTGTTTTCCAGATTTATGTCCTTTAACTTGGTTTATTTGGTGATTTCTGTGAATTTGGGTTTCTTGTTTATTATTTTGAATCTTATATTGATTGACTGTTTTCTCTTTAAAATTTCTCTCTTCCTTGGTGACATTGTTCCTTTTGGAGGAGCATTCAGCTACATCCTCTTGTTTATCTTGGTATAGATTAATCAGGGGCCTTTTTCCTTTTGAGTCAGCAATCCCATTTACGGTTTTTATTTGGAATTCCTTTTTAGCCGTAGGATTGTATCCTAACCCTTCTTTTTGAAAGTTTACTGTTATTCCCAAGACAGCATTTAAGTTTTCTTGACCCTTGGTCATTTTTTCCAAGGCTTCCTGTTTATCTTCCAATTCACCTTGGATTCTTTCTATCTCTTTTAGAAGCTTACTGTTTTCTTCCTTGAGTGAATTGTTTCTTTCTTGACTTAACTTAGTTTCCTGTTCATATTCTTGAGTTTTTAGTTTTAGCTCATCAATGTCATTTTTTAGCATTTCATTCTCTTCGGACATTCTCTTGTGGTTTTCTTCATTTAAGTCCATTTGATTCAGCTTGTTTTTCAGAGACTTGATTTCCATTTCTAGTTCAGTTTTGTTTTCCATTGAATTGCTGTCTTTATTCAGTTGACTGATCTTCTTCTTCAAATGTTTATTTTCCTTTCTTATTCTTTCATAAGTATCAAGCAATTCTGAATATACTTCTTCCCAATCCGAACTAGAGAAGTCTTGAAATGGGGAACATACCTCAAGATCACTGTTGTCTCCCTTGGCCATCAGACAGAGCTTTCCTTCTTCTTCCTCGGAAGTTGTTTCCTCTTCACTGCTCTCTTCCTCCTCACTCCAAGTGCTAATCATCGCCTTGGGTTTCTTGCCTTTCCACTTGAAGCTTGATTTCTTAGGAGCTTCTGGACATTCAGCCTTCATATGTCCAGGCTGCCTGCAATTGTAGCAAATGAGTTTATTAGAAGAAGTCTTATGTTTATCAGATTTAAACTGGGATGACTTCCTTACCATGCCCTTTGGATTTCTGAATCCTTTACCTTCCTTTCGCAGGAATTTCTTAAATTTTCTTGTAAGCATGGCTAGCTCACCAGATTCTTCACCTGAGCTAGATGAGTCTTCATTGTCAGACACCTCAGAGGTGCTTGTCTTAGTCTTTAGGGCAAGTTGCTTCTTTTTCTTCCCCTCATCTTCCTTTCTCTTCAGATTGACCTCATAGGCCATCAGGGATCCTACTAACTCATCCACTGTCATTGTTGTGAGATCCTTTGAGTCCTCAATGACTGTGGCCTTGGTATGCCACATCGATGTGAGAGACCTTAAAATCTTCCTCACTAATTCCTGCTCTTTGTATGTCTTCCCTAAGCTCTTCAAGCCATTAGTCAATTGTACTAATCTGGCATACATCTCAGAAATACTTTCATCATTTTTCATCCTAAACATTTCATATTCTGAGACTAGCATATTTGCTTTTGTCTCTCTTACCTCGGAAGTACCTTCGTAGATTACCTTTAGACGATCCCACATTTCTTTGGCTGTTGTGCATTGGGAAACTCTTGAGAATTCTGTGGGGTGTAGTGAGCACTGCATTACGTTCATGGCTCCCCAGTTGACAGTTGATTTCCTGACCTGTTCTCTGGTCCAGGTTTCTTCATCTTCCGGTAGCTCAAAAGGTCCGCGGCTCACTACCCTCCACATCTCGTGGTCTTGCGCACGTAAGAACACCTGCATACGATTTTTCCAATAAGAATAATCAGTTCCATCAAAATATGGAGGTCTAGTTACAGAGTGCCCCTCAGCTATGAGGCTTTTAGAGTTCAGTCCGCCCGGTCTCTCCTGGTTGTTAGACCACATTTTTGGAGAACCTGCTCTGATACCACGTGTTGGATACGGACTGAATAGATCTAGAGGGGGGGTGAATAGATCTTTCCCCCTTTTCCTTGATTTACTAACTATCGACCAAATGAGTTACTGGTAATTAATGAATTATAGAACTAATGCGGATAGTAAAGATGCAAGCATACGTATAGAAAATCAAACACACACAAGCACACCACAAGAGAGGATTTTTAAGGTGGTTCAGTCTCTTCCTGAGACTTACATCCACCCCTTGCTTAACTCAAGCAAGGCTTCACTATGAGAATCTCTGATCTCAATCAAAACACAGCTGACACACAGCTTGTACCTGCTGACACACAGCTTGACTCTGCTGCCTCACAGCTTGACAATAATTGTAATCACAAATGGAAAGATGATAAGAACAGGTGATGAAAGACAGGACTGAATATTGGCGTGTGTAGAAGAATAGATGTTCAGCCTGGGACTTGATCACTCTTATGAAGAAGCCTAGACTCCCTGTTGATCTTCCAGTCAGTTGCCTTCGATTGTTCTGCTGCTGGAGATCGCACAGTCTTGAGCTAAGTCTTCCTTCTGCAGCAACGAGATTGCCTTTAACCTTTCTGCAGATCTTTGATTGGTGGAGAGCTCCTTCTTCCTCTTCTGTGTATATCTTCCTTGGCTTCTATTTCGTGCTCTCTCACTACTTCTTTGTTCGTGATTAGTCGCATTATATTCTTCATACCGCCTTTGAAGTTCTTCCCGCGCAATTTTCAGATCGAGCGCCAATCTGCTAGAAAACAGGGATCGGTTTAAATCCAATCGTTAGAACGAGTTTGACCACTTCTAAGCAAGATTGTTTCCTTGATTCCCGTGCGAAATCTTATCTCCTGAGCAGCCCAACAACCTGCAACAACCATCTGCAGGTTTTAAGGAACCTCAACAGAATTCGGTTAGAGTTCGGTTCTGGACGCTATAAAGCCCGTGGTCGACCATGACCCTGTCGCTGGTCGACAATGGGCATTCCCCAGACGGCCGGTTCTTCTGGCTGAAACTCACTTCGCCCGTTGGTCGACCACAGCCTGGTCGCTGGTCGACAAGGGACGAATTACAGATGGCCGTCAGTTCTGTCTGATGTTCTGGCTGTTCTGTGGTCGACCAGAGGTGGGGCTTTGGTCGACAGCCAAGGTGCTTCCAGAAGACAGATGATCTGATGCTTTTCTGGTTGAGTTCGTTGGTCGACCATAACCACTTCCCTGGTCGACAAGCGGCCTTTGACACTTCTTCTGATTTGTTGATTCCACTTGGATTTCAGTGGACCTGAAATTACTTAACTTATCAGAAGTAAATTGAACTATCAGATTTATATTGAGTTGATCAGAAACATTGTTTGTCATCATCAAATGGGCATTAATTCAATGCACTATCTTTACACACATAACTAAACCATTTGCTTTAAGAGACAAGATAGAACTTAGATTAGTCAAACATATCCTATTGTCATCATCAAAACCAAGGGATGCACAACACGAAAGACTCCAGGCTATTATTGATGGGCTCGAAGATTATGAACAGCCAGAAATCCAGCCCGTGGAGCTGAAGGAGTATGTCCCATGGGAGGAGTTCAAATCACTCGAACTGGCTCCAGGGACAGAAGCTGAAGCAGAGAAAGAGCCTCCCCTATGGGTTGAACTTCCCCAAGAGCAGCCATCCGCCGCAACAGCAAAGAAGAAGAATAAGAGAAGACCCAGGGGCAAGAAGAAGAAGGAGGTCGTCGTCGCCTGCAACACCCTCTCGGCGTTATTCGACACTGCCCTTTCCCTGGAGGAAACAGAAGAAGAGCCACCCCATGAGCTGCCAGAGGTGAATCAAGCTGAAGTCTCCACTTCCCAACATGCCACCAGGTCGGGAAGGAAGTGGGGGCGTGATGTAAAACTGACATATGGACCTATTTTGCAAGCATTCAAGTTTTGAGCAGCGGACTCACACTAGCGAGCTCACCCGTATGGCGCACACTTAGTGCTTGATGGCGACTAGGCGATGTTGGAGAGGGTCCGAGGCGGGACCTTGAGACTCCAATGGTTGGCTAGCTTGGGGAGAACCCCAAATGGACCTAGGATGCCCAAATCATGAGCGGCCAACACACCAAGGGTGTGGGTTAAGTGGATGCTCTCACAACTCGCCCGCGGTGGTCACTCAATTTGGTGGCAATTTAAGATCGGACACTCTCTTACCGCCGACGGAGTAACTATAGCAATACTAAGCTAAGCAAGTCCATTACAGCAATGAGAGATGTTCAGGAGCTCACCTAGCCGGCGTGAAGACGCCGACTCCGGCCGGAGACGGGGGCGAGCGGGGAGGCGAGGGTATACACCCACACGCCGCGTCGGTGTCGCTTCAACCTGAAATGGCAAGATTACACCACTACGCCTCTCGCAGGAGGGGTGATCTTAGGGTGGGGATTAATCTTATTACATCCAATACTACCTCCACGCAGGGAGGGGCCTTCAGCCGGCCAAGCGGGGTGGCGGAGTTATGAAGAAAACCCGATGTTCGGATCGTTGCCGGTTCTGCCAATCTTCAGAGTTGCTGGATAGTAGGGCGGTGATGATGCTGCCAAAAATTCCACAGAGCTCAGAACATGATGAGACTTGCGCCAAAAGCTTTCCAATGGACCAAGGATGACCTCTGAATTTTTGCTGTGCTTGGTAAAGTCGTTGCTGGCCGGGGCAGAGTCTGGAACCGGACTGATTGGTTCTGCCTCTATCTGGTGCAGAACAATGTGGCTGGTTGCAGAGGGTGCCATGATCTCTACCAAGCTCTGATTGAGACGAGAACTGAACCGTTGGAACTGTGGTCGACTCTTCTTTCTGTCGGCACCAACGGCGTGGTCGGCAGATGTCGGAGAAGACCGGGATGATCAGATGAGTAGAGGGGTGTCAGTTCTGGCTTCTGTAAACTGACCTGACACACTTGGAGTAGAAAATTCGTAACATTAGATGCCGATGTCCAAATACAGCTCTGCTTCTTGAGGATGAAAGAGGACTTGAGAGGGAAGATTTTTTCTGAAGAACACTTGATCGGAATCCCAAAAGGTTCATCGTGGTCGAGCTTCCACTCTCGCTCTGGTTCCCTGCCTGAGAGGTCCTGCGCAGTCGAGGGAGAATCACTCCTACCGGCAGCTCGGAACTCAGATGTCGACGAAACCACCTCTCCTTGAAAGCTCTCTGGACGACCTTTCCAGAGATGTAGGCCTTGACACCAGAAGGACCAGGGAGAGGCCGGATCCGATGCAACTTTCAGGACCCAACTCTGCGACCTGCTATCTGAAACTGCAAACCAGCAAGATTAAGGGAATGGGAGAGAGGGTAGCACAGCTTGGGAGTGATGGCTGATGGTTTGTGGAGGGGGGAGGGACATGGCTAGGATCTTCCAAGAGGTCTAGGGGGGCAGGGATGGGTGGAGGAAGAGCTGGAGCTGCAAAGGGTGGTGGGGGGAAGATGGAGGTGCACAAGAGAGATGGTGAGTAGGAGAGGAGGTGGGGGGCGAACTTGGCTGTTGGGGGGAGATGGAATTCGACCTAGGGTGGTTTAGGAGGTGGGGAGATGGAAGGGCACAGCCCTAGAGAGAGGGAAATTCAAATTTGGGCTTAGGGAAGAGCCCCTTCAATCTTGGGGAGAGGAAGGGTTGCTTGGGAGAGTGGAAAGGTGCCTAGGAGATGGGGTTTCCACTTAGGGGTTGGAGAGGGAATTGAATGAGTGCATGGGGAAGGGGCGTTAATGAGGGGTGAATGGGGAGGAGAGAGAATGAATTTCTAAATTGGGGTGGGGAGGAGAGAGAGAGGGGGCACAACCCACTTAGGGAGAGTGATAGTAAGAGAGAGAGAGAGAGGGAGATATTGAGAGGGAACTAGAAGGTGTGAAAATTTTCTGGAATCATTATTCAAGCATAAGTTGTTACAAATGAGAGAGGGGTGGGACTATTTATAGACTCCACACTTTTCCTAAGACCAAACTGACCCTGACAAACTAACTAATGACCAAACAGTCTAAGGGAGCGGCGCCCCTGGGCCTAGCCCAATGAATTGGGCCCATTAACCTATCAAACCAACATAATGACTCAATACATAGGAAAATGACTCAACAACTTAGGTACATAACTCAAATAAAGGGAAAATTACATGATATTGACTCAAAGAAAATGTGAAGATTACATGACTAGACTCAAAAATACATGACTAACATAATGGCGCTTGCTGACGAACAATCCGAGTCCGGAGAAAATGTGGAGGGGCAAGGGATGCCCTCATCATACCCCCGGGGTGGGGAAAACTCGACCTCGTAGAGTATGGGTCCACTAAGGAAGTAGTACATCGAACTGCGGCTCTGGGCGATCCACGATCTCCATACTCAACCCGCGACCATAGTCGGGGAACGGCGCTTCAGCTCGACAAAGTGGCTCGGTCATACGCTCATGCTGGCGATAGGATCTTGCTTACCTGGTATTGCCGCCGTGTGCTCACGTCGGGCTCTGAAGCTATTTGTGGTGGCACTCCGAGGGTGTCTCTCACAAAGGTAGGTGTAAGCTCGAGGCACTCACTAGGATCCACCGCGGTGCCCTTAGAGGGTGCCGGATCCGCCACATGGGAAGTGAGGTGAATCCCAAAAGCCATTTGAAAGTCCAACCCATAAGCTGGGTTGCCAAAGCCACTCAGATCTTGGCAAGGTCCAAGTCCTCGTGCCCTCAGATTGGAGGTGACCCTAAAGTAGAGCCACTCCAAAGCCATCATCACCAAGTTGTCAACTTGGAACTCAAAGTGGTGCTTAGGAGTTTGTGCTCGCTTCTTGTGAATCCCACCACTTGTTGCTTGATACTTACTTGAATGCATATGCCATGCACTATGATGCAATGTGAGTTGACAATGTATGGTATGCAAAGGTGGTCCAGGACAACCACATATAGACCTATCATGCATTGATGTTATGAGGATGTTGAATGATTTGGGAGGACCGGGGCATCCATAGGTAGGCATGATGGTGACAAATGATGGGGGACCCGGACATCCATGTATGCTCCTTTCATGCTTATGACTCATGATGAAAGAGGGTGGACCATTAAATCCAAATATGGTCCACTTATGCTTTCTACTTGACATGTGGGTGATGTGGATGAATGTACCCGACGGACTAATCATGCCAAGCGGTGTGATGTGCCAAGACATATGAATTCCTTTCCCAAAGATGACTTCCTCATGTGGGATGGTGGGGTGGCCTTTGAGCTTCCACTCAAAAGGGTCAAAGGGATCTAGGTAGGTGGATATGGGGTGGGGCACTTTCTTGATCTCTAGGCGGGTGTTGCCTAAGGTCACCTGGGTCATGGATGAGGTGGGCTTGGCCCAACATGGTGTGTGGGGGTAGGAAAGGGTGGGTGGTGGGTGATGTGGGTGGGTCACGTGGGTACCCATACTCCCAAAGGAAGGGATCAAAGGGGTCATGGACTGGGTTTTCTAGAAGAAGAGACTCTATGCTCACATGGTCTTCACACGGTGGGTCCTCCTCCCTCAAGGTACCAAGGTCGTTAGTGGGCCAGTCGATCAAGGTACTTGGGATCTCAATGGAAGTGGGGTGGATCATGATGGGTTTTTCATCCATAGGGAGAATGAGAAGGGGGTCACTAGTGTAGCAACCAATGGTGAAGACCGAGGTGATAGAACCATCACATGGGTGGATTAGACTAAGACTTTTTGGGTGGGCCTTTCCTAAGGTCAATAAGCAAGTTAACCCTAGTTGCCATTCTAAACCCTTGAGGAGATCATCCCAACCTTCTACCTCATAGTAGGATTGTATTGTGGTGTGATAGGAGTAGAGGGGGGCAATTTGGGATGGGTATAACGGTGAGGGAGGTGGGGGTGAGCTAGGAAGGGTGGGTCCTTGTTTGAGCCATTGGAGTATGACTTCATTCATGGTGAAGGTGTGTGGCTTTTGATGATCCGGACTAGGAGAGGTGGGTGGAAGTGGAGGTTCTTGGATTTCCTCTAGGGTAGGTTTTTGTTCGGGACTAGCATCTATTTCCATGTGGATGGGTGTGTGGGTTTCAATTCCTAGTGTTAATGGGTTGGGTAGGTCTAATGCGGGAGAATTGGTGATAGCTGGAGCATGGTGCACTTGGGGTGGTGGGCAAGGGTGAACTTGGATTTGGATAGGAAGGGGAAGTAGAGGAGGCCTAGGTTGGGGAAAGATTGGTGTAGGAAGCGGGAGGTGGGTTGGGTGAGGGGTTTTGGGTTGGGGGGTGATGGCCATTATGGGCCTAGGTGGAGGGGTGGTCATGGGGTCCACTTGGGTTTGAGTGGTGAAGGTTGGATGAGTGGTGGTCCTTATGGAGGGAATCGGGCCGGTTAAGGGTCTCTTGCCCTTGGGATCATTTGGGGTGGAGGTGGGGGTTAAAGGGGCTTGACTAGTGTAGGTTAGGGGAGGGGGTTTTGGTTGGGGTGTGGGGGACCTTATGGGGTTGGGTGAGGAGGTGGAGGCCTTAGATACTTGGGTTTTAGGGGTGAGGTTTTGGTCGGGTGGGGTTGAGGGAGTGGGAGTGCTCCTTGGGCTTTGGTAACCTGGGTAGGAAGGGGACATATATTTTGCCCTAAGTTGCTCCTTCACGTCCTTCCAAGTGGTGATGGGAGTTTCCCTTCTAAGTACCTTTAGCCCGACAATTTGCATCCAATAAGTTTCTGCCCGTTTGGTAAGTTGCATTTTGGCAACCCATGCCTTTTCATCCTCGGACATAGGATACCAAGTGAAGTATTGATCCATTGTAGCTTCCCAATCTAAATATTCTCTAGGAGAGGTTCCATCAAAGGTGGGAAGTGGGAAAGGGACCATCCTATCGTCCATCCTTGGGGCGGGCCTATTTTCTCCAAGTTGGTTGAGTCGGCCCGATATGTTATCAAGTCGCTCATTGGCATAGGTCAAGGCTTTCATGAAGTAGTTGACATGGCCAGGGAAGTTATGGGTGTTAGTGGTAGGCATCTCTTGGTGGCTTGGACTTATGGAGTGGGCCGATTGGTAAGGTCGATATGAGGTGGCCATACTAGGGGACAAGAGTGATGCACTTGAAGACTCTAAATGCATAGACATGCCCTAGGACCAACTTGATAAAGAGAAGTTGTGAACTTGCTCTGATACCACTTGATGTAAAACTGACCTATGGACCTATTTTGCAAGCATTCAAGTTTTGAGTAGCGGACTCACACTAGCGAGCTCACCCGTATGGCGCACACTTAGTGCCTGATGGCGACTAGGCGATGTTGGAGAGGGTCCGAGGCGGGACCTTGAGACTCCAATGGTTGGCTAGCTTGGGGAGAACCCCAAATGGACCTAGGATGCCCAAATCATGAGCGGCCAACACACCAAGGGTGTGGGTTAAGTGGATGCTCTCACAACTCGCCCACGGTGGTCACTCAATTTGGTGGCAATTTAAGATCGGACACTCTCTTACCGCCGACGGAGTAACTATAGCAATACTAAGCTAAGCAAGTCCATTACAGCAATGAGAGATGTTCAGGAGCTCACCTAGCCGGCGTGAAGACGCCGACTCCGGCCGGAGACGGGGGCGAGCGGGGAGGCGAGGGTATACACCCACACGCCGCGTCGGTGTCGCTTCAACCTGAAATGGCAAGATTACACCACTACGCCTCTCGCAGGAGGGGTGATCTTAGGGTGGGGATTAATCTTATTACATCCAATACTACCTCCACGCAGGGAGGGGCCTTCAGCCGGCCAAGCGGGGTGGGGGAGTTATGAAGAAAACCCGACGTTCGGATAGTTGCCGGTTCTGCCAATCTTCAGAGTTGCTGGACAGTAGGGCGGTGATGATGCTGCCAAAAATTCCACAGAGCTCAGAACTTGATGAGACTTGCGCCAAAAGCTTGCCAATGGACCAAGGATGACCTCTGAATTTTTGCTGTGCTTGGTAAAGTCGTTACTGGCCGGGGCAGAGTCTGGAACCGGACTGATTGGTTCTGCCTCTATCTGGTGCAGAACAATGTGGCTGGTTGCAGAGAGTGCCACGATCTCTACCAAGCTCTGATTGAGACGAGACCTGAACCGTTGGAACCATGGTCGAGTCTTCTTTCTGTCGGTACCAACGGCGTGGTCGGAAGATGTTGGAGAAGACCGGGACGATCAGATGAGTAGATGGGTGTCGGTTCTGGCTTCTGTAAACTGACCTGACACACTTGGAGTAGAAAATTCGTAACGTTAGATGCCGATGTCCAAATGCAGCTCTGCTTCTTGAGGATGAAAGAGGACTTGAGAGGGAAGATTTTTTCTGAAGAACACTTGATCTGAATCACAAAAGGTTCGTCGTGGTCGAGCTTCCACTCTTGCTCTAGTTCCCTGCCTGAGAGGTCCTGCGCAGTCAAGGGAGAATCCCTCCTACCGGCAGCTCGGAACTCAGATGTCGACGAAACCACCTCGCCTTGAAAGCTCTCTGGACGACCTTTTCAGAGATGTAGGCCTTGACACCAGAAGGACCAGGGAGTGGCCGGATCCGATGCAACTTTCAGGACCCAACTCTGCGACCTGCTATCTGAAACTGCAAACCAGCAAGATTAAGGGAATGGGAGAGAGGGTAGCATAGCTTGGGAGTGATGGCTGATGGTTTGTGGAGGGAGGAGGGATGTGGCTAGGATCTTCCAAGAGGTCTAGGGGGGCAGGGATGGGTGGAGGAAGAGCTGGAGCTGCAAAGGGTGGTGGGGGGAAGATGGAGGTGCACAAGAGAGATGGTGAGTAGGAGAGGAGGTGGGGGGCGAACTTGGCTGTTGGGGGGAGATGGAATTCGACCTAGGGTGGTTTAGGAGGTGGGGATATGGAAGGGCACAGCCCTAGGGAGAGGTAAATTCAAATTTGGGCTTAGGGAAGAGCCCCTTCAACCTTGGGGAGAGGAAGGGTTGCTTGGGAGAGTGGAAAGGTGCCTAGGAGAAGGGGTTTCCACCTAGGGGTTGGAGGGGGAATTGAATGAGTGCATGGGGAAGGGGAAGGGGCCTTAATGAGGGGTGAATGGGGAGGAGAGAGAATGAATTTCAAAATTGGGGTGGGGAGGAGAGAGAGAGGGGGCACAACCCACTTAGAGAGAGTGGTAGTAAGAGAGAGAGAGAGGGAGATATTGAGAGGGAACTAGAAGGTGTGAAAATTTTCTGGATTCATTATTCAAGCATAAGTTGTTACAAATGAGAGAGGGGTGGGACAATTTATAGACTCCACACTTTTCCTAAGACCAAACTGACCCTGACAAACTAACTAATGACCAAACAGTCTAAGGGAGGGGCGCCCCTGGGCCTAGCCCAATGAATTGGGCCCATTAACCTATCAAACCAACATAATGACTCAATACTTAGGAAAATGACTCAACAACCTAGGTACATGACTCAAATAAAGGGAAAATTACATGATATTGACTCAAAGAAAATGTGAAGATTACATGACTAGACTCAAAAATACATGACTAACATAATGGCGCTTGCTGACGAACAATCCGAGTCCGGAGAAAATGTGGAGGGGCAAGGGATGCCCTCATCAGGGCGCCCTCCTCAGGATAACCTCAACATCATGCTCAGGGGGGAACAACCATACTAGGTTCCCGACCCTGAGGTCTGAGGCACCGAGATCCCTCCTTCGACGGGTCTCTATCCCGTAGGGTCTAGGAGCTGAGGCACCCCTTCATTCGCCGAATTCCTGTTAGCCCGAGCAGGCGGGAAGGCGCGCTCCCAGGGGTCTCCTTCGACCGAAAAAGTAAGCAGCTCCCAAGCTCTACTGGCGGCAACTCTTCCTCAGCCAGAAGCGGACAACAGTGACATCCCAAACCTCGCCAAATTCATGCGGGGGACGGAGGAAGCCCAGCAGGCCCCGCCGGCTCAACAGGCTGCAACAGAGCCCACAAAGCTGACATCCCCTGATCTGACACCCCAGCTCCAAGGTGGGGGCAGGCGCGGCAAGCCCGAAGAGATGAAATTACTCAAGGTGCGGACTGCCGACCGAATAGTCAGACACCTCAAAAAGATCCCGACCCGATTTACCGTATGGGAGATTGTCTTTGGACGAAGAAACACGGCAAGCCATCATTGCCGCACTCCAGACGCCAGCACATCTTGAAGCTTGCCTAACAGAGATATCACCTGAGGTGGCCGTGGCTTTCACAGAAGATGACATGCTCCTGCCCACCTGCATCCATAACAGACCCCTCTACATGAAAGGGCAGTTGAACGGCCAGCCTATCAACAGGGTCCTGATCGACCCAGGGGCAGCAGTGAATATACTTCCTTACCGGGTGTACCAAAAGCACTACTTTGACGTGCACCTGGTTGAGGTAAAAAATGTCAAGATTGCCAGTTTTAACCAGAAATGCGAGGTGCCCATGGGGGTTGTAGAGTTCAACTTGACCTTTGATGACTTTACCACCAAGGTCCAGTTCCACGTCATCAACTCCAACACCTCCTATAAGGCGTTGCTTGGCCGGCCCTGGCTACACCAGAACAGAGTGGTGCCCTCCACCCTGCATCAATGCATCAAGTACCCCTGTGAGCGGAGGGAAGTTAGAATCTTCGCCGATCTCCACCCGTTCGAGGTGTTTGAGTGTCATCTGTCAGATGCCAACCTATATCTAGAGAAGGCGAAGCAAGCTCCCCAAGCCGCCCAAGACAAGGGAAAGAAGAAAGTGGAGTCAAGATGCTGGTTTCCTCCGCCACCCCCAGGCTATGTGGCTCCCCCACATGTACCATTCATTGCACAAGAGGGGGGGGGTATTTAAGGCAGCCCCTCTCGCCATCTACTCTACACTGGGGATGCCTTGCCTCGAAGACCTGTTGGAGGATGTCAGAGTCCCGCCAGGGATCATCAAGCCCATTACAGAAATTGACTGTCAAGCGGCCGAGCGGCTGAGAACTTTTGAAGTGCCTAACCCGGAGGGGCCATCCACTATCTTTTATGTTGCCGGGGAAAAGCCAGTCAGGGAAGACGATGATTGCCGATTTCCTGACGAGTTGCATGACCCGCACGTCCCCATTGCGGGACTCCCCCACATGACCGACCAGGCAGCCAGAATGAGAAAGCAAAAGATTCCCCTCTATCAACCCTCCAGCTGGAAGGAAATGTTCGAAAGAATGTGGAACCCACCAAACCTGGATCGGCGGTTGCTGCAAATCACCAAGCACCCCGGTCTGGGCTTTTCACTAGAAGATTATTACGAAACTGATGTGATATCGGTTTTGGCCTTGTCCGGCGACGACCCCGCGGAAGCTGTAGATTTACGGGAAGCCCACCAAGATGTATATCCCAGGCCTTCGGCTAAGGAGGCGCAAGACGAAGAAGTGTTCCTTTGGAACCCTCTCCGCAGCCGCTGCATGGGGAAGACCTCCTCTTTCTCCGAGGGACTAACCTCGAAGGGGCACACCACTGAGGCGCCCTCACTCCGGCCTGCTGGCGAAGCAAGAAGCAATAGCATGGGGCATGCTCCGAATTCCCCCCGATACGACCCCGTCATGTACGCCTTGTACCATAGGCAGCAACGGGAAATCAGGGTGTTAAAGGCACGGCTGGCTGAGTTGACCTCGCTAGTGACTGACCTGATCCAAAGTTCTCTCCGCCCGTGGGGTGGCCACATGTCTCGACCCCAAGACACCAGTCCCGATGTCCCCGTCTGGTCAAGAAGGGAGACAAGAGACACGACAAGCCCATTAACCGGGCGGCCAACCAGGCAAGGCCTGACACCCCAAGAGAAGCTGCAGAAGCCCTACTCTTTCCCAAGAGAGAAGACTCGGGGTATTTTTGACTGGGCCTGCCATTACGGCAAGGTCTCCCTCCCACGGTCCAACACCCGAAGAAGTGGGGACCCACTGTTTTGTCCCTACCACCAGATACTAGGCCACGCCATCGAAGACTGCTATGTCTTCAAAGACATTGCTCAAGACCTCATTGACAGGGACGAGCTCAGAATGGGAGACTATGTGGTAGCCCCACCACGCCCCCACATGGCGGACAGCCCCAGAAGAGGAGCCTATACACTATCCATCCAGTACCAGACCCCTGAAGATGCGGCTGCCCCGGCCCCCGCCGGAGCTGTCTATGATGAGTACACAGAAGACCCCGAGGTGGCCCTGTGCCTTTCTGCACCAGCGGACCCCACGGACCCGGCGGCTACGGTCTAGGAGGAGTGCGCGGCAAATGCAGCCTCTGCGCCCCTTCATGAGGAACAAGAAGAGGGGGATGGTGTCCTCGAGCCCGAAGATAATGAAGATCAAGACTTCATCGATTTGTCACCAGCCCCGCCGGAAATTGAAAATGGCGGCCAGGCCACAGTCGACGAATTGATTGAGATCAACCTTGGCACAGAAGGTGACCCCAGGCCGACCTTTCTGAGTGCTCTTATGCCCCCACAGGAGAGAGGGCAATACACAAAGTTGCTGCAAGAATTCTGGGATTGCTTTGCCTGGAACTATAAAGAAATGCCTGGGCTCAGCCCCGAGGTGACTCAACACATCTTGGCCATTGATCCCACGGTGGAACCAGTGAAGCAGTCTCCCCGGCGCATGAGGCCGGAATTGATCAGCCAGATCTGCAAGGAGGTCGACAAGCTCATAGATGTCGGCTTCATGGCAGAAAACCAATACACCACTTGGTTGGCCAACATCGTACCGGTGAAGAAGAAGAATGGACAGATCAGGATTTGCGTGGATTTCCGCGACCTGAATAAAGCCTGCCCAAAAGATGACTTCCCGGTGCCTATCACCGAAGTGATGATTGATGCAACCACCGGCCACGAGGCCTTGTCCTTTATGGATGGATCATCTGGCTATAACCAAATTTGGATAGCCGACTACGACCGGATTCACACGGCTTTCAGCTCGCCCAAGGGAATATTCCACTACAAGAGGATGCCCTTCAGCCTCAAGAATGCTTGTGCTACATATCAGCGGGCGATGACCAAGATCTTCGACGAGCTGCTGTACAGCAAGGTCAAATGCTGCATTGATGATCTAGTTGTCAAGACTAAGAAGAGAGCTGAACATCTGAGCGACCACAGGGTCGTCTTCCAAAGGCTCCGACTGTATGGGCTTAAGATGAACCCTATGAAGTGCGCCATTGGCGTGTCTAGTGGTAAGTTCCTTGGCTTTATTGTCCGGCACAGAGGGATCGAGATTGACCCCTTCAAGATAAAAGCCATTCAGGAGTTACCCCCTCCGAAGAGTCTAGGAGAGCTGAGGTCCCTACAGGGCCGTCTAGCCTACATCCGCAGGTTCATCTCCAACCTGTCGGGGCGTTGCCAACCCTTTCACAGACTAAAGATGAAGAATGCACCCTTCAGCTGGGGTCACGAATGCCAGCACGTGTTCAACCAGCTAAAAGAGTACCTGAAGACCCCGCCAGTCTTGGGGGCACCTGTCAAAGGCAGACCGCTTATTCTCTACATAGCGGCTACCGAATATTCACTGGGGGCAATGCTCGCCCAGAATAATGATGAGGGAAAGGAGCAGGCGCTCTACTACCTCAGCCAGAGATTGGTGGGAGCGGAGGCCAAGTACACTCCGATAGAGAAAGTCTATCTTGCTTTGGTCTTCGCAGTCAAGAAGATGAGGCACTACATGCTGTCCCATGAAGTGAGCTTAATATCCAGGGCTGACCCCATCAAGCACATTCTCTCCCAGCCTGTCTCGAAGGGGTGCCTTGGAAAATGGGCCGTGCTGCTCATGGAGTTTGACATCACCTACGTGCCGCAAAAGGCCGTTAAGGGACAAGCCGTCGCGGATTTCTTCGCAGCACACCCTATGCCCGAAGACTCCCCGTTGGCCACAGAGCTACCCGAGGATGAGACACTGGAGGTGGATCATGTCCAACAAGCTATCTGGCAGCTATACTTTGACGGGGCTTCGAGAATAGAAGTGACCCCATCCGGACGCGCCAAGGTACGGGCCGAAGCCGACATCGTCCTCAAATCGCCAGACGGAGAAGTGATGCACACTTCCTGCTGCATTAGCAAGCCCTGCACAAATAATGAAGCAGAGTATGAAGCTCTGATCATCGGCCTTCAGGTGGCCCTCCAAATGGAGATCAAAATGCTCCAAGTATTCGGCGACTCGCTGTTGGTCGTCAAGCAGGTCCAGGGACAGTTTGATGTCTGAAAACCTGAGCTGCTCCCTTATCACACTAAGGCGAAGAGACTCATGGAGCGGTTCTACCTCCTTGAGATAGGCCATGTCACCAGAGGGGAGAATGCACAAGCCGACGCCCTGGCAAAACTGGCAAGCTCACTGGGAGTGCCTCCAGATGGATCTCTCAGTATCCAAGTAATAAATCAGCGCCAGATGCCCAGTATGATAGAAGAAGAACAAGAAGAAGAAGAGCTAGAAGTCACCACAGCAGAAGCCGTCAGCCTACCTGACTGGAGAGACCCCCTGATGCAGTGGTTCAAGTACCAGCAGCTGCCCAAGCAGAGAGAAGAGAAGATCAGGCTAATCATAATTAAGGACTTTTATGAGCTCCGAAACGGAATATTATTCCGAATGGTGGCCGACGCCAAGCAAAAATTACTCCTCCGATGCTTGTCCATTGAAGAAGCCTGGAGGGTCATGAAGGAGGTCCATGCCGGGACAGCTGGCGCACACCAGGCGGGGCCGAAAATGAAGATTGAAATAAAGAAGCTCGGCTATTATTGACCTGCAATGTTCGACGACTGCTGCAAATATGCTAAGTCGTGTTAGAAATGTCAGGAGCATGCCACCATACCCAGAAGGCCCCCCGTGCAGTTACACCCAACCGTGCCTAGTTGGCCGTTCGCCCAGTGGGGAACGGACGTCGTGGGTCCCTTACCTGCATCTTCCACAGGCTGCAAGTACATTTTGGCGGCAACTGACTACTTCTCCCGCTGGGCAGAGGCTGTCGCCTTACGAGAGGTCACCGGAGAGATCGTGGTCAGGTTTGTCCGTCGTAATATCATATTCCGGTTTGGCGCGCCCGACCGAGTTATGTCAGACAATGGCAGACACTTTCGCAACCAGAAGGTCTACCAGCTGGTAGAAAAATATAAAATTGATTGGAGGACATCGACTCCTTACAACCCACAGGCTAATGGGCTAGCCGAAGCTTTTAGTAAGACACTCTGCACCCTCCTGGCCAAGACTGTCGGCTCTAACAAAAAGGACTGGGAAGAAAGGATGTACGAGGCGCTATGGGGGTACCGAACCGTGTACAAAACTCCAACAGGCTGCTCGCCCTTTTCTCTTGTATACGGCTCGGAGGTAATCGTCCCTGTTGAACTGGAAATACCTTCCCTCCGAGTCGCCATTCAGCATGAGCTTGTCCTTGAAGGGCAGACCAACACCGAGCGAAGACTCGAAGAACTCTCCAGCCTGGAAGGAAAACGGCTTCGGGCCCAACAGAACATTCAGGTGTACCAAGCCCGGATTGCACGCGTCTTTGACAAGCTTGTCAAGGAACGCGAATTCAAGAAGGGTGACCTTGTCATGGTCAAGAGAAGAAATCTAATGGCTGCCAACCCCAAGGGTAAGCTGAATGAGAACTGGCTCGGACCCTACGTAGTCCAAAAAGTCTACGAAGGTGGGGCCTATGTAATTGTCAACCATCGCGGGGAGGTTCAATTCCCGCCGCTTAATGGAAGGCACTTGAGACTGTACCATGCCCCGGCGCCCCCGTTCAATCAATAATATAACCCTCCGCCCTATTTTGGGCAGATTTGCGTGATTAATGTCCAAACAACTTGACCACTATCCATGTTTTCAAAAAGGGAGAAGAGAAGAAAAAAAAAGAAAAGAAAAAAAGAAGAGGAAGGTAAAAAAAAGAGAAAAAAAAAGAGAAGAGAAAAAAGGAGAAGAGAGAAAGAAAGAAAAAAAAAGAGAGAAAAAAAAGAGAGAAGAAGAGAAGAGAGAAAGGAAGAAAAGAAAGAAAAAAGAAGAGAAGAAGAGGAAAAGAGAGAAAAAAAGGGACAAAAAAGAGAAGAGAGAAAGAAAAAAAAGAAAAAAAGAGGAGAAAAAGAAAAAGAAGAGAAGAGAGAAAGAAAGAAAAGAAAGAGAAAGAAAAAAAAAGTGAAGAAAAAAAGAAAAGATACAAGAGCAAGGGAAGAGTGGAAGCCGAGAAAGGGGGAACTCCCCCCATTTCTAGCTGTCGCCCCGTAGCAACGGAAGTACTAAAAGAAATTTCTAAACAAACTCTTCTCTCCGTCCCCCCCGGGCGGTGAGTACCCCTTTGGCTCGGACCTCCTGTCCGGGTCATTGACTAGATAAACTCTTCTCTCCGTCCCACCCGGGCGGTGAGTACCCCTTTGGCTCGGACCTCCCGTCCGGGTCATTAACTAAAGAAACTCTTCTCTCCGTCCTCCCCGGGCGGTGAGTACCCCTTTGACTCGGACCTCCCCCGTCCGGGTCATTGACTAGACAAACTCTTCTCTCCGTCCCCCCCGGAGGTGAGTACCCCTTTGGCTCGGACCTCCCGTCCGGGTCATTGACTAAACAAATTCTTCTCTCCGTCCTCCCCGGGCGGTGAGTACCCCTTTGGCTTGAACCTCCCGTCCATGTCATTGACTAGACAAACTCTTCTCTCCGTCCCCTCTGGACGACGAGAAACCCGGTCTCTGACCGAGACCCCCCCGCCTGAGGCCAGTACGTGTTTCCAACGTTGTGGCGAGGCCAGTGAGTCGCCCGTTCGGTATGGTGGGGTGGTCCCCTCGTCCTCCCCCTAGGAAGGCGAGCACTCTCCCGTGCCCTGACATGGGTTCCTGCCTGGTCCTCCTGGAGCGAACCATCGAAAGACTCACGCCCTCCCGATGCATCCCGGCACAAAAAAAAGAGAGAGAAAGGACAATATACGCGAAAGAGGAGGAAGGAGAAAAGAGGCCCCCTAGGGGAATGCGTGCTAGAAGAGCATGTGAAACCATAAATCTGTTGTTCAATTCAGATAAAAGAAAATCGACCTACATGAGCTTCGGGGCATACCCCTGTGTTACATTCAAAAGAAAAGAGAAAGGAATTAAGGGGTGCAACGCACAGTCGGTGCCCCTGAAGATGTCCTCGAGGGGGAGGATTCCGACGCAAGGAAAATTCGTCATGTCGCGCAAGCGGCCCCTCCGTTCTTCGAGTCGAGCAAGCTCCGCCTCTACGGACGCCGCCTCGACCTGGGCAACGGCGAGAGCCTCGCCTTCCACCTCGACCGCTCTTTCGGCTTCGGCAAGGTCAGACCTAGCCACGGCGAGGTAGCTCTCCAGTTTCGCAATTCGGTTCTTAAGGGAGCGAACATTGCTCTGGCCTTCCCCGAGAGCCTTCTCATGGCGCTCCTCATCGTGACGTCGGGCCTCCAAAGTTTGTAAGTACTCGCCGGCCTGGGCGTCAAGGGCGGCACATTCGTCAGGAGCCTGGGTCTCGAGGAACTCGCGACGCTTAACATACTTCAGTAATAGTAAGACTCGTTGCGACCATTCCCCCAGTGGACAACCCAACACTTGTAACGCCCCGGTCAGCTGCGTCACTATGGTGTGTACCTCCCGGTATGATAAGGAAAGGTCGGCAAAGAGCATCGTCCGCAGCGTTACCAGCATTTGACGGACTGGCGCCTCCGATGAGGTGTGACAGACCGAAGGCACGACTGGGGGAGTGAGTTCCACGGCGCTGTCCCCCTCCGCCCACAAATTGGCGTCCACTGTGGCTGAAGAGGATGGAAGAGCAAGAGTCAAGTCGCCTGGCCGGCCTGGCTCGACAGAAGACCTCCGGCCAACCACCGCTGGGGGAATGGATAAGATCATCGCCGAAGCATTTGGCGCCGCCATCATCCGCTGCTCTCCTGCCTCCTCTTCCCCTGCCCGGCCCGCCTCTGCCACTAGTTCAACTGGCGGGGGTGCAGGTGCCGCTACTCCGGCCGAAGGAGGGGCTTCGAGTAAAGCCGGATCGGAAGCCGTCGCCCATAAACTCCTCTCGCGCGTCTGGAATCCCTCCAGATGTGTGCGAAGCCCCGCAAATATCTGCCTCAAGAGCGGGTCCTCCATTTGGGCCGGGAGCTTCGGGAGAGGCGGAAGTGGAACTAGCAGCTGGGGGATGCCCCCCGCTTCTACGAGCGCCGCAAGGCTCTCCACCCCTGAGCCCGAGACAGGAGCCAGCCCCTCCACCGCTATTGGGCCAATACTCGGCCTCCGTTTCGCGACAGCCTTCCGGGCACGACCGGACGTCTTCCCTCCTGTCAGCATCACCTGCTCATGGGAAGCGGAGTCAGCCACCCGCTGCCTAGAACAGATCACACAAAGTCAAAAAGCGGGGAAGAACCATAAGCCCCACGTGCTTACCTCGGCCACCGGGATGATGCTACCTTCGGGCGCAATCTCCCCCTCCTCCAGAGGCTCGTCCGCCTTTTCGGTAGCACTTAAAGGCTCCGCGGACGCCTCCTGTTGAAGGGCGTCGAGCAAGAGGGCTAGCTTGCCCATGCCAGCAGCGGCTCCCGCCGAGCGATCGACCGGCGCGACTGAAGCGGCCTTCCCCACAACCTCCGGCTGGGTAAGCTCCTGAAAATCCGAGGACAACAAGAACGAGATCATTAGCCAACTATGGGAAAAAGGGGGTCCGGCCCAAGCAAGCTCACACTTACAGCAGCCCTCCCCATCAAGCTTGAGGAGCCAGCAAGTAAGGGGGCCTTGAAGACCGGCTCGAGCGGCCCCGATGCTTCAGACGCGCCCTCGTCAGAAGCCACTTCATCGGAGGAATAGTTATAATCTACCTCTTCGCCCGATGAGGACTCGACCGCCACAGGCTCTGCCCTTACCGGCAAAGGAGCATCCTCTTCAAGGTCAATAACCGACACATCCTCCCGCGGACTGGTTGGGGCTGGTGCGGCAGACTTCAACTTCTTCCTCACATACAGCTGCGTTGCCGGGAGGTGCAGGCGGGGCCATAGTGGCTCGACAACTGCTGCAACGGCGCCTGTCACATAAAAGAAAAGACAGGTCATGCCAAAGTCAACGGGTTCCCAAAGAAGGAAAGAGCTCAATCACGCGGACGGAGACAGCTACCCCCTCCGGCTTCTGCAACACAAGGCGGCTCGCGAATGGCCTCTTTGATGGGCGATGCGGCCTCAGGAACCACGGCCTCACCCTCGACCGGGGTTAGTATAGGCGCCGGCTCCCCCATACCGCCTAAAAGAAAGAAATGCAATTGTCATACGCGCATAAAAGAGTTCGGCCCGGGAGAGAAATAAATCCCAAAGGACGGCGGCGGTCGGTGAACCTCACCCCCATCATGACTCGGCTCGGTCCGGGTGACTTCGAATTCTTCAAAGGAGAAAATAGGGGCCACCGGAGAGGTGACCGCCGAGGCCGTGGACCCCTCGGCTTGCTTCCGCTTTGCCGTGTGCTGCCCGGCCGCTTTGGCAGCAGCCAATGCCTTCTTAACAGGCGACCTCACCCGGGACCTCCCCTTGGCTTGTGGTGGGGAAGTCAGAGTTGGCACCGAAGTCGCCTTGGCTGTAGCCGCAGCTTCACCCACAGCGGGGATGGGTGCGGGAACCGGTGCCTCCACATCAGGAACAGGCGTGGGCACGGGCTCTCCCACAGGGACTGAGACAAAAAGAAACACTCAGGTGTCGAGGCCCTACCTCAAAATTAAAATAAAGAAGAAGGGACTTAAAAGGCACACTGGTGAGCGGAGACGCTAACCGGCAGGTTGGCTCGGCTAGCTCCGGGCGACCTCGAACTCCTCAAAAGACGGGACTCATGGCGCCGGAGGAGGGGCCGTCGAAGCCTTGGCCGTCTCTATTTTTTGCCGCTTCGTGTCCCGTTGCTTGGCCACCTTGGCGGCATCCACTGCCTTCTTCACAGGCGACTTCACCCGAGACCTCTTAGCAGCCTTGGGCAGAGGAGCCGTCGTTGGAGCCGGCAACGCTGCCTCAAAATAAGCTGGCTTTTGGACGAGCCGAAGCAAATTATGGTACGTCGCCATCTGTGTGCTATCAGGGTGGTCTGTCAAGAGGAACAAATTTATGCACATATGATTAGCATCCGATAATCTGCTAAGGTCGCAGCCGTGAGAATAAAAGGAGTGGGAAAATTAAATACCGTGGGGGCCGGTGTACAACCGGAGCGTTATCGGCCAATAGCTCGGGGACGGCTCCTTGTCTCGACGCGCCGCCTCTCGGACTAGCCAGCATACGTCCTCGACCTTCTGGCACCGGTCTGTAAGGGCGGCCAGGTCCGCGTGCTTCCTCGAGGAGAGATGGCAGAAGAGGTTGAAGTGGTCCATGCCCCACCCATCAGCGTAATAATATGGGACGTGCAGACGCTTGCTCAAGAGTACGGCCGTCGGTTCCTCAATCTTCAGCCCATTTACCCGGAGAAGGACATATAGCCATGTGGTGTCCTTATAATTTTCGGGCCTCCTCTCCTCCCGCCTCATGAACGTGCGGTATGGGCAGAGCGTGTCTCTCTCCGGGCGCCAGCTCTTAGCAGGAGTCCCCTCTTCCTCTATAGGGAGCGGGTAGTTAATGAGTTCCAGACGGTCGCTCCCCACCCTGCAAAGATCCCTCAATGTCTTCTTATAGTTGTCCTTCGCCACCGGAGGCAACTCTACTTTCGGCGTCGGCCTCGCGTCCCGGGCTTCCCGACGGGCGGCCATATATGCCACCACCTCCTTCTCCTGCTTGTTCTTGAGCCGAAGAAGATGATCTGGCTCAATGTCAAGCACCGGCACCGCCTGCCTGCTGAGGAACCTCCTCTCGGCCCCATCCCAGCAGTCGGTCTTATGCAATCGATAGAAGGCCGTCCGGGTGTTCCACCACTTGATGTAATCCTGGGTCACTCGGGGGATGCGACCCGGAGCTGGCACCCTGAAGGAGGCAGAGTCTGCCCGGTGAAAGAAGTCCCACCAGCTCCTGGCGTGCTCGGCAACCGAACTTCCCCGGATATTCCGTGAGGGCAGGCCGAACTGTGCATGGTAAACCGGGATATGTTGATCATATCTGAAGTTTCGGCCAAAGCGGAAGGGGTAATACGGCTCCAGCAATACATTGTCCCCCTTCCTAAACGCCAACACACTCGGGCGAATAGACAGCGACCAGTCCCTCAGCTCGGGCTCCAGCAACGGGCGGACCACATTCTCCTGGCTGATAGGGTGGACGTACTTCTCCACCTGGTCGTCTTTGCATTCCCTCTTGTTATTCACCAGAGGGCTTGAGTGCGCGGCCAGCGTCCAGAAGTGAATAGTGCCAGCCGCGTCCCGGGGAACCGTTGTCAACCGGCCCCGAATGTCATACATCCGCATGGAAGTAGAAGCCGGCTCTGCGCTGGCGAACTCCAGCATTCTCGGCACCAGCCCCCAGTCTTGAAGAGCTCGCGGGGCGAACTCGGGGAACAGCGAGCAGACCCACGCATTGAAGAAATGCAGCGGACATATGTAGCGGGCCTGTCTCGGGAACTGATGAGTACTGACGTCCCCCAACGCCTTGTAGATCAAGCAAAGGGTTGCCGGGCACAGGGAGAGTTTGATCCCCCACGCCATCTGACACGCCGGATAGATAGCGTCCGGTCGAATCACCGTCTCGTCCCCATATGGCATGGCAAATGAACATAGCCAATACACGAGATAGGCGGCGCAGTGAGTCTGCGGGTCGACACCCATCGGATTAGGCCCGCTCCGACGCCCCTTGGAGGGGATCTTCACATCGAGCTTGGGCTTCGCACGCTTCTTGCGAGCGACAGGCGGTGCCAACACGGGGAAACTCTTCATATTGCTTCAACCCGTCGTAGAAGTATTGCAGCCACAGGGTCATGCGCACCCTCTTTCTGTCCCCACGGGCGGGCTGCCGCCCACCATGCGACAACTGGTATAGCTCCCGGTACGCCTTCATAAGGTACCGGTATGAATACCCCAGAGAATAGTAGCCGTCCCCGTTGGTTTCATCCTTGATCAAGTTGGGGAGGCATACTTCTTTGATAATGCTCCCCGTCAATGGGCAAGCCGCTCAACTGGCTAAGACTCCACAGGTCCAGGGAGGTCTTGCCTTCTACAGTGTAAAAAGTATTGGTCTCAGCACTGAATACTTCTATCATACCACAACAGAGACCCTTAGAGATGGGGTAGCCGTAGCGGGAGGCGTAAACACTATGGTAAATACTAGCTCAGACCAGCAGAGGGGCGTAGTTGAATAGTACGTATTCGGTAAACTCCACCGCCCCTTCATCGAAACTATGTGCATCTTGAAGCTTCAGCTCCCCGAACCAGCCCAGCGACAGTTCATACTTGAACCTGATAGCTAAGCAGTCCAAGATGAATGGTTCCTCCCTATAACCCCATTTTAGGGGAGCCAAGAATAAGCCGAATCGGGGCGACTCGCCATGCACCTTCCCAGCGGACATGTCCCATTTTTCTAGGGTGAATTGAGGTGCTCGCACCAATTTATCTTCGGCCGGCAGCACCCCCTCGATCCCCAGGACGGGCTTCCACTCCCTGGCCTCTCCCACCAAGTACATCGGGATGCTCCTGGGGACACTGTATAATAAACTGTCTCGGGCTTGCAGAATGGCCCGCTCGGCACTCTTCACGGCCCGAAAGTCTCGCCCTTCCCGTGAGCGAAAATGCTTCAGAAAATGGATTTGCTGTTTGTCCTTCGGGAAGTCCCTCCTGTATTCTCCCACGGCCCGGTCAAATGTGAAGCCGCCCTCAATTCTGGCAAGCCGGCCGAAGTCCATGCTCTCACTGTCGGATCCCGATGACTCTGCCAAAGCGGCTATCTCCGCATGCTCCCGGTCCAAGTCCTCCACGTTGAGCCATGTGACCGCTGGCACTGGACCCCACGGAATAAGGTCGGCACCGACAGCAGCAGCAGGAGCAGAAGAACCACTTGGGGCAGCCATTTGTCTACAAAGATACACAAATGGAAGACCAGAATAAGCCACAGACAAAAGGGAATGAAAAAACTGTAAAGGGGCTTTACTACGAATAAAATAAGTAAGATACTGCCAATTTCTGACGAAATTTTGGCAGGGTTTCCCCTAGGACAGAGGCGTAATGGAAAAATACGGGTGCGTGCCCACAAGGAGTGACGGCCCCAACAAAGTCATGGTGGGCCCCGAGAGGCAACACCAGAAGTCTGCCGATCAAAAAGTCTTCCTCCCCTGGCTTAAAGCCCCTTTGGCCGGTACACTTCCCCCTACAGGCCCTCACCGGCACACCCCGGTGCCTCCTTCGCCGGCACAGCCCTTCATCGCTCGCCGGCACACCTTGAGGTGCCTCCCCCGGCACACCAGCTGAAGCAGCCGCTCCCCGGTACGCCCGGGGAGCCCTTCACAGGCATAGTCCCTCAAGGCTTCCCCAGCACACCTTGAAGTGTCTTCCCCGGCACACCATCTGAAGCGGTCGCTCCCCGGTATGCCCGTGGGGCCCTTCACTGGCACGCCCAAGAGGGCCTTCTCCGGCACACCATCTAGGCGCCCTCCCCGGCGCACCTGTGGCATTGCTCTCCGGCACACCCACGGTGCCCTCCCCAGCACACTTGCAACCCCTTCGCCCCGGCACGCTCGAGAGCCCCTCCCGCCGGCGCAACCGTCGGTATCCCATAGCAGGAGGAGAGAAGAGAAGAGGGAAAGAGAAGAGAGCAGGGGAAGGGGAGAGAAGAAGAGGGAGAGGGAAGAGATAGATGGGAGGGCGGAGAGGGGGGGAGCGATGCCCCCCGCCGTCGACAGTGGTCCAAAAGAAAAGAAGAGAAGGGGGAGGAAGAAGAAGAACAGAGGAGAGGGGAGGCCGTCACGGCGAGGCCCTCACCACGATGACGGCAGCGGCGGTGGTCGTGCCCGGAGAAGAAGAGGAAGAACGAGGGGGGGCTCCGTCCGCTCGGTCACCAGGAAGAAAGAAAAGAGAGAGAGGGGGGGACGGTTTGTCTGCCGCGGGAAAGAGAGAGAGAGAGTTCAAATGAGGGGGGTGGCTCGCCACGCCACCCCCGCCCCTTTTATACGAAAGGGAAGAAAGGAGAAAAAGAAAAGAAAAGAGAGAAGAGAAAATAAAAAAAGAGAAAAAAAAGGAAAAAAAAGAGAAGAAAAAAAAAGGAGGAAAAAAGGGGGAGGAAGAGAGGAAAATAAAAAGGATGAAGAAGGAAAAGGGATAAAGAGAGAAAAATAAAAAAAAGGATGAATAAAAAAGGGAGATATATAAAATATTAGATAAATATATGTATATGTATATGTATATATATATACGTGCATATGCCTTCGTACGCATCTACTCATATGTGTGGATGTGTGAGTCAATAACGTACAATCATAGGTGTCTCCGGGGAACGTTCCATCCCCACGACCCTGTGATGACGTGCGTCCGTACAGGTGAAGACAACTCTACCCCTGCAACTCTACCCCTGCGGGGGGCATCACCACCTCGCCAGCGAATAAGTCATTCCTCGGCACAGAGCTTCGTGCCCTAGCCACTTCCCATCATACAAAATCGCCATCACGGGCCTTACGCCCGATCGGCAGAATCTCTATCCTTGCGCTGGCATTCGTCCCTTGCCAACGAATAAACCCTTTCCGGCGCAAGGCCCCGTGCCCTAGCCACCCACTCCGCACAATATTGCCATTACGGACCCTACGTCCGAATCGGCACGAATTCTCCCGTTGCGCTGGCATTTTCTTCTTGCCAACGAATAAGCCTTACCTTCCGGCGCAAGGCTCGTGCCCTAGCCGACACTTGCGTATCACTCGCTCGTCAAAAAAAGAAGAAAGAAAGAAAATAAGAAAATGGGGTTAAAAATAGAGATACCCCGCCGGACTTGCCCCTACACGGGGACAAGGGTAAAAATGGCAACAACCCGGCTGTGGCGAAAACCCGAAAGGGCGCTACAGGCAAAATCGGGTACCCCGCCGCGTGAAAACCCGAGAGGGCGCGTGGGCAAAAGCAAGAGGGGGCCGGTACTGGCGAAAACCCGAAAGGGCGCTTGTATCGGTAATGTGGTTCAAAAAAAAAGAAAGAGAAAAGAGAGAGAAAGAAAAGAAAAGAAGAGATCAACAAACCAGGTCAGCTCCCGACACCCTGTCGGCACTGGCGAAGAGACCAAGAGACAACATATCACGTCATCTCTCGCACCCTGTCAGCACTGACGAAGAGAAGAAGAGACAACAAATCATGTCAGTTCCTGACACCCTGTCGGCACTGACGAAGAGACCAAGAGACCAACAAACCAGGTCAGCTCCCGACGCCCTGTCGGCACTGACGAAGAGACCAAGAGACCAACATATCATGTCAGTTCCTGACACCCTGTCGGCACTGACGAAGAGACCAAGAGACCAACAAACCAGGTCAGCTCCCGACGCCCTGTCGCACTGACGAAGAGACCAAGAGATCAACAAACCAGGTCAGCTCCCGACACCCTGTCGGCACTGACGAAGAGACCAAGAGACCAACAAACCAGGTCAGCTCCCGACACCCTGTCGGCACTGACGAAGAGACCAAGAGACCAACAAACCAGGTCGGCTCCCGACACCCTGTCGGCACTGACGAAGAGGTCAAGAGATCAACAAACCACGTCGGCTCCCGACGCCCTGTCGGCACTGACGAAGAGACAAAGAGGCCAACACACCAGGTCAGCTCCCGACACCCTGTCGGCATTGATGAAGAGACCAAGAGATCAACAAACCAGGTCAGCTCCTGACACCATGTCGGCACTGACGAAGAGACCAAGAGACCAACAAACCAGGTCAGCTCCCGACACCCTGTCGGCACTGACGAAGAGACCAAAAGACCAACAGACCAGGGCGGCTCCCGATGCCCTGTCGGCATTGACGAAGAGACAAAGAGGACGATAAACTGGGCCAATGCCCGACATCCCGCCGGCGTTAGCAATAAGAAAAAGAGACAGACAAGTCGCGCAAGAGAAAAAGAGGCAGTACACCCCCCGGGCACCGCCCGGCTCATCCTTCGCCTGCGCTACCCGTGGGTGGGGGGCATTTGTGGACACCAAAAAAAAACTGCACATCCAGATATCCTGCTCGGCCCGGCATCAACAGCGGGGCCGAGTGAAAAAGCCCGGGAGAGGCTGGTCATATGGATTCCCCGAGCGGGCACATACTGTCGTGAGGCTGTCCTCAGAGTCACGATAGTGAAAAGAAATCAACCACCAAGGGCCCCACAAACCACGGGCCATGGAGAAAATCAAATGGGCCATGACTCGTGCCCACAATAGAACGGGCTCAGAAGTACACCCGGGCAGGCCCTCAACGGCACACCCCAATGGGCATCAGTGACACAGCCCCAATGGGCCTCAGCGGCACACCCCCCTTTGGGGGGGTCTTCAGCGGCACAGCCCCCTTGCCCCCAGTGGCACACTACCCAGCGTGCCCTCAGCGGCACACCCCCTGGGAGCCCCAGCGGCACACCCCCTGGGAGCCCCAGCGGCACACTACCCAGGGAGCCCCAGTCACACACCCCCAGGGGCCTTCAACGGCACACTTCTTTGGGCCTTCAACGGCACGCCTTTTGCCCTGCCCAGCGGCACACTTCTTTGGGCCTTCAACGGCATGCCTTTTGCCCCCTTCAGCGGCACGCTCGGGCGACCTTCAGCGGCACGCCTTTTGCCCTCTTCAGCGGCACGCTTATAGTGTCTTACAGCGACACGCTTCTTCAGCCCGCCAGCGGTACAGCGTAAAGGTTTTTCAACGGCCAAACGACGTGAAGCCCATGCCCTACATATCCTTGGCACGCAGTGAGCTGTCCGAGGTGTCAACCAACGGTTGGGCCACGCAGGCTACTCCCCTGACAGCCAGGACGGGAAAGGTCAAACGTCATCATGATGAAGCTACTTCCCGCCTCCGACTACCGTGCTCGAAGGCTCCCGCGGCTGGGAGTATAAATCCCCTCCCATTCCGGCAAGAAAAAGGAGGAAGAGGAGGACAGAGACAGAGGGCATACCCACAGAGATGAACAGAGCCTGCCACCGTGAGAAGAGAGAAGAAGAAGAAGCTGCTCCGGCATTGGAGGCTTCCTAGAGACCAGAGAAAAGAGAGAGTAAGAGTAAGAGAAAGAGAGAGAGAGGGAGGGTCTGTGTACCAGTGGGAGTGGGGAAGAGTAGGGAGCCATCGCCTCTACTTGACCCCTACTCCCCTCCTATTTCCCCTCCATATTCTTCCTTTTCTTCTTCTCCCCTCTCCTGTTGCTTCGGTCTTGATGTATACCGTAATGTGTATGGCCGGTGACGGTCATCTTTCTTTATGAATGAAAGTCTCTGGCCCTTTCTTTTGGGTCTTTTTCAGCCTCTCCCGATCTATTCTGCTGTATGGTGTGTCATTCATTTTTCTCCTTTTATCCGGTGCTTTTGGAGTCTCCGTAGCGATGTGATTCCTCCGGTATAATCCTTGGCCTCATGGGTTCTTTACCTTCTTCTACGGCCGTCAGTTCTGCCCATCCGCTTGAAGGGAGAGAGGGAGCCTTCTCCTCTTCCTGAACACCCAACTACCAGCAGCCTACCCTTGGCCTTTAACCCTTCTTCTTTTCCCGAATAACCTGCAACCCTCCCAGTCTACACACTTAGCCCCCCTTTGGCCCTTGGCCGATATACCATAACGGCCCTCAGCGGCACACCCCTCCGGCCCTTGGCCGGCACACCTGTAGTGGCCCCCAGCGGCACACTCTTCCGGCCCTTGGCCGGTACACTCATAACCACCCTCAGCGGTACACCTTCCCTGGGTGCCTTAGCGGCACGCCTGGCCCTGCCCTAGCCCGGTACGCCCTGGCTGATCCCCAGTCCACCTTGTCCAGACCTAGAGGTCTTCGGCCCGTTGTTTTCCCCGCGTTTTCCTGAAGTTTCACTAAGGTGTTGCCGCCCTCGGGCGCCCACCTCCAGTTGTCGGGTTCCGCCACTCCGTGTGGGCGCGTTCCCATTATCTCCCTTACGCTCGGGTCAAGGGGAGATGCTGCCGAATTTTTGTCAGAAAATAACAACATGTTAAAAAGGCAAAAGGAAGCAACAAATGAACAGAACGATCAATGATAAAACTTTCCGACTAATCAAGCCACTGCCGGTAGCGTGAGAAGAACTGAACTGAATAACGACATAGCATATCAAACGTCTGACTTGTGAGCAAAAAGGCTGACTAGAACCAAGGAAAGGAGAAGTTTATATAAGACTATATAAAAATCAATAAACAAAGAAAAGAAAAGCCTTAAAAACAATAATAGAAGATTCCAACCTTCACCGGCACGCTCTATCGTGCCCCCAGCGGCACACTCCAATAACCTTCAATGGTACACTTATCTGGCCCTTCACCATCATACCCTGCCTCCACTCTTCAAACACCCTTCGCCGGCACAATGGTTTCCACCTTCCCCGGCACACTCTTTTAAAACCCTCAGCGGTATGCCCTTTTCAACCTCCAGCGGCACGCCTTCACTCTCCAGCGGTACACCCTTTTTGCATCCAGCGGCACACTCCATTCCCCAGCGGTACACCCCTTTCCACTGTCTCTCTCTCCCTTCACCGGTACACCCTCATCCACTCAATGTATAGACTTGGCAGATTGACGTACAAACACAACAATGAGCAATGTACAGACTTCGAGCCGAAGCCAAGAAACAACATATAGACTTTGAGCTGAATAAGCTGAAGAATGTATAGACTTCGGGTGTCGGCTGCACGAGCAATGTATAGACTTTGAGCTGCAACGTATAGACTATGAACTGCAGCCAATGAATAATGTATAGACTTTGAGTTGGCCAACGTACAGACTTTGGACTGGCCGATGTATAGACTTTCATGAATAATGTATAGACTTTGAGTTGGCCAACGTACAGACTTTGGACTGGCCGATGTATAGACTTTCAGGGACAATGTATAGACTTTGAGCTGCAATGTATAGACTTTGAACTGCAGCCAATGAATAATGTATAGACTTTGAGTTGGCCAACGTACAGACTTTGGACTGGCCAATGTATAGACTTTCAGAGACAAGGTACAGACTTTGAGCTGCAACGTATAGACTTTGAGCTGTAGCCGATGAATAATGTATAGACTTTGAGTTGGCCAATGTACAGACTTTGGACAGGCCAATGTATAGACTTTGAGCTACAACGTATAGACTTTGAGCTGCAGCCAATGAATAATGAATAGACTTTGAGTTGGCCAACGTACAGACTTTGGACTGGCCAATGTATAGACTTTCAGAGATAAGGTATAGACTTTGAGCTGCAATGTATAGACTCTAATAGAGGATGTATAGACTTTGAGCTAGCCAATGTGTAGACTTCAATGGGCGACGTACAGACTTTGAGCTGGCTAATGTATAGACTCTAATAAATGATGTATAGACTTTGAACTGCAGCCAATAGCCAACGTATAGACTCTGAGCTGCAGCCAATGGCCAATGTACAGACTTCGAGTTCGCCAATGTGTAGACTTCAATAGACGATGTATAGACTCTGGGTTAATGAATACAGCCCATGTACAGACTTTGAACAGCCGATGTATAGACTTTGCGTCGCAATAGCCCGTCAACGTATAGACTTCGAGCCTTCCCCGGTGCACCCTCTTCTCCCTTCACCGGTACACCCCCCAATCATTGCCCTTCAGCGGCACCCTCCTTAAGCCCTTCAATGGCACACATATCCAACCCTTCGCCGGCACACTTTCCGCCCACCGTTCCTCAGCGGTTCACTCCCTTTAGCCCCCTTTCAACCCGCCAAGGGTCAACTCTCCCCAAAGAACAATAATACATGAATGCATATGCGCATATACATATATACGGGCATATAATGGCAGCACTGATAAGCTAATAAAAATCATGATGAATAAGTAAACCTGAACAAATCCGTATAAAAAAAATGATGATGAATGAAATAAGTGACAATAGTAATGATGATAATAAAAAGGGTAACAATGACAACGAGCAAGATGAGGGAAATCACCCGGAACAAATACGGAAAGGGGAATAAGCAATGGAGTAACAAGAACAACAATGATAAAACAATATAAGGTATTAATAATTCCACATTGCAGCCCCCTCTCTCCGTGACTCGACGCAGAAGGAACAATAATGCCGCCCTCTCAGGCCGGGCCCGAGTCTTGGGAATCATCCTGACATGGCCAGGCCCGGACCTAGTCTCGGGCCGACATTCCAATCAGACCGGATTCGTTTCTCGCCCTGGATCCCTTCCGAGCCATCATTAAAATTGCCGTGCATTCGACAGACATTTGAACGAGTCCACCTCGGTTTCCATCGCGTTTCTATCACGGACCCGTGTCCGAATATGAAAAGGTCCGCGAGTGACCGACATGGTCAATGGCTCGTATCCTGATGTGGACTTTAGTGTGATTTATTCTTGTCCCCTTCTCGCGCAGTTAGTATTATTTCTTTCGGCCGCAGGGCCCCTAATTTCGGTAATTAATCAAGGGTGTTCCCTCATATGGGGGATGTAAATGACGTCGTGACCTTTACGGCACGACGGGGTCTGGTCCCGACATGAACCACACAATCGTCTGACGAAGTCAGGTCGAGCGCACCATGGGCTCTTCGGGGCCCGAATAAATTGTCACTTCGGTGACTGACATGCCCACGCACTTACTAGACGAAACACCCGCGCCAGCGAATTTTAGTGCGTCCACAAGGTCTTCCCCTTTTTCCTTAAAAATTTACTGAATTGTCGAGTGAGCCTTGCCTGCTCCTTTTGGTCGAGATCGGAAAAACCATCGGACTCACCGCTACTACTGCTGCTGCTACTCTTGTTGCGGGATGACTTGAGAGCTACATTCTTACCCATCCTGTCACTTCCTTCACCACCTCCTTTGAAATTCATCTCATAGGTCATGAGGGATCCTATGCGTTCATTTACTGTCAAAGTCGTCAGATCCTTTGACTCCTCTATCACGATGGCCTTAGTGTGCCATGCTGGGGATAGATATCTAAGAATCTTCCTGACTATATCTGTCTCAGCTAGCTCTTTCCCTAGCCCCTTAAGAGTGTTCGTGATCAAGGACAACCTGGCATACATTTCAGTAATATTCTCCTCTGCATTCATCTTAAACAATTCATACTTAGAGGTGTAGAGATTTACCTTCGAGGCTTTCACTTGAGCTGTACCTTCGTAGATTAGTTGCAACTCATCCCACATTCGCTTGGCAGTCTTGTAGGTAGATATGCGGGCGTATTCATCTGGGTGAACTGCACACTGGATGATGTTCAGCACTGTCCAGTTGAGTGAGGATAGCTTGACATGCTCATCTGTCCACGCGTCCTCGTTCGGTGGCAGATCATACGGCCCAGTAGTGATTACCCTCCACAGCTTGTGGCTTTGTGCCCTGATGAACACCTCCATCCTGTTTTTCCAAAAGAGGTTATTACCATCAAAGTATGGAGGGCGACTAATGGATTGACCTTCAGGCATGAAACTTCGAGGAGCATTAGCATTTCCCTGATCGTTTGCCCACATGATGCAAACCTGCTCTGATACCAAATGTTATGTGCAGTGAAGAGTGATATAGAAGGGGGGGGGGATGAATAGATCACTCCCGATTTATTTACTTCAGCGGAAAATCACTACTTCGAATTTCAACCCTTCAGTTACAGCGAAAGAATATTGCTAACGCAGTGAATAACCAAGATAGAATAAGTAAGTGCGATTGAAAAGGCTGTTCACAGTCAAGCAAAATGCCAAGCAGATGGAAAGCACAAATGATAACAGCAAACCACAGAGGAGACAATAATTTTTAAGGTGGTTTGATTGTAGTCCACAATCTACATCCACCCCTTACTCAACTAGAGTGAGGCTTCCACTAGCCATGGCTAGAAACTGCAGACTCAGTCTGCGAACAAAATGCTGCCACACAGCTTGACCAACCGAGGGAAACAAATCCCTCAACCCAAACTCTGCTACCCACAGAGCTTGACACCTGGACCTTCTACCCGCAAGACCAGAACCGGAGATAAATCTCCCTTCCTCGAAATCGGAGGGAACCTGCTAGTGACAACCCGTCACTGGCAAAACCAGAGATCAGAGATCTCTCTTCCTCTGCAGCCCAGAGGGAAACCGGAGTAACTCTCCCTTCCTCCAAACACTGGAGGGTAACAATTCGGAATCAGAAATATGAAGAAAGAAACAGAAAACAAGACAATCGGTAAAGACAATCCTTTCTGAAAAACCAAAGAAATGTAGCTTCCGAAGAAGCAAATTAGACACTACTCTCTCACTCAGACTTTTCTCTCAGAACAATTCTATCAAATATTTTCTCTCTATCTTCTCTCTGGAATGTGGAGGCTCTCTCTTTTCTTCTTCTACTCAGGGATTCTTCTGCTCAGCTTTTTCCTCCAGTTCTCTCCTCTTGTTCGCAGAAGACTTCCTTTTATACGGCATCTGACCTGAATTCCAGGACTTCACACGAGTGGGGCTCGTTCCCTCCTTTTCTAGGGCATCCTCAGATCACGTGCCAAGCATCATCCTGGGATCACGTGTCCAATCATCAACCTGACTCATCTGCAGGCAGAGACAAAGAAATGCAATTAGTTAGTTCAGGCTCTTAACACAACGTGTATAGACTTTAGAAGCAGCAAATAAGCAAGTATGTACAACGTGAGAGTGTGTAGACTTGAAGCCCTTCAAGCGACCTCAGTGTACAGACTTGCAGAATGATGCATTAACATAACAGAGTGGAATGTGTAGACTTCTGTGTAAAGCATGAAGCAATCGAATGTGTAGACTTTAGAAGCAGCAATTAAGCAAGTGTGTACAATGTGAGAGTGTGTAGACTTGAAGCCCTTCAAGCGACCTCAGTGTACAGACTTGCAGAATGATGCATTAACATAACAGAGTGGAATGTGTAGACTTCTGTGTAAAGCATGAAGCAATCGAATGTGTAGACTTTAGAAGCAGCAATTAAGCAAGTGTGTACAATGTGAGAGTGTGTAGACTTGAAGCCCTTCAAGCGACCTCAGTGTACAGACTTGCGTGGGTAAGATGCATGAACAAGTCATAGCCAGTGTATAGACTTAACCGATGCATGAATAGTGCGCTGATTTATAGACTTGGAGAACTGATGCATGAACAGTGCGCAGATGTATAGACTTTGATGCAAAGGCTTGAGTTACACAAGCAGTGTATAGACTTCACGATGCACACCCATATCCAATGTATAGACTTACCCCTTGAAGATGAACAGACTTTGAAGACTTCGAAGCCCCATGATGTATAGACTTTGAAGCATGTGAACATGGGGACAATGTACAGACTTCACTTCGTGCTAGCTACAGTACAATGTCTAGACTTGATGCAGCTTCAAAGCATAATGTGCAGACTTGATATGAAGGAATGCAAATGACTCTGTATAGACTTGGATGCTTGTGTATGCATGAGGCCAATGTACAGACTATGCATATGCACACTAGCAAGTGAATAGACTTGGCTACGGCATCAAAGTATGCACAACGTAAAAGACGCCTCCTTCCTAGGCGTTTGATTCAAAAGTGACGCCACTTGTGGTGGTCGTCAAATTCCAAGTTCATCTGAATGTATAGACTTCCTTCGGCACAAAGGCAACTTAACGATGTATAGACTTTGTACTCTGAACGACAAAGCAGGCTGTACAGACTTTGAGAATCTTGAAGGCCAATGTACAGACTTGGAAAGCCTGAACCAATGTACAGACTTGAGTGTGTGTGTGCTAGACAGTGTAGACGATGCATGAGACGCTGAGACAATGTATGGACTTTAGACATGATGCAATGTATAGACTCTGAAAGACGCTGAATGAGACAGTGGATGTTCAGAGTTGGCCAATGTGCAAACTTTCCCTACAGGAATGTATAGACTTCGAGGACTGCATGATGTGCGATGTATAGACTCTGAAGTCTTGCGTGCTGTGCAGTGTAAAGACTTTGAAGAGCCTGCAGCTGTGCAATGTGCAGACTTTGAAGTGCGACCAAACAGGATGTGTAGACTTGATGCAAACGACTCTGTACAGACATGGCCAATGTACAGACTACAATGCAGAGACTTTGAACGAATATGCTGGCAGTGTATAGAGTTGATCAAGTAATGCATGACTATATGACAACCACATGAACTGTACTGACCTAAGTGATGAAGCATGAATTAATCTAGAGATAGAAACAAATTGATTTATAGTGTGAGACATCATCAAAACCGTAGGGATGCAACAGAAGAGCCCTGCCTTCTTCACGTATCCTTCCCGGTTGCAGAAGAAGATGAGGGAGGCGCAGGCAGCAGGATGACGAGGCGACGTTCGAACGCAGCAAGAGCATCTACGTACGTTCGATGGGGGAGTCAATATATAGCGGCGAGGGTTTTTTCTAGAGAGTTCTCCATTCGAGGACGGTAAGGTTTTAAAACCTACTAAAGCTCATTTTTCTTCCTTCCCGGTTAGCAGCCGCTAACCATATCTTGATTCTGAAGCCCTAATGCTAACATGGTTCTACACCCTAAAGCCAACACATGCAATGTTCAGGCAGTTACGCATGGGTTATACAGGTAGTTGGTTTGGGTGGGCTGCAAGAGTGTTTGGATTTAAATGTGTGTGTATGCACATGGGGGTGCACGTGAGCGGTTATGTACGTGGGCTTTATCTGTATATAGGTGGTTTAGGCTTTATATTATATTAATGGCAGAATAAAATATCTAATATATGTTTTAGGCCCATTTGAATACAAGGTTCATATGTATATGTGTATACATATATGTGGGTTACTCATCTGCATGGTGTAATATTTATATACAGGTTTGATATATATATATATCTATACATATATCTATGTATGGGTGAAGATATATATATATATATATATATATATATATATATATATATATATTATATACCATGTGGTTAATTAAAGATTTTATTTTTATTATTGTTATATCTCTAAAACTACTTGTCATTTACTAAATGGCTTCTATCGATTAATAGTTATGTATAAATACATATATATACATGTGTATATGTATAAGGCCCATTGACCTTAAACTAAGCCCATTTGGTTCTTATGTTTTTATACTAAGGCCCACTATTTAAATTCACTGTTTATATATGGATAAAGGTGGATGGGTGTGTTAGCCCATTTTAAATATAAGCTTTAACTAAATTATTTAATAGAACTTCATATATATATAGACCCCAATTCCTATAACTTTAGTTATTTATTTACCTTATGAATTCTCGTCATTTGTCTTGGGTATCAGAGTCGGGTTCGGTCCTATAAAAGTCTTTATATATTTGTATGTACATATATATATATATATACATATATCTTAATTTATATTTTAATTTAAGCCTCAAATAGATAAGGATATGTTCCATTTCCATTTCTTAATTATTTATTTATGCCTTTATTGATGCCCATTTACTAACATTTAGGCCCATTAACTATTTTAGCTATTCCTTTATCAAAATGTTAATTTGTCATGATTTTCAACGAGAAATATTTATAGTTATTTTCATTTATCTACTATTTAAATTTTCAGGGTACTACATACCATCTAGAGTTGTGAGGAAATAGACCCGGGTCGGGCAAATCATTTACCTCGAACGCTTTTTGGGTGTATCCCTGTGGTCGGAAGCAACTGGGAGCCTAAGCTTGGCATTACAGCATTGTCATCAGGATAAGACTTAACCTGCGGGACTATCATTCGAGGAGTCTAGAGGCCCAAATCAACCTAGATGTGTGTTCAGGATACCTGGGAGGTAATCGAGAAAACCCCTGTCTCCATATAGGTTAGGTGCCATATGGGTGGTCACCAGGCGTTCAAAATCAAAAAAAATCAATCAAAACCAAAACCCCCAAAAAATGAAAATTCATAACTCCAAAAAAACAACGTAAAACCACAAAACACCAAAAAATGTGCAAAAATCCAAAATCCAAAAATATGTCTTGCATCTGCATGAGCATTGCATGATCATGTTTCCCTTTCTCCTTACATTTTCACTTGCTTGCATGCGCATATCACATTTCCTTTTGTTCTAAATCTTGTTAATAAGATTTAGCCCTCTGACCCTACATCGAGAAAGGTACTATCTGCTTTTGGCAGGAGGCTAAAACCATACTACACTAACCTTTTCCCTTTAGTGTGGTTGAAACAGGTAAAAAGGGAAGATAACGTCAAGCCAAATCGAGACAAGTACACTGAAGAAAGCTCATTTCACTGCCAAATATGTCCATTGCATTCTAGAGATACAACATACTAGGGGCATACCCCCAGTGTACAAAAGGGGCAACTGCTACCCAACTGCCTATCTCTCTCTCTATCTCCTCCTAATTTGCACCAGTGCGAGGTCGATTCTGCCGGCCGTCAGCCTCCTCATGAAAAATTCATTCACGGCCGGCCTGAAGCTTTGTAGGTCACCCACATAGCACCTCAATTCATCTTTGTCCTCCTCTATGTCCACTTTGGCCTTCATCGTGGCGGCATGGCGTCTCCACGCCTTCTCGATCCTGCCTAGTCGCCGTCGATCCGCATCGATCCCCAAAAGGCACTTTGCAATCAATCCCATTTTTGAAGCTACCCATGGGATCCGTCTGGGTAATCCCACCTAGCGATGGCATCTGTGCCCCTGGTACAACACCAAGTCTTCGGCCCCCACAAGCCATAATTCCTGCTCTGACAATCCACGCACTTTAAATTCCTCATGTCGATACATCATCGGGACAAACATGAAATTATCATCAGACAGGAAATTCAGGTAGTCACGCCAGTCATCTCTGGTCTTCAGTAATGCCGTCTTGCATATCACCCGATCTTCAGGACCGAAGATAGCCCTTGCGGGGTAGATGGTGCTCTTCTCAAAGATCCGGGAAGTAGTGGTCGCCTCGCTATCAAAATCAAAACTCAAGTGGACCTCCATCCATAACTACAGAAGGTATAGGCTCCCCATCGCGCTGCCACCTAGACTCATCTGAGTGAGCCCGCAATACATATGAGCCAGCACGGCCCAAGAAAGAGAGCATCCTATCCACAGGAGAGCCAGGGGCCCCACATACTCTCGCCTCAGCGCGTCGCCTGACGTAGGAAAGAGTAACGCCCCACCTAGGCACAGTGTCACGCCGCGCATCAATCGATCTGCTTCCACTGCCTTATCCTTCACATGGCTCACAAGCCATCCTGCTAGGCGATCAACTAGGATCCCCCGCTGGTCCGTCATCCGACGAACCTCGCGCTTGTCTCGCATAATTTCTGCTAGGATCTCGTCCCAAGGAGGAAGGTCGATCAGCTCGCCCACCTCCAAGTCACCCCACTGGAAGATGAAATCCAATTCTTCTGCCAACGTCGAGGTCTTGAATTCAGGGAAGACGAAGGTGTGCGTATCTGGATGCCACAGCTCGATCAATGCCGCTAAGGATTCCCAGTTCCACCGCATGCTGTTGAAGCGCTTCGCCATGATGACCAGTCGGATCAGGTGCCACTGGTGCATGAATACCCTCATGGCGAGAGTAATTGCATCCATCAAAGCTTGAAGCCAGCCGTAGCAACGGGCATGTCTTGCCCCAGGAAAAGTAGGCACAGGCTGCATCATTTAGAGAGAAGAAAGAGAAGAGAAGACCAATTAATAAAACATGCCAGATCCTATCAAGAAAAATCCAAAACAAAAACAAAAAGAACAGAAATAGTTTGCACACAAGCCATACCTTGCCCTGCTTCACGAGATTGCTTAAGTGACCGGGCACGTCAGAGAGAACACCAAGCTTGTGACCTCCTGACGGGGTAGAAGAAGATGTCATTGTCTATTCCCTCTTTAGAAGTACTCCCCTTGCTTCAGTTCTTTGATCAACCACAGAGTAGAACCTTGCCCCGTAGTCCTTATAGGCTAAGAGTCCTACCTAGCTCGAACTCCCATGGTTTGGGATAAGAGCAGGGAGGGCGGCCAAAGCGATGACCGCCCACCCCCGGCCTGGGCAACCACAGGTCTGGCCGCCCAGACCTTGGGGTAGCCAACAACCTAGCCGCCCTCGTCCCCTTCCTTGTGAAGCTATGCTTAACTGATTATATGTGGTTTGCCATGATAGTTTAATGGTTCATTGAATGAAATGTGTTAACTATTCTATTCCTATTATCATTGATGAACTTTACTGACGTGTGCTAATGCAGCTGTAGGTCTCCTCATCTATGAGACCAGAAGGCGATAAGGCCTTGTTACCTTGCATCGTAGTTAGAATTCCGAAGGCTAATAGCTTCGGGCGTATAAACTCCGAGTTCCTCTCTAAAAAAACCATGAAGAGTTTATACTCCTTAAGCTATTCGATGGCCGCCTGCTACCTAGCACGGGATGATGGACTTCCCAAATTCTCAACTATGCTTAAGTACAAGGTGGAACGATGGACCCCCATCAGGATCCTGACCACGTCTGTCACCAAGCATAGGTTGACAGACTTCTTGAACTCTTGACCGATTAGTTCAGAGGCAGGCAAATAAATCCTCCAGCTTTGCATTAGTTAGGTTTTTATTTTAAACCCAGCATGCATCATATAGGTCTTTTAGCCCCATTTGAAAGAAAATCCAAAAAAAGATATATGCAGAAAAAAGGAAACAAAAATGCATACATCTCATCTGGAAGCCGTGACATAAAGAAGGGAGGCCACGTTGATCTGACCAACCCATGGTCCTCTGGTCCCCGCATCTGGTTTTTCGAGTCCCTCAATTTTTGCTTATTTTGCACGAATAAGTCTATGTGATTCCACTCCGATTTGACCAGCAGAAAATATGTTTTATACAAGGTTGTTTTAACTACCTCGTGATTCAACGAGTCATTGTATTCCCATATCCTGATCCTTTTACTTGACTTTGTTTAGGTCTTGTATCTCCTTGAGCACTGGATGCGACCGTCCCCTCAAGTCCCGCACAGCGCCATGCTTGGGGGCCCCACGTGGCTGCAGATACAAGCCTCTTAATCGTCCTTCCATACCTTTGCCAATGACTTACTTGATTACTTGATGCTCATGTGACCCTGCGTGAAGCTTGTTTTCCGCTCAAGAATCTTCTTGAGCATGTTGCCCTCATTAGGCTTATTTCTTTACCGAAACACCCATTTATCGGTCCATTGGACTCCCTTGCAAAACGGGTGTTTCGGAGGGGCATTTGTAGAAGCCTAATTTTGGACATCCCACGGATCCCCAATGGAACTTCGTGTGAATGACGCTTAATTATTGTACTCGTTTTACCGGTGTTTGAGTTTTTTAAGCCCAGCCCTTAGCCTTTTAGCTATTGGGCCTCGTACACTTAGGGCCCAAGAACCATTGGTCTGGGCGACCAAAGGCATGGCCGCCCCCAATCCTGGGCGACCAGGGCGATGGCCGCCCTCCCCAGGTGGGTGGCCAGCCTTCTGGCCGCCCTCCTCCTCAAGGTTGCCAAGAGTTTGGACGCCTTCCTCTGTTTACAGGGTCAGAGAACGTGGCCCAGCCCGTGGGCACGTTCTTTTCCCTTGTTCTGCACGATTCTCCCCCACAATTCGAAAACTCGGTGTTGGATACACAAAACCGTCACTCTCCAGTGTGAGAGAGGATGGAGGCCATTCGGACGGAGGCCATTCAGAGGGGGATCGAAAGAGAATCTAGGAAAAGGAACCCGGAGGAGTTGGACGCATCGTAGAAGAGCCGCACCGGTCATCTTCCTCCTTCTTCCTTTGCTTCAGTTTGAATTCCATAGTCCCTACTCCCTACTTGCATCATGGCTTCTAGGTAAGTACGTAGCATTGCATGTAGCATTCCTTAGCTCCTAAACTTAAGAGGTTTCTTCCCAAAAACAAAGGGAAGGTGGGTGGTCGAAAGTCTCGGCCATCCCTCCTTCCCACCACCCCCAGGTAAGATTGCCACCATCATTCATGTTTCATTGATTCCGTTAGAAGAGATACTACACTCACCTCTTTACTAATGGCTCGTTGTTTTCTTTTCTTTTGAGCTACGTTGCAAGACTTCAGCACAAGGGACAAGCAGGGCTCCTTACCCTTGGCCGACCGAGGACGAGGAAGAGGAACTCATCATCTCCCCATTTGGATCATTTCCCCACGATCATTACCCCTGTGAGGTTCAGCTAAACACCTCCGGTGATCATGTTCTTACATTCTCTTTTGTTCCTCTGTAGGTGCTTAGGATACGTCAACACAACACTCCAACCCTTCAGCCCAAAAAAACACACAGAGTGGCCGAGAGACATCATCACATCTCCCGGGCATCTACAATAGATCGTGTCTCCTTGTTTTGTGAGACGATCGTGATGATGCCATGATTTGGAGGTGCCAGACTTGTGTTCCATTTGTGTGCCATGCTCGTTCTGTGGATCGATGTGCCTTGAGATTCGGAACGTGTGCTTGTGATCATGGTCTGGCAGTGTTCCTCTGAATTGTGTTTTCGAGACTCGTGTCATCATGTTTTGTGTTCGAGGTTTGGCTAGAGCTTGGAGAGCATTGCCAACGTTTTGGGGTTGTTCTTCCCTGTTCCCTATTAGCTCCTTAAATTTTGAGGATGAAATTTCTTAAAGAAGGGGAGGCTGTAATACCCTGGATTCTTCATATCGGAATCGAAGAGCTTTCGGAGTGCTTTCGTGGGTCCCTGATTGTGTTTTATGATCCACTCGTGTTTTTCCCTTATATAACTTGCGGAACCCCGTGGAGAGTGAACCGTTGAGTTTTGAGACTTCGGGATGCTACAGTTGCATTGTGCTCGTTCTGAGGATCGTGAAGACTATTTTTTTGTATTTTTTTGAGTTTATAGAATTTCGTGCCAAAAATCAGATTTTAGGAAAATTGCTAATTTATTTTCATTTTTCTTAACCCTTTCCACACTCTCCTCTCGCCGTTCTCACTCTCTCTCCTTCTGTTCTCTCTCCTCAATCCCCCTCTACTCCGACTGTAGACGGAGGAGGCTCGGGGATGATGTGGAGATGCCGTGGAGGTGTCATGGAGCGTGATGGCGCGAGGAATAGAGCGTGGCGAAGGTGCGATCCCATTCGGTGGATTCGAAGCTGGCGTGGGTTGTTCGTGTGATGGTTTCTGACGAGGTTTGGCCGTTTCAGAGCGCGAGATCTTCGGTGGAGGTAGGGGGATGGATACCCTACTCTTTTCCTGCTTCCTCTCGTGATTTGGAGCCGAACGGTGTGAATTTGAGCGAGTTTTCTTATTTTATGGGCAAAAGCATGTTTCAGGGGTGTGAGCCGCGTTTTCCATTCCAGGCGATGATTTTTAATTTCAATGGTATCATTTGAACCCCTGGCATGTTCAGATTCGCTTCTCGCCAATTTAATTCCGTTTGAGCGTGATTTGGGGCCGGTATGAGGCCAGATACCCACGTGACTCGTTGTGGGTCGATTCATGGGGATAGCCCGTTTTCAGCCGTTTTGTGGTTGGTTTGATCCCTTCCGGCTTGTGGAAGGTTGATATCGAGTCTATGTGTGTTTCCTCGTCATTCTGGGATGATTAGGGCGTGGAAAGACCGAGTTTTGAGCCTTTCTACGGTTTTCGCACTGGTAGGAAGTAGCGGTCAAACCAGAGACCGCTACTAGGAGAAACGGTCTAAGGAGGACCGCTATCTGGCTCGTAAAAAGGGTTTCATGTCGGTTTCAGGTTGCGGTCTCGCGACTTATCGCATCATTGGTAGTGGCGACCTTGGGCTGACCGCTACTTTTGTTTAACGGTCCAAGGGAGACCGTTATATGGTTTCAGCGGTTTTAAGTCGGTTCGGGGTAGCGGTCTAGCTCCCGATCGCAAATTGGCAAGCGCGGCCATATGAGGACCGCTACTTCCTAGAAACGGTCCCTTGGAGACCATTATTTGGTTTTATTTGATTAAGTCGGTTCCTAGTGACGGCCTTGCGGCTGACCGCCTTATGAAGTGACAGTCAAGCAAAGGACCGCCACCAGGATGGCTTATCGTGCTTTTCGAGAAGCTTTCGAGGCGGTTTGGAGATGACGGTCAGGCCATGACCGTCACATTCAAGAGACGACCTTGAGCATGACCGTTTCCTGCCTATTCTATTCTGAGAGTAGCGGCCAAGTCTATGACCGCCATTTTCTGGTAGCAGCCATAGAGGTGACCGCCACTTTCTTGTAGCGGCCAGGGTTAAGACCGCTATTTGTTTGGGTGGCTGGTAGCGGCTAGGGAGATGACTGCTACTCTCCTAGAGTGTTCTTTCACGTTGGTTTGGCTTCCAGTTGTTGTGGCTTTGACCCCTTGGTTAGCCCATTGTTTCGTGGATGTCTTGGACGTCCTATGAGGGCTGTGACCGTGTTATTGGGTGTCTGGGAATGCCATTGTACCGAGCTGTGCTTCGTGTTGTTTCGAGAGTCATTATGGTTTCTGGTCAACCCGGTTGTGATCCAGTGATTGACACATGACTTCGTGAGTGTCTCGTCTATCCTGGAAGGATCGAGAACTAGTTTTAGGCACTTGGAGGTATTGTCTTACCTCGGCTTACGTGTCCATGTGGTTTGAGGGCTTTGGTAATTCATCATGTTCCGTGTTTTGTGTTATGCAGAATTGTGAGTCCGACGAGCGGCTTGGAGGCCGAGGACTCATCATTATTAATGATATGGATCCGACTGTTGTGTGTCGCCTTCCACTATGTTTTATCATGATCTTGGCTTAGGGACTAGGCTGATTAACGACGTGTTGCCGTGATGTGCGACAATCTTGACCCAAGTCTTGTGACTCAAGGATCATTATGTCAGTAGGTCTAGTTGTCTGTCTTGAGTCTGGTGGCAGTTTTGTGTGCTGCCTTGTGCTCCATAGTACGTGCGACAATGCGTGCTTAGCCTGTCTCTACTTCAGTGTTCCTATTTTGAGTCTCTGTGTCTAGTGACCCTCCACTAGTCATAGCCTACGACACTTTCGTGTGTCGGCCCACCTAGGAGTGGTGATGGGGCGAGTTCCCAGTTGAGATGGTTTGTAGGCTGGTTGCCGTGGGCCCCTTTCTCTAGCCGTGAGAGTCCAGTGGGAGGGGAAAACCAACTAGACGCCTGGCTCAAGACATTGAGCTTGTGTGTGCACACGTGGCCAGGGGCGTTTGGATAGGAGCCGACAGGCGTGACCCTGACTAGTCACTCGTTACTATTGTTCCTTGGTTCTTGGTTCAGTGTCTTAGTTAAAAAAGTTCGAGGCGAGTGGGAGACGCTTGAGGCGCAGTGTAAGACGTCAGTGGACGCATCTGCCTTTTCTACTAGTGAGGAGGTGTTCTGTCACATGATACGAGATTTGGGATTCATGATCATGACTTGTAGTTTTCGTGACTGGTTTTCATCATGGTTGACGTGACTTGGCGGGTAGTCTGTGTTGGCTTCACCCATGGTCAGTGTAGCGTACACGACAGTGAGATCGTATATGTGTTGGTGCTTTCAGACCGTGTGGTCTTGAGTTGGGCTTTTGTCTCGGTAGACGAGCCTGCACGACTGAGGTGACGTGATGTTGTCCTGGCAGTGTAGCCAGAGTTTCCTTGTATCAGTTTTGAGGTTCCTAATTGTGAGTCTAGGGACTCATGTTCTTACCTATAGGAGTAGCTTGCGGCTCAGCCGTGGTTCCTTCGACTTTCGTCGTGGTGGCTGTTACTTCCGTTGTTGTTGTTCCTACTCTTGCTGTTACTGCTTTGCTTTTACTGCTTAGCACTGTTGTTACTGCGTTGTTTCATGGTAGGGATCTGCGAGACCCCTACTGAGCCTGTGAGACGAGGCTCACCCCTGACTTTTCAGGTGTAGCTGTTCTTCCTTGTGCTTGGAGGTGCAGTGCGGTGGTTCTTAGTTGCCAGCTTTGCCAGTGTCGGGCTTCCCCCGACTTGAGAGTATGTTCTCTTTCTTGTTGTACTATACTTTGGTTGGACTGGACTCTGTTGTAGCTTATTAGCTATTGTAGTTTAATTTGTTAATAGAGAATGTAATTTTATTTATGTTATTTTAGCAATCCTGATCATTGAAATTTAATTGCTTACTTCTTTATCTGGAAGTTCAATGTACGTACACACTCCTTTCTATCCCTTCGGAGCTTTCCCGCTCTTGGGAGGCCTCTCAGAATCCAAGTGGTATCGGGTTTACCCGGTATCGGGTCACTCTTGTCTTCTTGGTGCTAGAATGAGTTCAATTGGACTGCTGGCTCGTGCTACACAGTTTGTTGACGTCTCGCATGCTATGACTTTAGGACATGGCTTGCTGAAGTGAAGAACTTGAGTGTATCACCGGTGCCTTGAACTTGACATTTCATCGAGCAGTTACTTTTCTGCAAGAAATTGAACAATTTTGTTTCCTGCTCTTGAATGATGTTAATCAAGCTGTCCAATGCTTGAGATAACTCCAGATTCAATAAAGAACAGTTAAGAAACCCATGCGCAGTTGATTCCTTCGAGCAGACTTGGTAGCTCTTCATGTTTCACTACTAAGAGCTATTTTTCACTTCTAAGGAGCTATTTGTCACAGATAACGGCTATTTGTCACCGTTAACGATCTATTTTTCACCCTTATTCCTCAATACATGTCGCCTTTAAACTGATGTTCACATTTGTAAGCTTCGACATATTTGCATCGACCCAAGGGCCTCATTGCGTCGACATAGCTTCACCACTTTTCATGCTTTCAACTCTGTTGTCCATTTTTCACTCTTACAAGGCATTTTACACCCTTGGTGACCTATTTGTTACCACTAGAAGCTATTTGTCACCCTTATTCTTCAGAGAACCATCACTGCTGCTATTGCTCGTTGCTTCTCTGATCTCAGCAAGCCTGCGTCGACGTAAGTATCCTTGGCATCGACGCAACAAGAGGAATTATGAAGACTACTCCCTGAACCGGAGGCTTGTATGGACGTGGAAAGCCTCCCTCCTTGGTGCTAGGTCGCTCAAGAATGCGGCAGGGCTTCGCGGTCGACCAAAATCTCCCCTCTTTTCTACCCGACCTTTAGGGTCTACTTATAGAGCACCTAAAGTCCTAGCTCGAAATTAGGGTTTAGAGGCATTTTCAGGTCGAGATAATCAAAGGAAAATCGTATATAAACCAATTATCTTTTATCTAGTCGAAACGACACTTAAAATGGTTGATTATCCACGGAGAAAATGATGGGAGAAGTTGGGGATAAAACCACGGATAAAGAGATAAAATCTGTTGAAATTCATGAATCGAACGGATGAACGGTCTTATGATAGACCGCCCAACTGGATGTGCGGCCATGTTCTAGCCGTCCAACCCCGTCGGTGGAAATTCAAAATAAATAGAAAATAATCCAAATTATCCACTGAACTGACCGAAGCCTTCGCCACTGGACTCTCATAGATGAACGGCTCAGATGAAACCATTCAAATGTTGAGCGGCCAAGGACAAACCGTTGTAGCCTTGTCAGTGATAAAAAGATTAATTGGATAATTATCTGAGAAAACCCTCAAGCGCAGGACTCTGAGAGATGGGCGGCTACTATCCATCCGTCCATCAAGTTGAACGGCCAGAATAGGACCGCATAAATGCTTATCGGTGAAAATTCAAAAAATTAACCAAAATATTCCAAAATAGATGGATGGTCCATAGTCAACCGCACATGGATTGAGCGGCCTGGGATGAACCGTACATGCACATGGGCGCTTGAAACTTATAGAAAAGCCCAATCAACCAAAACCAAGACCCGTTAAGCCCTGAATCAACTTGGACCTAACCAAGGAGGGAGGCAACCCATAAAACTGGCCCAAAGCATGCCTGAAAATAGCCCCAACGGGTGATGGACAACTCGAGGCATCAACAAATGGGAGTAAGAGAACGACTCAACTTATCGGCATAAAACAGGTGTCAACAGATGCCCCTCCTTAACGTCCTCTTTGCAGGGGAGCGAGCGGAAGTGACATGGAACATGGAGATGAAGCGAAATGCAGCGGAGTGGACTGAAAAGTGGGCGTTAACGTAAAACGACACCCATTTTTACCAACAAGCGATAAGAATCTTCCGAAAAACTCTAAACCAAACGCAAGGAATGATAAAACCAAAAGTGACACCAGTCTGGAGGAACTAAACTAAATGAAATAAATCGACAAGACCAACCTCATGGGGGACACAATCCCGCGGTCCAATGAGGAGGCCAAAAACAGGCAGCAAAAGTAAACGAAACAGGCTAAAGCTCCAGACGGGGACCTCTTAATCAACCAAACCAAGCGAATCGACCAAAGAGAACCTTCCAACTCAGAGTGGAATTAGTTCCTCTTACTCAAAACACTGAACGCATAGTTAACCATCATTGACGGGACATTCTTCAAGCAAACCATGGGTCATGCAAGCTAAAAAAGATGCGTATGATGTATGCTGGGCTAAAATAAAAGAAATCGTTAAAAAAAATGTGAAGAAAGATTAAAATATAAAATACTCGAGAATAATATTGTTAAGCTGGGAAAATCAGAGTCAAGATACCATCCACAACCACGGCGTACAGGATAGAACCATCCTCCCCGGGACATCCCAACGTAACAGCCTATCCGAAGATTAAACACGTGAACTCGGATCATCATCATTTTTGTTGAAGGGGAACATCAGATCCTGGAACACGTAGATAACCAACTGGTTCTCGAGATAATATAATATAGTACCATATAATAATGTAATAAGGGTGACAAGGATAGAAGGCCATACCTGACTTACCTGTGCAGGTGAAATGGCATACTTTTTGGATTTTCATTTTTGGATTTTTTTATGGACTTTCATGTATAAGACAAACAAGATAAGTATAGCGATTAACATAATGACAAATAACATGACATAACATGATGGATGGAAACAACACAATAAGACGAATAAGCACATAGGCAAAGGCATAAACAGGTAATACGTATGCATGAACATGGGGTGACAAGACAACAATCGGCGGGACAACACATAGTCGAGATAAGAACATGACAGATCGTATGGTTGGGGCAACACACGGAACATGGAAAGACGACCATCGACATGTGCAAGATAACTAGCAACATGTGGCGAGGAATAAAACAACAAGCGTGGGATAACACAGTGGGACATGGACACGAGCAAAGGACATGGCGGGACAAAAGACATAAACAAATACACTCTCCGATCAAAACCCCAGATCAGAATGAAGTAGAACCACCATGTTCATAATCATGAGGCAAAGCCCTCTCATAAAGATATGATCATTGCAGACAAAAGCTGAGAAAGACATAAGCTTCAGAATAGATCGAGAGATATGATTGAAGAGGGAAAGAATAGATCAAAAATGTGGACAGGAAGTAGAGCAAAAGACAGAGCCAGAAAGCTTGAGTACCTGTAACTTGCACACTTAGCAAATAGATTACGTATCCGTTCTCAATATAAAATATAATAGATAAATATTTTTAGATTTTTCAATTTTCTTGATTTTTTTGGATTTTGAAAATATTTAATTTTTTGGATTTGAATAATATTTCATCATTTTTTTTGGATTTTTGACAATATCTCATTCATTTTTAGATTTTTGACAATATCTCATTTTTTTTGGATTTTTGACAATATCTCATTTTTTTGGTATTTTTGAATAGTAATCCGCAGCACCCAAAGACAGGCTCGAACTACGGGCCAGGGATCGTCGTCCCCCCCCTCTCTCATTAAAGACTTCCCTTGAGTAGGGTGTGCATGTGAGGGTGGCTTATCATAACCAACCGCTTCTAAAGAACGGCGCCCCTACTAAGGCCATGCCCGGGATACAACCCAGCCTAAGAGGGAGGAGTAGAAGAAAAATTGGAGACAAGCTTTGTGCAGGATGGGAGATATCAAGGCTCGAATTCCTTCCAAGGCGCTACCCCTCAAAGAGATAGCCTGTTGCGCCGGGGCTTTGTGTCTTTAATTTTTAGACCCATATTTATCAGGCACGCATGCGACCGGGCTCATGACGTCCCACGGGGAACTGTACTGCCACTCTTGCCATGCCTTTGATTCATAATTTTGCATTGATTCATTTTCTCATTTTGGTAGCCCTTATTGGCTAGATATAGCATGAAAGCTCACTTTTGAGGGTCAAGACTGCCCCTATTTGAGGTTTCCCTCGTATTAGGGAGCGCCTAGGTTAGTCATCTCATACATCCATCTCTTGCCCCTGCACTTGGCCGAGCAGAGAAGAGAAAAGGCCTTCGTGCATACCCAAAGTATGGCCAAAGCAGTAACGGTGCGCTTCAGAGAAATCGGCCATGGCTCACCGTGTTGTGTGTGAAAAACCCATACTCAAAGGTTACCCTCAACAATCGGGGAAAGAAACTAGACTCCCAGCGCGGAACTATCACCAGCCTAAGGATGCTACAGAAGCTAACTTTTTTATTTGACTAATTAAGCAAATTCAACTAAAGCCACTCAACCATGTTGAGGAACCAACGTTATAAGCATGTGCAGGTGTAAGAGAGATAATAGCAATGATAACATTTTCTTGCACAAAATAACGATACCTTTGCAAATCCATGGCGCGGAAACTGGCATCCTGAAGCGAACATGATCATCGAGCTTTTGATCAGCACGAGCTTTATATTCCTTGCTTGCTAGGATAAAAGGGTGTAAAGGATAGCAATGTATAGATATTCCTTGACATGGAGGAGCGGTAGACATCAAACTGGACGAAGAAGAAATAAGAGGAACAGAGACGAGGGCTAGAACTCCCTCGTTAAGGCACAGAGGCCCTGATAACAAGGAACCAAATACAGAATGAACAGAGATTAACTGAGATCAATGCGGACTAAAGCCTCGAAAATAGCAAGAAAAAGGGTAAGAACCCTGAAAGGGTGAGGATGAAAGAACAGAAAGGCGATGAAAAGATAGCTGTGAAGATAAGGAATAAGGAGAATGATCATCCGACGTGGTCGGAGAAGAAGAGTAGCGATCACCCGACAGAGGCGGGGAAGAAAATACATGAACACCCGACAAGGTGGGGAAAAGAAATGGAAACCACCCGTCAAAGTCGGGGAAGGATCATAAAAACCACTCGACAAGGTCGGGGAACGAGCACAAGGAATCCCCAACAGGGTCGGGGGAAAAGGATGAGAAGTGAAATCCGGGCGTACCCGGGGAGAAAAACTAGAAGACGCCCCTGGCTCAGGGGAAGAGGAGGACATAGGCCGATGCCTAGAATGGTGAGAATTGGAAGAGATGGTAGAAATATGGCCATGTGGTGGAAGGTACACCACCCAAGGATAAGAACTGAGCAGAAGAAAAGATGAATGGACGGAAGAAGGAGAGGAGGAAGTGGACCCCCGAGTGCACAACTGACGACCCATGAACTTATGCCATCGCCTCTTCTTAGCAGCAATCTTCTTGAAACAACTCTGCCTGGCGCGGACTCGGACCTTCGGGCTTCTTAATCTGCAATACTTTCTCAGATAACGGGTCCACCTGGCAGACGGCCTAGCCCGATCATGAATATGCGACTTCATCGAGACGGCTGCCCCTAGCTGTGCGGTGCTAACCTCAGAAGGACATTCCAGAACAGTTAACTCCTTGGGATGAGCATCAGGAAGCAGTGGACTTTTGTCATTCGGTACTAGAAGCATAAGATTCGGCAACTCCTCTCGGCAGTTGGATATGAAGCATAACTCCCTTTCTAGAAGCGCAGGACGAAGCTGAGGGAGATCAATGCGCGACGTTGACGTGGCCGGCATGCTAATAAATTAAGGGAAATTACACAGCAAGCACAGAATGTCCTTGAAAAATATAGAAGATACGGCCAATTGCCCCTTGAATAGGGAATCCATCAGGCTCCGGGCGGCCGTATGGGTTAGCACCATCCGGGCGGAAAACTCTTCTGCGCCAGTGCACTGAATAGCAATTAAGCGAGAGGTGATAACAACATCAATAGTGAATTCTCCGGCGAGCAAAAAGATTGCCACTGGCCTCGCTTTTGAAGAAACTGGCACCAGTGCTAAGGAACTCTTCTCTGCAGCCGTCTGCATAGCAAGTGTGGGCTCATTATCCCTAGAATAGCCAAGAACCAGGACTCGGACCGACATGCGGAAAATGCAATCTTGAAGTTTGTAATGCATAATCAAAACCTGGCTCGGCACTTTTTCTTCCTGGGGACTAGACCTGAGGGGCACCAAAGGTAGAGGGTACCTGCTCCGTTAAGTGGGAAGTGGTAGAGGGAGGTTAGAAGGAGGAGGTTTGAAGGGCGCGGGTGGCGATGGTGCAATTGATGAGGGAATAATGATGATGATGGGCATGGGTGGAGGTAAAGGCAAAAGTGGGGGTATGGGTTTAGGGTCGGCCTGCTCGGGCTCAGAGGATGATGGCGAAAGAAGCGGCATCGGTAGCGGGGATGGTTGTGAAGGTGACGGTGGTAGCAAAGGTGATGAGGGTGGTAAAGGGGGCGATGGGGTTGATGGGGATGGTGAAGGTGAAGAGGAAGAAGGTCAAGGTAGGGGTGGGGAAGAAGGAGGAGAGGAAGGTAGTGGCGTAGTGGGGGAAGTGGCGGATAGTGGCGCTCTTCGGTGTATCTTTACAATACGTCGAGAGGCGTTGGGGACAGGAGTGGTGGTGGAAACGGAGGGTGCAGGAGAAGTTGCCCGAGCGGAGGCTAGGGTAGGTAAAGGTGGTGGAGGAGATGGGATAGAGGAGGAAGTGGGTAATGGTGCAGGTATCTTATTAACTGAAGAAACACCAGGGTGCCCCTGGTCTTGAAGTGGAGACGGTTGCCTAGGCGGCACGGCTTGCTGCTGCTGCTGCTTGCTGCTGAGATCTGAAATAACTTGGCGTACGATAGCCCAATCAATCATCTTCTTGTCTTCCAGACTGTAAACAAGTTCTCGGAACTCGGGACAATTCTCAACCACATGCCCCTGTTGACGATGGAATTCACAGAAATGGAGCAAGTTCTCGATCGCGGGTCGGCAAGGCACAACCGGAGGGAGTTGCAACGCATGGGTGGCCATCAAAGCCCTGAAAACATCTGTAAGAGATTCCGACAACGAAGAGTGAGAAGCCTGCTTCGGGCAAGGCGAATACCGAGGGGTGTGAAATGGTAGTGGGGATGGTAGCGGAGGTTGCATAGGTAAGGGGCATTACGTAGGCAAAGGCAGAGGGTTAGAATGATGTGGAGGCATGGTGGGAGTGGGAATGTAATGGACGGCATCTACCCGTTCTGGGTGTAGTGTTTTTTTGACCGGAGGTGGAGGGGTGTGGTAAGATGAAATAGCGGAGGGCTGACTCATGGAGGGATGTAAGGTGGAGCACATGGAGGTATGGGGGTGTGGGGGAGCGGAAGGCCGACTCGTGGAGGGATATGTAGTGGAGGGCTGACTTGCGGTGGAGGGCGGAGGGAAAGTGTATGTAGAAGGTGACGGTGGAGGAGACTCATGGTCAAAGGAAACTAGGAGTTCTTGGCTAACGAAGCGGGCTCGATTGTAAAGCTGTTGCCAGGATGTGATATCGTTCAGAGCTAAGATGCACCTGAGCTCGGGCGTTGCATTAGAAATAGCCATCTTGATCTGTTCGCCCTCCGGAATATGCCCCGGGACTTGCGCGGCTAGGTGACGCCAGCGGTCGGCAAACATGGAGAATTCCTCAATTTACGGGCTTCATCTTCTCTTGGGCCAAATCGACCATAGAATATCTGGGCCCCACATGGTCTCGGTACTGCTGAATAAACCTTGCTTGGACGGTTTGAAAATTCATCATCTGCTCCTACGGTAACGTGAAAAACCAATCCTTGGCCGAGCCCTCTAAAGATAGGCCAAATAAATAGGCCATCAAGCGTTGATCAAGCTGGAACTGGGCCGACTCATATAGGAAATCCTTCAAATGTACGTAAGGGTCGCTAATCCCACCATAGCGGCGATATGCGGGAATTTGTGAACGTGGTGGAAGTTGAAGACCTCGAAAGGCAAGTGGGATATCCGAAGAAGTTTGAGGATTGATTCGGCATTGCAATTCACCAAGCTGGCGTTGGGCCCGAGCGAACATCTCCTCCGTAGGAAGAGTCCGAGAAGGATATGTGCCAGCCTGAGCAAGAGATGATGAATTTGGACCAGGATAATGTTGATGGGCCGGATAAGGGGATCCAGCCTGAGAAGAAGGAAAGCCCATTCCAGGAATGAGGGAATGCATGGGCCTGGACGGATTACGTGCATGGGAATGAGGATTAATTGGACTAGCAGCAGCACGGGCGGGATAAGAAGGCCCGTTTAGAGAATAGGGTCCAATGGAGGAATAAGGCGATGGGCCCGCATGGGAAGAGGAATCCACACGGGGGTAAGAAGATGGAGAAGTATAGGAATAAAGTACATGGGAGAAGTGCTCCATGGGGAGAATGGAGACTTTATACAGTGAATTTCAAATGAATACAAGGATGGGAATGAACCTAAGACAAATGTAGCTAAATGGAGACACATGAAGATGAACTATACCTAATGAGCCTAATCTGACAAAAAGATGCAAATGATGACACTGTGCAACATACAATGGAGGAGAGAGATGAGAAAAGAATCAACCAATTACCCAAACAAACTCCAAGTGATGCGTGAAGATTTTTATAAGTTCTCTTTTAGTACCTTAGCGGATTAATTAAAATGGGAATTCACTCGACCACAAGGTACCTGAACAGGGCGAGAATGGAGAACTGGCAGACTCTAAAGGACTCTCTCTCGCACAAATGCAGACCTTAGACTGGGAGGTAGTATGGTACAACCTGCCCAGCGTCCGTGTGGGAATCCATGGCTCACGGGGACTTACGGAGGTCCTCGGAAAGGTCCCCTAGTCGGCTCCAAGGAGTATGGAGACGAGAGGAAACCCTACCTCGGTAGGAATGCGATTAACTATGAATGAAATGCATGAATCCTATGTGCACCGGAGTGCATGCAAGATCTAGCCTAGAAACTAGCAATCAATGACCAAAACAAACATGCGAAGATAAAAGCAAGTAGGCAGCAACAACATATAACCAGGGGAAGATCAATAAATGGCACCAAGGAGAACAAAGACAATGTAAATATGGCAATCAAAGCAACCTCGGGTGCACTGTGGCATCAGAAGGACAGTCTGTGGGTGACCGCTAGGGATGTCAAAAATACCCACAAATCCGATTACCCGCATTACCCGACCCGTGATGGGTCGGGTAATACCTGAATAAAAGGATATGGATTCGGGTTCGGGTACGTTTAAAATACCCGTTTCATATTCGGATAGGGTATGGATTTAGTGCACTTAAACCCGTACCCGATCCGAACCCGTCTTAATAACTCATCGTGCATGTTAGGCCTATGATTTTGACATGAACCCAATCCATTGCCCGTATCATTGAGTTTGTGAGTTTAGACTTCATGCTAAAATTATAAGGACGTTTTTATAAAACATAAAAATTACTTTAGAAATGAAAGAATTGACCGGATTTATTTTCTTTTAATTCTCATATATCTCACATTTCTTTGGATGTGAATGTGGACTCATGATTTATGGACGGATATGGATATCCGCGGATATATCCATACCCGTGACGGATATACCCGTATCCATACCCGCGAAAATAATAGGGTACTATCCGGGTATGGTATTAGTAAAATTTTCACGGATAGGGTGTGGTATTGGTCTACCCGAGCCGAACCCGATCATTGACATCCCTAGTGACCGCACAACAAGATAGATGGTCTGGGGCGGACCGTATAATCCAGGAGGTGACGTCAAAGTAACAGGAGAATCAGAAAATGATAGAATGAAAGAGACAGAAATCAGAAGCGTACCAGGATGGGCGGTTTGTTGACTGCCGCATAAGCACTAGAACAGACCTGAAACAACCGCGTGACAGTAATCCGCCCAATAGTATAAAGCAGAGGCATACCTGAGCCAAGTAGATAGACGGCCGAAGGATAACCGCACAAAACATGAACGCTCTAAGCCAGACCGTCTATAGCAGCAGAGTCGCTGGAATCAAGACCCTGTCGAAGAGAAGGACGGTGCCTTGATAGCCGCTCAATACCTGGAACGGCTCTGTACTAACCGCGCAACATCCCGGAGCAGAGGCCAGCAAAAAATCTGAAACCACTCCCAAAACATAGAACTAACAAAGCAAAGGAGAGTCAGCAAACCACCAACACGATGAGCACTAGGTGTCCCACCGTGATCGCCAAAAAATGGGCTGTTGATATGTTTTGTTCTACTCTCTTTCTCTTCAATACCGGCTTGAAAGATCTCTTCTCTCCTTCTAATGAATCGATATGTAAAATAAAATAGGACAGTAGAAGGAGAACAGAAGAGAGTAAAGAACCCTGATCACCACCAAAGCGCCGAACGTGATGAACACCCCGTGCCTTGGGAAGAGGGAAAGGTACTCGCCTGACCTGCAGCGCTGGGAAGATGGACGGCTCCTGAAGAACCACCTATAGGATGCACGGTCTCACGATAGACCGCCTAAGGATGCTGCAGAAGATGCGGGATGAAGCGCTCCTGGCAGTTGAATGGCTTTGTCACGACCGCAGGAAGAAGAAGGACGGCCCAGGCTGCACCGCACGTCTTCTTGAACGGACTGTAGAGAACCGCGCAAGACCACCAAGCCAGAAGTCGCAAAGGGTCCAACCTCCATCCTTTCCAACCGGCCAGAGGGGATGGGCCTCGTGTTAGTGAGTTGATGACCTGCAAAACGACGTACAAACACAAAGAGAAAACCTAGATTAGAACTGAATGGTGTAGTAAATGTCAAAATAATGTGAAATGAACATGAATAAGTGGAAAGGGGGATACCTGGGGGATTTTAAACCCTTAGGGTGTCAAAAACGTAGGTGGATGTGTGCATGGCAATGAAGATGAAGAGAAATGTTGGGAGAAAGTAATATTGCTTGATTACGGTAAAGCCAGATGATATATATAGCATGGTTGACTAGTTAATCGAACTCTAACATGCATCAGTTAACTGATTTAGCTACTGGTTAGGAAAGGATTTGAGAACACCTACCTCTGTGAAGTGACAGGAGTTGACAGGAGAGGAAGAAGTAGCCCTTCCCTTCCTCTGCAACTCTTCAGAGCTTGCTCCCGTATCTAGCCTTCGAACTAACCAAATAGGGGGAAAATAGAGTGTATTTTATAACCTTAGGGTCGACATGATGGGGGACAAGATCCAGAATTATAGGGTATTTAGTGAGTTTACAGCCTACACAGGCTGGAGGGATAGAATGATCGTGATAGTTGTCGGAAAGAAATGACGCCTAAGAGAGGGTCGTGTATTTCATAAGTTAAGATTTCTATGTTAAACTTCAAAGATTTTTATCTTTAAAAATTGATGGAATTTGTTTGTGACATTTCAGGGGTGAGACCCTTACATTTTTCTCTATTTTTACATATAAATTTTTTTAAAAATTCTTTTTAAATAAAAAGTGGCACTATTCACATCACTATTCACGTTTAGGAAATAACGACTTAACATATGTCGTTATTTTGAACGGAGATTTTTGTATTCACTCTACACTAACCAAAATTATCTATATACCCTTTCTCACTTTCTAAATTATGTTTATCCTTTAACACTTCATCTATATACCCTTATTTCTTTAAAATAATGATATAATGTAAAAGTTGAAATATGAAATTTTCTAAATTATGAAAATATGAATTGGCATCTTGTAAAAGTGATGTTTATCCTTTAAAACACTATCTATATAACCTATTTCCTATTTCTTTGGAATAGTGTAATATTATTTTCCTAAGTGATTGAAAATATAAATTGGCATTTCCTAAAATATAATTTGGCATCTTCTAAAGCATCTATTGGTAATTAAATGTTTTAAATGGTTAATCCAATAGAATTAAAATATGAGTTCAATAATTATATATATATATATATAAATGTTTTTTTGTATATTTCTATTTTAAAATTCTCGGGTGTTACAGCGGCGCCACCATCTGGGGGAGGAAGAGGAAGATCAGGAGGACGCCATCAACGTGGGATATCTGCCGATTTGATCTCGCCTTTGAATGCCATAGCTGAACCTTCTTTTGTGGGCATCTCCTGCGGTTTCGGTCGGCTTCCACTCCGCGAACGACTACTTCCAGCGCACCCATCCATCTCATCTATAAGTTTCACTACAGATTTGAGGGGGAATCCTTGATCTCTCATTTCCATCCTTTCATTTGAGCATAGATTAATGTTTAGGCGGTCATTGTATATCTTTTCATTTTATTGAACTCGAAATACTATTGTGTGTGGGCGGAGCTGCGTCTCCGAGTGTGTGGATTTATTGTGGGAAAAGTTTCCCCGAGTTTTTATGTGAAGACGGAGCTGCGTCTCCGTGTGGTTTTATGTCCGGGGTGCGTTCCCCGACCGTGCTTGTGTGTGTGCTGCAGTGGCAGCCACTTGGGGTCAGGCCCCGTGTGTGTATTGCTGTGGAAGCAGTGTGTGTGGTGTTGGGGCTCGTCCCCGTGGTTGCTACTTTTGTAGCGTGGTAGTGAAGCCTCTCCGGGTTCGGTGAGGGGTGGACGTAGGGAGCCCGTCGCGGTCTCGAACCACTTAAAAATCTTTGTGTCTCGTGTGAATGCCTGTGTGATTGTTCATTTCATCTACCTCCCTTTACATGTCAAACTAATAGATTTTTACTCACTGCACCACTGCACATTGCTACATCTGCTATCTATCTTAGGCTTAGATTTAATCATTCTTTGCATTAATATTCCGTGTGAGATCGGGAAGATCGAGAGAACATTTTAATCTCACTCTAGTTTAAGATAATTAACGTAGTCATTTTTAATTCTGCTGTGTTTAGTTTAGAAAGTTTTTAAAATCCAACATCTCGGCTGGGGGACAATTCAACCCCCCTTCTTATCCGCCATCTAGTCTGGGCCAACATAGATGCGTGAAATTCATGTGGCTCTTCAAGAGATAGGGGTGGCTAAATGCCAAAAATCATCAATGGTCTATGATAGGGTCCATACTGAACTTGTGGCACAGCAGGATCTGCCTAAACTTATTGTTGATGCTCAAGCTGTTGTCCTGCTGTTCTTCATGTTGCTGCTCTTCCTACAGCTCTGCATGTTGCTCTTGCTCTACCTGCTCCTGTATATCCTGCTGCTCATCTTGCTGTTCTAATTCCTCATTTTATTGTTGCAACTGCTCATCTGTCTGCAGCTCTGGCTGCTCTTCTACTTGCAGCTCTATCTGCTATATTTGTTGTTCTACTGGATGTTGTTCTTGCTGTTCTACTTGCTCTGTCTGTTCCACAATTTCTTGCGGGTCTAGCTCTGGTTGTTGCACAATTTCCTGTATTTGTTCTTTCTACCCTTGTGATTGTTGTTGCTACTCTGCCTCTTGCTCTGCTTGCTGTGGCAACTGTCCCTGAATCTTAGCACTAATGGGTCTCAATTTCATGAACTTAGTGATGAAGTCCATGTTATAAACATTCACCTTAGGGATTTCCTTGTATTTTTCATCTTCTAGAGATACTTTCCACTTCTTGAATATGGCAGTCAGATGAGCTGCATATGGTAAGTGTCTTCAATCCTCTTTCACAACCCATTATTTGCATCATAATTTCTGGGAGACACACTCTAATATTCTTAAACATGCTGTAAAATAAAAATATTTGTGTCTTTGTTAACCTCCATCTACCTCCATCTTGTGGGGTAATTATTGTGGTGAGCATGTGGTGTAGTAATCTCTTCACTGGTGAAAATTTGTTGGCATTAAAATTTGTTAACTAAGTTTGCCTATGATTAGCTGGGTTACTTGGCTGGTCGGTCAGAATAGTGTAGGCTTCAAACTCATCGTACTCAAAATCCTTTTCACAAGCACCTTCCTCAGGTATCCTAAAGACCTTGTGAAGTGAATGTTGAGTAAGCTCAATTTTCATTCCTTTAACACATGACCAGATCTTTGACAAGTCTGGGTCATACCTCAAATTCCTATAAAACTCAGTCACTAGTTTCGAATAGTAAAATCTGTGCTTTCCCATAAACTTTTTCCACCCTTGAAATTTAATTATGTCAAAAAAATTTGGAAAACCATCAAGCATCTCCTGATCATAGAAATCAACATACCAGGGGAAAATAATCTTGGCAGACTCAACCAAAGCCTCTGCTTGCATAGATGTTGTATCAGAATCATCTTCCTCTTCAGTCAACCAGTGAGTTTCCTTTTCTGCGGAAATCCGGCGCCGCTTTGCCGGTGACTCAACCATCAGCTCTTCATCCTTAGAGGGATTCGATGCAAGTGACTTTGCAATCCCTTTTGAAGTTCGTTTGTCATGCAGATGCTTGGACCTACCCTCCTTGGGAGGTTCTTTAGTTTCATTCCTCAATTGCATGGCCACAAGGTGCTGTTCTCTGGAACCTTTCGTTTCCCTTTGCTTTTGGTGGCCGAAGATGACGTGGTTGATATGAATGCGGGAAATGCTAGAGGAAGTGTAAGGAAAGTGGAGAGCAGGGATTATGGAAATAGGTTCGTTAAAGAGGGAAGGTGCACGGATGACTTATCTGCGTCGATGCGATTGGGTTTAAAGAAAAGAAGAAACCTCGACCTGGATGCGTTGGGTTAAACGGTGAGGTAGACGATTATAATAGGGCAGAGTAAGGTAAAAAATATGCCAACTTTACCAATTTTAGAGACAATTACCAGACTGCCCTTTCCTTTAAAATAAAATGCCCTTCCTTACAATTGTGTGACTTGCGGCTTATAAGGCTTAAACCTTAATGTAAACTATTCTTTAAATTTATCCTATAATGCATAGACAATGGAGATAAAATAATCTAATCAATGTACTACGCCCAATCCAAAATTCATCAACCTTACTTGTCATTATAGACAATGGAGATAAAACAATCTAATCAATGTACTACGCCCAATCCAAAATTCATCAACCTTACTTGTCATTTTCATTAGACAATAATGGTATAAAAATCTATCTCATATTGAAAATAAACAGTTTCATATTCACAGAGTCAACCATATTCCCTTTTCTTTTTGTTTATTGGCTTGAGCATTCAAGTATGACTACACCTTTTTTACTCAAGAAGACACTTTGATTAGATGCCCGAATTCCTAGTTACTCATTGTAATCAACTGTTCTGCTTCATTTTATGAACAGAGTTAGCTTCTTTTGTCATGACATAACCTTTGCATTTCTTTGATGCAAATAGTCAGTTTCTCCAAAATATATACCATTGCTCTACCTTCTTATTATTCTTATAAAATGGCGTATTCCCTGGCCTTATTTCTGATTTTATTCTAGAGACTGTTTAAAGTCAATACAAGTACATCATTCTTACCAGAGATGTCCTTTTACTTACAATTTTTAGATTTCAGGAAATCAACCAGACAGTTCCATTTTCAGAATGTTTTAAAGCCATTGTCATTGCAATCATGGATAATTTTGAACAATAAATATTAGATTTAATCCCTCTGAACATCTGATCACAATTTTGTAAGGTCAAACGGTTTCTCTAAGATGAGGGTGGTCTTGTAAAGATATCTCTTGATTTGTAAAGGTGACAGATTTTTATGACTGACTCCCCCTGAATGAATGCACAGACATTTAAGATAGAATAGAAAAGACTTGACATAGACATCATAGATGAGAGTGCAACAATGGATATGTCTATGAAGGTTAAGGGAGCTAAGATGGGTGAAATAGGTGGCCACATCTAAGCATGAGGAAAACTAAGGTCAGATTTGCAGACAACCAAAGATACTTCAATAGATTTCCATCATGAGCACAGTACATTAAGACAACAAACTTCTCATTCCAGGTATAGTGAGGTCGATGCATCTCGCATATGCTTTGACTTGCAAGTATGGTAAGGTCAGTGCACCTTTCTTATGCTTCGACCTACCTATATTGTAAGGTCGGTGCTCCTTCCATATACATCGACCTTCTAGCTTATCCAGACTAAGGTTTTAGCCAAAAATCAATATAGCATCGACTCCACTTGACAGAGACTCGACCTTATAGAATTTTAACCAGCAGCTGTTGCAAGAACACTTATTCAGACATCTGAAGTAGACCATCATTTTCTGACACCATTAACACATATTTTTTCACTGAATTATACATTGCCAGCTCAGATCAGAACATATCAAGCTCCCCCTTACTATGTGTAGTGATTCCAATCAAACAGCAGTCCCTTTCTCATTGTACACAAATATACAAATATGAAAAGTGCAAAATGCAACTTTATCACTATATGCAAGTTGGACCCTTGGTACTTGGCGGAGGACTAGCATCTACGCATGATGTGGGTTTCCAGACAGAAATGATATGCCCTTCTCCCAGCGTACCATTTGATATTCCGAAGGGTCATGCATGAAAATACTTCTAATTATGGACCATGAATGATTGTTCAATATCCATATGCTCATATGGAAATGCATGAGGTAGATTCTCAAATTAAAATCATTCATGACAAGATAGCATCGAACAATACTATTGAATTCAATCTGTCCAAACATACAATCATTCCAAAGAGAATTATTCAAACATCAGTTCATAGAAAAGAAAGTGGGGTTTGACTAACCTTCATGTGCCTTGATTTTATTGTATCCCCTCTTTTTTTTTTCTGCCATCAAGGCACACCTGCAAGCAAGAATCATTTCGAATTTCTGGGAACCCAAGAATTCTTGGATCCTGTTAGTTAAGTTACACCTTTCTTAGGTGCTTTCCATGATTTCAGAGCATTCAAATTATCAAATTTCATAGCAGAACAATTATTCATGACATGCCCAACATTCCCACAATAGTAACATGAGTTAAATGCATTCATGTTCTTCTTTGATGCATAAGTAGAGTATTTCTGTGGGATGGCATTAATTCTACCGTTTCTATCATGGAACTCAAAATTTTCTCTCACATGCCAACAGTCCTGGACAGTGCGGCCAACTCTTTTACATTTAAGACAATATGGCCTTTTGTTAGGGAACATATTTGGCTTTCTTTGGTCAATGAAATTTCTATGGGATTTTAGTTTATTATTCTAAAAAACCAAACAATCATTCATTATATGTCCAAATCTGTTACAATGGAAACATTGAATACCCTTTTTCTGTACCTCATGATTTCTGACATGAGCTTTTCTAGCATGCACATAAGGATTTTGAAACACAACCTTTTTATTTGAATTTGTCTTGACATTGTTGAATCCATTAAGTTTCTTAGAGGCATTCAAATCATCAAACTTCATGGCATGACAATCATACATCACATGCCCTACCCTACCACTGTAAAAACATGAAGTTCTAATTTTATTTCTATAAGCATGTATGGGTAAACTAACATTGTGCTTAGCATGCAAATGGAGACTACTAGCATGGATGTGTTTTGAATTTTTCTGTAAACTATTTTTCTATTTTTGCATTTTTAAATTTTTATTTTGTTTTTTTATCTCTGAGCAGTAAATTGAAAAACAGATGAGCAGGATGTTTTAGATTGCTCTGAACTACTCACAAATGAAGTTGACCGTTTATTCTCAAACTTCTTCTTATTAACTGGATTGTAACCCAGTCCTTCTCTCTGGAAATTCACTCTTGTCCCAAGAATTTTATCTAAATTTCCTTTCCCTTCAACAAATTTAGACATACATTCATTCAAATCAACCACTTGACATTCCAGAGATGTTATCATCAGTTCAGAATTAATTATTTCATCCTCACATTCAATTATTCTGATTTTCATACTTTCATTTTCTTTTTGTAGAGTAGTCAGATTTTCAGATTCATTGATGGCAACAGATTTCCCTTTTTCAAAAGTTAATAATCTTTCTGATATGACGGTATTTAGCACCATGAGTTTTTTGTTTTGATCTTTCAAATTTTTATTTTCCAAATTCAATTTTTTAATTTCTTTATCATGGTTATCATCATTTGATTTGGAATTAGCTTTTCATTCAACTCCTCCTCAATTTTTTCAAGCTCTTTCTTTTTGTTCAGAAGCTCTTCATTTTCTTCCCTAAGAGAAACAATCAATCCTTCTTGCCATTTTATCTCAAAATTAAGATTGGCATTCATCACTTTTTTGGACAAACACTTATGACATGACTTTTCATCTTTCTTTATTTCAGATCTGAGATGTTCATTTTCAGACTGCAATGAACTTATTTCAGACGACATGTTCCTTTTCTATTTTCTATTTTCATATTTGACTATTTTATACTTATCTGGCAATCCATCGTAAAGAGTCATCAGATCATTGAAAGTAAGTTCATCTAATTCAGAACTTACCTGCGATGAAGATTCGTCCAACTGATCACTGTTGTGATCTTTGACCATCAAGCACTTGCTCCCTTCTTGATCATGAATGGCAGTCAGTTTATCTAGTATTTCCTTAGCACTCCTGCATGTAGAGACATAAGGAAACACATCAATATCTATAGCTTTTTTCATCAGCTTTAGAGCTTTCAAATTATCAACATTCTTTAATCTATGGATGACATTCTAGTTTGATTCTTCCTGAGGAAGATCATATGGACCATATGCGATTAAGACCCATAGATTAGAATCTATTGAGTTCACAAAATCTCTCAACCTTCCTAGCCAGTTATAAAAATTCGATCCATCAAACTTAGGAGGGTTAGCCATTGAAACCATACTGAAACGAAAAGCAAAAACAACGAATGCACCAAATAGCAGGATCAGATATACAGATCATTGGATCTGTTGAATCAGAAATCACTCTGATACCAATTGTTGGGGTAGTTGGTGCTATCAAAATGCGCACGGCTAAGATCCAAAGGGGGGGGTGAATGGATCCACGTTAAAATCTTTTACATAATTAAAACTTTAACAACACTCAATCATTTAAAGAGATAATAGCGCTCTCTTACAGAGTGAACTCCTCATTGAAAACCAAATTCAATCACTCGGTGTGCAAAAAAATTCAATACATAAAACCAGCGACACACCAACACAGGGAATGACCCTCAACTAATTTTTGTACTAGGTGGAGGTTTGATCTACGATCTCCTCACGCAAAAGGTGGCATTCCAGATAGGCCTAACCTATGTTTACATCCATGCCTTTCGATATACTCCTTGGTTGAAAGTAAACCCAAAACATATGAATGATAATGCAGTAAGTATCATATGCCTATAGAGAACAGTCCTAAGCATGCATCTAAACGAAGTTGTAAAGTTATAATAATCACACACGGGAAACAAGAATTTTAAGGTGGTTCGGTCTCAACCTTGAAACCTACGTCCACCCCTCACTCAAACTAGAGTGAGGCTTCCCGTGATATAGATCCAGAGGGGATGGTGAATAGATCTTCCCCCTAACTCGATACCAAACTTTAGCAACAAATGCGGAATTAAAAATTGCTTAACCAGAACAACCAATTTAGACACAAAATAACTAGAACAAGAGATTAATAGTAGTATGTAACTTTCAGAATGAGCACATAGTTATTGGATCTAGAGCGTAGCCAACATAATTAATTCAGCTCACAAACACACAACAGGTCTACCAATTAATTCGGATAGTTAACAATATAGAGCGTAGCCAACACAATTAGACAAACCACGGAGATAGGAAATTTTAAGGTGGTTCGATCTCTTCTAGAGATCTACATCCACCCCACACTCAAACCAAGTGTGGCTTCACTGCTGATTCATAGCTTCCAATCTGCTGATCCACAGCTTCGGGGAAAACTTCCCAACATACGCTGAGCCTTACATCTTAAGCTATCATAGGAATCCTCCTCTACCGCTGGGGATTACAACTTGCCCAAACCGCTGACTCACAGCTTGTAAAACAAGATTTCAAAGTAGAAATTGAAAAGCAGAAAAGCAAAAACAAAAATTGTAGCTCTCACAAAGAGCAAATCGGCTCTGGTACTGAACCAAGACGCCGGAAACAACAGCTTGCCGAAACTCAGACTCACACCCCTCTACCGATGTACTGCTCTTCTCTCAAAGCTCCTCTTCTTCTCTTCTCAAATTCTCTCTCTGGGTTCTTCTCAGGTTCGCTCTCTCTCTTTTTGCTCTTGTTCTCTTGTTCTTGATTTTTCTCCCTTTTTCTGTGTGTATCCCACAAAATTGGGTGATATGCCCCCTTTTATAAGGCAATAAATGATGGGCGTGTGGAAACCACGTTTCCCGCCCAAAAGTTCGTTCAGATCTGAGTTGAGATGGCCACGTAGCAGCATCTTTGCTTGGTTGCTTTCCACGTGTCAAAAATAGCATTTCATCTTTTGCCTTGGATCACGTGCCTTTTATCTTGGTACTTAAGTTGCTCGTGACTTAGAGTTCACTGGTAGTTGGGACACGCGTCAGGTGCTTGATCGTGAGTCTTACCTGTCATTGTAATGAAGTCCTTTTTCTCTCCCCCTTTGCCATCAGCAAACAAGGAGTGAGGAATACTGCCGAAGAGAAGAAGGGTAACCAGAGGAGGAAGGGAACAGAGTAACACCCTGTGTAATAGTTCAGTAGATAAGCATATTATAGGGAAAGTCTTCAGACATAAGAATCAAGATTATGCATTCTTGACAAATGTCTTGTTTAATAGTGATAAAAGGTAGAGTAGATTCACTGAATCTCTTAGATAAGGTTGCAGTACTCGTTTATAGCAATAAACCTAAGTCACATAACCATGATAGACTTGGTCAAAACTGTATCCTACTGATTTCAGAACCAATGAATATCTAAGGGAGTAACTAGGATATGTATTGAGGTTAAATAATTTGACACTTAGTAAAACTGGAATTACAAGGTTACAACAAACCTTTTTCAATTTTGATTTTAAAACCGAGCTTGTTGAACAGACATGTATCATCTATGCCTTCGACATTAAGGGTGCACGTGGGTTAGACGCCAGTACCCCCAGTTACTAAGCACAAAATATCACATCTGTCTCCGATCAAAAACATTAGTCATGATTACACCTTTTTGCATAAGGGTACACGTTTATCAGACGCCAGTACCCCCAACTACTCAGTGAAACCAATTCTACAGGTTTGATCATGTGAACATAGTTAACACGAAGTACTTTATGACATGAATTTTTCTCCATTTCATTGATAGAGTACTCAGTTTCTCAGTGCAGTTCAATCATTGCTCTGCCAATTGATTTATTCATTTCGTTTACTAATGCTTTTCTTTTTGCTGCCCTTTTAATTTTTCAAAGTGACTTATTTAAAAACAATACACTATCTGAGTTTCTCAACTTAGATTTCACTAAGTCTGTCATTTTCAGATACTGTAAGGATCTTATCTATCACAACATGAGAAAGAGGTTGAGAGCTATAAATAGTTTTCCACCACCCTATTTTCTGAATACAGTCTTTAAACTCTACAGTTTATTAAGATTAAACCATTAGTTCATTCATGAAGCAAACATGATTCTTATAGTAGAAGACATATGATAGTTGTTGCTTAAGATAATTAACTGATTGCAAGACTGTCATCTATTCAGAATAAGGGAATTGACATTGAAGCACACAATCAGCTCTTGAGGGATATCAAGAAATGGAAATGACACCAAATGATAGAAATGGATCCAAGTGATGCCACTTGATACAATTGAGTCCAAAGGAGACCAAGTGATGAAAGTTTTTGTATCTGAAGAGAGAATTTGAATAATAGGAGTTTGAATTTAACTGTGTATCTTGAAGAGATCACACCCAGACAAGACTGTACCAGACTCCCCCTGACAGAAACAATGCAGCATGGACAGGCAATTTTCTTCTAGATAAAAGCTCCCCATGTTTATATGTATGTTTATTTAACAGCTCATCTAGGCACAACATTGTTATTCAAATTGCAGTGTGATGCATGACTGAACCAGAACAGTTATTCAGACATTACCAACAACCAGATATTGAACCATTCTCAAAAAGATCAGAAATTTATTCAGAAATTTAAAGACAGGCTGACACACAATCATTCTAAGAACTAATCCAAATATCAATTCAAGAATGAAATCAGAATTCATCATCATGCTGAAATTTACATAAACCTAATTCTCTTCTTAAGAATTTAAATCTTTCATTTCCCAAAGGTTTAGTAAAAATGTTAACAATCTATTTTTCAGTTTCAATAAAATTCAGTTCAATTTCATTCTTGCTTACTTTATCTCTAAGAAAATGGTGTTTAATTTCTCTGTGGTTAGTCCTAGAGTGATCAACAGGATTTTTAGTCAAACATATAGCACTAGTATTATCACATAAAATTGGAATGCATCCTAATTTTATCTGATAATCAGTGAGTTGGTGCTTGATCCACAGTACTTGGGCTGCATAATTCCCTGCTGCGACATATTCTGCCTCAGCGGTGGATAGAGCAACAGTGTGTTGCTTCTTGGATGCCCAAGACACTAGACAACCACCTAAGAACTGGCAGTACCCACTAGTACTTTTCCTATCAATCCGACACCCAGCATAATCTGCATCAGTGTAAGCTATTAGGTCTAGCTCACACCTAGCAGGATACCAAAGGCCTAGTTCTAGGGTGCCTGATAGATATCTAAAAATTCTCTTAACAGCACTAAGATGTGACTCTTTAGGACTAGCCTGAAATCTAGCACATAAACACACATCAAATTGTATATCAGGCCTAGATGCAGTAAGGTAAAGAAGGGATCCGATCATACCTCTATACAACTTGGTGTCAACTAATTTACCTTTTGGGTCATCATCAAGACTAGTTGATGTACCCATTGGTGCTGTTATCTCCTTGAGGTTTTCCAATTTGTACTTCTTCAGTAGATCCCTTATATACTTGGACTGAGTGATGAAAGTTCCTTCTTGGGTCTGGGTCACCTGCAGTCCAAGAAATAATTTTAGCTCACCCATAGAGCTCTTTTCAAACTCATGTGTCATTAAGTCAGAAAATTCTTCACACATTGTTGGGTTAGTTGAACCAAAAACTATATCATCCACATATATTTGTACAATGAGAATGTCTGGACGACATACCTTTGTGAACAAGGTTTGGTCAATTTCACCTCTTGTGAACTTCTTGTCTGAGAGGAACTTACTGAGCCTGTCATACCAAGCTCTAGGAGCTTGTTTCAGCCCATATAGAGCTTTATTTAACTTATATACATGATTAGAAAAATCTATACATTCAAAACCAGGAGGCTGTCTTACAAAGACATCCTCTTTTATTTCTTCATTCAAAAATGTAGATTTCACATCCATCTGTTGAAGAGTAATTCCTAATGAGCATGTGTATGCTAATAGAATTCTAATGGCCTCTAACCTAGCCACAGGGGCATATGACTCTTCAAAGTCAATACCATACTCTTGATTGTACCCCTGAGCTACCAATCTGGCCTTATTCCAAACAATATTGCCCTGCTCATCAATTTTATTCATGAAAACTCATTTAGTTCCAATGACAGTCCCATGATCAGGAGGTGGAACTAGGTGCAATACCTTGTTCCTTTCAAATTGATTTAATTCCTCATGCATGGCATTGATCCAGTGCACGTCACTAAGGGCACTGTCTATGTTTTTGGGTTCTATGTGTGACACTAATGCAAAGGAATTTAACTCATTCTGAGCTCTGAAATAAGATCTGGTCCTAGGGGGTTCATGCAAATTACCAATTATATTATCTATAGGATAATTTCTAAGAAATCTGACATTGATAACTTGATTACCTTGATCCTCATTTACCTCCCCCTGAGAACCAGGCTCCTCTGCATCATTGTCTTCAGATTGATCTGCAGGATTTTCATCTTTCAGAATTTCTCCATTATTCTGTTCCCTGCATAAACCATTTTTAAGCTTAGTCTTTGTTTCATCAAAGACCACATGTGGAGATTCTTCTACTGTCTTAGAGTTTAAATTGTATACCCTATAGGCTCTGGATTTTTCTGAATATCCTAGAAAGATTCCATGATCACTTTTCGGTTCAAATTTATCAAGGTCTCTTTTAGCATTAACATGCACAAAACATTTACAACCGAAGACCTTGAAATAAGCTAGTGAAGGTTTCTTACCCTTGAGAATTTCATAATGAGTTTTCTGGGTAAATGGCCTTACCATTGCTTTGTTGACTACATGGCATGCAGTGTTGACTGCCTCACCCCAAAATTTCCTTGGTAGGTTACCTTCCACCAGCAATGATCGAGCCATCTCCATAAGGGTCCGGTTCCTCCTCTCTACTACACCATTTTGCTCTAGTGTCCTTGGAGAGGAGAACCTGTGAGTTATACCATTATCCCTGCAGAAGTCATCAAACTGTGAGTTATTAAACTCACCACCATGATCAGACAAAATATTCTTAATAGAATTGTCATTATTCTATTTTAGTTTTAAATAGAACTCCCGAAATTCATTAAATGCTTCATGTTTGTGTGTGAGAAAAAACACCCAAGTAAACCTAGAGAAATCATCAACTAACACGAAACCATATCTTCTATTTGATAAACTAGCTGATCTTGTAGGTCCAAAGAGATCCATGTGAATCAGCTCATATGGTTTGGAAGACAGGTTTTCCGTTCGAGACTTGAATGACTTCCTAGTCTGTTTGGATTGAGTGCATGCCTCACATACAACATTATCAATCTTAAAAGATATTTCAGGAAGTCCTATGACCATGCAATGCTTATTTAGTTTGTGTAGCACTGTATAACTAGCATGACCTAGTCTACGATGCCAAAGATAGGCTAGGTCATCCTTGTTAGCAGTAAGGCACATGTTTGAATGTGCTACATCATCTAGGTCAATGAAGTAAATATTATTGACTCTTTTACCAGAAAATTTAACATTATCAGAAATAGGCTCATAAATGTTGCAACCAGTAGAGTCAAATACTACCCTATGACCTTTGTCACAAAGCTGGCTAATACTTAACAAATTATATGCAAGACCTTCTACCAGCATGACTTCATCAATGCAATAGGTAGAGCACTTACCTACCTTTCCTGATCCGACAATCTTACCCTTGGTATTTCCTCCAAAGGTGACAAGGCTTCCATTCTTTTCAACCAGCATACAAAATTTGGCCCTGTCCCTCGTCATATGCCTGGAGCAACCACCGTCCAAGTACCACAAATTTTGCTTGGCTGCCAGGCATACCTGCATCAAGGATCAAGTAGAGGAGTTTGGAACCCAAAAATGTTTGGGCCCTAAAGCAACAGAAGAATCATCAAGACAGGATAGCAAACATTTAGGTATCCACATTTATTTTGGAACTGATTGCTTTATGGATTTGTTTGTTTTCTTTTTGTTATTGCTATTTTTGTTGTCATTAATGGTATGGAAAACATTGGGTGAGGTGTACCCTGGGTTTGTCCTAGGCTGACCATAAGAAGTGTGTTTCCTTGGATTCCATGTCCTGGATTGCCCAAACTAATTTCTAACCTAAGGTCTATAATTCTGAGTAGGATTTGAGTGGTATGCAGACCTTCCATAAACTCTATCCCTCCCAAACCTACTAAACTGATATGGCTATGCATAATGGTATGTATGGTAGGTCTGAGCTCTGGGATGGTTTCTGTTAGTCTCTGATCTCCTGACTGTTGTAGGTCCACCTGGAATATGCAAGGGAGTGGGTTGTGTCTTCCAGTTATCTTTCTGTGGAGACCTATTGGAGTTATTCTGGCGTTATGATGTTGCAAAAGTTTTACCCCTATCCTGGTGTTTGCCCTGAGGTGTAGACTTGTGTGTGCATGAATTTCTGGACACCTTAACCTTTTGTTTGCCCTTGTCCTGAGCACTGGACTTTTTCTGATTAACAGTTTTTACAGAAGATTTGTCAACATTGTTTTCACTGCACATTTTAATAAGAGGGGTGTTCTTTCCCTTTTCTGCTACAAATGAACCAGTTTTGAATTCAAAGCTCCTTTTTGCAGTAGGATTAAAACCAAGACCCTCTTTTCTGAAATTCACTTTTGTTCCCAAGAGAGCATTTAAGTTTTTTGTACCTTGGGTCATGCTCTCAAGGGTTTTCTGTTTATTCTCATTTTCTTTCTCAAGATTTTCCATTGATTTCTTCAATTCAACATTAGCACTCAAAATAGCTTCATACTTTTCATTGACAATTTTCATTTCATTTTCATAATTTTGTAATCTCTGCTTTAAATCATCAATCACATTTTTGAGCATATCGTTCTCCATTCTAGCATCAATTAAAACATATTTTAACTCATCAACTTCAGCAGCAGATTTTTTTAGACAGTATTCTCTGTTTCAAGATATGCAATTCTGTCAGACATAGTAGTATCATTAACAAGTGAATTGACTTTTCTTTTTAACTGTCTATTTTCTTTTCTAACATCATCAACTTTATCTAACAGTTCGCCATAAGCATCTTCCCAATCAGCAAGTGTAATTTTCGAAGGGAGATATTACCTCTTCATCTTCTTCTTCTTTATCGCAGTCCTTGGCCATCAGGCATACTTGACATCCTTCTCCTTCACTCTCCGAGGTGCAGTTGAGATTGCCCTCATCCTCATCGCTCCAAGTACTTATCATAGATTTGTCTTTCATGTTTTTCTTCCTTGCTTTTTCCTTCAGTTTTTGGAGCTCCGGGCATTCTACCTTCATGTGGCCTACTTTCCTGCAATGATAGCAAACTGTTGTGTCAGTCCTTTTGGCATGATTAGTTTTATACCTTGTTTGTCTTCTACCATTATGCTGTCTTCTTCAAAAGTTTCTTCCCTCTTTTCTCAAAAACCTTTTGAACTGACGAGTCAGCATAGCAAGCTGATCATCTTCAATTTTTGACCCTGAAGAGCTGTGGTCGCTGCATGACCCACTGTTGCCGGAGTTGGCCTTCAATGCAACGGGTCTCTTCTTCTTCTCCAGCTCGTCTGCCTTTGGCAGGTTCATCTCATATGTCATGAGTGAACCGAATAACTCATCGACCTTGGTGGTCATTAAGTCCCTGGACTCCTCAATAACAGTCGCCTTCGTGTGCCAGATCGGAGTTAAGGAATGCAGAATCTTTCTCGCCAACTCATATTCAGAGTATACATTGCCAAGACTTCTAAGTCTGTTGGTGATAATCATGAGGCGAGCATACATCTCTGTAATAGTCTCATTCGACCTCAGCCTAAATGCCTCATATTCAGAGACTAGCATGTTGGCTTTGGTCTCTCTCACTTGGGATGCCCCTTCGTATATAACTTCCAATTTATCCCATATCTCCTTAGCTGTTGAATAGGATGAGATCCTGGAGAACTCCGTGGGATGAAGAACACATTGGATGGCGTTGATAGCGCTCCAATTAAGTGTTGACCTGTTGGGTGTTGGTTTTAATGTGTCCCTTCTTTTGCAAGATGGGATATGATGCCAACTATGATGAAAGCATGAACCAAGTAATGAAATCACTTAACCTATGAACATGTGAATCATGAACCTAGGCAACTAGCACAAGCTCTAGCATGGGCATGCTAACTTAATCAAAACCAAACTAAGCAAATAAAGAAAAACACACACCGGGGCGTGGAATAAGGAATAAAGAAAAACACACTGTATAGGTGGAACAAGCAAAGTAAAGAGGAGATATGACGAAAGAGAAAGCTAATGCCCAAACTAAGGAAAGATGTGATCGCCACTAAGGTAAAAACAAGCCAAAGACCTGATAAATATCTTAGAATAGAAGGATGATGCACCCGCCCACGGGAGAGAGAAAGCAACTAGGAAACTGTAGCTCTGCAATATGTAACGGCCGAAGACAGATGCGCCACAGTAAGTGTGACGGTCCCACGATAGACCACTACAAGACTCTAACACGCCTGTGACAGACCGTCAGAGCTTCTGCAGAATAGAAGTTGGGAATCTTTTGATCTCCAAGCTTTCCAGCCGGCCAGAGAGCTTGGGCCTCGTGCTATGGACTCTGTAAACCTGTAAAAGAGTGTAGAACACAAGAAAAATAACCCAGATTAGCCCTTAGACAAAGTAGTATCAAAAAATCAAAGAAACTTAAAAACATGCAAAAGGAAAGGGAAATACCGGGGAGGTTTATTTTTTTTAACCCCTCTGGGGCGTTTTAAAAGACGGGAGGATGTTTTAAATGGATGCAGAAAGATGGAAAAAAATGGTAGATGGAGAGGGACAATGATATGAATGCTTGAAAGAGGGAAAAGACACTAAGAACACAATTTGACTGAACTAAACCCTTGAAAACGATACTCCATGGACTTTGGAAGCAGATGGACAAGGGAAGCAGTTCTCCTTGGCTGGTTCTAGCTCCAGGATGCGACAGCACTTTGACGCGAACTATAGATGTCTCTCCCTTCAGCCATGAAGTCAAGGGTTCTATTTATAGACCCTCATAGTCTAGGTTCGAGTTGAGGATAATCCAGCTAGAAAGTAGGACGTTTCTTGGCAAACTCTTGAATATAATACTCCCAAGAGTCCATAGAAACAAACAGAAGGTTCTAAGGATCAGATTTGGAAGAGAAATCAAAGAATCAAACTCTTAATTTGGCCACGGAGTAGCAGAGAAAGAGCAGTTCTGCTCGAACTTCTCTATTTGATCTAACGGCTGCACGATAGACTGCCACAAGGATGTAACGCTCCAAGGATGGACCATCACACAACCCTATCTATTAAAAGATAAGATCAACAGGCGGAGTTTACGATCATAGGACTCTAGATGATTGTAACGGTCAAGGGTATACGCGTTACAATGAATGTAACGGCCCCACGATAAGCCGTCACACTCAACGGATAGGCTAAAAAGATAAGCTTGAAAGAAGCCATAAGCTTAAGGACTCTGGGATGATGTAACGGACCAAGGTAGATGCGTTAGAGGATTGTAACACACCCTCAAAGGACCGTTAGAGACAAATAGAACACAAATGAAATGAAAGTTTGCTAAGCTTCGTCCAGCGGAAAGAGGTAAGGAACCATACCCAACCAAGGAGACATGACCCATGAAATAAACATCAAATTGACCAAGAAGGCTCAACAAAGGTGAACAACTCGGAGCATCATATGGAATGAACAAGGAGATGACCTGACTTATTGGTCATAAAACGGGTGTCAACAGATGCCCCTCCTTGACGTCCTCTTTGCAGGGGAGCGAGCGGAGGTGAAGCGAAAGTGAAATGGAACATGGAGATGAAGCGGAGATGAAGCGGAGCGGACTGAAAAGTGGGCGTTAAGGCAAACGGCACTCGTTCTCAACCAACGAGTGATAGGAATTTTCTGGAAAACTTTGAACCAATCACAAGGAAATAGCCAACCAAATGACGTATGTTTGGAGGAACAAACAACTAAGGAAAGGAAAACATGGCCAGCGGTCGGAGCAACGGAAAGGAAAGAGACGATTAACTGAACTCCAGATAGGAATCTCCAGCTAACTAGATCAAGCAAGCAGACCGAAGGAAACCTTCCAATTCAGAGTGAAATGATTCTCCTTATTCGAGATCATTGAACACAGCTATTCACCATTATTTAGACACCTGGACGGATGAGGCTCATGAATGCTCAAAGATGCGTATGATGCATGCTGGGCTAAAGGAAAAAGAAATCATTAAAACGAATGCAAAGAAAGAATAAAATAGAAAGATACTCAAGAATAATATTGCTAGACCGGAGAAAAAAGGGTCAGGACACCATCTGCAACCACGGCGTGCAAGACAGAACCATCGTCCCCAAGCTTTTCCAACCTAACGGCCTATCCAACGATTAAACATGTGCACTTAGATCATCATCATTTTTGTTTAAGGGGAACATCAGATCCCAGAACACATGAATGACCAGCCGGTTCTCGAGATAGTATATCATAGATAATATATAGTAATGCATAAAGGGATAGGGAATCGGGATACAATACCTGACTTACCTGCTTGGCGAGCGGTGAAGCATGATGGCTAAAAGGCGTTCATGACTTTCATCCATAGGAAGGGAGGTTAGCCAATAACAATTAATCATGAGCATAGAATAAGGCCTAACCATTCATTGTATTGAGCATAAAAGCATGATGATCATTCAAGCACAAAATTTTGATAAAGAGGGCATTATTATTCATCAAATGTTTCAAAGTCTCTGACGGTCTATGATAGATGCGTCAGACTCATGTAACGGTCTAAAATAGACGCGTCACACAGCGTCGGTTCACATTTTTCAAAAACAAACAACTTCATAACCTGACGGTCCAAGAGAGACGTGTCAGAGACTGTGACGGACTTACGATAGACCGTTAAATTTTCTGAGCGTTCAAAAAAAAACAAACTGAACGGCCGTGACCCTCATTCGCTCAAACACACAAAACAACCAAAAAACAAACCCCACCGGCGACCATGACCGGCGATGAGCTCCCCCGATCGCCCATGAGAAGGGAGAAAGGGAAGAAGACCAAAGCCATCAAGGGCAAGGCCCTCAGGAGATTTAGGGCAAGGGTGGACCAAGAGGAGGTCCCCCCGGCGGTGACCGAGCAACCGACGGTGACGGCGGAGCAAACGGTGTAGGAGGACCCTCCCACGGCCGAGGAAGGAGGGGAAGAGGCCCTGGGGGAGACTGTTGGCGATGAAGAAGGGGCCACGGCACCGGAGAAGAGAAAATGAGGTTGCGACCCTGAGGTAGGTCCCCTACCCTAAAAATCCAATTTTTGAAATTTTTATGTGTGCATGTGTGTGTGAAAGGGATAAAATGGGTCTGGGGACCCATTGGGGATGATATGTAGGCCATTTGGGCCATTTTCAGGAGCTAAGGTAATCAAAGGGGACAACGCCCTATTGCAGAGGATGTGACGGTCGTTGCAGCGACCATCACAGACCTGACGCACCACCATTGGTGCGTCAGAGAACTGTGACGCGTCCCCACAGAGCCGTCAGAGTGACCAGAGGTAGAAGCAATTTTTGGGGATTTTTCAATTTTACAATTTTTTTTGTTGCTTTCATTTCTATTAATGTAATGCAATGAAATTATGATGTAATGAATGACTTATGCTCTAATTGTGCAGGGGAAAAGAAGAACGGGGACCTCTTGGCTCCAGATCCGGGCGGTATACCAGGCATTGCCCGAGTTTCAGAGAGAGAGATTGGCCGGGATGGGATTCACCGATGTGTTGAGCATCGAGGTGACCAGGATGGATACGCCACTGCTATACGCACTCCACGAGAGGTGGGACCCTGTGAGCCGAGCATTCATCTTGCCATGGGGTCACATGATCCCCTCATTGGAAGATATGGCGAGGATCACCGGCTTGCGAGTCCACGGAGTTACTGTGACCTGGTGGACATATGGAGATTACAAAGTGCTAGCTCAGGAGCTGCTGGGCTTAGACTTGATCAGGCTGGGGCACACATCATCCCAGCTTTCAAGGTCGAGATTGCAGGACAGCTTGGGACTAAAAGGAGCGGCTATAGCCGTCGGCGAGCTCCCCGAGCAGCATATAGACCGAGTGATTGAGCAGGTGTGCCTGCGAGTGGCGGCAGAGGCAGGAGAGGAGGGAGACCGGGTCCTGAGAGGATTTTTGATGCTGTTGTTCGGAAAACTACTTTTTTCGACCCGAGCAGATGTGATCAGCTGCAGGCTGCTGCCACTGCTAGAAGACTTGGGCAGAATGGGGAAATATGCATGGGGAGCAGTAGCGCTTGCCTTCCTCTTCGAGTCCCTCAGCACCACAGACCGACGGACGATGCTAGGCGGCTTCTCACCTTTCCTTCAAGTAAAAACTGGACTCTAAATGCCTTCTATATGATTATGATTATGCAAATGATGCAATTTACTTACACTTGACTCTAAATGCAGATCTGGAGCTTCGTGTACCTCCCGAGGATTGGGCGAGGCACTCAGATGTACCCCGAGCGGATCCCGATCGCGAGGCGATGGGTGGCAGCGAGGGACACGGGATCGATCAACAGGCTGACCCGGGTCATCCAGGATGATCTTGACTCATTCCCACACACATCGGTAAGCTCCAAACTTTAAACTTCTCTAAATGCTCTTAACTCTTTCTAAATGCTTTCTAAGTGCTTCTATATGCTGACATGGACTTAATTGCCTTTTCAGGTGCGCTGGACACCATACCGGGATGAGGGCTACGAGGGACAGCCATGGGTCAGGGCATCCCTGGCATACAGCGGGTGAGATGTTTGGCTTCATTGCATCAATGTGATCGAGCCACTGCATTACCGCCTGATCCTGAGGACACGCGGACTCCATCACCCAGAGGTGACATTCCCCCGCAGAGATGATGAGCGCCCGGGCAAATCTTCAAAGGGCATTAGTGGAGACGTCGATTGGTACGCCCGGAAGACCAAATATGTGCATGATTGGAACAAGAGAGGCCGGGTGGTGAAAGACCGGGCGGACAGCAACGAGGCCTACCTCAAGGCTTACTCCCATTGGTACGGCGACCAGGTGTTCAGAGGCACCCGACGACCGGTATGAACTTCTAAACTCAAACCCTTGTCTATTCCAATTAATATTTCTATATGCACTGACTCATGCCTTTTAAATGCAGCTAGACCCACAGGGACGCATAGCCGAGCTCGAGGGACTCCTCCATGCTACCATCCAGCAGAGGGATGAGTACCAGACCGCTTTGGAGCTCTTGGTGAGAAACTAAAACTTAAGACTTAAATGCTCATGCTTATGATGCAAATTCGACTGACCTTGACTTCTAAATGCAGCGGGCCGAGGGAGCCCAAAGAGTAGGACCGGATGCTCCATCCTCATCGTCACAGCCTGCCGGGGGCAGAGCTGAGCGGGATGCAGAGTTTGCTCGAGCGGTAGCTCGGGCCGAGGAGGCGGAGGCCACCCTCACGGAGTGGGTAAGAAACTAAACCTAAATGCTTCTTTAGACTTAAAATGCTTCTAACTATGCAAATGTCTAATGGACTGACTATGCAAAATGCAGGCGAGAGAGCTGACCGTAGCGATGGTCGAGGCGGAACGTGCCCGAGCGGAGGCAGAGCGAGGATGATCGGAGGCAGAGCGACTCCGGACAGAGCTGGCTCAGGCATGAGCCGAGGTGGAGAGACTCCACACCGGGACAGCGGATCTAGAGCGTTACCGGACCGAGGCCCGTGAGACGCGGTGTCAGATCTTCGAGATGAAGATCGAGCTACAGACGATGGAGCGGATGGTGAGGATGATGGGCCGCGGACCGGAGCGGAGTGCTTCACAGAGTGGAGCACGGAAGACCGTCGCCCCGAGTGGGTCAGTAGTAGATTTCCTTGTCAGCTCCTCTGGCCAGCGGAGGAACGAGAAGGTAGAGCAGGGACAGCAGCGAGAGGAGGAGAGTGCCTCCATAGCGCCACCAGCGAGGAGACCCGAGGGTGGTGATGATAGTGGCGGTCCGGGAGATAAGCCGGCCGAGTGATTTTGTATTTTCTTTTGCTTCTTTGACACCCACACTTGTACATGACTCATGTGAATGAAATGGAATGAATGAAAATTCTTTTTGTGTTTTGTTTATGCGGATGAAATGGATGTGTGAATGTGGATGCAAATGAAATGCAATAAATGTGTGAATGCATGAATGGACATGTGAATAGATGTGTGAATGAACAGGTTAAGCAGAGACAGGGTGTAAGTCTGGCAGGTCAGACCAAAGAGGGCTGAAATGGAGGGACAAAACCCTGCAACAGAGGGTGTGACGGTCTAGTGGTGGAGCGTTAGAGACATGTAACGCATCAAGGTTAGGCCGTCAGAGATGACAGAACGAAACTGGACTGAATAACTTGCAGAAAAGGTGACGGTCCAGTGATGGAGCGTCAGACATCTGTAACGGTCCAACATTAGACCGTCAGACATGACAGAGCGAGATTGAACTAACGACGTGTAGCAGGAAATGTGACGGTCCACTGATGGAGCGTCAGAGAGATGTGACGGTCTTACGCTAGACCGTCAGAGAACAAACTGTACTCCGAGACGGATTCTGCCGTGAGAGCCCAAACTCGAGGCAAGGAGACCTTAATTCCTACTAGAACCCTCCTAGGCTTAGGATAAGGCTTTCAAACCCAAATATTATCACTCTAGAACCATAATCAAGCCCTTAAAAGATAGGAACAAGCCCAAAATCGTATCATTCATTGATTCTCTGCTACAAGGGTTGAAAACTCTATCATGAAGAGAAGCTTTGGAGAGATGGGCATGGAAGAGAGGGTCTATACCGGGCCCAAAGCAGCCAAGAAGGAGCATGGGGAGCTGTAAAGATTGCCATCCATCCCCAAGCATTTGAGATCAAGTGCCCAAAGAGTGGTAAGTTCCAATTGACTTCGAAAAGTTCATCAATTTCTGCACTTTCTATGCTTCTCATGATTCTTCTTTCTTCTTATTTTCTTTCCTCTTTTCTCTAGCCTCTCTCTGGTCCAAGGTGTTACTCCAACTTAAAGTTGGTGGCTCTCATGGTCAAAGAACTCTCATTAGAAGTCTTATCCATCATTAGGGCATGGCACCTCCAACCTTTGTTAGTTTTGGCCAAGAATTTCTAGAAATTGTCCTTAGATTGGGCAAGCATTTCAGCCCTTATAGAGTTATGGCATCCACAATCACACACCTTCCTCTTCCCTACCTTTGAAGCAACAGTCCTATTGGAGGAGGTAGAGACCTACCTAGCCCTTGCTAAGACTAAAGTGGGGGATGAAGACCTAGTGTGCCATACGGTTGAACCTATTGACCCATCCTTGATCCTAAGTGATTTCATACACAACCCAAAGGATGTGAGGACCATGATCAGCCCAAGCCACATTCATTTGATACCCATGGCTCAATGGATAGTCTCTCATTATAAGAACAAGTGGGAGAGATATGAAGCCATTGTCAAAGCCGTGTCAGTTTGCTTATGCGGGGTCTTCCTTTTCACCACCACCGACCACCTCCTAGATATCCAAAACCTTAGCATCATTAGCGGGTTGTAGCGAGGCTTATCCATTTCCCAAGCAGTCCTTTCATACCTTTATGAAGGACTTAGCTCAGCTTGCTAGGAGGACCTCTATTCGGCTCCATGATACTCCTTGAGTGTTAGATGGGCGTAAGAATCAAGTTCCAACCCAAGGAAGACATGCCTTCAACTAGACGGATCTTTGGGAGCCACCCTTTGTTCTTTATCGGAGGTGCCTTTGGATTCTCTTCACAGGTTGAATGCCGGACGGCGGTCAAGAAAATGCGGGATGATTGGCGCCTCTTCCTCAACACCTTGCCAATAGAGAAGTTCATGATGCGTCCAAGAGTTCTGCGGAGCACCTTGCTCAAGGTACCACGGAGGTCAGGCCTGGATCTACAGCTGGTGGGGAACACTACCCTGGCGATCTACAACCCGCACCGATGCTACCTTTAGATTGGGCTACCCCGAACCGAAGTTCCCGCACTATCATACTACCCTCCCCTTCAAGCTAGGAAGACGGGGACCAAGGAGGATGAGAGAGCGATCCGGAACGCACTGACCATGTGGGAGATCAGCAAAGTGCGCCCGTGGCAAGAAGAGATGGAAGAAGACGACGAAGAACGTTGTGACTATGTGAAGAAATTACGCAAGACCCGCCTTCTTGCGGATAGAAAATTGAATGTAGCTTGAGCTTTTTCTTCATGACATTTCTGAACTTGAAGTTTATCAATCAATTTTATGTTTTATTGAGTTTAATGAAATGACATGGAAGTGCATTGAGTTGAACATATTTATGAGTTTGTTACTTGACTTGGCCTGAATGCAGAGTTTCTGGAACCTGTAATGATCCTACATAGGGCCGCCACAATAGTCTGACAGTCTTACGATGAGCCGTTAGAAGGAGTGAACTCATAAAACTGAGTTTCTGTTCTCAGGAGAGTGTAACGGTCTAATAGTAGGCCGTTAGAGTGAGGTGACGGTCGATCGCGGATGCGTCAGAGAGAGTTTGCTGAGAGCCAATGAGTTTCAACCTTTAGGAGAGGGTGCCGGCGAGCGATGACCGTTAAAGTCTTGTGGCGGTCTAAGGCTGGAGCATTACAGACCTCGTGGGCTTTGTGAGCTTGCAATATGAACCTTGGTCTTGAACCTGTGTTCTGCACACACTTAGACAAGAAACAAGTTAGATCTGTTCTTAGACTCAACCCCTTGCCTTAAGCAAGTTAGAGAATGACCATTTCTTGATATTTGGTCAAGGGGTAGAGCCTTATTAAATAGGCGGGAAATATAATGGAAACAATGCAATGCATATGATGGTTTTTTTTGTGGATTTTTGTAAATATTTGGTTTTCTGTGAGATTTTGAAAATATCTGATGTTTTTTTGGATTTTGAAATATATGATTTTTTTGGGTTTTGAAATATATGATTTTTTTCAGATTTTGAAATATATGATTTTTTGGATTTTGAAATATATGAATTTTTTGGATTTTAAAATATATGATTTTTTGGATTTTTAAATATGTGATTTTTTTGTGGGTTTTGAAATATCAGTGCCTCCCCTAGCAACGTGGGTCCTCCTCATTCCATTGAAAGCTCCCAAGGTCGGCGTTCAATAGAGGTGACAATCCTTGACCAGGACCTACTTACGCGATGGTGGCTCTACCAAGGCCATACCCAGGGTACTTGTCTTAGTCCTAAAAAGAAAAAAGGAATGCGGGGGTAAGCTTAGGCCAGCTATGGAAGTGTTTAGGGCTTGAGTTCCTCTCCAGACAACCCATTCGGAGACTTGGTCTGTTGCGCCGGGGCTTTGTGTCCGTCATCGAACCTTTGTCCACTCTAGGCATGCATACAACCGGGCTCATGCGTCCCGCGGGGAAACTAAACTGCCACTCTTGCCATGCCTTGCTTTTCTTTCTTTTCTTGGAGCTTTGAGGTTATGATTGATAGTCTTTTGAGATAGACTTTTGCTTTTGTCATGACGAACGCTCCTTTTCTTTGCCTCTTTTCTTTTCTTGTGGCGCCAGGTCATAACGGACTGCCCCTATTTGAGACCTCCTCTCGTCAGGGTACCAAGATCGGTCATCGCCTCCTTGTTCACCTCTTGCCCCTGGATTCAGTCGAAGAAAGAAACGGACAGGGACTTTGACTTTCCCCCCAAAGCATAGCTAAGGAGAAACGGTGTCTACAAAGTGGGAAACCCAACCAGGGACGTCGTGTAGTGTGTGATTGCCGTGCTTGGGGTCCTCTTTCATGGCGAGAGAGCAAACGCCTCACTATTGGGGTGGCACCGATTAAGGAAAGAAACGCTTATGGTACAACCCATTCCAAGCGTGCGCGAGCTCCTCACCTTCTGCATTCACTAAGCGATAAGCATTCCCTAGATAAGCCTCTTTGACAACGAACAGCCCTTCCCAGTTAGGTTGTAATTTAGACCAAGGACCTACAGACCGTATGAATTTGTGTTTCAAAACCATATCACCTTTTTGAAATTTACGCTCAATTACCTTCTTTTGACAATAACGCGAAACTCTCTTTTGATAAACAGATACGTGATCGGCCGCATTCATCCTCTTCTCGTCTAAGAGTTCCAGTTGGACGAGCAACGCCTCTCGACGCTCGTCGAGATTAAGTTCCTTATTGAGCTGCACCCTTAGGGAAGGTATCAAGATCTCATATGGGAGCACCGCCTCCATCCCGTAAGTGAGAGCATAGGGAGTTTTCCCTGTAGGAGTATGAACGGAGGTGCGGTAAGTCCATAGAGCTTCCACTAATCTTTCTGGCCAATCAGAAAACTTATGAGATTAACATGTTTTCTTTATGATTTTGAGAAGGGTTTTATTAGTGGCTTCATCCTGGCCGTTACCTTGTGGGTAATATGGAGATGAATGATGCAATGCAATATTGAACTTCTTACATAAGTCCTTGAGCTCTTGAGAGACGAACTAGGGTCCGTTGTCGGTGACGATGCTGCTTGGCACTCCGAACCACGCGATGATGCTCTTCATGATAAATCAGCACACCGTGGTAGCTTTAATCTCTGCGTACGCTTCGGCTTCAGCCCACTTGGTGAAGTACTCAGTGGTGGTAAGGATGAAGGATTTTTGCTTGATCTGAGAGTTGGGATCACCGAGCGGGCCGACAACGTCGAAGGCCCACATAGAGAATGGCCAAGGAGTAGAAAGAGGATGAAGAGATGAAGCTGGAGCATGAATCTTATCAGCATGAAGTTGGCATTTATGACACCTCTGGACATAGAGGGAGCAATCTTCCTCTAGAGTGGGCCAATAGTATCCCTGCCTAAGGATCTTCTTCACTAGAGCCTGGCCATTAACATGACCTCCACACTCACTAGAATGGGTCGCTTCGGCCACCTTCCAAGATTCATCATCGTCTAAACATCTCATGAGCATCCCATTGGCAGTGCGCCTGTACAGCTCTCCAGCAACGATAGTGTACTTTGAGGCGGCTCTTCTTATTGACTTGCACTGCCCGGCATTTGCCCCTTCCGGGAATGATCCATCTTTGCAAAACATCTCAATTTCATGATACCAAGGCAACTCTTCCTCCTCCAGGATCTCTTCTAACTCCATCAAAGATACTTCCTTCAACTCTTCCTTCTCAGCCCTCACCTCTACAGTCTTCCTAAGGTTAGCATACCAAGAATCCTGAGGAGAGGGTGCATCCAATCTCTGAACGATGATAGTCTCAGTACTCCAACTGAGAGGGAAAGATAGAGAGGAAGCGAGGGATGCTAAAGCATCAGCTAGGATGTTCTGAGATCAGGTAGTATGGATATAGATCAACTTACGAAATTGCCTGGCAAAGAGCGTGACCAAATCTTGATATGGCTTGAGCTTAGGGTCACGGGTGCGGTAAGTGGACAGAACTTGCCGCAGGATGAGCTGAGAGTCCCCTATGATATTTAAGTAACGCGCGCCTAGAAGGTAGACATGCTTCAATCCAGCTAGGAGAGCCTCATACTCGGCGATGTTGTTGGTAGCAGGAAATCGAAGTTGATAAGCAAAAGGAATCGTCACTCCTTCCGGAGTGAGCAGGACAGCCCCTATCCCTCGGCCCTGAGAATTGAGCGCACCGTCGAAGTGCAGAGACCAGAAGGGATGATGAGTAAGGACAGAGAGATGCTCGTTAGGGAAATCATCCTGAATAGAATCCGTGCAGGGGATAGGAAGATGGGTAAGATGCTCAGCGATGGCGTATCCTTTGACCGCCTTCTGAATGACAAACGTGATATCGAACTGAGAGAGGAAGCTTTGCCAGCGAGCCAACCTACTAGAGAGGATAGGCTTTTCTAAAAGATAACGGATCGGGTCCATTCTAGATATCAACCTAACTGGGTGGGCTAGAAAATAGTGTTTGAGCTTCTGAGCTACCCACACTAAGGCGGCACAAGTCTTCTCCATAGCGGTATATTTAGCCTCAGCCGGGTTAAACAACCTAGAGAGGTAATAAGCTGCCCGCTCTTTCCCTTCATCATCTACTTGTGCTAAAACCGCCCCCAGGGAGTCCTCAATGACCGAGATGTATAGGATTAGGGGTTTCCCAGGGATAGGAGGTTGTAAAATCGGGGGATTGGATAAATATTCCTTTAGGTCCTCATAGGCCTTTTGACAATCTTGATTCCATTCGAATTTGACCCCCGCCTTTAGCAATTCATAAAACGGGCGGCACCTCTAAGAATGTTGGGATATGAATCTTCTGATGAATTGCAATCTACCAATCAGTCCTCGAAGTTCCGTAATGTTCATTGGCGGAGGCATGTCGATGACGGCCTGTGCTTTATTAGGATCAATCTGGATCTCTCGTTTGCAAACTATAAAGCCTAGCAGCTTCCCTGAAGAGACTCCGAACACGCACTTCTTCGGATTCATTTTAAGCTTGTACTCCCTAGCTCTCTGCAGCACCTTAGCCAGAATAGATGGGTGCTCTTCTTTGGTTCTTGACTTCACCAAGATGTCATCCACGTAGGTAGCCATGTAGATATGCATCATGTCGTGGAAAATGGCCATCATTGCCCTCTAATAGGTGGCACCTATGTTCTTCAGACTGAACGGCATAATCACATAACAATATGTGCCCTAGGGTGTGGTGAAGGAGGTTTTCTCTTGATCTTCTGGAGCAAGACGGATCTGATTATAACCTGAGTAACCATCCATGAATGATAAAGCTTTGTACCCGGTAGTATTATCGACTAAGACGTCTATGTGAGGCAGCGGGAAATCATCTTTGGGACATGCTTTGTTAAGATCCCTGAAATCGATGCAAATACGCACTTTCCCATCCTTCTTGATGACATGGACTATGTTTGCCACCCACTGGGGATATAGAACAACTCTAATGAACCTGGCCTTGTATAATTTATCCCCTTCTTCTTTAATCTTTAAGGCCATGTGGGGGTGAAATCTTCTTGACCTCTGTTTTACGGGTGTTGCCCCTGGTTTAAGCACGAGTCGGTGTTCCACTAAAGAGGGGTCAAGACCTGGCATGTCCTCATAAGACCAGGCGAAAGAATCGCTATACTCCCTCAGAACCTTGATCAGATCTTCTTCCACTTGCGGAGGGAGATTAGCAGCAATAATAATGGGCCTTGGGTCCTTTTCAGTTCCCAAATTTATTTCCTTTGTAGGTTCATCCACTGCCGATGATGGCTCGTCGAATCTCTTTAATCCTTGCGCATACAGATCGGCAGTGTCATCTACGTTGTTGTCCTCATCATCAATCGGGTCTTTCTCATCCAAGACTTCATAGACACCTAGTCCGTCGTCGCTCAACACCCCTTCCATCTCCTCTTCATCTTCTATCACAATTGACGTAGCGACAACTCTCGACAATTCAAAAGAGCATGACATCGCTGAGCCAGATCCTGCAAGAACCTATCAGGAATGGATTTGGCATGACGCACAAGCGGGCACAACTCAAGCTCAGAAGGATTGGACAACCTAGAAGAGGACCCTACTTCTCTAGCTCTAATCGACCCTACTTCCCTGGAGTCGACGGACCCTACGCCTAACCTAGGAGAAAGGAAATCTAGTGGAAAGGAAGGAGCGGGGGACTCGTGCCCCTGGGAGGAGGATGGTAACAAGATAGCATAATCTTCCATCGAAATCTCCGTTTCAAATTTGACATTTTTTTTGGAGATCAGTGGAGATTACATAGCAGGATGGAGGTGATGGTTGAGGGAGAAAGAAGAGAGAGGAATAGAGAAGGTTGAGGGGAGAATCGGATGAGGAGAAGATAGAAGAGAGGGAATTAAGAAGTGGGGAATACCCACAAGGAGAGTGACTTATTGAGAATTTCATCGGCAGGTCGTACCGGAACGGAGATATTGGACAAAGTGGATCAACCATGATCGGGGGTGAGCGAGGTATAGATTCCAACTGTTGAAAGAGAGATATGAGATGGGAGGGAGACCAAGAAAAGACAATAGGGCGAGCTCCCCTCTCGTGGACGGTCGGCTGGCTTTTCGGCTTCCACTGTACAAGCCGTACCTCTTGATTCTTCTTCTGACCATACCATCTGGCTCGCTGAATATTCTGGCGAATGACTAACTAAAATCTGGCATATCATCAATAGCCCCTTTGGCAGCAGAGGCGGACTGTCAACTGTGCAGGCCGTATCTTCCTTCTCTATCTGTGCTGACTGTGGCCGAAGCGTCCCTGGCTGGAGAGGACCTTTAACAAAGTGTTGGCGATAGTCCCAAGTAAGCTGGCCCTAATCGCCCATATTGAGAGTGCAGACTCTCGTAGCCAAGACCTCTCCTGCCCATTTTCTTCCTTTGGGCATCTGCTTGGTTCGCCTTGTAACTGCGCACCGAGGCCTCTCCCCGGTTGATAGCCCAATTTTAATATAATATCCCAACCCTTAGAAACTCAGATCTGGGGTTTTACTTTAATGTTGACGGGTGTAGTGGCGGACTTGCGAGGTGCATAAGCCCAAGGAAAGTTCAGATCCAACACAGAGATAACGGGTCGACTGTTGGGCCATAATGTGGGCAGAATCTTCTCTGAAATAGCTTTTACAGACTGGATCGTGGATAAGCTTTTGACCTTAACCACCCTCCCTTGAAAAGGGAACTTGAGACATTGATGCGCGGTGGAGGGCACGGCACTGAGAGTATCGATCCACAGACGACCCAAGATAGCTTTGAACATCGGGTCGATGTCCATCACATAGAATTCAATGGGCATGGTGAGAGGCCCAAGCTCAGCTTGAATAGTAACAATCTCGTGACATGCCCTCCGAGAATTGTCATAAGCAGCTATAGTAGTGGGGGTCGGGCGTAGAAGTTCTTCTGACAGATTGCAGGCCTTGAGAGTGCTGAGCGGGCACACATTGATAGATGCCCCTGTGTCAACTAATGCCGCATCGATGCTGACTTTATTCAAGATAATGGTGATGCAAAGCGGCAATTGCCGAGCTTCTGGTGGTGCTAGCTCGGTTTCAGAGAACGTAATTGCCGGTCCTTTGGAAATAGTCGCCTGTGCCGTAGGTAAACTGTCGGCTGCCACATCTTCACTAACCATCACCTTCTGAAGAAAGTTCCTGAGAGCATCTTGGTGAAGGGTAGATCTTTTGATAAGCTCTAGTACGGATATCTTAGCGGGCACCCGATCCATGTGATGCAACAGATCGTATTGGGTTACTGGTAGCGGCTCAGCTTCTTCCTACTCAGCAGCCGGTTGGGAAGACTGGGGATTGGAGGTAGAAGGATAATTACGGTGAAACATGCGCCCTCTCCTTAGGGCGAAGTTATAGGCTGCCGTGGCCTCGGATGGGCTCAAGATAAGTGACTTAGTAGGCCCGGTGGGGTGGATGAGTGGTGCGGAAGAGGGTGTGGTGGAAAGGATGATGGGTAAGGGGTTGGTGGTAGCGGGTGCGGGCGGAAGTGGGGGTATAAAGGTAGGCGGAGGTGTAATGAGTGGAGGGTTAGATGGAGGTGTGGTGATAGCGGGGGTGAGTAATGTGCGAGAGACGGGCGGTGGAGTAGGAATAGATGAAAGGACAAACGGTGTAGCAGGTGGAGGAGGGTTTTGGTATGTAGGCGTAAGGATGGTGGGAGCGGAAGGAGTGCGGAAGTTGTGGTGAAGGGCCATGACTTGCGGCGTAGAGCTGTCATCATCAAAGGACCACCCGGCATCAGGGGCCGGGGGTTGAACTACATTGACCTGAGCCGGAGCCGGTGGCTAAGGCTGTGGAGCGGGAGGATGGTTCGGCATTGGGTTCTGATGGATCCCCAAGTCTTGAACTGGCTGCTATTGCTGTTGCGACTGCTGCTGCAGTGCCTGTTGTTGCTGCACTTGCTGTCTCGGCGGCTGCCTTCTTTTCTCTTTAATTTCCATAATGGCCCTATGCATTTCGGCCCAATCAATCCTTTGTCTTTCATGGAGGTCATAGACCAAATCCCTGAACTGAAAACACACTTCAATAGTATGTCATGGCTGCCTGTGGAACATACAATACTTTGTCTGATCAATGGCCGGGTTCCAGACGGGCCGTTCCGGAGGAAGTTGGATTGCACTAACTGACATGAGAGTCGAGAAGATATCCGTGAGGGTTTCTGGCAGAGGTGGGTATTGTGCTCTTTTAGGTCTCGGGCACTTGTTGTTGTTATTGTAGCCGTTAGGTGGAGGGACATTATGGTATGGCGGAGGCTGTGGAGGTTGTTGCGGAGCGACAAAGGTGTTTTGTGGAGGGGCGAAGGTAGGCGTAGGGTTTTGTGGAATGGATGGGAAGTTTTGTGGAGCGGGGTTCTGAGGAGTGCGGGGGTTTTGCAGAAAGCGGAATGGGGCGACCTGGAAGGGGAAGGTAACGGCTTGAACTTGTTCATCGGTCTGGACCCCCTCGGTGACAAGCCCTTGAGGTTTCTTGTGGTATTTTGGCTGTTGGTTCTCAAAGAGCGAGTGGATGGGGGAGTCTTTGAACTGTGTTTGGATGAACCGCGCCCGTCTATATAGTTGGTGCATGTTGGCTATATCATTCATAGCAAGGATGTTACGGAAGGTCGGAGTAGCATTGGAGTTGAGTAGCTTGACCTTCTCTTCCTCCAGAATATGGCCTGGCACCCTGGCGGCCATCTGCCTCCATCTATCAGTATAAGTTGCAAACTCCTCATCAGGCTTCATTTTCTCGGCCACTAAGTCTGTGAAAGAATATTCTGGACCGACCCTATCTTGAAATCGTTGGATGAACTTGTCTTTCACTATTTTGAAGCTCTCGGCATCCTCTAGCGGCAGAGAATAGAACCATTCCAGTGCAACACCATCCAATGATCGGCTAAACGAATACGCCATGAGGTGATCATCATAATGAAATTGGGCTGATTCATATAAAAAGTCCCTCACATGAATAAAGGGATTGTCGTTCCCATCATACTAGCGGTAATTAGGGAGCTCGGATTGCGGAGGGAATCGGACGTTTTGGAAGCTGGGGACTGGAACATCTGCCAAGGATTGTGGGCCAACCCGTTTTTGGAGGAAATCAAGCTGTTGTTGCATGGTGGCCCACTTATCAAGTAGTTCCTGCTCCCTGGATGGAGTAGGGGTAGTGAAAGATGAAGGTTGAAATTGAGGAGCATAAGGATAGATTGTTGTAGGAGGTGGAAGCCCATAAGAAGGGGCATAAGGATAAACGGACAAGGTAGGGAGCCCATAAGAAAGATACTGGGCCAAAGACTGACCCAGATTAGAGTGGACCTGGGCAACCCCTTGTTGAGGGCATAAGAAATCTGAAGGGCCAACAAGGACTTGTGGCGCCGATGGGCTGGACATGTGATGATCCTCCTGAATGAAAGAAGGGAGAATAGACTTTCCCTTGTCAGAAGGTTGTTGGGCCGAAGCAGAAGATTGGCTCGTCTCCATACCAAAAAAGGTGATGGTCCGAGGTTGGACCGGAGTAAGATCAATCGGAGCGGGCTAGATGGAGGGCCCACCAACTCTAGACTGGTCGATAGAAAGATTAGATTAGCCTTGCGCAATCGTGGGATGTGGGGTATTGGACGCCTTCATGGCCTGATAGACAGCCTGGAGTTGGGCTGGATCCAACTGGGCCATCATTTGAAGAATGGAGCCAGCAAAAGAAGAAGAAAAGGAAGGAGTGGTTTGGCCGCCCTCCATAGGGACGGAGGACGGAAGAGGGGCAGACCCCTCTCCAGACGGGAATGAGATAACCCTAGAAGGGTTTTCAAGAAGCCCTTGAGGAAGAGAATCCTCTTGGGAACGGGGAGGATTAAAAGAAGCCATGATGGGTTCGAAAAGTGGATTGGAATAGAGTTTGGGGAAGGAATTGACCCTAGAAGATGACTCTAATGGACGAAGACAACTCCACGTGCAACGAAAGACCTTAGCAAAATGAAAACAACACGCAACAAACACCCAATGAGAGATTAAACTTAAATGATTTTAACAAAGATGCAAGCGAAAATGAGATGACAACACTCAAATTCAACCAAGTTACTAAGATGATGCAACAATATTTTTATGATTTTCTCCTTTAGAACCTTAGTGATTTGATTAAGATGTGCTATCCACAATAGGTTCCTAATAGGAAAGGATGTGTGGCTTGGTCGACTCTAAATGTAATCACTCCTTCACTTATGCAATCCTAGACACAGGGTAGGAAAGGTACAATCGGCCCGATGTCCGTGTGAGAATCCACGGCTCACGGGGACTTATGGAGGTCCCTGATGTGTTTTCCTGGTTGGCCCCAAGGAATATGGAGACGAGAGGTCCACGCACCAAGGTAGGAGAATGCAATCTAGTGTATGAAAATATGCATGAACCTATGTGCACCGGGGTGCATGCAAATTCTAGCCTAAAATCTAATAATTAAATATGCACACAATGATATGAATATGTGAACCAACCAAGGAGGAGACCAAATAGCACCCAAGCATGAAAATCACAGTGAAAACTGCAGAAGTAAACTGTACCTCGGGATGCGTACCTATCTGGAGTATGTGACGGTCTAGAATACCTGTGCCAGAGGAGTGTGACGGTCGAAGACCAGACCATCAGAATAAGGTAATGCGTGGACGCAAGACCGTCCGAGTATCCAGAGAACCAGAAATAGTAGAGAAATAGAGGGAAAATCTGGGGAAAACCAGAGCAACTTAGGGCAAAGAAAGGAAAGCAGGTTTAACAGAGATTCAAAGCACGATTGGCACTAGATGTCCCACCGTGATCGCCAAAAAATTCTGTTGGTTTTAATGTGTCGCTTCTTTTGCAAGATGGGCTATGATGCCAACTATGATGAAAGCATGAGCCAAGTAATGAAATCACTCAACCTATGAACATGTGAATCATGAACCTAGGCAACCAGCACAAGCTCTAGCATGGGCATGCTAACTCAATCAAAACCAAACTAAGCAAATAAAGAAAAACACACGTAGGGGCGTGGAATAAGGAATAAAGAAAAACATACCGTATAGGTGGAACAAGCAAAGTAAAGAGGAGATATGATGAAAGAGAAAGCTAATGCCCAAACTAAGGAAAGATGTGATCGCCACTAAGGTAAAAACAAGCCAAAGACCTGATAAATATCTTAGAATAGGAGGATGATGCACCCGCCCACGGGAGAGAGAAAGCAACTAGGAAACTGTAGCTCTGCAATATGTAACGGCCGAAGACAGATGCGCCACAGTAAGTGTGACGGTCCCACGATAGACCGCTACAAGACTCTAACACGCCTGTGACAGACCGTCAGAGCTTCTGCAGAATAGAAGTTGGGAATCTTTTGATCTCCAAGCTTTCCAGCCGGCCAGAGAGCTTGGGCCTCGTGCTATGGACTCTGTAAACCTACAAAAGAGTGTAGAAAATAAGAAAAACAACCCAGATTAGCCCTTAGATAAAGTAGTATCAATAAATCAAAGAAACTTAAAAACATGCAAAAGGAAAGAAAAATATCGGGGAGGTTGGTTTTTTTTACCCCTCTGGAGTATTTTAAAAGATGGGAGGATGTTTTAAATGGATGCAGAAAGATGGAAGAACGTGGTAGATGGAGAGGGACAATGCTATGAATGCTTGAAAGAGGGAAAAGACACTAAGAACACAATTTGACTGAACTAAATCCTTGAAAATGATACTCCCTGGACTTTGGAAGCAGATGGACATGGGAAGCAGTTCTCCTTGGTTGGTTCTAGCTCCAGGATGCGGCAGCACTTCAACGCGAACTCTAGATGTCTCTCCCTTCAGCCATGAAGTCAAGGGTTCTATTTATAGACCCTCAATGTCTAGGTTCGAGTTGAGGATAATCTAGCTAGAAAGTAGGACGTTTCTTAGCAAACTCTTGAAGATAATACTCCCAAGAGTCCATAGAAACAAATAGAAGGTTATAAGGATCAGATTTGTAAGAGAAATCAAAGAATCAACCTCTTAATTCGGCCACGGAGTAGCAGAGAAAGAGCAGTTCTGCTAGAACTTCTCTGTTTGATGTAATGGTTGCAAGATAGACCGCCACAAAGATGTAACGCTCCAAGGATGGACCGTCACACAACCCTATCTATTAAAAGATAGGATCAACGGGCGAAGTTTACGATCATAGGACTCTAGATGATTGTAACGGTCAAGGGTAGACGCGTTACAATGAATGTAACGGCCGCACGATAAGCCATCACACTCAACGGATAGGCTAAAAAGATAAGCTTGAAAGAAGCCATAAGCTTAAGGACTCTGGGATGATGTAACGGATCAAGGTAGATGCGTTAGAGGATTGTAACGCACCCTCAACAGACCGTTAGAGACAAATAGGACACAAATGAAATGAAAGTTTGCTAAGCTTCGTCCAGCGGAAAGAGGTAAGGAACCATACCCAACAAAAGAGACATGACCCATGAAATAAACCTCAAATTGACCAAGAAGGCACAACAAAGGTGAACAACTCGGAGCATCATATGGAATGAACAAGGAGATGACCCGACTTATTGGTCATAAAACGGGTGTCAACATTGGGACGGATGGACGCTAAGATCTAGAGGGGGGTGAATAGATCTACCCGTTAGAAATATACAGCAGTTAAAATCAATGCGGAATAAAAATAAACTACTGTAACTCAATCCAAAGATGTAAATTTCAGCAATATTAAAAGAGATCAGATGATAGCACTTAGCAGTTAGCCAAACATCTAGGTATAGTACGATGGCGGAGACTAATCCTTATGCAAGAAGTGGAATTCCAGATAAGCTTTGCTTATCCTTTCAACCACGCCTTTTGATATACCTACTGGATGAGAAGCTTTAGCAACAATCTCAGATAGCAATTATAGCGAGTGAAGACATGTATCACTTAAACACTCTAAAGCATTCATCCGAGCACCAAGTAGACATAAGCTATAAAGACACAGAAGCACAATCCAATCACACTGAACACTAGGGATTTTAGGTGGTTCAATTTTCACCTACATCCACCCCACACTTAGACTAAGTGTGGCTTACTGCTGATTCACAGCTTCAATCCACTGATCCACAGCTTCGGGGATTAGATCCCTACACACCGCTGATCCATAGCTTCGGGGAAATGATCCCAGACCGCTGAGCCTCACAACTTGCTATTGCTGAGCTTTATAGCTTCGCTGACCGAGGACTCAACCTCGCCCGCTGACTTACAGCTTGACAGATTTCAGAAATGAAAACAAAAGAAAGAAATGAAACAATAAAATCACTCTCAAGAAGTAGATTGACTCTAGATTTGATCCACGAGTCAATAACAAAAATATGTTCTCTCAAACTCAAACTTACGATACTCTGTTCTCCTTCAGATTTCTTCTCTCAGCTTCAGGCTCTCTTCATCTTTGAAGTCTTCTTCGTCTCTGCGCTTGCTCTGCCAGTGTCTTCAGCTCTCGCTTACGCGCTTACTCGCTGTATCTATCTTCTTCTCTTAATTTTTTGATATCTTTTAATCTGAGGGATCATGTCCCTTTTATAGCCTTTACGAGAAGAGGGCGTGTTGGAACCACGTTTCCCGCCCAGGGAATCTTGAGACGAGCGCTTCGCTAGAGGTCCACGTGTAAAGATCTGAAGGCTCAGAGTTCCACATGGTTGAATCTCCTTTCGAACCTTACCTTGGATCACGTGCCATTAACCTGGTACTTTGACTTCCTCGTGAGTCAAGTTCACAGGTTGTCAGTGTGCCCATCATATGTTCGACCATATAATTGACCTGGCAAACAAACAATAGTATTAGCTTTTAATCCAATGGGAATGCTGCTAGCATCGACTCTATATATGCAACACAGTAATGTGCACTGACGTTACATGCTGAACAACTAAGTGTGTACCGACCCTAAGTAAGCAGACCAGCTAAGTATGCATCGACCTTCTATGAAGGAGCAGTAATATGCTCGGATCTATGTGCTGGCCGATCAGAATATGCACAGACCTACTATGCGTAGAAAGACAAAGATGCACTGACGTTGTATATCTCAGTAGAAAGATGCAATGACCTCTATATTCGTAAGGCAAACAATGCACTGATTTTATACATGCATAAGATAATGCATGCACCAACTTATTCTGCCTTATACTGGATGTGCACTGACCTTACTTAGCACAAGGTAAAAACCTGCACTGACCTTATATGCTCATAGCAAAACCTGCACCGACTTATATGTGTTTCTACAGAAACATGCACCGCCTATATGCAAGTAATATGCAAAACTTGCAACGACTATGTGTAAGCACAATGCAGACGTGCACCGACCCTATCAATGACCAAGGCCGATATGCACCGACCTTAGATACGCATGATACAATCTGTACTGACCTTAAATGCAAAAGAACAAAATGTGCACTGACCTTCTTTAAAAGAAGCAAGAAGGTGCATCGACCTTATATGTAGATGACGCAAACATGCACCGACCTAGCACTAGCTTACCATGTAGTTTGCATCAACCTTTATTATGAACACAACCTATCATGCACCGACCTTAATATGCAATGCACATGCATGAAGCTATAGACTGCTAATCAGTGTTGAAAGTCATTGTTTATCAAAATCCAAGGTCTGAAAAATAAAATGTGTAGTTGCCAATCATCAAAACAAAATAGGAAATTAACTTCAGTGAATTAAGACAGAGGAGACATGACATAAAATGTATTGTACCACACAAACTCCCACAACATTCTCGCCCTTTTTGATGATGGCAACACATTTACATTTGATGTCAATAATGAATTTATTAAAAATCTAGAATTGTGCTCATGCAAATGCAATGCACATGCAAGCACAACCAATGCAATGCAAAACTACCCCCATCAAATTCTCTCCAACAACATCAAACTCTCTCCCCCTTTGCCATTATCAGAAAGGATAAACATGAAGATATAATGATGAGTGTCATTTTTAAGGATAAAGCTGATGTGGCAAACTGTGTAAACATTTCAGTAATCAAGCAAGTAAAGCACAGATGCTTCTATTATAAGAGTGTAGATGTTCATCTCTGAACTTATGTGGTTTAAAGAATTTGAAAGCGACAGACTATGTGAGGACCAGTCTGTACAAGTTCTTAATAGTAATGAACCAAGGGCATATGAGACATGTCAGCTTTTGTCTTACATTATCTTGTTTATCTGAGCCTCAAGGCATCATCAGGATTGACTAGTACATGTATTGAGATTAAACAACCTTCACAGTTCTGAATTAATCTTTAGAGGAGCAGAGATAATTTCATATATTTCTTTTCTTTACTACATTAGAACAGTCAAGTATGATCTAGCCTTTTTACATACAAGTACACATTTATCTGACGCCAGTACCCCTAGTTACTCGACAAGATCCACTATTCTATCTCAGGTATAGTTTCCACCTTTTTGCGTAAGGGTACACGTTTATCAGACGCCAGTACCCCTAGTTACTCAGTAGAACTAACCTTTTATTTTCTGAACAGAGATAAATTGAGGCACTTCATGACATGGGTTTTTCTCCATTTCATTGACGAAGTACCCAGTTTCTTAGTGCATTCAATCAGTGCTCTACCTTTAGAGTATATGATTAATCATTTTGACACATCTGTCCATTTGATTTTCAGAGAGTGTTGTTTAAGAACAATACATATTTTCATGTTCTCTCAACCAATTTAGCCTGAGTCTAGATAGATTCAGATTTTGCAAGACTCAACTAGACATGACATGCACGAAATGGTTAAGAACTATTAACAAGTATTCCACATACTTTCTTCATTAAGTTTGGTTTTTAGTCTCTAAAGATCATAAAATTTAAACCAAGCATTCATTCAAGATTAATTACTGTACTTATAAGAGAAGCTTTCTGATTTTAGCAACTTAGATTAATGAACATGTCTATCAGTTTGTCATTTGATCAGATTCAAAATGGATTCCAAGAAATGTTCAGATACTAAGGCCAAGGATGAGGATAGATCATGACAGATTCAAGAAATACAAAGTGAGTTTTCAAAAGGATCAGCACTGAAAGTCGACATTTCAGAGCAGTGATCAGGAGTATGAATTGAAAGTTGACATTGTTGAGCAATAATTTGTTCAATCACTAAAGAGTTATTCTGAATTCCACCTTTCAACATGTATGAAATCAAAATGCATAAATTTGAATTATAGGGATGATATGACAATGCACAAACTCCCCCTGACTATGTACATGAGGTTTTAGATGTGTATGATAAGGGCACTAACTTACTCTAGACAAATGAGAATTGACCCATGGTACTAGGTAAAGGACTAGCCTCTACGCATAGAGTGGGTTTTCAGACAGAAAATCTCTGTCATTCCCCCATCTTCCATTCGATATACCTATGGGCCAACCATGAAGTGCAATGAACAGGAATTCAGTGACCCATATTATATCAGAAGCATTCAGGAGATACCTAAATCTGAATGAGCATTCATGCAGAAAATTTACAAAGACCAAGTTCTCTTCTTAAAAATTTAAATATTTAATTTCCCAGTGGTTTTGTAAAAATGTCGACAATTTGTTTTTCAGATTCAATGAATTCAAGCTCAAGCTCCTTTTTACTAACTTCATATCTAAGAAAGTGATGTTTGATTTCAATGTGTTTTATCCTAGAATGGTGAACAAGATTTTTAGTTAAGGAAATGGTACTAGTGTTATCACATAAGATTGTAATGCAACCAAAATTGATAAAATAGTCAATTAATTGGTGTTTAATCCAGAGGACTTGGGCAGTACAGTTACTTGTAGCCACATACTTTGCCTCGGCAGTGGATAGGCCGACAGTGTGATGTTTCTTAGATACCCAAGACACTAGACACCCACCAAGAAATTGATAATATCCACTAGTACTTTTCTTATCTGTCCTACACCCGACATCGTCTGCATCTATGTAAGCTATCAGATCCAGCTCACACTTAGCAGGATACCATAAGCCTAAGTCTAGGGTGCCAGACAGATACCTAAAAATATGGTTTACAGCTATCAAGTGTGATTCCTTAGAACATGCTTGAAATCTAGCACACAAACATACTGACAATTGAATGTCAGGTCGAGAAGCAGTAAGGTATAGCAAGGATCCAATCATACCTCTGTATAATCTGGGGTCTACCGTTTTACCTTCAGGGTCAGAATCAAGACTGGTAGATGTTCCCATTGGTGCTGTGATTGCCTTGAGGTTCTCCATCTTGAATTTTGTCAGAAGATCCTTGACATATTTCTCTTGAGTTATAAATGTTCCCTCTTTGGTCTGACATACCTGCAACCCAAGGAAAATTTTTAGCTCTCCCATTGAGCTCATCTCAAATTCACTGGTCATTAAAGCTGGGAATTCCTCACACATGGATAAATTTGTTGATCCAAATACTATATCATCTACATAAATTTGAATGATTAAAATTTCTTTTTCACATACCTTAGTGAATAATGTTTGGTCAACTTTACCTCTAGAGAATCCTTTTTCTGTGAGGAACTTGCTCGGTCTGTCATACCAAGCTCGGGGAACTTGCTTCAATCCATAAAGTGCCTTATCAAGTTTATACACATGGTTAGAAAATTCAAGACACTCAAAACCTGGGGGTTGCTTAACATATACATCCTCTTTTATTTCACCATTTAGAAAAGTAGATTTGACATCCATCTGCTGTAGGGTTATTCCTAGACTGGATGTAGTAGCCAAAAGAATTCTAATGGCTTCTAGCCTAGCTACAGGGCCAAAAGACTCTTCAAAGTCAATACCAAACTCTTGGTTGTACCCCTGAGCAACCAGCCTAGCCTTATTTCTAACAATTTTACCTTGCTCATCAGATTTATTACGAAAAACTCATTTAGTGCCTATTATGTTACCATGAGAGGGTTTAGGAACTAAGTGCCAGACCTTGTTCCTATCAAAATGATTAAGTTCTTCATGCATGGCATGAATCCAATGTTCATCCTGAAGGGCATTGTCTATGTTTTTAGGTTCTACTTGAGATACTAAAGTAAATGAGTTCAATTCATTTTCAATTCTTAAGTGTGCTCTAGTTCTTGGTGGGTCATTTAGACTGCCAATTATGTTCTCAAGGGGATGGTCTCTAAGAAATTTAAGGTTAGTGACCTGATTACCTGAGTTCTCACTTACCTCCCCCTGAGTTTCAGATTCTTCAACTTCTTCACCGGATTCTTTATTTTGGTCTTCTTTGGTTTTCAGAATTGCTCCATCAACCTTGTCCCTGCATAAATTAGTTTCGGTTCTAATTGAAGACTCATCAAAGATAACATGAGGAGACTCTTCTACAGTTTTAGAATTGAGATTGAAGATTATGTAGGCTTTAGACTTATCAGAGTAACCTAGAAATATTCCAGGTTCACTTTTGGGTTCAAACTTATCAAGGTCTCTTTTGGAATTTATATGAACAAAACATGTACAACCAAAAACTTTGAAATGAGCTAGAGAGGGTTTCTTACCTTTCAGAATTTCATAAGGAGTCATTTGAGTTGTGGGTCTTACCAGGGCTCTATTAATGATGTAGCATGAAGTGTTAATGGCATCTGCCCAAAACTTCTTTGGTAGGTTCCCTTCTACCAGCATAGTCCGAGCCATTTCTACTAATGTTCAGTTTCTCCTTTCCACCACTCCATTTTGCTCTGGAGTTCTTAGTGAGGAGAACTTGTGAGTTATACCATTCTCCCTACAAAAATCATCAAAATGTGAGTTGACAAACTCACCACCATGATCTGACAAAATGTTCAAAATACCATGCTCATTAGTTTATTTTATTTTATAAAATAACTCTTGAAATTCTTCAAAAGCTTCATTTTTGTGAGACAAGTAAAAGACCCAAGTAAATCTAGAGAAGTCATCAACAAGCACAAAACCATATCTTTTTCCAGATAAGCGAATCGACCTGGTGGGTCCAAATAAGTCCATGTGAATTAGCTCATATTGTTTAGAAGATAGGTTTTCGGTTCTTCATTTTTGTGAGACAAGTAAAAGACCCAAGTAAATCTAGAGAAGTCATCAACAAGCACAAAACCATATCTTTTTCCAGATAAGCGAATCGACCTGGTGGGTCCAAATAAGTCCATGTGAATTAGCTCATATTGTTTAGAAGATAGGTTTTCGGTTCTAGATTTAAATGATTTTCTGGTTTGTTTACATTGAGTACATGCCTCACATATTTTATTTTCATTTTTGAAAGAAATTTCAGGAAGTCCTTTTACCATGCAATGTTTATTCAGTTTATGTAGCACACTATAGCTAGCATGAGCTAATCTACGATGCCATAGATAAGCTAGGTCATCCTTATTAACATTAAGATAAAGATTAGAATGTGCTACATCATCTAAGTCTACCATATAGATGTTATTGACTCTCTTGCCAACAAATTTTACAGAATCAGAATTGGGTTCATAGATGGTGCATGCAAGAGAGTCAAAGACAACTTTATGGCATCTATCACAGAGTTGACTGATGCTCAGAAGATTATATGCTAATCCTTCAACTAACAAAACTTCTTCAATCTGATAGGAAGAGTACTTACAACCTTTTCCGATCCAGTGATTCTTCCCTTGGTATTACCTCCAAAAGTGACATGACCAGCATCTTTCTTCACCAGCATGCATAATTTCTCTTTATCTCTGGTCATGTGCCTGGAACAGCCACTATCCAGATACCATTTAGTGAGATTGGCTGCCAGGCATACCTGCAATGGAATCAAGTGGAATGATTTGGAACCTAGAGCTTCTAGGGTCCCATAAAAGCATTTATCTCATTTAGACTAGAAACAACATATTTTGATATCCACATTTGATTTGGCTTCTTCATAGCAGTTGTGGATCTCTTATCATTTAGTTTTGTCTGACTTTTCTTGCCACTTTTATTCTTTGAGGCTTGTTTCTTAGGTGTGGCTTATTTCTAATTTTTGAAATCATTCTGAAAGTTCCTTTGCTCGTGATTAGTCCAATAGACATTGGGAGCAGTAGGTGAACTATAGATCCTGGACTGACTTGGCATGGAGTTCATAAAGCTATAAGAGTTCTGACTTCTGAGATTATTAACCCCAGTCATATAGGAATCCCAAGTATAGGGATGACGCATCAGAATGGAGTGTGAGTTCTGAAAGTGATTCTTCATTGACCTCATGTAGAAGCTACCTTGACCTCCCTTTCTAAAGCTATGATAATAATTGCTATGAAATGTAGGGTAGGTAGGACCAGTATTGTAGTAGCCTTAACCTAAGGTTCTTCTACTCGGCCCTTGATTCCTAGAGGACTTATACCAAGATGAAGTAGATGGAAATTGATAGGTGCCTCGACCATTCTGTGGAGATTTGTCTATTTTGACTTTGGGGCTTCCCTGGACTCTAGCTTCAGAAGCTTGACCCCCAACCTGTCTCTTGGTCTGAGGCGTAGGAGTGTATGAGCATGATTCCCTAGATACCTTCCCTTTTCCCTTGTCCTTGGCACTGGGTTTAGTTTTCTCAATATATTTCATTTTGTTCTTATTTTGACTCTCCCCAGAAGTCATTTTTATCAGGGGTTGGAATGTCCCCTTTTCTACTACAAAGGAGACAGTTCTCATGTCAAACCTCTCTTTATTAGTTGGGTTGAAACCCAAACCTTCCTTTCTGAAATTTCCTTTTGTTCCCAAGATGGCGTTTAGATTTTCTGCACCTTGTGTCATGCCTTCAAGGGAGTTTTATTTGTCTTTGTTTTCTTTTTCCAGATTTTATATTGTCCTTTTTAGTTCAGTATTTACTAATGGCATCATATTTTTCCGTGGCAATTCTTGTTTCTTCCTAAAAGGCATGAATTTTCATTTTAAGTTCATCAATATTATTTTGCAAGTTCTCATTTTCCTTTTTTCAAATCATCTAACATGCTTTTATTACATTCAGCTTCATTTAGGGAGTTTTTCAATTCTGAATTTTCAGTCTGTAGACAGGCAATTTTATCAGACAGAGAAGTATCATTAGCTAATGAATTCATTTTCCTTTTTAAATGTCTATTCTCTCTACGCATGTCTTCATATTTTTGTAAAATTTTAGCATAAGCATTCTCCCATTCATCTTGTGTAAAATTGTCAAAAGGAGAAATTACCTCATCATCACTTTTTGCCATCAAGCAAATCTTATCTTCTGTCTCACTATCAGAGGAGCTGCTCTGACCTCCTTCTTCTTCATCGCTCCAGGTGCTAACCATTGCTTTCCCCCTTTTGTTCTTCCACTTGGGTTTCTTGTCCTTGAGCTCTGGGCAGTCCACCTTAAGATGTCCTGCTTTCTTGCAATTGTAGCAAATAATGGCATCAGTTTTCTTGGCAGGTTAAGGTTTGTGTTTAGACTATCTTTTTCCTGAGAAGTACTTTTTTCTTAGCCCTTTCCCTTCTTTCCTCAGGAATTTCTTGAACTTCCTGGTGATCATAGCAAACTCATCCTGATCTTTCTCAGAACTAGTACAGCTGCACTCACTGGATAACCCTTTGCTAGAGTTGACCTTAAGAGCTAAGGGTTTCCTCATCTTCTCAGACTCATCAGCTTTCTTGAGGTTCAACTCATATGTCATGAGAGAACCGATAAGCTCATCTACAGTGGTCGTGGCAAGGTTCCTAGACTCCTCCACTACAGTGGCCTTGGTTTGCCAGATGGGTGCCAGGGACCTTAGAATTTTTCTAACAATTTCATACTCAATGTAGGTCTTTCCTAGACTTCTCAAGCTATTAGTGATCACATTCAAACGAACATACATCTCAGATATGGACTCTTCAGGCTTCATTTTAAAAGCCTCGTACTCAAAGACTAACATATTGGCTTTACTTTCTCTAACCTGAGACGTCCCTTCGTAAATGAACTCTAACTTATCCCACATCTCCTTAGCAGTAGTACAGGAGGAAACTCTAGAAAATTCAGTGGGATGGAGTGCACATTGTATAGCATTAATGGCTCCCCAATTCAGAGTGGACTTTCAGATATGCTCCTTAGTCCAGAATTCCTCATCTGGAGGTAAATCAAATGGACCCTTACTAACCACCTTCCAGATTTCATAGGCCTTAGCACGGAGAAAAATATGCATCCTATTCTTCCAGTAAGCATAATTGCTACCATTAAAGAATGGTGGCTTGATAGTTGAGTGACCCTCAGCGACTACACCTTTAGCATCCATATCTAATCTCTCCAAGATGTGAGGCCCTAAGGGAGAGTTAGGCTTTGATACCACCTGTTGGGACGGATGGATGATAAGATCTAAAGGGGGGTGAATAGATATACCCCTTAGAAATCTACAACAGTTAAAATCAATGCGGAATAAAAACAAACTACTGTAACTCAATCTAGGGATGTAAATTTCAGCAATATTAAAAGAGATCAGATGATAGCACTTAGCAGTTAGCCAAACATCTAGGTACAGTACGATGGCGGAGACTAATCCTCACGCAAGAGGTGGAATTCCATATAAGCTTTGCTTATCCTTTCAACCACCCCTTTTGATATACCTACTGGATGAGAAGCTTTAGCAACAATCTCAAATAGCAATTATAGCGAGTGAAGACATGTATCACTTAAACACTCTTAAGCATTCATCCGAGCACCAAGCAGACATAAGCTATAAAGACACAGAAGCACAATCCAATCACACAGAACACCGTGGATTTTACGTGGTTTGATTTTCACCCACATCCATCCTATTCTTAGACTAAGTGTGGCTTACTGCTGATTCACAGCTTCAATCCGCTGATCCACAGCTTCAACAATTAGATCCCTACACACCGCTGATCCACAGCTTCAGCAATTAGATCCCTACACACCGCTGATCCACAGCTTCGGGGAAATGATCCCAGACAGCTGAGCCTCACAGCTTGCTACTGCTGAGCTTTACAGCTTCGCTGACCAAGGACTCAACCTCGCTCGCTGACTTACAGCTTGACCGATTTCATAAATGAAAACAAAAGAAAGAAACGAAACAACAAAATCACTCTCAAGAAGTAGATTGACTCTGGATTTGATCCACGAGTCAATAACACAAATATGTTCTCTCAAACTCTCTCAAACTCAAACTTACGATACTCTATTTTACTTCAGATTTCTTCTCTCAGCTTCAGGCTCTCTTCATCTTCAAAGTATTCTTCGTCTCAGAGCTTGCTCTTCCAGTGTCTTCAGCTCTCGCTTACTCGCTCTATCTATCTTCTTCTCTTAAATTTTTGATATCTTTTTATCTGAGGGATCATGTCCCTTTTATAGCCTTTGCGAGAAGAGGGCGCGTGGGAACCACGTTTCCCGCCCAGGGAATCTTGAGACAAGCGCTTCGTTGGAGGTCCACGTGTAAAGATCTGAAGGCTCAGAGTTCCACGTGGTTGAATCTCCTTTTGAACCTTACCTTGGATCACGTGCCATTAACCTGGTACTTTGACTTCCTCGTGAGTCAAGTTCGCAGGTTGTCAGTGTGCCCATCATATGTTTGACCATATAACTGACCTGGCAAACAAACAACAGTATTAGCTTTTAATCCAATGGGAATGCTGCTAGCATCGACTCTATGTATGCAACACAGTAATGTGCACCAACATTACATGCTGAACAACTAAGTGTGTACCGACCCTAAGTAAGCAGACCATCTAAGTATGCATCAACCTTCTATGAAGGAGCAGTAATATGCTCGGACCTATGTGCTGGCCGATCAGAATATGCACAAACCTACTATGCGTAGAAAGACAAAGATGCACTGACGTTGTATATCTCAGTAGAAAGATGCACCGACCTCTATATTCATAAGGCAAACAATGCACTGATTTCTTACATGCATAAGACAATGTATGAACCGACTTATTCTGCCTTATACAGGATGTGCACTGACCTTACTTAGCACAAGGTAAAAACTTGCACTGACCTTATATGCTCATAGCAAAACCTACACCGACTTATATGTGTTTCTACAGAAACATGCACCGACTATATGCAAATAATATGCAAAACCTGCACCGACTATGTGTAAGCACAATGCAGACGTGCACCAACCCTATCAATGATCAAGGCCGATATGCACCGACCTTAGATACGTATGATACAATCTGCACTGACCTTAAATGCAGAAGAACAAAATGTGCACTGACCTTCTTTAAAAGAAGCAAGAAGGTGCATCGACCTTATATGCAGATGACGCAAACATGCACCGACCTAGCACCAGCTTACCATGTAGTTTGCATCGACCTTTATTATGAACACAACCTATAATGCACCGACCTTAATATGCAATGCACATGCATGAAGCTATAGACTACTAATCCGCGTTGAAAGTCATTGTTTATCAAAATCCAAGGTCTGAAAAATAAAATGTGCAGTTGTCAATCATCAAAACAAAATAAGAAATTAACTTCAGTGAATTAAGATAGAGGAGACATGACATAAAATGTATTGTACCACACAAACTCCCATAACATGACCTTCGAATCTGCTCTCGTGTTCATACTTCCTCGTCCTCAGGTAGATCAAAGGGGCCTTTGCTAACAGCTTTCCAAATTTCATAATCTTTTACCCTCAAGAAAACTTGCATACGGTTCTTCCAGTATGCATAGTTTAAACCATCAAAGTATGGAGGCTTGCTCATAGAGTGTCCTTCGGCTGTCATTCCTCAGCATCCATGATGTCTATCTCTTCAGGATGTTAGTCCTTGCAGAAGAGTTAGGCTCTGATACCACGTGATATAGATCTAGAGGGGGGTGAATATATCTTCCCCCTAACTCGATACCAAACTTTAGCAACAAATGCGGAATTAAAAATTGCTTAATCAGAACAGCCACTTTAGACACAGAATCACTAGAACAAGAGATTCATAGTAGTATGTAACTTTCAGAATGAGCACAGAGTTATTGGATCTAGAGCGTAGCCAACATAATTAATTCAGCTCACAAACACACAACAGGTCTAGCAATTAATTCGGACAGTCAACGATATAGAGCGTAGCCAACACAATTAGACAAACCACGGAGACAGGAAATTTTAAGGTGGTTCGATCTCTTCCAGTAATATACGTCCACCCCACACTCAAACCAAGTGTGGCTTCACTGCTGATTCACTGCTTCCAATCTGCTGATCCACATCTTCGGGGAAAACTTCCCAACATACGTTGAGCCTTACAGCTTAAGCTATCATAGGAATCCTCCTCTACCGCTGGGGATTACAGCTTGCCCAAACTGCTGACACGCAGCTTGTAAAACAAGATTTCAAAGTAGAAAAGCAAAAACAAAAATTGTAGCTCTCACAAAGAGCAGATCAGCTCTGGTACTGAACCAAGAAGTTAGATACAACAGCTTGTCGAAACTCAGACTCACACCCTTCTACCGATGCACTGCTCTTCTCTCAAAGCTCCTCTTCTTCTCTTCTCAAATTCTCTCTCTGGGTTCTTCTCAGGTTCGCTCTCTCTCTTTTTGCTCTTGTTTTCTTGTTCTTGAATTTTCTCCCTTTTTCTGTGTGTATCCCACGAAATTGGGCGATCTGCCTCCTTTTATAAGACAGCAGATGAGGGGCGCGTAGAAACCACATTTCCCACCCAAAAGTTTGTTCAGATCTGAGTTGAGATGGCCACGTGGCAGCATCTTGGTTTGGTTGCTTTCCATGTGTCAAAAATAGTGTTTCACCTTTTGCCTTGGATCACGTGCCTTTTATCCTGGTACTTAAGTTGCTCGTGACTTAGAGTTCGCAGGTAGTTGGGACACGCATCAGGTGCTTGATCATGAGTCTTACCTATCATTATAATGAACAAAGGTATCAGTCACGTGTTATGGACTTAGACAACTCACATGTCTATGTTTATAGGCACAGATGCAAGGATAACGAACTAGCACAGACTATATCATGCAGCTAGCTACGACTTCTACATGATGCTATGACTCAAAGTATGCTGCTAACGCAGACCTGATATACACATGCATTGACCTTAGTGGCTACTAAGATCGACCTCAGTACATGAAGAGATGCAGCCTAGCACTGACTCTAATGCATGACATGGACTACTAGCGTTGACCTCAAAATAAGGAGCAATGCAAATTAGCATCAACCTTGACCAAGCAAACAACAGATAATAAGCATCAACCTCAAGGTGCAGAGACATGAACTAGCATCGACCTGAATATGAAGATGGGGTGACTAGCACTGACTTGACTGTATAGTCAATAGTGACTAGCACCAACCTGACTTATGTAGATGGTAACTAGCATCGACCTCACTAAGTAAAAATGGCAACTAGCACTGACCTCACTTGCAAGAATCAACGCAACTAGCATCGACCTCAAGTATATGTGAGACGCTACTAGCATCGACCTGTAGTGTGCATGAGGCACTACTTGCACCGACCTTACTTAGTGTAAGACACTACTAACATCGACCTGACTCAAAGGGGAATGCAACTAGCATCAACCTTTTGTAGACTAACTAATGCTAGCACCGACCTTATGACAATGCACAACACGCTAGCACCGACCTCATGAGCATATGCACGGACCTTAGTTAACCATGTCTGATGCATGCACCGACCTGATGAGGACTTGACACCGACCTCAGTGAAGAACTTCTGAAACATGCATCGACCTTAAGAACAAAAATGCTCATGTATGCAAACTATTTGATGAAATGACTAAATGAATATGTGTATGCATTGACCTAACTATTCAGTCAATAGTGACTACCACCGACCTGAGATGGTCACACTAACCACTCGCACGGACCTATGTAGTGCTAGCCCGACCTTAGCTAAATATAGTATGAAGGTGCAGAAGTGTTTTATGTAAAGATCTGACATATAAAAAAATTCATCAAAATACACAATATTACCATGGTCAAGATAAAGTCACCAAAGTCAACTCTACTGTTGCCAATCATTCAAAACACAATCAACATACAACAGTCTCCACACTGCTGATCAACTCCAGAGGAGACCCAACATCCCGCAGATACATAGCTTAACCCGCTAATCCATAGCTTCGGGGATGAATCCCTACAATCTGCTGATCGACAGCTTTGGGGACAGAATCCCAGACCGCTGAGCCTCACAGCTTGCTGTCCAAGAAATCGCTCCTCGCCGCTGAGCCTCACAGCTTGCTAACCCACTGAGCCTCACAACTTGCTGTCCGAGGAATTGCTCCTCGCCGCTAAGCAACACAGCTTGCTCCGCTGCCTAACAGCTTGAAGAAGGTTTTGAAAGAAAACAAGAAACAACAAAAATCAATACACAGATAGACGTGAAAAATAATGTAGCTCGCAAGAGCATTTGATTCTAGATCTGATCTAGAAATCAACACACCAGCAATTATCGCTTCGCTGATTTCTTCTCCTCTCTCTGATGCTCTGTTTTGGAGTAGCTCTCATCTTCTCCTCTCTTTTTTGCTCGTAACCTCTTTCACTCTTCTCTTCTCTATCTCTGGCACTCTTCCCTACTTCAATCTCTGGCACTCTTCTCTTCTCTCTCTCTCTATTGTCTCCATTGATTTCTCTATCTTGCTTCGAATCTTGAGATCTCTTTTATACCTGCAAACTGAATCATGTGGTCCTACAAGATTTCAGTCTGGCGCGTGCAGGAAGTGTTCCCGCCAATAGCTTTTCCAGAAAAGTAACTTAAGGAAGTCCGCGTGTTAGATCTTGAAGAAGAAATGAATCCACGTGACCAATCGTTCTAGTGAACTGGCAACCTTGGATCATGTGCCTATTAACTCAACTCTCAAACCACGTGACCACTTGCGTCTCTGATGCTTTCTGCTCTTCAAGTATTCGATCAAGTCCCTGTCAATAAGATATAAAACATTTCATCAAACACTTTATCATCATAAGTACTTAAGAGAATGCAGACTTAGCCAATTTCATAAGATTCAGATACTCAGATAAAAAGAATATATGTTGATACATATGCCTCGATGCATACACACAGTGCACCGACCTGTGTGGGTATACCTCTGCACGAATGTAGTGGATTAACTGCAACTACACTGACCTATGTAGACCACATGTAGGTCTTATATGCAAAGAGATGATGCATGAAGATAAGAATTTATGAGGATGCACCAACCTCTGTGAAACACAGGTTGACCTGTCAAGCTAGAACATGTGTGGTTGCACTGACCTGTCAAAGTGATGGCTAACACATCTAGTTCTTAAGCATCGACCTGATGACTTAAGCAAACGTGAATGCTTTGACCTGAGTCGAGTAAATGAGAAATGTGCATCGACCTGTTATGACCTAGACCTTATATGTGCATCGACTTTATAGAGCGTGTTGCTGCATATGCATCGACCAGATAGACATAACGCTTTCATGTGCGTCGACCTTGTAGACTGTATGCATGTATATGCATTGACCCTACTGAACACAAGATCAAATGTGCATCTACCTTTCTGAACACAAGATCCAATGTGCATCGACCTTGCTGAACATAAGGTCCACTAGTACACTGACCTGATCGACTACATGCGAGTATGTGCATTGACCTGATGTTCAACGTAATGCGTAGCTGCATCGACCCGACAAGTTTCAATTAGAATGTGCATCGACCTTATATGACTAAGTGCCTATATGTGCATCGACCTTGATTTCTGACACTTGGAAGACAAATGACTTGTATAACCTAAGTGACCAAAATGCATCAACCTGTTATGCCATTCTGACTTATGAAAAGGGATAACTCAACCAATCATTATTAAGCAACTTTGCCTCAACATGATTCATGGTGTGACATCATCAAAACCAAGGTTCCAGCAGAACAAGCTGCAAGTGTAGCAAAAAAACTTCTGATCTCTAGCCAGAGCACCAGACACCGCTGTAACTACAACAAACCGCACAAAGATATGGAGTTTAAAGCACGAAATGAAAACATCAATCGGAGTTGAAAAGCCAACTATAGCTTCTGACTGAGTCATGAAGCATTCTCTTCAAGGTTGGGATTCGGCTTCCTCAGCTCACTTCTCTTTTCACCACTAGACTGGGTCGGACCAGGGTGGAGGGGCCTTCTCACTCTTCTTCCTCTCTTCTTCTTCTTCTTTTTCTCTTCTTCTTCTCTTTTTCTTCTTCTTGGGCATGAGCTAAAGAATACTTCCTTTGATGCAATGCTCGGCGAACTCTTCTTAGGTGGAAGGGGCAACATATTTATAGGCCGAAGTTTGAATCTACAGCTTTGATTATAGAGGAAGCAATCTGTGCCATCCAGATCCTTAGTGCACTCCAGAATCCTAGGTACTAGGTTCTGGCTTGATGGACATTGGGTATTGAGCTTGGGGCGTCAAACTCTCCTTCCAGAATGGAGGTTGAGTGAGAAGGACTATCTTCCAGCCTAGAGTCTATTCTGCAGAACTGGGTACATTCAGTGGAGGCTTCTCATTGGCTTGGAGTCTTCCCATTGGCTTCCATTAGTTCTTGATAAAGGGGCATTTAATGCCTTCAGATATGTTCAGACCTTAAAGCTGCATTCTATAGGCGTCTGCCATTGACTTTGCGTGAGGGAACCTCTGACATTTTGGTAGTTTATGTGAGCACGGACGATCCTTCAAACAGACGATTGAGCTGGCAGATTTGTCAGTCGTTCTTCATGTGCGTGGACGCAGCGAGGCCATGGCGTTGATGCAGCCTTCATGAGTGCTTCTGTTGCTGACGGGCTAGACCTTCGTTGCGTTGAGGCAGCTTCACGGGTTCTTCAATTGTTGGCGAGCTGGCGTTGATGGCGTCGACGCTGGATGGACGGTGCCTCGATGCATCCTTTGTGAATGGCGTTTACAACACTTTCTGAGAAGGCCGTTGCATCGACGCCCTGACAACATGGCGTTGATGCAGCTTCAAGGGATCTACAGTTGCTAGCGAACAGACGTTGATGGCGTCGATGCAGTGAGGGCATTGTGTTGACACAGCCTTCTTCTACAGGCCACTTGTTGCTGCAATGAGCTATTTGTCAGCCCTATTAGCTATTTTTCACCCTTATAGCTCATTTGTCTGCCTTGCAAACTTATTTGTCACCGCTAGCCATGGGAGCCGTTGCCTTATGCTATTTTCTCTTCTTTGAGAACCGTCGCCCTTGTCTATTTGTCACCGCTGCTTATCTATTTGTCACTTCTGTCAAGCTATTTGTCACCCTTATTCCTCATTTGTCGCTCTTATGGACCATTTGTCTCCCTTCTAAAATGTTAGTTACTCTTGAGCATATGGGAGCTTGTTTCTGCTTGACTGCGTTGATGCAAGGGAGTGTTGCATCGACACAGTAGACGAAGGGCGTGTTGTGCGTCGACGTAGCAGACAAGGGGCGTCGACGCATCCTTTGCTGGATGTGATTACAATGGCTTCTGTGAGGGCTTGCGGTCGACGCTTTGAGAACTTGAGGTCGACGCGACATCGCTTGACAGAGCCTTCGTATGAAGGGGTCGACACCATGAGTCGACACCTTCAATTTTCATGTTGATTGCGTTGACGCAGTGAGGCTGTAGGGTCGACGTAGCTTAAGACAAATTGAAATTTCTTTCTTGATTCAAAAGTTCTTTTTCCCTTGATGTTCTGCCCAATCCTTATCAACTTTATTTCAGTCAAATGAAGACCCTTTGCTCCTATGTCTGAACACGTCCAATGTTCCTCACTCCCATTTCTGATGCTGATGCTAAGGCATGCTGCCGTGGCTAATGCTGCTGCTGATCTTGTTGTTGTTTGCTATTGCTTCTCAAGCCAACTTGGCTGAGTGCCATGATCTGACAATGTTACTCTTTAATCCTCCTTCAATCTTTAGATCTTTACACAAGAGTGTCTTTTCATGATGAGCATAGCCTGGAGGCATCAAAAGCATTATCATGCTCATTAATGCATAGTTGAATCAATTGAATAGAATTGTAATGAATCATACTCAGACATCATCAAAATATCATTTATCCAACATTCTCCCCCTTTTTGATGATGGCAACTATGCGTCATTATGAGTCACATAAATGAATGGAATCATGAAACAGACGATGACTCATCAAAACATCTCTCCCCCTTTGCAATCAGCAAAGAGGGCTTAGATTAAAGCCACTTGGAAGGATAGAATATGAGCACATGGAGTTGCATGAGATCAAAGGATTATAATTGAATTCCATTCAGCAAGCAATAAAGACAATTAGCATGAGAAGCAGCATGTCAAGATGCAAACACAAGTTTTACCAATTGACAATATCAAAGGCAGACAAGAGTAAGAGTAGAGCCTTCTATTGAGATGGTGACAGCCATTGTTGGGTCCCTTTAGGTCCCTTTATTTTGTTACATCCCCTGAATTCTGGAGCAGCAATACATAAGAGCAATTGGGAATGCAGAAAAAACCAAAGCATGAGAATCAGATCAATGGAAGATGGACAGCCAATGAGCAGATTTTTTTTTTTAAGTTTTCAGATTTTTAGTGTTTGCTATGCAATGCATGAAAGTAGAAATGCAATCTAGCTAAATGCATGAAAAGACTTATGCCAATCATAGAATGACATGATGACACCAAGGAATCCACATGATAATTACTTCACATTATCTCCTCCTATGAGACCGTCAAAGGTTTGAATAGAAGACAAGGTAGGAGATGTACAAGATGTGGAACTTATGCATGCTAAAACAAGAGTTGAAATAAAGAATTATAGTGGAGAGGGACTGAACAGCTCATGAAGAATGAGGCATCAAACTAGACTCACACATCAGGGGTTATCATTGGAAGAATCAATATTCTCCTTTTAGAGCAGCATTGTTCAAGACCATATTAAGCAATAATGGTTCAAAGTTTATATGCCCAAAATCTAAGCGTAAGACTCCTGAAAAGGTGTTCTAGTATATTTAAGAGAACTAAAACAGAATTTTAGATAGTAGACCGGCCCTCATTCCTTTTCATCTTACTCTTTTAATTTCAAGAGACACCTTTAGAAGGAATTTCAACTAGTATTGAAGATAAACACCCAAGGTACAAAATTCTTTTTAGGGTTAGCCCTTTGAATACAATTTCATTCAAACAGATTTTTCATGTTGCTCAATTTTTCAGGAATAATCAGGTTTAGTTCATTCCTTTGGCACGAGGAGACATATTGATTAGATGCCAGACTCCTCGATTACTCAGAATTTCCCTAACCATCTTGTCTCAACTTGAACAGAGGTGGCTTGTCATATCATGACACAGCCCACGTCACTTATTGGGTGAAGGGACATGGTTTCTCAATGAGCTTTAGCCATTGCTCTGCCTTAGGTGCTAATTTTACTTCTGAAATCTTCAAACAGAGATAACTAGACCTTTACTTCATGACATAATTCCCATCACTTCTTTGGTGAAGAGTCCTGTTGACACCCGTTTTATGACCAATGAGTTGGGTCATCTCCTTATTTATTTTTATGATGTCCCGGGTTGTTCGCCGGTTATTGGGCCATTTTTGGGTCATTTTTGGGCTTATTTTATGGGTCGCTCTCCTTGGTTGGGCCTAGCTACTTCTTTTATCGACATTTAAGCTTATTGGGCCTGGATAGGGCCTAATAAGGATTTTGTTGTGGATTTAATCAAAGATTTATTTGTCTTTATCTCTTTTGCCACGTCTCTTAGCCTTGCGGTCTATCGCACGACCATTAAGGGGGCGTTGGTGGTCTTTTGCTAGACCGCTAGGAGGCAGAGAGTCCCATTGGGTTTCTTTGGTCTTACCTTTTTGTGGATGACTGGACCTTGCGATCTGTTGGGTTCGCTGCGCTCCCTCTCTATACTTGGTGATGGTTTTAATGATAACAAAATATTGTGTGTAAGTTCTGTGGAAAATATTCCTTGGTTCTTGCATATCATGTATGTGGTACTTGCACATTTATCATGGGACATTTGAGGTGTTTTTGGTCTTAACTTGCTACACATGAGTATTGATCTATTTGAGTTGAATGAGATTCATGTATAGCTATTACATGTCAAATTGACTGTGCTTCTACCTGAGGTTTTGTTGGTTCAAATGTTCTTTATTGGATTGAATGTTTTTTAGTCTTCTTCATATGTGAATGACATACAAGTTGATTGGTCTCATGGATGGTTTTCAATGGACTGAGTATAAATTCTTCATATTTGAATTTTGTTGTCCATGGAATGTGTGAGCTTAGTTTTGCTTTGGATTGCATTTGTAATCTCATGGTGGTCAAGGTTTGCTTGAACAGTATTGAAACTGAGTTCTCTAGTGTCATCATGCCTTTTGATAATCGAGGAGTTCAAGTAGGTTGTTCAAGCAGCATTTTGATTGTTTGGTATGCTCTCATGCTTGAATTTTTGGACTGAACTTGTGTTCTTGAAAGTTTGATTGAATTTAATTTAGAAATGGCTTCTCCATGTATGAAGCAATTCTTGTATTGTGAAGGTTCTTAGTGCAGACTGGAAGATTTATGTGAAGGACATAATGCAAGACTTCTGTACTTATCAATTGCTTTGATTAACGTCTTAACTTGGAAGTTTTTGGACTGAACTTGATAGTCTTGGTCTGAATATGGAATTCATGTGTGGCTTGCTTGATTATTTGATATGTGAGCTTATGAAGTATTTGGATTAGAAATGTGTGAATCCTCTATACATATAGCTGGAATTCAAGATACTAACTTGTTGTTTGGAAGAGGCAGTCTTGTGTGCTCAAATGCTTTGAAGTTAGTTCTTTATGTGGATTGACATGATATTGAGTTTCGAAATATTACAGGTTCTTTAAAGCCCACAAATCCTTGAAATCATGGTAAGAACTTATGGTTGAATGAATTTCAATTTGCCTAGATTGGGCTTGATCCTTCTCTCATGTTTTTGTGATTGAATCTGGTTTCTATGTTGGTTTCTGGTGGATTTTTGGTAAGCATTGCATAGAACACTTGTTTTTATGCTCATTGCTTGTTTAGTGAAATTGGGTTTGCATGTGTCTCATGCATGCTCTTATTGTCTTGAGGTTGTCTTTCGCTCATCAAGCTTCCTATTGTCATTAATAAAACCCTAGTTTGATTGGTGTTTTAAGACCTTCTAATGCATGTTATTCACTTGCAAAAATCATGTTTTCAAATGGGGTTATAGGTTTTTCAGATAGCATTGGACTGCTTAAGGTAGTTTCCAGTCTGAGGGAGCAAGTGTCGACTCACAGAGTCGACACTTATTCCTGGATGTGCTGGTTCTTGCATCAAGTGGAAAAGTGTCGACTCTGAGAGTCGACACTTTCAGACCTATATGATGTTTATGTGGCTGACAGAATTCCTAACAAAAAGTGTCAACTCTGAGAGTTGACACTTATGTCCTGGGTGGTTTTTCTTCATCGTTGGCTGCACCCTGTGAAGAAAGTGTCGACTCTGAGAGTCGACACTTCTTCTGGGCGGACCGGATCGAGTTTTTCGTAAGCCTTTCGAACCTTATCAAACCCAATCCATTTGGTCCCCTCTTGGACCCATTTACCCTTAGGGTCCTCTTACATATAATAGAATGGTTTTGGGAGGCTTTTAACATGGGCATTCTTGTCATATGTTCATCTATTTGCTGCCCTATATATCCTTGCAATTTTTACAAGGAAAACACTGCTGGGGCTAAAGTGTTTTATCTTTTGTAGGGAAAGGAAGAAAGAGGGCGGCCACAAGGTGGAGAGGAAAGGGCTTTGCAAGATCTATCAGTTCTTGATGTCTGGAGGTGCGATTGGAGATTGAATCTGAAGGAACACATCTTGGATCCTCAAGGAGGACAACCGACTGCTCCATCCAACTGCGGATTCAACTCCCTCCAACCGGTGCTTCAAGGAAAACATTCAAATGGCCATTCAAGAACAAGGGGGAAACATTCCACATCTTTTACCCATTTGGTTGTGATAGTTTTCTTGATCTACATCCTACTGTGAGCATATATTGATTATGTTTGTATTTTTCTGAATCGAAATATTTTTGTGTGTAGTGTACGGAGTGTTAGATACGGTGGCGCACAGAAATGGATCCAGAGGGGGGGTGAATGGATCCTTCAACAAAAACACCCAATTAAAAACAATTGCACAATGAAGCTTTTAACTGTACTCAAGAATGATCTATTGAGACAGCACAATTACTCTCTTCTCACAACCGTGAGTTGAGACACTCAGGCTTGCAAATGAAATGTAATTTCACTAAGCATATGAACAAACACTTCACAGACATATAAATTTCTCAACGAATAACACGGGCGAACTGCAACCACTCAAGCACACACAACCTGTGAAAGGGAGATAGATGATATGGAAATGCGCAAAGACCAAACCATGATAGACATGATATTTTTAGGTGGTTCGGCCAGACCCACAGTCTACCTACGTCCACCCCTCACTCCAAACCGGAGTGAGGCTTCCCTTGCAAAAGCAAGAACAAGTAGACTCAGTCTGCAAACATACGCTGCCTAACAGCTTGACAAACCAAGGGAGACAAATCTCTTAAACCAAGCTCTGCAACCCACAGACGCTTGGGACCTAGACTTGCTACCCATAAGACCAGAACTGGAGACGAATCTCCCTTCCTCCTCACTGGAGGGGAACCGCTAGTGACACCCCGTCACTAGCAAACCAGAGGTCACGGACCTCTCTTCCTCCACACTAGAGGGAAACCACAAGTGACACCCGGTCACTTGCAAACCGGAGGACCAATCCTCCCTTCCTCCAAACCGGAGGGAAACCCATAAGTAGCACACCACTACTTGCAGTCGGAGACTACGTCTCCCTTCTCCTAAGTCCACAGGAGGAACCCCGATCCCAAACAAGGGAAATGAAAAGCACTAAGGATATGAAAAGAACAGACGAAAAACAAACAATAGAAATAGAAACAAATGTAGCTCCGTAGGAGCAACTTGGCTTGGATTTAATCCAGAGGACAATACAACTCTGATCTTCAGGGAAGGCTCTCTCTTCTTCTCTCTACTATCTTCTCTGCACTCTCTACCTCTTTCTTTCTTCTTCTTCTCTCAGTATGCTCTCTCACTCTCCTGGCGACTCCTTCCTCTTTTTCTTCTTTTGCTGGCTCTCGTGCTCTTCTTTCTGGCTGTAAACCCCTTCTTCTATTATCCACACATTCTTTTGGAGGAAGTCTCCTTCGTTTTATACTCAAAATAGGGGCTCATATGGATGAGGCAACTAAACCCTACTGAAACACCATTGGTCCACGTGTTGGACGAGAATGTTCTTTAGCACAGACGTTGTGCATGCATGATGCAAACTATGCATAGACCCTATATGTGCGATACGAGGACTTGCACCGACCTTATATTCCTTAAGCAAAGCAATGCGCAATGCACTGACCTTATGGGAGGTTAAGCAAAGAAATGTGCACCGACCTTATTTGTGCACCGACTACATGTGTGTTCTATAGAAATATTGATGGGGACATCACCTCCCTTGCCCACATTCACGGCTCGTCTCCTCGCCCTAGTTGCATCCGGCATGGTCTAGTTATTTATTTTGAGTCCTATGTAATTTTTTTCAAGTCATATCATTGTATTTTCCCTTTTATTTGAGTCATGTCCCTAGGTCTTTTGTTTATTTCCCTAAGTTTGAGTGTCATTAGGTTGATTAGTTTGTTACTGGGCCCAATTCATTGGGCTAGGCCCAAGGGCGCCCCTACCCCTTGGTTATTTGTCATTGTTGCATGAGTCAGGGACTTTTTGTAAAATATGGGTTGCCTATATATAGGAGCCCATTCCCCCATTTCAAATTAATGAATGAATGAATGAATATTTGAATTTTCTAGTGTCCAACTTAAATCTTCTTCTTTTGGTGAGAAGCCAATTGAGTGGGTGAGAAGCCCCTATCCCCCCCTCTCTCTACCTCTCTCTCTAGGAAGTCATGATGTGACACGACCCCTTGGATCTGAAAATTTGCAAGCAATCGAACCGAACGGCGGACCCACTCAAGTGAACTCACTCGCGTCGCGCACACCCGAGTCCGTAGGTGGACCGGCGATAGTGGTGAGGGTCCGAGGATGGACCTCGCCTTTCCAGAGGTTTGACTAGCTTGGGCTATACCTCTAAGGGTCTGGGATGCCCCAATTCCGTGGGCGGCCAGCACGCCAAGGGCGTGGGATATAGTGACTCTCTCTCAACTCGCTCCACGGTGGCACTCAAATTGATGATATTTTGAGATCGGGCGCTCACTCACCGACCGACGGCACTAAGCAGCAATACTAAATAAGCCAAGCAATTCCAGTAGAGTAGGGCAACCCGAGGCTCACCTAATCGGTGTGAAGACACCGATCCCTGTCGGAGACGAGGGCGAGCGGGGAAGTGTGGATTCCCCGCACACTGCGCCGATGAAGCTTGATCCCTGTTTAATAATTACAATCACTACACCTCACACAGGAGGGTGGACTTGGGGTGGGGATTTTTGTATTACAAGTCAAACACTACCTCCGCACAGGGAGGGGTGCTAAGCCGGCCAGGCGGGGAGGGGAGATAAGCTCGATCGCGCTGACGGAGCACCCGGCCGAATCTACCCGGGTCGGGGACAGCAAGACAGGGGGTTGATGTAGTCGCCGCTGTGAGCTCTCCCGGACTCAGAACTTGATGAGACTTGCGCCAAAATGTCGCTGACATACCCAGGTACGACTGTGATTTTTTGTGGGTGGTCCCGAAGTCGTCGCTGGCGGAAATAGGCTCTGGAACAGGTCCCCTGCGTGTAGAAGCAGACTGTTCCCAGGGGCAGCAGCGGATGGCCGAAGTCACCACGGCGGCTCCCAAAGTCCAAATGCGGCGAGACCAAGTTGAGGACGTCCGTGGATGAGTCTTCTTCGAGCAGCAACCAAGAACAGCACCAGAGGATGTCGGGGAGGTGAGGAGGAGTCTGTTGAGTGAGGGGCTGTCGGGGCAGGACCTAAACAAACTGTCTGCGCACCCGGGGAAAAAAAATGGAAAAGGCACTTGCTGATGCCGAAAGGGACGCCTCTTTTTGATAGTGGTGGATGACTCGTGGTTGCAGCTCTCGGACAAGTGGTGCCTCCATAAGTTGAAGGATGTGGCCGTGGTGGAGGTTCGAACAGGGGGGCAGAAACTGGGATAGGCAGCTTCTGATCTCATGCAGCAGGTTGCAGAGAGTGCCCCGACCGCTCCTGGACTCCGAATCACAAACCGCCAGAGTTTATGGCACCGTGGACGAGCCCTCTTTGCAGCAAAACTGACGAGGAAGTTGTCTTATGTCAGAGAGGACTGGGGGACTCAGAAGAGCGGAAGCAGGTCGTTGCAGACTGTGGGAGGCAGACTCACGCAGCCGAGGGAGAAAAATGAGAACTTTGGCCTCCCGATGCCGAACGCGGTTCTTCTTCTTGAGTTTGATAGAGGACTGGGGGAGGAAGAACTTTGTAGAAGGACTCGTAGCCTGAATCTTCCACCGTTTGTCGTGGTGTAGCTTCTAACCGGGCTCAGGTACTCTGCAGAGGGAGCCCAGCGCAGTCGGGGGAGAATTGGCACCACGATCTGTAGTGAAGTCGGAACGAGACGATTCCACCTCGCCTGTGAAGAAGACTGGAAGACCTTTCCGTCAATGTATGGTGCACCTCCAGATGATGTCGGACAGCACCGGGGCAGTCTCTGCAAGTCGAGCTCCAACTGCTATCTGCGAATTGAGATGGATAGGGTGGTGAAAGGTGATGGGAGACGGAGTAGATGTGGTGGGAAATGGAGTGGATGGGTGTGGGGATGGCACCTGACTATGTGGGGGTCTGTTAGGGGGTGATACAAGGTGTGGGAGGGGCAGAAAGGGGGCTAGGAGGTGGTCTAGCAAGTGGAGGAAGGGGGAGCTGCGAATTTGGGTTGGGAATGAGAGAGGGAGGAGAGATCTCTCCTTTGGTTTGAATGTGTGGTTAATGGAGGGTTTAATTCTTGTCTAGGGAATGGGAAGGGGTGTCTTAGGGATGTGAATGGGTGCTTGGGAGATGGGATTCTCCTTTGGGAAAATGAAAGGTTGTATGGGGAAGGGGAAAGGTTGCTTGGGAGGAGGGAGAGGTGCCTAGGAGAAGGGGATTCCACCTAGGGGTTGGAGGGGGGTTAATGAGAGGTATGGGGAAGGGGGAGGGGTCTTAATTAGAGGTGAATAGGGAGGAGAGAGAGTGAATTTTGAAATTTGGAGAGAGGAGGAGAGAGAATGGGGTTCGCCCCCTTTAGAGAGAGAGAGAGAGAGCTAGTGAGAGAGAGAGAGAGCTAGAGAGGGGGGGGCACAATTCTTGTGGCAAGTTTTTACTCAAATATTCATTAGCTTACAACTGAGGGATTGGGGTCCTATTTATAGGAAACCCACTTTTACATATAAGACCCTGACTTTTAACATACTAACAGATAACCAAGGAAGGGGGGGTGCGCCCATGGGCCTAGCCCAAAGAAATAGGCCCAATAGCAAGCACCATAGCCTAATGAGACTCGTACTTAGGGAAATGACTTAATAACCTAGGTACAAGACTCAAATAAAAGGCAAATTACATGAGTAGAAAATGAAAATTACATCATAGGACTCGAAATAACGTGGTGAACAAGATGTAGATTAGGCGGCGAGTATCGAGATCCTTGATCATATGAAATTGCTGGTGATGTCCTCATCAAGTCATTTTCTCTCTCCTCCACTTTCTCTCTCTAAAACCTGTGCCCCTTTCTCTCTCCTCCCCTCCCAACCACCTTTCTCTCTCTTCCCCCCCTCCAATAACTCATCCCCAACTCCCCACCACCCCACCTTAACTCCACCCCAGCCCCAAGGGAGATTCCACCACTCCCCACTCCACCCTCCAACCACCAACCACCCACTCCCCTTCCCCAAGCACCCTCTCATCTCCCAAGGGAGAATTCCCACTCCCCAAGCCCCCCCTTTACCTTCCCCACACACCCCTTCCCATCCCCAAGACCAGAAATTAATCCCACCCTTAAACCCATTTTCAATTACCCTTTCCCTCTCTCCCTTCCAACCAAATTCGCAGCTCCTCTCTCACCCACTGCAAACACCACCTTCCAGACCCCATTCTCCCCCTCCCACACCTTGGAACACCCCCTCCCAGACCCCCTCACAGCCAGGGGTTGCCCCCACACCCATCCACCTCATTTCCCATCCCTTCTACCCCATTCCCCCACCACCTTTCACCACCTGCAATTCTCAGGTCGTATGCAGCAGAGTACCAGCAGCTTGCAGAGCCGGCTCTGACTTCATCCCAGTGTCCCTGGAGTCTCAAAAGGTACCTTTGGAAGTGTCTCTCCATCCTCTTCGCAACGGCGGTGGTCTCATCCCATTCTGAGTTTGGGGCTGTCCTGAGCAGTCGATCTTCTCCGACTGTGCACTTCCTCCCTGAAGAGCAACCTGAAGCTGACTCCTGAAGCTACCACGACCACTCTCTTGAAGATATGGAGGTGAGGCTTTTCCGAGAGCTTCTTCGACAAGTCTACTTCCAGAATCAAGAAGCGTAGCTCTGTTTTGCGCCCGAAATCAAGAGTTCTCATTTTCTTCCTCCGAGTGTGCGGTTCTACTTCCTGACAGTCTGCTCCGACCCCTCCTCATTGTTAGAGCTCTACCGGTCTACTCTGACAACGTTTGGCATCTCCGTTGGTCTCGCTTCGAAGAGGACTCACCGAAGGTTCCAATGACACCGGCGGTGCCTGATTCTAAGCTCTGGAGCACTTGTGGCAACCGCTTCTTCCTGCTGTTGTGAACCTGAAGCAGTCAGAACTGAAGACCTTCCACCCTGTTCGAGCTTCTGCCCCGACCAGCACCTGTGACCAGAGAAATCAAAAAAATTCAGGCGTCATCCCGATCCAGCTACGAAAAAATTCCAACTGGTTTCGTTATCAAAAAAAATCAGGAGTGGCCGCAGCGTCAAGGTATCCAACTGTCTATCCTAAAGGGCAGGAAGCGGACAAAATCGGCATCGGCTCCCTTGTTTGCATCTAGCTCGGTTTCGCCCCTCCCCGCTTGGCCGCCTGAAGGCCCCCCCTGTGTGGAGGTAGTTTTGGATGTATTAACAATTTGTCCCCACCCCAAGAACCCCCTCCTGCGAGAGGTGTAGTGTTGTAACACTTTAAACAGGTCAAGCTTCTCCGGCGCGGCGTGTGGGGAACCCTCGCCTCCCCGCTCGCCCTCGTCTCCGAGCGGGACCGGTTTCTTCAAACCGGTCGAGTAAGTGCTCCAACCTAGCTTTAATTTTGTGCTTGTTCTTTCAATATTAGTTCATAGTTTTGCTGGCCGTGAGAGTGAGAGCTCGATCCTTAAGCTCCATTGCTTCAAGCGATCTCCGTGGGGAGAGGAGTGTACCCGTGCCCTTGGCACAACGTCAGCTCTCTTGAATTGGGCAGCCATACCCTTGGGGGAACATTTCCTTGGCCTTGCTTGTCACGCCCCGGGCCGATAGCCGCGGAACGTGTCGTTTGCTCGGAACGTGGCAGTTAAACAGTCGTGAATGATCAAGAGCAATCGCATAAGACCAAGATAATTTCGAACAACAATAGAAATTTATATTTCTATTATAAATCTCTACAAGAACTTGTTTTCCAACTTGGAGACTTCAACACAATGGAAAGGAAGATAACGACATACTAACAGACGTTAGACAAGATGACTGAATAAGAGACGCCAAGCTGAAACACTATCTAGACTCAAGAAAGATAAAAGACTCGGTTCACTAGTTTCCGAAGCTCGCTTGTACACTTGTCCCGCCCGTATGGGTCTCGGTCTTGCTAGCCACCTGATTTCCTGAAAATGTTGGAATAAAACGGAGTGAGCGAACGCTCAGTAGGAAATTATATCTCAAGAACTAGCAATGGGTTTAAGTAATTATAATTTTTCACATGTTTATGCAATGGGGCTATGCATGTATAAATAACTGAGCAAGTGAAATAAACTGATCAATAGAATAACACGTCCTGCAAAACATCCAAGCGAGTATTAATCAAGAAGTATTCATGAGAGACTTTATAGATTATTGGCTACTTCACGCAAGTACATTGCCCGTGTCGGGCCACGCTAGTAAAGTCACGCAAGTCAAGTCACGCACGCAAGAAAAGAGAGATCGTGGAATGCCAAAGATCAAGATAAAGAGTACTCCGGTGCAATGCTAGACACCGTTATCATTAAAACTCCCATGGGCACTAGTACTTTCGGGCGCTCCTCCCAGGACCAGATCGGGCCCTATATGCACAGCATTCATGATAGATCTGGACATCCACGATAGTTTATAGCCAATAAGGAGTTCCAAGAACAAGCTTTAATTAGGATGATAAGATAAGATTTTCATGGAATTCAAGGGCAAGACCCTTGAGTAAGGACATACTGGCGATAAAATCCACGCAAAGCATATAAATCATGACATGTCGATAAACTGGGTGGAATTAGGTTCCCTTAACTTAGGTACCATGACAAATCGATATGGACATTCCATATATAGAATTGAGGTCCACATGAATAGTATATCAAAGGTAAGATACCCTCATTCTTATCATAGAATTGAGGTTTTTACAAGGACAACATGATATGACATGATATCATCATTCCATTAAGAAATTCTCATGATATACTCTTTGTATAATCATAAGGGCCGGTATACTATGTTTCTTTAGGTTGACATGGCATTAATTGTGTAATAGGTTTTAGGGTACAACCAGCTCAGTCGACCTTGAGGGAATCCAAGGTACGAGGAGACTTACGGAGGTCTCTATGACTAACTCGCTAGTCCAAAGGAACAGAATGTCCAATGGAGAGCTTGTATGTCAATGAGAGTTGAGTGTGATCGATGAAACAACATGAAACATGGGACTATACTCACGGAGTGGAGAATAGTGCCGATATATATATTATATAACATATGAAACCATCGGTTAACAGAAACAGTGGAAAATCAGTTTTACAGTAAAATAACGACTTAATCAGAGTCATTTATCAAGTAATTAACGCCTAACAGAAGGGCGTTTACACATGTTTCCATTTTACAGAATTTCAATATTTCATTAATTTATCTAAAACGCGCCCTGGTCAGGGTCGTTTGTTCAAGATTTGACGACTGTAGAAGCATGCGTCTTATTATTTACATATTTGACAGAATATAAATAATTTTCAGGATTTATCCAAAACACGGCCTGGGCAGGGGCGTTACTCATTAATTCAATTTTTACAGAATATATATTTTCAGAATTTTTAACATATACGCGCCCTAGGAAGGGGCGTTTCTTTTCAATTTACGCCCTATGGTGGGGCGTTAACATGTGGAAAACGACTTGGTCCAGGTCGTTACTTAAAGTTTCTGCAGGAAATTTTAAGGGCAGTAATAATTTCAGCATGCAGGAATTTCATGGGGGAGAATATACCATGAACGAACAGTCATGACAGTAAAATCAATGGATTGGGAGATATGGGATCATGCATTAATGTAAATCATGATTTCATATAGAATCAGTTCTTAACAGGGTTAATTAATGATTAACTGAAATTAACGCCTGGGTACAGGGCGTCAAATATTAAATTGACGACTTGGGAAGGGTCGTTTCATGTGAATTAGCGCCCTTGACAGGGGCGTCTCTTTCAAAATATTACAGAAACGTATTAAAACTATAATAAACCATATGCATGTCATGCTTATATATATGTATATCTTGCATTAATTTTGTTTGGGCTACCATAACTTGAGAAAACCTACCTTTTAGTTGACGCTTTCTTTCTACAGGCAACCTGTAGAGAGAAATAAGAAGAAGAAAATGAAGATATCAACCTCCGTACGCATCCCAGGAAGTAAGAACGGAAAGAACTTACCCGTTCTTTGGCAATGAAGGTGATGAAATCGATGATGATGAAGACCCTTCGTCTTCAACGCTAGATACAGTAGCCTATAGCAAAGTGATGAAGGATGATTAGGACCTCTTCATGTGTTGACAGAAAGCAAGGGGAGGAAGAGAACATAACCTGTTTGTATGCAGCAGCAGCTTCGATCAAAATAGATTTAGGGTTCGAATATTTAGGGTATTTATAGAATTTGTGAGGGTCCTATTAGGGTTAGAGTTTGATTGGAAGTAATGCTTCCAATATAGAGTCCTTACCCTAGTAGACACTTACTAGATTAGCATAATCCTTCCCTGGATAAGTTCCTGGGTCGAACGGAAGTGGAAATGAAATTGACGCCTTGTCATAGGGCGTTTCTTAAAGACACGCCCAGTGGAGAGGCGTTTCTTGTTTAAAACACGCCCAGGAAAGGGGCGTTTATCTTACTTGCCCTATTTGGTGTTTGGAATTTGACGCCATGTGGTGAGGGCGTCCTTTCTTGAATCACGCCTTGTTTAAGGGCGTGTCTAATTTAAATAGCGCCTTTATCAGAGGCGTTATTTCATTTTGTTTTATTTATCTATTTATTTGATCTATTTAAAATCTTTATTTTTATTAATATTTTATCAGGGTTGCTATATTTCTTCTTGGTTTATTATTTACTTGTTTTCCTTACATCTATTTATATTTCTATGTACATACATATATAGGTTAATGTTATGCACACACATATATATATATTGCATTAATGGGAGAAGATGATAAAACGTGTTAAAAAGCCCATTAATTGCTTGGGTTGAGTTTGGGCCAATGGAGCTTAGCATTAACTTAAATGTTTTTAAGGTTAATTGTTAATCCTTTATCAAGGCCTAATAATTTTATTTATAACTAGTTATTTCTATTTGGTCCTTTTTACACAAGTTTACTTTGTTTGGAAGTCTTATTTGCTTATTTGTTAAAACCTTACACATACGACTTATATCTTTTAATAATTTGCATGTATTTCCGTATATGCATAAATAAGGTTCTTAAGACTATCATAATTTTCCCTCTAAGGTTTTATACCTCATTGATTTGGTGTGGCTAGTTCGCACAAGAGATTTTATTGCTCATAAGTTCTTTAACTTTTATTAGTCCTTGTCCTAGGTATCAGAGGCAGGTTCGATCTGAGCAACCCCTTAGGAATATCACTTGACCAAGTATTTATTTGAATAAACTTTAATCATTAAACATTATATACTTGTATATATTTTATTCCTATTCCAAAATTACCGGGCGTTACACCCTCCCCCACTTAAAAGAATTTGGTCCCCAAATTCACATCACCTTTCATTCCTAATAGAGGACTTATTATGAGCTTATACAGAAGAAATCTTAAGGATGGAAAGAGAAAGAGCTAGCTTATGATTTCGGGTGAGGGGTACCTTCCGCAACCTTCCCTTTGGCAAGTTTGGTTAAATCTTGAACTCCTCTCGGAGGCTTCTTGGGGCATTCCGCTATCTTGTGATCTAACTTCCCGCAACGCAGACATGCTCCCGAACTCTACCAACACTCCTTCATTTTGTGACCACATCTTCCACAAGATTTACACTTATCTTGCGGGCGATCCGCCGAAGTTTCCCTCTTATTACACTTATTACACTTCTTACATTTCTGGCATTTCTTACACCTTTGTGAAATATCTTCCTCATTTATTCTTTTCTTGATAACGGTGAAACTTTCGGAGTTATTTGTTTGATCTTTCCCTTCAACTCTTTCTTTTTCTTCCACTACTTTCTCTAGTTCTTGAACTCTCTTGACAAGACTCGTGTAAGCTTGGACATCCACTAAGATCATTTTATGATCAAAGCTTGGCTGAGAGGCTTCCATTTTATCTAAGTTCCTGCAAAGATGGGTGGGGAGATAATTTATTGACTCAAGAATTAACGCAAATGTATATATATATATATATATATATATATATATTCTTTTATAAACTTAACCCCAAGTTCTACCCATCTCTCACGGAATTCCTATAGGATGACTGACAAGGATACTCGACCTATAACCTGGATTTAACAATCTAAGGATTTTGAAAGCGGAAACTCTAATATAACTGACAAGGATACTTGACCTATCATTGAAACTTTAATGATTGGGAAAGTTGAAGCTATGATATGACCCACAAGGATAACCTATCCTTAGGACCAAATTACTGGAGGATATGAAAGCTGAAGCTCTGATATGACAGACAAGGATACTTAACCTGGAGGATATGAAAGCCGAAGCTCTGATATGACAGACAAGGATACTTAACCTGGAGGATATGAAAGCCGAAGCTCTGATATGACAGACAAGGATACTTAACCTGGAGGATATGAAGACCGAAGCTCTGATACCACCTCTGTCACGCCCCGAGTCGATAGCAGTGGAACGTGTCGTTTGCTCGGAACGTGGCAGTTAAACAGTCGTGAATGATCAAGAGCAATCGCATAAGACCAAGATAATTTTGAACAACAATAGAAATTTATATTTCTATTATAAATCTCTACAAGAACTTGTTTTCCAACTTGGAGACTTCAACACAATGGAAAGGAAGATAACGACATACTAACAGACGTTAGACAAGATGACTGAATAAGAGACGCCAAGCTGAAACACTATCTAGACTCAAGAAAGATAAAAGACTCGGTTCACTAGTTTCCGAAGCTCGCTTGTACACTTGTCCCGCCCGTATGGGTCTCGGTCTTGCTAGCCACCTGATTTCCTGAAAATGTTGGAATAAAACGGAGTGAGTGAACGCTCAGTAGGAAATTATATCTCAAGAACTAGCAATGGGTTTAAGTAATTATAATTTTTCACATGTTTATGCAATGGGGCTATGCATGTATAAATAACTGAGCAAGTGAAATAAACTGATCAATAGAATAACACGTCCTGCAAAACATCCAAGCGAGTATTAATCAAGAAGTATTCATGAGAGACTTTATAGATTATTGGCTACTTCACGCAAGTACATTGCCCGTGTCGGGCCACGCTAGTAAAGTCACGCAAGTCAAGTCACGCACGCAAGAAAAGAGAGATCGTGGAATGCCAAAGATCAAGATAAAGAGTACTCCGGTGCAATGCTAGACACCGTTATCATTAAAACTCCCATGGGCACTAGTACTTTCGGGCGCTCCTCCCAGGACCAGATCGGGCCCTATATGCACAGCATTCATGATAGATCTGGACATCCACGATAGTTTATAGCCAATAAGGAGTTCCAAGAACAAGCTTTAATTAGGATGATAAGATAAGATTTTCATGGAATTCAAGGGCAAGACCCTTGAGTAAGGACATACTGGCGATAAAATCCACGCAAAGCATATAAATCATGACATGTCGATAAACTGGGTGGAATTAGGTTCCCTTAACTTAGGTACCATGACAAATCGATATGGACATTCCATATATAGAATTGAGGTCCACATGAACAGTATATCAAAGGTAAGATACCCTCATTCTTATCATAGAATTGAGGTTTTTACAAGGACAACATGATATGGCATGATATCATCATTCCATTAAGAAATTCTCATGATATACTCTTTGTATAATCATAAGGGCTGGTATACCATGTTTCTTTAGGTTGACATGGCATTAATTGTGTAATAGGTTTTAGGGTACAACCAGCTCAGTCGACCTTGAGGGAATCCAAGGTACGAGGAGTCTTACGGAGGTCTCTATGACTAACTCGCTAGTCCAAAGGAACGGAATGTCCAATGGAGAGCTTGTATGTCAATGAGAGTTGAGTGTGATCGATGAAACAACATGAAACATGGGACTATACTCACGGAGTGGAGAATAGTGCCGATATATATATTATATAACATATGAAACCATCGGTTAACAGAAACAGTGGAAAATCAGTTTTACAGTAAAATAACGACTTAATCAGAGTCGTTTATCAAGTAATTAACACCTAACAGAAGGGCGTTTACACATGTTTCCATTTTACAGAATTTCAATATTTCATTAATTTATCTAAAACGCACCCTGGTCAGGGTCGTTTGTTCAAGATTTGACGACTGCAGAAGCAGGCGTCTTATTATTTACATATTTGACAGAATATAAATAATTTTCAGGATTTATCCAAAACACGCCCTGGGCAGGGGCGTTACTCATTAATTCAATTTTTACAGAATATATATTTTTAGAATTTTTAACATATACGCGCCCTAGGAAGGGGCGTTTCTTTTCAATTTACGCCCTATGGTGGGGCGTTAACATGTGGAAAACGACTTGGTCCAGGTCGTTACTTAAAGTTTCTGCAGGAAATTTTAAGGGCAGTAATAATTTCAGCATGCAGGAATTTCATGGGGGAGAATATACCATGAACGAACAGTCATGACAGTAAAATCAATGGATTGGGAGATATGGGATCATGCATTAATGTAAATCATGATTTCATATAGAATCAGTTCTTAACAGGGTTAATTAATGATTAACTGAAATTAACGCCTGGGTACAGGGCGTCAAATATTAAATTGACGACCTGGGAAGGGTCATTTCATGTGAATTAGCGCCCTTGACAGGGGCGTCTCTTTCAAAATATTGCAGAAATGTATTAAAACTATAATAAACCATATGCATGTCATGCTTATATATATGTATATCTTGCATTAATTTTGTTTGGGCTACCATAACTTGAGAAAACCTACCTTTTAGTTGACGCTTTCTTTCTACAGGCAACCTGTAGAGAGAAATAAGAAGAAGAAAACGAAGATATCAACCTCCGTACGCATCCCAGGAAGTAAGAACGGAAAGAACTTACCCGTTCTTTGGCAATGAAGGTGATGAAATCGATGATGATGAAGACCCTTCGTCTTCAACGCTAGATACAGTAGCCTATAGCAAAGTGATGAAGGATGATTAGGACCTCTTCATGTGTTGACAGAAAGCAAGGGGAGGAAGAGAACATAACCTGTTTGTATGCAGCAGCAGCTTCGATCAAAATAGATTTAGGGTTCGAATATTTAGGGTATTTATAGAATTTGTGAGGGTCCTATTAGGGTTAGAGTTTGATTGGAAGTAATGCTTCCAATATAGAGTCCTTACCCTAGTAGACACTTACTAGATTAGCATAATCCTTCCCTGGATAAGTTCCTGGGTCGAACGGAAGTGGAAATGAAATTGACGCCTTGTCATAGGGCGTTTCTTAAAGACACGCCCAGTGGAGAGGCGTTTCTTGTTTAAAACACGCCCAAGAAAGGGGCGTTTATCTTACTTGCCCTATTTGGTGTTTGGAATTTGACGCCATGTGGTGAGGGCGTCCTTTCTTGAATCACGCCTTGTTTAAGGGCGTGTCTAATTTAAATAGCGCCTTTATCAGAGGCGTTATTTCATTTTGTTTTATTTATCTATTTATTTGATCTATTTAAAATCTTTATTTTTATTAATATTTTATCAGGGTTGCTATATTTCTTCTTGGTTTATTATTTACTTGTTTTCCTTACATCTATTTATATTTCTATGTACATACATATATAGGTTAATGTTATGCACACACATATATATATATTGCATTAATGGGAGAAGATGATAAAACGTGTTAAAAAGCCCATTAATTGCTTGGGTTGAGTTTGGGCCAATGGAGCTTAGCATTAACTTAAATATTTTTAAGGTTAATTGTTAATCCTTTATCAAGGCCTAATAATTTTATTTATAACTAGTTATTTCTATTTGGTCCTTTTTACACAAGTTTACTTTGTTTGGAAGTCTTATTTGCTTATTTGTTAAAACCTTACACATACGACTTATACGACTTATATCTTTTAATAATTTGCATGTATTTCCGTATATGCATAAATAAGGTTCTTAAGACTATCATAATTTTCCCTCTAAGGTTTTATACCTCATTGATTTGGTGTGGCTAGTTCGCACAAGAGATTTTATTGCTCATAAGCTCTTTAACTTTTATTAGTCCTTGTCCTAGGTATCTGAGGCAGGTTCGATCTGAGCAACCCCTTAGGAATATCACTTGACCAAGTATTTATTTGAATAAACTTTAATCATTAAACATTATATACTTATGTATATATTTTATTCCTATTCCAAAATTACCGGGCGTTACATTGCTGGCCCTCTACCAGCAAGGGCCCAGCCCTCACATCCTCCACTTGGCATTGCCAAGTTACCCCAGGTCTAGGTGAGCATCGGGTGAGCGGTCGCCGTTATCAGTCCGTTTGAATGCCAATTCTGCTTGCTTGGTAAGTCCTAGGTTGTATCACATCAATTGGTATCAGAGCAAGTCATTGACTTGTCTCTACAAGTCAAGTCCTAGGGCACGCTTGCATTGGAGTCATCATCAGTCCGACCATTACATTTATCTCCCCCCCGATCTTCATGGCCACTTCCTACTTAACCTACTCGCCACCCATGGACTTCATTCTAGATGATGATATTACCTTTGACAGATCACATTCTAGTGATTATAATAGGTGGGAGGCTACCATGGAAAGATATTTTGAAAAGACTTGGGTATATGGACCCGCAATAGTCCGCAAGGCTAAGGGACGATTTCGGGGTCAAGCCAAGAGTAAGTGGGAACACATAGAGGGATTAAGAAGGGTTAGGAGGCAAGAGCCCATTTCTTCATGGGATGATATGAAGGAAGAACTTAGGAAGATCTACATCCCCAAATATTCTCACCCCTCCTACTCAAACACCCCTAGCCCGAGGAGCACTACCACTCCTCCATCCCTACCCGGCCAACTTGAGACCACCTTTAGGCCTCCACCCCCACCACTCCCATCAAATCTCCTCTCAACCATCACCGCTACACTCCGCCACCAAATCCTATCTCTTAGGACCCAAATAATCCAAGCATCCACCCCCCCACCTAACCCCATGAGGGTCCCCACATCCCAACCAAAACCCCCTTCCACAAACCTCACTATCCAAACCCAATTAGCCCCCACTTCCACCCCTCCACAACCGGCCGATCCTAAGGGGAAGAGACCCCTAACTGACCCGATTTCCCCAATAAGCAACACCACTACCCCTCCATTTTTCCCTATAAGGGACACTCCCCCCAAGACCGACCAACCCAAGCCACCCCAACCAACCCATCTCCCACTCCCTCCCCCAAAACTCCCATGTCCTAGTCCCCCACTACTTCCCCTCCCTATCCCAAACCAAGTTTCCCTTTACCTTCCACCCCGGGTGCGCCATGCACCAACCCTCATCACCATACCACCAAAAGACCCTCTCACCTCCTTAAAGGAGGAACCCATACCCGACCCCATAGTGGTGAACACTCCGGACCCTATCCCTACCACGGAGACCACCCATGACCAAGTAGAAGAAGAAATATCACATGGTGACCTTCACCTTACACCACCCTCTCTAGTTAGGGCCAAACTTATCTTAGGGGAACCCCTTATTAGTTGGCTAAAGAAGAGCCCAATAAGAGATATCACGGCCCATGATTTCCCTCCCATAAAGGAAAACCTTCCCATAGTGCACCTCTCCTCCTATCACACCATAATCCAAACATCCTACCAAGTGGAAACCTTAGAGAACCTTCGCAAGGGCTTAGCCTGGCAATTTGAGTTGACCGGCTTGTTGACCCCCATGGCCCACCAATCTAGGAGCCTTGACCTCCTACACCTTTGCGTCGGGTCTATCACCTCGGTTTACACCATTGGTTGCTACACTAATGACCTCCTTCTATTCCTCCCCACACCTGATGAGCCCGACCTTCTCCTCAATTTGGAGCTTCTTATATCGGGTGGAAAGTCAAGCCCTCCCCTCATGGCCGAGCCACCCACAAAGAACTTCGACCCAATTGTCTCATTAGAGGAGGATGGCCCACCACTATTTGAGGATCTTGAGGACATAGGGCCCCTCTCCCTCGATAACCCTTTTTATGATCCCTTTGATCCCTTCCAATGGGGGTCAAAGAACTCATGGGACCCAACCACCTTATCAACCACCAACCTTTCCCTATCCCAACCCACCATGTTTGACCCAATCCACCCCATCCTAGACCCGGGTTACACCTTGGGAGCCATGACCTTGGGCCACATATCCCTAGGTAATAAGGTTGTGCCCCACCCCATGATGACTATCTTCTTAGATCCATTCGATCCTTTCCAATTAGAGTTCAAAGGTTGTCCCACACCTATACACATGGAAGTCACCTTTGGAAAAGCATGCATGTGTCTAGGCATACCACACCACTTGACATGAACACTATGTTGGGTCCATTCATTCATATCACCCACATGTCAAGTAGAAAGTATGAATGGTCTAAATTCGGATGTAATGGTCCTCCTTCATTCATCATGGGTCGTAGGCATGATAGGAGTATTCATGGATGTCCGGGTCCCCCGGCATTTGTCACCCCCATGCATGACCGAATCACCTATGGATGCCCCGGTCCTCCCCATTCCATCAAAGTCTTCTTGGCGTCAAAGCATGATTGGTCTACTTTTGGTTGCCCAGGTCCACCCATCCCCCCTAGAAAGTCAGCATTCATAAAATTGCATGAAAATCTTCGCAAACACATCAGCAAGGAAAATGAGACTTATAAAAGGTAGGCTGACTCCCATAGGCATCACCAAGAATTCCACGTGGGTAACTTTGTGATGGTGAGGACGGAGAGGCTCTCCCCGAGAGCCATCTCCAAATTGAGGCCTCGTGGGGCTGGTCACCTTTCTGAGGTGCATTGGCACTAGTGCCTATGAGTTAGATCTTTCGAGGAGTACGAAGTGAGCCCCACATTCAACGTGGCCGACGTAGTGCCATATAAGGGTCCCATGGTGATACCCAGTGAGGATATTGAGCCCACACCCATCATTGAGAGAGCACCCACCCGTGAGAAGAGTCCACTAGCTAGGAGAGCCCAGCGTGAGCAAATTGAGCAAATATTGGATGAACAGATCACTATCACCAGGAGCAAGGTGACTGAGCACTATCTCGTCGGGTGGATGGATCGGTTTCCTTTGGAAGACTTGCGGGCGGTATCGCTTCTACACCGTCCGAGGAGGGAAGGACTCTTACTCAACGGAGTCGAGTTCTCCGCACCCCAGGAGTATGATGGGGACATCACCTCCCATGCCCACATTCACGGCTCGTCTCCTCGCCCCGGTTGCATCCGGCATGGTCTAGTTATTTATTTTGAGTCCTATGTAATTTTTTTCAAGTCATATCATTGTATTTTCCCTTTTATTTGAGTCATGTCCCTAGGTCTTTTGTTTATTTCTCTAAGTTTGAGTGTCATTAGGTTGATTAGTTTGTTATTGGGCCCAATTCATTGGGCTACGCCCAAGGGCGCCCCCTACCCCTTGGTTATTTGTCATTGTTGCATGAGTCAGGAACTTTTTGTAAAATATGGGTTGCCTATATATAGGATCCCATTCCCCCCATTTCAAATTAATGAATGAATGAATGAATATTTGAATTTTCAAGTGTCAACTTAAATCTTCTTCTTTTGGTGAGAAGCCAATTGAGTGGGTGAGAAGCCCCTATCCCCCCCTCTCTCTCTACCTCTCTCTAGGAAGTCATTTTCTCTCTCCTCCACTTTCTCTCTCTAAAACCTGCACCCCTTTCTCTCTCCTCCCCTCCCAACCACCTTTCTCTCTCTCCCCCCCCTCCAATAACTCATACCCAACTCCCCACCACCCCACCTTAACTCCACCCCAGCCCCAAGGGAGATTCCACCACTCCCCACTCCACCCTCCAACCACCAACCACCCACTCCCCTTCCGCAAGCACCCTCTCATCTCCCAAGGGAGAATTCCCACTCCCCAAGCCCCCCCTTTACCTTCCCCACACACCCCTTTCCATCCCCAAGACCAGAAATTAATCCCACCCTTAAACCCATTTTCAAATACCCTTTCCCTCTCTCCCTTCCAACCAAATTCGCAGCTCCTCTCTCACCCACTACAAACACCACCTTTCAGACCCCATTCTCCCCCTCCCACACCTTGGAACACCCCCTCCCAGACCCCCTCACATCCAGGGGTTGCCCCCACACCCATCCACCCCATTTCCCATCCCTTCTACCCCATTCCCCCACCACCTTTCACCACCTGCAATTCTCAGGTCGTATGTAGCAGAGTACCAGCAGATTGCAGAGCCGGCTCCGACTTCATCCCAGTGTCCCTGGAGTCCGAAGAGAACCGTTGGAAGCGTCTCTCCGTCCTCTTTGCAACGGCGGTGGTCTCATCCCATTCTGAGTTCGGGGCCGTCCTGAGCAGTCGATCTTCCCCGACTGCGCACCTCCTCCCTGAAGAGCAACCTGAAGCTGACTCCTGAAGCTACCACGACCACTCTCTTGAAGATCAGGAGGTGAGGCTTGGCCGGGAGCTTCTTCGACAAGTCTACTTCCAGAATCAAGAAGCGGAGCTCTGTTTTGCGCCCGAAATCAAGAGTTCTCATTTTCTTCCTCCGGGTGTGCGGTTCTACTTCCTGACAGTCTGCTCCGACCCCTCCTCATTGTTCGAGCTCTACCGGTCTACTCTGACAACGTTTAGCATCTCCGTTGGTCTCGCTTCGAAGAGGACTCACCGAAGGCTCCAATGACACCAGCGGTGCCTGATTCTAAGCTCTGGAGCACTTGTGGCAACCGCTTCTTCCTGCTGTTGTGAACCTGAAGCAGTCAGAACTGAAGACCTTCCACCCTGTTCGAGCTTCTGCCCCGACCAGCACCTGTGACCAGAGAAATCCAAAAAATTCAGGCGTCATCCCGATCCAGCTACGAAAAAATTCCAACTGGTTTCGTTATCAAAAAAAATCAGGAGTGGCCGCAGCGTCAAGGTATCCAACTGTCTATCCTAAAGGGCAGGAAGCGGACAAAATCGGCATCGGCTCCCTTGTTTGCATCTAGCTCAGTTTCGCCCCTCCCCGCTTGGCCGCCTGAAGGCCCCCCCTGTGTGGAGGTAGTTTTGGATGTATTAACAATTTGTCCCCACCCCAAGAACCCCCTCCTGCGAGAGGTGTAGTGTTGTAACACTTTAAACAGGTCAAGCTTCTCCGGCGCGGCGTGTGGGGAACCCTCGCCTCCCCGCTCGCCCTCGTCTCCGAGCGGGACCGGTTTCTTCAAACCGGTCGAGTAAGTGCTCCAACCTAGCTCTAATTTTATGCTTGTTCTTTCAATATTAGTTCATAGTTCCGCTGGCCGTGAGAGTGAGAGCTCGATCCTTAAGCTCCATTGCTTCAAGCGATCACCGTGGGGAGAGGAGTGTACCCGTGCCCTTGGCACAACGTCGGCTCCCTTGAATTGGGCAGCCATACCCTTGGGGGAACATTTCCTTGGCCTTGCTGGCCCTCTACCAGGAAGCGCCCAGCCCTCACATCCTCCACTTGGCATTGCCAAGTTACCCCGGGTCTAGGTGAGCATCGGGTGAGCGGTCGCCGTTATCGGTCCGTTTGAATGCCAATTGTGCTTGCTTGGTAAGTCCTAGGTTGTGTCACATCAAACATGCACTGACTGCTACAGTGGAATGCATGGACTATGTGCAAGCATAATGTAGAACAGATGTTATCTGGCTACATGCAAGATGTGCACCGACTTGCTAGTGACCACAGACCCTAAACAGTAATATGCATGGACCTAAACATGCACCGAGTGTATGAATGGACTGACCTTGGTATGAGATGTGCATACACATGAATGCATACACCGGAACATGCACTGACCTACCATATGCACCGACCTTATATTCGTTTGGCCAAAACATGCACTGAATGTATATGCTGTAGACAAAAATCTGCACCGATCTTAGTTGTGTGAACACACAAACTAAGACACAAGATATGCACAGACCTTGGGTGTGCGTGAGATGCAACATGAGACGCAAATATGAAACACAACACGAACGTGCACTGACCCTAGGTGTGCATGAGACGCAACATGAGACACAACACTGAGATGCAAACGTGCACCGTCTTCAAATGTGCTTGAGAGAAGAAATGCCCCGACCTAAGAACGGACAGGGCATCAATATGCTCAAAGACAGGCTTGCACGGACCTATGTACGCAAAGTACAAAAGACTAGTACCAATGCAAAAGTTGCACTGACCCTAATAGCGTTGCTACATGGATATGCACAGACTTGGATACAGAAGACGAAGAAGTGCACCGATGTTATCTGCCCAGTGCAAAGTATCCACCATGCTCACAAGCTGCTCGATGAAAATGCTATGCACACTAACATGACATGCACACAAAGTGTTTGATAAGATGATGTGCATCGACCTCCATGAAGTGCTACAGGAACTAGCACCGACTTCATATGTTCATGTGAATAGTGAAATGCCTGGACTTTTCTAACACAATGAAGACTGCCATTGACCTTCTATGTGCATGGACTTAACCCATGCACCAACATTTCTGTACAAGCATTAACATATGCATAGATCTGAGATTAGACAGAACAATACCTAATCTGACTATGCATTGACCTTACCTGTCAATGAGTTGACTTTGACTTGGTTGACTTCCTTTTCATGACCCATGAGTCATTCTTAAACATGTTCTGACATTTTCTCATAATACATCAGGATTATATCATCAAGGATGTACATGTAAACATAATGAGACATAATATTTCTCATCATCAAAACTCCAGAACCACAGGGGACACAACACGGAGCTGCATCTCCGTGTGAGGATTTAGTGTGGGGTGAGTTCCCTGAGTGTGTGTGGTATGTTGTGGTGGTAGCGGTTTGGGGCCATGCCCCGTGTGTGTGGAGTGTTGCGGAAGAAGCGTGTGTGGTGTTAGGGCTAGTCCCCGTGATTGCTACAGTTCACAGCGTGTTAGTGAAGCCTCACCGGGTTTTGGTGAGGGGTGGACGTAGGGAGCCCGTCGTGGTCCTGTTGGGTTTCTTTGGTCATATCTTTTTGTGACGACTGGGCCTTGTGGTCTGTCAATCAACCATTTTTTTGAGCCTTGTGGTCTATCGCAAGACCGTTAGGGGAGACAGAGAGTCCTGCTCTGCCTGCTCTTCCTCTCTTCGGCTATGGTCGAACTAGAGTCCTTGGTTTGATGATTTCTCTCTGAGTGTTGATCCTCAGAAGCTTCTGTTTGTTTCTATGGACTCTTGGGGGTATTATCTTCGAGATTTATCTATGTTCAGCCCTATTTTTGTATTATTATCCCTCCAACTCGACCTAAGGTTTTGGGGGTCTATAAATAGAACCCTTGACTTCATGGCTTGAGGAGGAGATTTTTGGAGCTCGCATCAAAGTGCTGCCGCATCCTGGAGCGAGTACCAACCAGGGGAGCTTGTGTCTACGTCCTAGGGTCGTCTGGTCCAGGGAGTAGCCGACTCTTAAGTGTTTTTTTGTGCTTTTCTTCTCTTAGTCTTTTTCTCCTTTGCATCATCATAGCATATTCATCTTCTTCTTTTCCACGTTCTTCTGCACTCACATCACATTTTTAAACACCATCCTACTGTTTTCACGTCCCATATGGGTTAAAAAATCACCAACCCTCCAGGTATTCACCCTTCCTTTTATGCATATTAGTTTCATTGCACTATAGATACTACACTTCTCTAGGGCTAATTGGGTTGTTTCTTCTTGTGTCTACACTCTTTTGCAAGTTTACAGAGCTCATTACACGAGGCCCAACTCTTCTGGCCGGCCAGGAGGGGTGGAGATTCAAATTCCACGTCATACTTCTTTGGGTTTGCTTAGCGGCCATCGCCAGACTGTTTGCCTTGCCTTACGGTCTAGCGTCCGACCGTTTTCCTTTGCCTTGCGGTCGTCTCAGGACCATTTTTTGCGTCTACACTTGGTTTTCACTCCCGCGGGCGAGTGTACTTCACTCGGCTTCTTTCCAAGGTACGTGGTGTAGTTTTGCTGCATTGCTTGCTTTGGTGGCGAGCACATCTTTCTTATTTGGGCATTGGTTATCATATTTTTTCCATCTTTTCTTATTTCCTTTGTTCTTTTAGTTTCTCCACACCCACGGTGTGTGTTTACTCTCTTTCTTTGCTCCACGCCCACGGCGTGTGTTTAGTTCTTTCTATTTACTTTCCTTTGCACTATTGAGATGACATGCCCACATGCTCTGAGCTTGATGTTATTGCTTGTTTGAGTTAGCACATCACCTCCATATCTCACACACCTCATCACACCCACTTCACCACATACAATATCTACAACCACGATTTTTTGGCGATCACGGTGGGACATCTAGTGCCAATCATGTTGAGTGATTGTTAGACCTGCGCTTCTTTGTTTTTCCCAGTTGCCCTTGTGTTTTCCTCGATTTTCCCATTTTATTCCCTATTGTTTCTCCTCTCTGGTTCCCTGGCGGTCTCCTTCTGGCCGTTTACGGCTTAAAAGTGGTCTAGCGATAGACCGTCTTATCTCCTTAGCGGTACTTAGGCGATCGTTTCTCCAGTACATGTACGCATCTCGAGGATTGCCCTTATTTCTACATTTTTGCTGATTTCCTTTGTTCCTGGGTGCTATCTGGTCTCCTCCCTTGTTGTGGCATATATTTATATCATTGCTTGCATATTGTTTGTTAGTTTTTAGGATAGAAATTGCATACCCTCCGGTGCACATAGGATCATCCATCTCTCATATCATAGTTGCATTCCTACCTTGGTATGTGATCCTATCGCCTCCATGTTCCTTGGGGTCGACTAGGTGACCACATCTGGGACCTCTGTAAGTCCCCGCGAGCCATGGATTCCCACAAGGACGCTGGGCCGATTGTACCTTTGCCACCCCGTGTCTAGGTTACATAAGTGAGGGAGAGTTTACACCTAGAGTCAACCAAGTTCCCATCATCCTTTCCCATTAAGAACCTATTGTTGGAGAGAATATTTTATTCAAATTACTAAGGTTCTAAAGGAGAAACAAATAAAAATTTGTGCATCATCATAACTTGGTTGATTTTGGTTGCTTCTCATCCCCTTCTTATTTGCATATTTCCCCTTTGTTGGGTCATTTTGTTTGGTTGCTTATTGGTGGTTGTTTGTGTTGTCTTCATTTGATAGGTGCCACATTGCTTGTGGAGTTGCTTCAAGTCCATAGGTTCATCTCCTAGGGGCAATTCCTCTTTCATCTCCTATCTTAATCCTTTGTTCGATTCCACCATGTCTTCCTACGATTTCCATTCCCACGAGGACTCTCTTCCACAAGGGCTCCTAGAGGACCCGTCTAGGGTCATGCCACTTCGGTCCGGAGAAGGGTCTGACCCTACTCCATCTTCTGTTTCCATAGAGGGCGGTCAGCCCTCTCTTTCAAATTCTTACACCAACAATCCCACAAGTCACATTCTTCAAATGATGGCCCAGTTGGACCCGGCCCAACTTTAGGCCCTTTATCAGACCTTGCAGGGGTCAGTCGCTCCGTCCTCCATTACTTCACAAGGTCCGTCTACTACTTCCATCTCCCAATCTAGGGTTGATGGGCCCGGGGCTCCACCTGCTCCTATTGATCTTACCCCGATCCAACCCAGGGTCCTTCGCTTCTCCAATTTGGAGGCGGGCTAGTCTGGTTCGGCCCCTCAGGTTCTTGATAAAGGGAAGACCACTCTTCCCTCATCCACCTAGATTGATCCCTACATGTTCGTTCCCTCGGCGCCACAGGTCCTTGTGGGCCCGGCCGACTTTGTTCGCCCTCAACAAGGGGCGGCCCATGTTTATACCAATTCGGGTCATCCCTCAGCCCAATGTCCTTCTTATGGGCCTCCCCCTCCTTTTGCTCCTCGCCTTGAGCCCGCATCTTTCACTCCACCTACTCCATCTCGAGAGTAGGAACTCCTCGATAAGTGGGCTACCATGCAGCAACAACTTGACTTTCTTCAAAAGAGGGTCAGCCCATAATCCTTGGCAGATGTTCCCATTCCTAGCTTTCACAATATTCGGTTCCCTCCTCAATCCGAGCTCCCCACATACCGCAAGTATGATGGGAACGGTAACCCATACATTCATGTGAGGGACTTCATGTATGAATCGGCGTAGTTCCAATATGATGATCGCCTTATGGCGTATTTGTTCCGCCGATCACTGGATGGAGTCGCACTGGAGTGGTTTTATGCCTAGCCACTGGAAGAAGCTAAGAGTTTCAAAGTTGTCAAAGAAAAATTTATTCAGCGGTTCCAAGATCGGGTCGGCCCAGAGTATTCTTTCACAGATCTAGTTGCTGAAAAAATGAAGGCCGATGAGGACTTTGCTACCTATGCTGACAGATGGAGGCAGATGGCTGCCCGTGTGCCTGGTCATATCCCGAAGGAGGAAAAGGTCAAGTTGCTCATTTCTAATGCTACCCCTACCTTCCGCAACATCTTGGCCATGAACGATATCGCCAACATGCACCAGTTGTACAACCAGGCGAGGTTTATCCAAACCCAATTTAAGGACTCCCACATCCACTCTCTCTTTGAGGCCCAAAAGCCCAAATATAATAGAAAGCCTCAGGGGCCCGTTACTGAAGGAGTCTAAACCAATGAGCAAGTACAAGCCGTTACCTTCCATTTCCCCAAACAATCCACTCCACACCGCTTTCCACAACTCCCACGTAACCCTCAGTTCTCCACTCCACAAAATGTCCAACCTATTTTCTCCGCTCCACAAAATGCCCAGCATGCCTTCCCCGCTCCCCAGAATGCCTTCCCCACTCCCCAGCAACTCCAACAACCCCCGCACTACCACAACGTCTCTCCTCCTAATGGCTACACACCCAAATGCCCGGCTCCAAAAAGGGTGCAATATCCTCCTTTGCCCGAGTCCCTCCCAGATATCTTTGCAGCTCTCATGTCCATCGGTGCACTCCAACTTCCTCCGGAACGGCCTAATTAGAACCCGGCCGTCGACCAATCCAGATACTACATGTTCCACCGACTGCTTGGTCACAAGATAGAGTCTTGCTTTCAGTTCCGAGATTTTATCTATGATCTACATGAAGGGTAGCGTATAGACTGGGATGAAATGCATAAGGTTATCACCGAAATCAAAGAAAAGAGAAGGCAAGCGCCGAGGCAGCAAGTGCAGCAGCAGGCACCGCAGCCGCAGCCACAGCCACAGTAGCAGCAACCTGCGTAGGATCTGGGGATCCTTCAAAACCCCATGCCGAATCATCTACCCGCTCCGCAGCCTCAACCACCGACACCGGCTCAGGTGAACCTTGTTCAACGCCTGGCTCCCAATGCCGGGTGGTCTTATGATGATGAGTCTTCTATCCAACGGCTCATGGCCCTTCACCATACCTACCGCAACCCTCTTCCACCTCCTACTCCCGTCATCCTCCTACCAAACCATCAAGCCACCACTATTACACCACCCGCGCCTGCTATTCTCCACAAACCCCTTATCCTACCACCTGCTTCCCCCATTGTTCCACCTGTCTTCACTCCCCCGCAAGCCCATATTCCACCCATCCTTGCTCCCCCGCAAGTGCCCACGATGCCTGTTGTCGCCACGCCACCGTCCAACCCTCCACCTGTCATCCTTCTAGCACGACCCATTACCACCACTACTACCCCCATTATTTCCACTATGCCTACTCCTACTCCTCTTGTCCACCCTGTTGGGCCTATTAGGCTGCCCACCCTGAGCCAATCTGATGCCATGCTAGCCTAGAGCATTGCCCTGCGGAGCGGGTGTTTGTTCCATCGGAACTATCCTACGACTGGTGCATCCGCACCCAATCCCCAGTCCTCGCAACAAGCTACTAATCAGGAGGAAGCAGATCCGCTGCCAGGTACTCAATGCGATTTGTTACATCATCTAGACCGAATGCCCGCCAAAATTTCAGTGTCGGAATTGATTAAGCGGTCTAAGCTTCACCAAGACGCGCTCTGAGATTTCTTGCCAAAAGTTATAGTCAATGAAGACATGGCAGTGGACAGCTTACCAACCGCCCTGGCCACAATCTCCAAAGGGCCGGCTATTACATTTTCAGAGACCGAGCTAGCACGCCCCGAGGCTCGTTAGATGCCGCTATGCATTTCCATCATTCTGAAGAAAGTGAGCATAGATGCGGCACTAGTAGACACTGGGGCCTCTATCAACGTCTGTCCCCTGAACACTTTGAGGGCATGCAATATCTCAGAAGATCTGCTAAGGCCTGCCCCGACCACCATTGTAGCATATGATAACTAAAGGAGGCCGTGCCACGGGGTGGTCACTATTCAAGCTGAACTTGGGCCATTGACAATGCCCATCGAATTTTATGTGCTCGACATTGACCCCATGTTCAAAGCCATTCTGGGTCGATCGTGGATTGACAACCTTAATGCCGTGCCATCTACTGCCCATCAATGCCTTAAATTCCCTTTTCAAGGGAGGGTGGTCAAGGTCAAAGGTATTTCCGCGGTTCAGTTAGTCAAAGCCATTTCAGAGAAGATCTTACTAACACTCTGGCCCAGCAATCGGCCTATTATTTTAGTCTTGGACCTTAATTTTCCTTGGGCATATGCGCCACGCAAGCCAATCGTCGCACAAGTGAATGTCAGGATAAAGCCCGAGATAAAGGATTCTAAAGGCTGGAAGATTATATTGAAGCTAGGCTATCAGCCGGGAAGAGGTCTTGATGCTCAATTGCAGGGGCGGACCAAGCCGGTCCCTAGGGGCAAAAAAATGAGCAGGAGGGGCCTCGGTTACCGAGAGTCCTCATTATCAGTTTTGGGAGACTCGGGGCCATTAACTTGGGACTACCATCAGCACTTTATCAGGGGCCCTCTCCAGCCCGGTACTCTGAATGCCCCGTCGAGTCAGCTCAAGAAAGAAGATACTGCTTGCACAGTTGCTGGCCCGCCATTGATGCCTAGGGGGCCCGTGGATGATATGATTGATTTCAGCGAAGCTTTCTCCATGATGTCCTATAAAGCAGACCGCCCAAGGAAACTAGAGGTGCGGCTTGTGCAGTACACGCAAGGAAAGCCAGCTTACCGTACATGGGAAGAGAGGAGCTCACCCATTGTTTTCACTTGGTCTCCTTCCCGTTTGAGGTCTCTTTTCCAAAGGCTAGATTTCATACCCCGTTCACCTCTTGTCATGATCGATCCCTTGTTGCTGGAAACACCAACAAAATTCTTGGTTGTGAATTGTTCGTGTGGGCGCTGGCCGCCAATTGAATTTTCAAGTATGTGGTTCTCCTCCTCTGATCCCTTCTTCGATATCTTCTGCCCGTCCATTTACCCTCTCGCCCTTCCTCCTCCTCCCCCATCCTCTCCATCCTGCTGCGTCCTCTCCACTGATCTCCAAAAAAAAACATCAATTTTGAAACGGAGATTTTAGTGGAAGATTACGTTGTGTTCCGTTCATCCTCCTCCCAGGGGCAAGAGGCCCTTGCTTCCCTTCCATTAGAGCTACTCTCTCCTAGGATAGGCTTAGGGTATGTCGAGTCTAGTGAAGTAGGGTCTGTTAGGTCTAGAGAACTAGGGTCTTGTTCTAGTGCGTCGAACCCTTCCTCGCCTGAGCAGCGCCCGCCGACACCTCATTCCAAATCCATTCCTGATAGGTTTTTACATGATCTAGCTCAGTGATGTCATGCTCTTCTCAAATGCCCGGAGTTCATAGTCACGGCGATTGTGCTAGAGGAAGATGAGGAGCAAGACGGGGTTTGGAGCGACGACGGATTAGGTGTTTATGAAGTCATGGATGAAAAAGATCCGGTCGATCTTAAGGACAACGATGTAGATGACACTGCTGACTTGTATGCACAAGGATTGAAGAGGTTAGATGAGCCATCGTCAACAGTGGATAAACCTACAAGGGAAATTAATTTAGGAACTAATGAGGATCCCATGCCTGTCATTATTGCTGCTAATCTCCCTCCTGATGTAGAAGAGGAACTGATTAAGATTTTAAGGGAGTATAGCGATTCTTTCACCTGGTCATATGAGGACATGCCGGGTCTTGACCTCTCCTTGGTGGAACACTGACTTGTGCTTAAACCAGGGGCAACACCTGTTAAATAAAAGTTAAGAAGATTTCATCCCCACATGGCCTTGAGAATGAAAGAAGAAGTTGATAAGGCCAGATTCATTCGAGTCGTTCTATATCCTCAGTGGGTGGCGAATATAGTCCCTATTATCAGGAAGGATGGGAAGGTGCGAATTTGCATTGATTTCAGGGATCTAAACAAGGCATGTCCTAAGGATGATTTCTCGCTGCCTCATATAGATGTGTTAGTGGATAACATAGTCGGGTATGAAGCTTTGTCATTCATGGATAGTTATTCAGACTATAACTAGATCCGTCTCGCTCCAGAAGATCAAGAGAAAACTTCCTTCCCATGCCCTGGGGTACATATTTCTATGTGGTAATGCCGTTAGGATTGAAGAATGTTAACGCCACCTATCAATGGGCGATGATGGCTATATTTCACGACATGATGCATGTGTACATGGAAGCTAACATGGATGATATTTTGGTGAAGTCAGGAACCAAAGAGAAACACCCCGTTGTCTTGGCTAAGGTGCTTCAGAGAGCTAGGGAGTATAAGCTGAAAATGAATCCCAAGATGTGTGTATTTGGAGTATCTTCAGGGAACCTGCTAGGTTTTATAGTTAGCAAATGGGGGATTCAAATTGATCCTAGTAAGGCTAAGGCCCTCATGGACATGCCCCCGCCTAAGAACATCACGGAGCTTCGAGGATTGATTGGACGCCTGCAGTTCATTAGAAGATTCATATCCAAACATTCTCAGAGGTGCCGCCCGTTTTATGAACTGCTAAAGGCGGGGGTTAAATTTGAGTGGAATAAAGATTGTCAAAAGGCCTACGAATATTTGAAGGCTTATTTGTCCAATTCTCCGATTCTGCAACCTCCTATCCCTGGGAAACCCCTGATCCTATACATTTCTATCATTGAGGACTCCCTAGGAGCTGTCCTGGCCCAAGTGGATGACGAAGGCAAAGAGCGGGCAGCTTATTACCTCTCTAGGTTGTTCAACCCGGCGGAGGCCAAGTATATTGCCATGGAGAAGACTTGTGCCGCATTAGTTTGGGTAGCTCAGAAGCTGAAGCACTATTTCCTAGCCCACCAAGTTAGGTTGATCTCTAGAATGGACCCGATCTGTTATCTCTTAGAAAAGCCCGTCCTTTCTAATAGGTTAGCTCACTGGCAGACCTTTCTCATTTTGACATCACATTCGTCATTCAGAAGGCAATCAAGGGATATGCCATCGCTGAGCATCTAGCCCATCTTCCTATTCCCTGTACTGACTCCATTCAGAATGAGTTCCCTGGTGAGCATCTCGCTGTTCTTACCCACCACCCCTTCTGGTCTCTGCACTTCGATGGTGCACTCAACTCTCAAGGCCGAGGGATAGGTGCCGTTCTCCTCACTCCGGAAGGAGTGACGATTCCTCTCGCTTATCAGCTCCGCTTTCCTGCTACCAACAACATCGCTGAGTACGAAGCTCTCCTGGCCGGATTGAAGCACGCCTACCTCTTAGGAGCGCGCTACTTGAACATCATAGGAGATTCTCAGCTTGTTCTACACCAAGTCATGTCCACTTACCGCACTCGTGACCCAAAGCTCAAGCCATATCAAGATTTGGTCATTCTCTTGGCTAGGCAATTCTGCAAATTGATCTACATCCCTACGCCTCAATCTCAGAACATCCTTGCCGATGCACTAGCGTTGCTTGCTTCCTCCTTATCTTTTCCTCTCAGTCGGAGTACTGAGACCATCGTCGTCCAGAGATTGGACGCCCCTTCTCTTCAGGATCCTTAGTTTGACAACCTTAGGAAGACTGTAGAGGCTAAGGCTGAGAAGAAAGATTTGAAGGAAGTTTCTATGACAGAATTAGAAGAGATCTTGGAAGAAGAAGAGTTGCCTTGGTATCATGAAATTGAGCTGTATTGTAGAGACGAAACATTCCCCGAAGCGGCAAGTGCCAAACAGCGTGAGGCTATTAGAAGAGCCACCTCGAGGTACACTATCATCATTGGAGAATTGTACAGGCGCCCTCTCAATGGGATGCTCATGAGGTGCCTAGATGATGATGAAGCTTGGAAGGTGGCTGAAGTAGCCCATTCAGGTGAGTGTGGAGGTCATGTCAATGGCTAGGCTTTAGCGAAGAAGATCCTTAGGCAATGTTATTATTGGCCCACTCTAGAGGAAGATTGTTCCCTCTATGTTCGGAGGTGTCTTAAATGCCAACTCCATGCTGATAAAATCCATCCTCCTGCTTCATCTCTCATCCTCTCTCTGCTCCTTGGCCATTCTCTATGTGGGCTTTCGATATTGTCGGCCCGCTAGGTGATCCCAATTCTCAGACCAGGCAAAAATCTTTCATTCTTACCGCCACTGAGTACTTCACCAAATGGGCCGAGGCGGAAGCGTACGCAGAGATCAAAGCAACCACGGTGTACCGCTTCATCCTGAAGAACATCATCTCGCGATTCGGAGTGCCAAGCAGCATCGTCACCGACAATGGACCCCAGTTCGTCTCTCAAGAGCTCTACGACCTCTGTAAGAAGTTCAATATTGCATTGCATCACTCATCTCCATATCATCCTCAAGGCAACGGTCAAGCCGAAGCCACTAATAAAACAATTCTTAAAATCATAAAGAAAACATGTGAATCTCATAAATTTGCTGATTAGCCTGAGCGATTAGTGGAAGCTCTATGGGCTTATCGCACCTCTGTTCGTACTCCTACTGGGCAAACCCCCTATGCTCTCACTTACGGGATGGAGGCGGTACTTCCATATGAGATCTTGATCCCTTCCCTAAGGGTACAGTTTGATAAGGAACTTAATCTCGATGAACGTCGAGAGACGTTGCTCGTACAGTTGGAACTCTTGGATGAGAAGAGGCTAAATGCGGCCGATCACGTATCTGTTTATCAAAAGAGAGTCTTGCGTTATTTTCAAAAGAAGGTAATTGAGTGCAAATTTCAAATAGGTGATATAATTTTGAAACGCAAATTCATTAGGTCTGGAGGTCCTAGGTCTAAATTGTAACCCAACCAGGAACAGTCGTTCGTCGTTAAAGAAGCTTATCCAGGGAACACATATCGTCTAGTTAACGCGGAAGGTGAGGAGTTGTGTCACGCTTGGAATGGGTTGTATCTTAAGCACTTTTACCCATAGAGTCAAGCTAGCGCCAACCCGGTAACGAGGTGTCTCTTCCCTTGATCGTGAAAGAGGACCCCGAGCACAGCAGTCACACACTACATGGCAACTCTGGTCGGGTTTTGATGCGGGACGGACACGGGGACCGACTCTACGTGGTATGGACCTCGGACTCTAATGCAGACACAACCAGCAACACATGAAAGGAGAGACACTAAGCCCGAAACGGAGAGCTCCTATGGGCTATACGTCGCTAACAGAAACGCAAGCTCACTCGTCGTCCCAAGCGAGGGAAACGCGGATCGTGCGCGGTTGAAGAACCGGCAGAGTTCACGGGTAGTCGACTCACTTCTGGACTCGGATCGAGTCACGGGACGGGTCACTCTCACACTCACAGTGGTGACATGGACACACGGGCTAGTACCTATCGCTCTCGGCAGCGGCAAAGACCATATACTAGCTAAGTAAATGAACGCCAAGAGGTTCGGACCATTACCTCCACGCACCCGGCGTGGCGAAGACAACCCCGGCTGAATCACGGACTCCCGGTTAACAATTATTACAGCAATACACTAAGTCGACCCACTCCACGCAGGGAGGTAAAAGGTCACAAGTGGGGTCCGGGAATCACGCAACTCGGGTTGACGGACAGCATCTTGATGTCGCCCGGCGGTGCCGAACTCCTCGTTTTCGTGCTCTCTGAACGGCGGCTTCTACGGGCCAGTGGGGCCCACGGACGGCACTGTCCTCCGGATCTGCGGGGGTGGGACCCACTGTGATGGGGACCCCTGGTGGCGCGCCTCCACAGACAGCGGTCGGCCGGGAACACAGATCGGGGGTCGATCGGCCCCGATTCCAAATTCTTGAACTAACTTCCCACGGATTTTGATTGCTATTTTCCGGCGCGCGCTCCGACGAAAACGACCGCTGCGATCAATCCCGACGTCGGATCGGGATGCATGAGCTATCGTTGGAAAGCTCTCTTCAAATTCTTCAATCTAGACCCAGAGAGATCTGCCGGATCTGGTCGGATCAGAACTTTATTGAATTGACAAGTCCCTGTTGTACAGTAACCGAAACCTCAGATCTACAGGTGAGTTGTCTGAAGACTGCCTTTGACTGCGAGAAAGATGGCCGATTCAGCTCCTGAGCTATTCATCAAACGTGTGCGATTTTGAACAAGGAGAATGGGGATATTTTTTGTGGACTGATTGGAGGTGGCTGTGATTTGTTATGATTTGTTTACTGGAGGGTGTTCGGATCTGGGAACTGGTGGATAGCACTATAGCTATCTCTGAGATCGATTTTTGAAAAATAAGGCATGACCTCAAAAAAATTCAATAAAATTTGGGGACGGTGGGGTTGATGGACAGAACTTCCAGTAAAATTGGGAGCTCTAACAAAAATGGGAAAGAGGTCCGAACAGGGGAAACACTGGGCGGGTGGAAATTGAAACAGCAAGCGGACAGATCTGGAAATTAAGGTTGGACGAAAATAAAAAAAATATCAAATGGGATCTTTATGACCAACCAAAATTTTTGGGACCTGCTTGACACCTCTGGAGCATCCCCTAAAATCCCCAGGTCGATCTGAGCTCGTGGCTGACACAGAGAATTTGTGGAAGCTGCTGTGGTCGGATGAAGGCAGAACTCCGGCGATCTCGGCGGTGATGCGATGGCGGCTCGTGGCGGCGGCGGCGGCGACCGGAATGATAAGGGGAGGAGTCACACCTCCAGAGGGAAGCCTTCACAGCTCCAAGGGGGAGAGAGGGGCGGCCTAGGCCTTTGCTCAAGCAATTTTCCAAGTTCAAATGGCATTAATTCTCCAAAATAGAAAATTACAAGTATTTATGTGTTACATCTCAAATCCATTGTCCACCGTTGGATCTAGGGGATGGGAATGGGTGGCCTGGATTGAGTGTGACACACACACAAAAATTACAATAAAAAAAACAAGGGGGGGGGGCATTGACTAGGATGGCAAGGGGGACATGTTTGGTAGCCACCTTGGACTTTGAAGTCCACTTGTCTCCCATGTGCCTTTTACCATTCAAACTTCTAGATGCCTCCATTTGACAGACTGACCCCACATGGGGCCCATGAGCTGAGGTGGACCAATGGGAGGGGGTCTGTGGGCCCGTGGGACCCGGGGGTCCCATTTTACAAATAAACCCCTCTTACAATCAAAATTACATACCGAATAAAATGAAATAAACACACATCACACAAAAAAGTCTAACTAAATATGATAAATGCCGGGACTCAAGGGGGCATCTCCAGGCTGTCTCCGAGCCAGATGGATGCTGAGGTGGCTCGCGTCGTACTCCGTGTGCGGTACCGGTGGGTCGGCGTGTCGCGCCGCTCAACTGCTCGGGTGTCCGCACCAATTCTCCCCGGGTGGGAGAAACTCGACCTTGTCGAGTAAGGGTCTGCATCGCTCCTGTATCTCTCCAGAAGGTCCGGATCGATCCGCTGCAACTCGCCATGCGTGATCCATGTGTCCTCGATAGCGGGCCGTCCTCTCCATCGCACTAGGTAGCGCGGGTAGGATCCACTCCTGGTACTGTCACCTGCTCATCCAGTATATGATCTATATGCTCACGCTGCGGTGACAACGGGGCTGGAGGTGGACACCCAGGTGTGGGGTCACTCACAAGGGGAGGAGATGGCTCGAAAGGCTCACTAGAGATCACCGCTGGGTCCCTATATGTAACTAGATCCGATACATTGAAAGTAGAGCTTATACCGTATTCCTCGGGCAAGTCCACAACGTACGCATTGGATCCAACGTGTTTCAACACTCTGAATGGACCGGCTCCGTGAGCTTGCAACTTCTTAACGGTTCCAGAGGGAAACCGTTCAGGTCTTACCCAGATCATGACATATTCGCCCTCTTGGAACTCTCGGTGGTGTCGGTGGGCATCGGCTAACTCCTTGTAACGTGCATTGCTGGCCTCAATGTGATGACGGATGTCGTCATGCAAACTCCTAACATGCCTAGCAAACGACTCAGCCGACTCCGACACTCTAGCATGGATAGGCATGGGGACAAGGTCAACGAGTTTCCAAGGCCTACGACCTGTGACAATCTCAAATGGACTCATGCCGGTAGACCTATTCACCGAATCATTATATGCAAACTTGGCCATGGGTAGAATGAGATCCCAATCCCCAATGCGGTCCCTAACAAGACACCTCAAAAGGTCTCCCAGACTCCTATTGACCACCTCGGTCTGACCATCTGTCTGGGGATGATATGCAGTGGAAAACTTGAGGTGCGTACCCATCATATGCCATAGTGTCTTCCAAAAGTAGGAAGTGAATCTAACATCACAGTTAGACACTATAGTGCGAGGCAACCCGAACTTGCACACCACATGCGTAAGGAAAAGGCGGGCTACCCTCGAAGCATCCGAAGTCTTCGAGCAAGGAATAAAGAGGGCCATCTTCGAGAAACGGTCAACCACCACATAGGCCGAATCATGCTTCCTGGAGGTACGTGGCAATCCCAAAACAAAGTCCATGCTAACATCCTGCCACGGGGCATCAGGCACGGGAAGAGGCGTATAAAGGCCGGAGCTTTGCTTCTTCATCTTGGCCGTAGCACAGGTACGGCACTGAGCCACGATGTTAGCAACATCGCGCTTCAAGCTCGGCCAATAAAATCGATGCTCCACTGCCTCAATAGTCTTGTTCCGACCAAAGTGGCCGGCTAGACCTCCCGCATGTAGTTCCCACACTAAAAAATCTAGAACCGAAGTTCGGGGAACACATAGCCTGCTACCTCGAAAGAGGTAACCCTCCTGAAGCACATACTCATCAAGGTCTCTCGAGGGTCCGGCCTCGAGAGTGGTAAAAATCTGACCGAAGTCAGGACAATCAACATAGGTCTCCTTCATCTTCTCTAACCCTATGACCTCGGCACTCATGGTGGTAAGCAAACATGCTCTCCGACTCAAGGCATCAGCCACCTTGTTCTCCACTCCAGCCTTATGTTTAAGCACAAAGGTTAACTGCTGGAGATACTCGACCCAATGACTATGACGCGAGTTAAGCTTCTTTTGGGAATGGAGGTACCTCAATGCCTCGTGATCGGAGTATAGGACAAACTCCTGATGTAAAAGATAGTGCCTCCAATGCCTAAGAGCCTGAACAACTGCGTAGAATTCTTTATCATATGTGGAATATCGCAGTTTCGCGTCATTCAGCTTCTCACTGAAATATGCGATCGGGTGGGACTCCTGACTCAAAACTCCTCCTATCCCAACACCCGACGCATCACAAGAGACCTCAAACACCTTCTAGAAGTCAGGCAATCGAAGGATAGACGTCTGGGTCATGCACTCCTTGATGTCCTTGAAGGCGGCAGATGCGGCCTTCGTCCATACAAATGTGCCCTTTCGGATACAATCCGTGATCGGGGCGGTGACGGAGCTAAATCCGCGGATGAAGCGACGATAGAACGTCGCAAGACCATGAAAGCTGCGGACATCATGAACGGTATGGGGTTCCGGCCACTCAACAATGGCCCGGACCTTCTCCGGATCGGCGGAGACCCCCGTACTAGACACAATGAAACCCAAGAAGGTAAGCTGAGGTGTCATGAAGGCACACTTCTGTGGGTTCGCAAACAGCTGCTCTCGCCGAGGAAGTAGACAGACCTGCCGAAGGTGGTCTAAGTGGTCCCCTGTGGTGCGGCTATAGATAAGGATATCATCAAAATACACCACTCATGCTATAGATAAGGATATCATCAAAATACACACGGGCTAGTACCTATCGCTCTCGGCAGCGGCAAAAGACCATATACTAGCTAAGCAAATGAACGCCAAGAGGTTCGGACCATTACCTCCACGCACCCGGCGTGGCGAAGACAACCCCGGCAGAATCACGGACTCCCGGTTAACAATTATTACAGCAATACACTAAGTCGACCCACTCCACGCAGGCAGGTAAAAGGTCACATGTTCCGGGAATCACGCAACTCGGGTTGACGGGCAGCATCTTGATGTCGCCCGGCGGTGTCGAACTCCGCGTTTTCGTGCTCTCCGAACGGCGACTTCTACGGGCCCGTGGGGCCCACGGATGGCGCTGTCCTCCGGATCTGTGGGGGTGGGACCCACTGTGATGGGGACCCCTGGTGGCGCGCCTCCATGGACGGCGGTCGGCCAGGAACACCGATCGGGGGTCGATCGGCCCCGATTCCCAATTCTTGAACTAACTTCCCACGGATTTTGATTACTGTTTTCGGGGCGCGCTCCGACGAAAACGACCGCTGTGATCAATCCCGACGTCGGATCGGGACGCATGAGATATAGTTGGAAAGCTCTCTTTAAATGCTTCAATCTAGACCCAGAGAGATCTGCCGGATCTGGTCGGATCAGAACTTTATTGAATTGACAAGTCCCTGTTGTACAGTAACCGAAACCTCAGATCTACAGGTGAGTTGTCTGAAGACTGCCTTTGACCGAGGGGAAAATGGCCGATTCAGCTCCTCAGCTATTCCTAAACCTTGTGGGATTTTGAACAAGGAGAACGGGGATATTTTTTATGGACTGATTGGAGCTGGCTGTGATTTGTTATGATTTGTTTACTGGAGGGTGTTCAGATTTGGGAACTGGTGGACAGCACTGTAGCTATCTCTGAGATCTATTTTTGAAAAATATGGGATGGCCTAACAAAAATTCAAGAAAATTTGGGGACGGTGGGGTTGATGGACAGAAGTCCCAGTAAAATTGGGAGCTCTAACAAAAATCGGAAAGAGGTCCGAACAGGGGAAACACAGGGCGGGTGGAAATTGAAACAGCAAGCAGACAGATCTGAAAATTAAGGTTGGACGAAAATTAAAAAAATATCAAATGGGATATTTATGACCAACCAAAATTTTTGGGACGTGCTTGACACCTCTGGAGCATCCCTAAAATCCCCAGGTCGATCTGAGCTCGTGGCTGACACAAAGAATTCGTGGAAGCTGTTGTGGTCGGATGAAGGTAGAACTCCGGCGATCTCGGCGGTGATGCGATGGCGGCTCGTGGCGGCGGCGACCGGAATGATAAGGGGAGGAGTCACACCTCCAGAGGGAAGCCTTCACAGCTCCAAGGGGGAGAGAGGGGCGGCCTAGGCCTTTGCTCAAGCAATTTTCCAAGTTCAAATGGCATTAATTCTCCAAAATGGAAAATTACAAGTATTTATGTGTTACATCTCAAATCCATTGTCCACCGTTGGATCTAGGGGATGGGAATGGGTGGCCTGGATTGAGTGTGACACACACACAAAAATTACAATAAAAAAAACAAGGGGGGGGGCATTGACTAGGATGGCAAGGGGGACATGTTTGGTAGCCACCTTGGACTTTGAAGTCCACTTGTCTCCCATGTGCCTTTTACCATTCAAACTTCTAGATGCCTCCATTTGACATGTTGACTGACCCCACATGGGGCCCATGAGCTGAGGTGGACCAATGGGAGGGGGTCTGTGGGCCCGTGAGACCCGGGGGTCCCATTTTACAAATAAACCCCTCTTACAATCAAAATTACATACCGAATAAAATGAAATAAACACACATCACACAAAAAGGTCTAACTAAATATGATAAATGCCGGGACTCAAGGGGGCGTCTCCAGGCTGTCTCCGAGCCAGATGGATGCTGAGGTGGCTCGCGTCGTACTCCGTGTGCAGTACCGGTGGGTCGGCGTGTCGCGCCGCTCAACTGCTCGGGTGTCCGCAACAGGTTTTCCCTCTGCTATGTAAACCCATTTCTCCTTTGGGTATGCCTAGGGGAAGTGAAAGTCCCTGCTTTTCTTTCGTCGGCCAGGTGTAGGGGCAAGGGGCGAATAAGGGGGAGATGACCAACCTAGACACCCCAACGAGAGGAGGTCTCAAATAGGGGCAGTCCATTATGAATTGATTCCACGAAAAAGGAGAAAATAAAAATCAATCAAAGAAAAAGGAGCATAAATCAAGGCAAAAGTCAACACGTCTATCAAAAGCACGAAGTGTAACGTCAAATTGCTCCAAGGAAAAATGAAGTGTCAAACTAGGCATGGCAAGAGTGGCAGTACAGTTTCCCCGCGAGACGTTATGAGCTTGGTCGTACGCGTGCCTAGACTGGATGAAGGTTCGATGATGGACACAAAGCCCCGTCGCAACAGACCGAATCTCTGACCAGGTCATCATGGGAGGAATTCGAGCATTAAAAGCTTCTATCCCTACGCTAAGACTTGCCCCTAACTACTCTTCTCTCTCTCCCTTAAAGGACTGCAACATACCCAGGGTATCGCCCTTGGAGAGGCACCGCCGTATGAACGAGGTGGACTTGGCCAGGGATTGTCACCTTTAATGCACGCCAACCTCGAGGGATTCTTAGTGGAATAGGCAGGACCCTCGTTACCGGGGCGGAACTAGCTATCAAAAATCCAAAAAAATCAAATATTACAAAAATCAAAAAAATCACATATTACAAAATTCCAAAAAATCAAATATTTTCAAAATCCAAAAAATCAAATATTTCTAAAAATCTAAAAAATCAAATATTTCCAAAAATCTAAAAAAATCAAATATTTCTAAAAATCCAAAAAATTAAATATTGCACAAATCCAAAAAAAACACATTCCAAAATCATAAAAAAAATCAAATACTTCAAAAATCCAAAAATACTCATCATCCTTGCATTTGCATTTCATAGCATGCAAGGCATTCATATTCTTATTTGTGTTTTCACCTATTTAATAAGGTTCCACCCCTTGACCAAATATCAAGGATTGGTCGTCTCTAACTTGCTGCAAGCAAGGGGTTGTGCCTAAGAACGGATCTAACTTATTTTATTGTTTTAGTGTGCACAAGAATAGGTTGCAATGCCCGACACCCAAGAACTCACAAGCTTCTCTGTTCTGTTTCCCTTGCGGTTTTTTGTTAGACCGTAAAGCTTCCTTTGCGGTCAGATGGTGACCGTTACCCACACCCGAGAACCAGAACTCTCAGGTTTCTCTGTTCATCCCCCCTTGCGGTCTTTTGTTAGACCGTTAAGCTCCTCCTAGCGGTCTAGTATCGACCGCATGCCACACCCGAGGGCCAAAAACACACAATTTTCCTATGCCTCTTCCCCTTGCGGTCTGTTGCCAGACCGTTAGGCCATCCTAGCGGTCCTTTGCTGGACCATTTTTCAAACATAGAACTCTACTCCATGTGATCATTCGTGCCAAAAGGAACACTTTCATAAGCAATGATTCAATCAATCCTTTTTATTCATTCATTCAAGGTTCATAGTACGTCATTCTCTAAATAAAATAAAATGCATGATCATGGAGCTCAATTTACATTCAATTTCACATCCGCACGGGGCCGGATTTTACGTAATGCTTGCACGTAAGCTCGGTAATCCTCCTCATCCTCTATCACTTCTGCCTGCAAGGTACGGACTCGGCTGATCTCCCACATGATCAGAGCACTCCGAACCGCCTGCTCATCCTCCTCGGTCGCAATCTTCCTAGCTTGAAGGGGAGGGTAGTGAGATAGTGCTAGAACTGTAGTGCAGGGGAGTCCAACTTGTAAGTAGCACCGGTGAGGGTTGTAGAGCGCCAAGGTAGTATTCCTCACTAGTTGGAGGTCTAGGCCCAGTCATCGGGGTAGTCTAAGAGTAGTGCCTTGAAGAGCCCATGGTCGCATCACGAATTTGTCAAGTAGCAAGGTGTTGAGGAAGAGACGTCAATCGTCCCTTGTCTTCTTATCCGCGGTCCGACATTCAACCTGTTTAGAAAACCCAGATGCCCCTCTAATGAAGAAGAGTGGGTGGCTCCCGAATATGCGGCTAGCTGATGGCACATCCTCTTTGGGTAAGAATTTCATCCTAATTCCCATCCAACACTCTAGGACAACCATAGACCTGAAGAGGGGACCCCCTAGAGAAGCTGAACTAAGACCCTCATAAAGGTAGGAAAGGATGGCTTGGGAGATAGATAAACCCCGCCATAACCCGCTGATGACGTTGAGGTTTGGGATGTCCAAGAGGTGGTCTGTGGTAGAAAAGAGCAAAACCCCACATAAGCAAATGGAAGTAGCTTTGGCTGTGGCTTCATACCTCCCTCACTTGTTTTTACAATGTGCGGTGATCTATTGGGCCATGGGTATCAAATGGATATGGCGGGAGCTAATCATGGTTCTTACATCCTTTGGGTTGTGTATGAAATCCCCCAAGATGAGTGAAGGGTCTATAGGGTCAACCGTGTGACACACTAGGTCTTCATCTCCCACTTGAGTCCTAGGAAGGGCTAGGGAAGTCTCAACCTCCTCTATAAGGATGGTAGCTTCAAAGGTTGGGAACACAAAAGTGTGTGTTTGAGGATGCCACAATGTTGTGCCTCTGTGGTTGTGATGATGGTTTTGATGTTAGCAATACTATAAGTCACACTGAGTGTGATACATTGAATTTGATGATGGTTTGTATGTTAGTTCATGTGGTTTTGATGTTAGCAACACTATATGTCATACTAAGTGTGATTCATTGCCTTGTTGATAGTCATATTATGAGTCACCACTTGAGTTTGCTTGATTGAAGGATTGAACAATTGTATGTGGCATCTTGATGATATTTTGAATGAAAGCATTGCATTTGGTTCATCTCAGTGCAATTCCATACGCATCAGTTAAGTCAGTGCACTTTAGCAGTTAAGTCATTATCTAAGGCTAAGGTTCGTGCATATATGTCAGTCCGGCTGCACAAGAAACTCAGTGCATGTTATTGTTCATGTGCATATTGGTCTGTGCATCTTAGTCCTTGCATAATGTCTTGGCAGATGCAAGTCGGTGCAATGCACTATAGCACACGCAGTCGAAGTCTGTGCACTTGACTGAAGCGTTCAAGTTAAAGTCGGTGCACATTTGGCTTGTGCAAGACCGAACTCGGTGCAAGTTGCATTTCATGCATTCTCACAGTCGGTGCTAAGTCTAAGTCAGTCAGAACGAGTTTGTGTTGTGCAAGTTTGGTATAGAAGTCTGTGCATGTTTAAGTCTAAGGAAATACTAGGTCATTGCATTTCCCATCTTTGCACACAATAAGTCGGTTCAACTTCCGTTTCAACCATTGTCTAAGCCGGTGCACATCCTCTTTGTGCACTAAGCTAGCCCGTGCACATCTGATTGTATCTCAACTAAGTCTGTGCATGATTTAGTCTACACTTAGCTGTGTCGGTGCACATATGCTCTATGCATGTGCATCTCCTTGTAGCTGCGTCGGTGCATCTCTCGCATCGTGCACATAAAGTCCATGCACACTTCTTTGGTAAGTCCGTGCATAAGAGGTTTATGGGTCTAATGTCTGTGCATGATTGAAGTACGCTGCATAAGTCTATGCAAGTCTCGCATTATCTTACACACATTAAGTCGGTGCATTGGTCATCTTGCATTCTCATACTCGATGCATTATCTGTTTACTGTCTCATTAAGTCGATGCAATCTCTGTGGCTGCACGCGACCAAGTCATTGAAGTGTTTGTCTGCGTATGAATCTAAGTCGGTGCATACTTTGCGTAAGCAAAAATGAACTCGGTGCCTCTATCACTGCTGCATGCATACAAGACTGTGTTATTTTCATTGATGCGTGCGTATAAGTTGGTGTATTCTTGTCTTGTGTCTCAACAAGGTCTGTGCATGTCTGCTCGTATGTTGATCATGTCCGTGAACAAGATTGCTATGAGACCAACCTGAGTCCATGAATATGTATATTGAGTCTATGCACGGTTGCCTTGATGTCTCAGCAAGTCTATACAATCTCCACACTTTTCTGATGATTATATGTCTTGATAGACTGACAGGTCAACTGCTCGTGACTGTTAAGTAGGGCACGTGATCCAAGGCAGACAGTCCCAGAGAGATGACTGCCACATGGAAGCTATAGTGCCCAGATTTGGACACGTGGGTGAGGGCCTTCTGGAAGCATTTGGATGGGAGTGTTCCCTCCACATGCCCAATGTGTAAGCCCGTGGGTCCCTGACTGAAGATATATATATGACCTTTCTTCTACGAACAAAGGCGGATGCTGAATCGAAGATATCTGAGTGGAGATCTGAGAAGAGAAGAAGAGTAGAACAAGAGTAGAGCAGAAGTGAAAGAGAGAAAGCTCGTGAGATCTGAGAAGAGAAGAAGAGTAGAACAAGAGCATAGCAAAAGTGAAAGAGAGATAGCTCGTGAGATCGAGAGAAGAAGAGAAGAAAGAGAGAGAGTGAAGAGAGAGCTCGAGGAGAAGAAGATAGAAGACTTTGCTGAAGATTAGTCCCACTGGACCTTGGATCAAATCCATGCCAGTTAGCTTCTGTGAGAGCTTCAGTTGGTTTACAATTTTTCAGCTTTCAGTCACTGTGATTTCCTATCTCTTGTTTTCCTTTTACACCCTTTATTTCAAGCTGTTAGTCAGCAGAGCAAGCTGTGACGCTCAGCGGTTTCAGAGGAGGATTCCTCTGATTGGCTAAGCTGTATTGCCCAGCGGGTCAAGCTGTTAGGCAGCAGATGGCAAAGCTGTAGCAAGCTATGACGCTCAGCTGTTGTAGGCAACATGTGAGGCCCAGCGGTTTAAGCTGTATATCAGCAGAAGCCACACTCTAGTTTGAGTGTGGGGTGGACGTAAGTCTGCGGACCGAACCACCTAAAAAATTCCCTTGTCTACTGTGGTTTGGTTGTCTTATTCTGTTAGATGAATGCTTAGGCACGATCTGTCTCTCTATGTCCAGTGAGCATGTTGGTTGCACGTTTTCTATTTGATTGACTGACTCACTGTCCTTCAGACTTGGTAGAACCTAGTTTGTTTTAATTCTGCATCTATGATTGTTATAGTTAATTTTTTATTGGGTAAAATGTTTAAGGGATTCATTCAACCCCCCTTCTGAATCCGAGCCTTGGTCCTTACTCTTGGTATCAGAGGATACCGTCTAGGACTCATTTGACCTTACAATTGGTATCAGAGCGGGTCTCTGTGTATTCAGATCCAATGATCTATAGAGCATCCTGTTGCTTTAGGTGCTACTCTTGTTGCTGTCTATCCGATTTTGATCGAGGGCTATAGGCACACTACTCAGTGATTGCTTTGTGCGTTGAAGCTATTTGCTATCTATCTTTATGGCTCATCCCTGTGCTTTTGATGGTTCTAACTTCAGCAAGTGGTTGGGAGGCCTCTGTATCTATATGAACTCTATTGATCCAAATCTATGGAATCTCATATCAAAAGGACCACATAATTTGCCTCGAAATCAGACTAAGTGGTCCAGTGACGACAGATCAAAGAACCGTGATAATGTCACAGTTCTTAAAATTTTGAGAGATGCAGTGAATACTGACAAATTTCCCTTCGTTCTTAGGTGTGCGTTTAGAAAGGAAATTTTGGACTTAATAACTACTGCAAACGAGGAGCAAGAGGATAAATGCTTGATGGCCAATCGGAGAGAGAATGATGATGATATTGCTTCTCAGGTAAGCTCCATATCAGAAGAACCTTCATTTGATGAATTGGTAGTGATGTATGAAGATTTGTTAGAATTGTCTAAGAAAATGAAATCTGAGAATAAAAGGTTGAAGAAAAAGATTGAACAAAATAAATCTGAACTCTCTTGTGAGAATTTTCCAAAGCTGAAACAATCTTGTGATATGTGCATAATGGATGTTCATAACAGTAAGGAACAGATTTTGTCTTTGAAAAATGAGAATCAAGAATGCTTAAACAAGATATCTGAATTGGAAGATCAGTTGAATGTTAAAAATGATGAGCACCTAATAAAACTGCAATAGTTGAATAAGGCCAATTCCGAAGCAGACAAATTGAAACTTGAAAATGTAGAACTACAGAAGAATAATGAAAACCTTACTGCCAGAATAAAAGAAATTGAGGAAGAAGCCTCAAACAATTGTTCCATAAAGTCAGCCTACAGTAGATGTTCTTTGCTAAAGGAACGCAATGAAGATCTCTATGTAGAAAATGAATGGCAAAGGAAGTTGATTGACTCCCTCAAGGAAGATCATAAAGACTTGCTGGCTGCAAAAATTGAAGTTGAATAGTCCGAAGAAAAACTGATTGATGAAAATGAACATTTAAAATCTGAAATAAAGATGATTGAAAATCCTTATGATAAATATACTTATGTAAACAATTTGAATGATGATCTTCAATCTGAATTGAAAATCCAAGAAGGATTAATTTACTCTCTAAGAAAAGAAAAGGGTTTTTTACATAAATACCCCTCTAAATATCAGTTATGCCAAATATACCCCTCATTTGAGTATATTATCAAAAATATCCTCTATTTAATCTTAAGTATTACAACTATGCACCTGTAGTTTACTGACGTCGACGGGAGGCGAATATTCCGTGAAATATCCTATCTATCGTCATTAATTGCGGTGAAATGAGGGATATATTTGACATAACTGATATTTAGAGGGGTATTTATGTAAAAAACCTAAATAATTTTACTGCTTAACTCATGTTTAACTCAAGTTAAATCAACGAAGGTTACGGCAGGGGTATAGTTGCAACATTTAAGATTAAATAGATGATATTTTTGATAATATACTCAAATGAGGGGTATATTTGGTATAACCAATATTTAGAGGGGTATTTATGTAAAAAACCCAAAAGAAAATGAGAAACTAGAACAAGAAATTGAGAAGCATAAAACTATAAACAAAGTTTTGAGTGAATGTGTTAATTATAGTGAACAAGAGATTGCTAGCTATGAGATACACATTGTATCCTTAGAAAATAAAATTAAAAAAACATGAAAGAATGCAAGAAGAAAATGAAGTAATCTCTAAGGAACTTGATGCTATTAAAGCTGTTAATGTGGAACTACAGAGAAATCTGGAAAAATCTGAATCTAAACAGAAACAAGAACTATCTCCTGAAGATCAGATTTTAAAAATTGAACTAGTTCAGAATGAAGAGCTAATGAAAGAAAATAAAGAATTAAAGCTGCTGAATTCCGCTATATCTGAAAGGCTCTTGACCTTGGAAAAGGGAAAGTGCTCATTTGATAATGAATCTGAAAAATTAAGTGCATTAATGTAGGAAATTGACAGTCATAAAACCATCAAAGCTATGTTGAATGAAAAAGTAACAAAATGTGAAGAAGAACTAGTGAATTCTGAAGTGAACATCACTTCACTTCAAAATGAAATTCATGATTTGAATGATGCTTTGTCAAAATTTGTTGAAGGAAAAAGTAACCTTGATAAGATTCTTGGAACTAAGGTTAATGTTCAGAAGGAAGGATTGGGGTACAACTTGGTCAACATGAAGAAATCTGAAAATAAGCTATCCGCCTCTTTTGCTTGTTGTCCTGAGCCATCTAAAACATCTTCATCATCATTATTTCAATTCAAGGCACAGAAAAATGAAAAATAAACAAAAGTTTTGAAAAAGGCTAAACAATTGCAAAAGAGTGCACATATAAATAAAGTCCAAGCTGCTCCTGCCTGCGCTGCTAACTTGTCTAGTTTTATGACATCTGATAGCTTAATGCATGCTGTTCATAAGTCTTTTACTCGTTCACATGTAAATAAGAGGATGATCACACTTATAAAATAATGCATTCTAAGAATTCATTTGTTAGAAACCATGCTACTAGGAAATCTGATGCTTCATGCTATTACTGTGGTAGGCGTGGTCATTTAATGAATGAGTGCTTTGTTATGAAATTTGACGATAGGATGCATGCTAGATATTCCGCAAATCTTTATGGGCATAAAAGAAACAAACCTGTGCTATAGCAACCCTAGTAAAATAAAAGGAGGATTTCAAGAAAAATTAAGTAAGTAAATGATAAGAACCAAAATGAATAAATAATAAGTCAAATGTAAATAACGCCTCTCAACAAGGCGTGATTTAAATAAGAAATATTTTCACCTGAGGCGTTAATTCAAAAAGTGACGCCTATACCAAAGGTCGTCAAATTTCAAAACGTCCAAAACGAATAAAAGGAAAAAGAAAGAAACGCCCTCTTCTTGGGCGCGAATTACAAAAGAAACGGTACAGGTCAAGACGTCAATTAAAATGCACGCCCTAACCTAAGGCGTTAATTGCATTTGTGTTCCATTCGAACCAGGAGACTATCCAGGATAAGTTTTAGGATTGATACGTGTTCGATTGATTATGGTAAGGACTCTATCACGGAAACTAGAGTTCTAATCAAATTCCAACCCTAAAGGATTCTTAGAACCCTTTAACTACCCCTTCCAATCGAACCCTAATGACTATTTTGTCGAAGGAAGGCCTGCTGTTGTCTCGTGTGTGAAGAACAGGTATGTTCTTCTTCCTTTTTATCTTCAGTCAGGGAAGCATGAAGAATATTAATGCTTCTTCCTCTTCTTTCCCTCTAGGTGGCCTGCTTGTGAAGGTGTTCATGTCTAGCTGAAGAACGTGGGTTCTTCATCAACATCATTTTCCCAGAAGACTCTGTTTAGAACAGAGTATCATTTTCTCTTCACATCCTTCACGTTCCTTCACCCAGATCATCATCAGGTAGGTTTTCTCAAGAACTGTAGCCCAAACTAGCATAAAATGTATGATAATATCATCTGTTAATTCATGCATATAGTGTTACTACGTTTTTGAAGTTTTCTGTGAAACTTTGGAAAGAGGCGACCCTCTCTAGGGCGCTAATTCAAGTTCTGACGACTGACAGAAGAGTCGTCAATTCCACATAGTTAATAAATACCCATGTTTAAAGTTTAATATCTATGAAACCATGAATTTGATGTAATGCATGATCATATATATCGAATCCTGATATTTTTCTTGTCCTGACCATGTAATTGTTTCCTGAAAATTATTATCTTGGAAATTACCACTGTTAATGATAAAACCTGGAAAAGAATGAATTAACGACCCCCAGTAGGTCATCTTTTATGAAAGTAACGCCCCACACAAGGGCGCTATTTTTAATTAAAGACTTAGAACAAGTCGTTATTTCCCTGAGATTACCAGAAGCTATTAAAATTCTGAAAAAAAAATAAAATATAACGACACCGTGCAAGTCGTTTCTTGGTGAAATAACGCCCCTGGCTAAGGCGCATTTTTATCAAAAATACAGAATTAAGAAAATTTCAGAAAAATAGAAATTTATAATGGACGACTGTTCCTGAAGTCGTCAAATTGAAAATAAACGACCCCGTGCAGGGCATTAATTTATTAAGTAGTGACTTATGTTAAGTCGTTAATTTCCTGTGTAATTATTTTATATTGTTTTCTGTGAACCGAGGGTTTTATGTATATATAAATAAAAGTATCTGGCACTATATTTCCATTCCGTGAATATAGTCCCATGTTTTACGATGTTTTATCGATTACCCCTCAACTCTCGGTGACATACAAGCCCTCCATTGGATATTCCGTTCCTTTGGACTGGCAAGTTAGTCATTGGGACCTCCGTAAGTCTCCTCGTAGCCGTGGATTCCCTCAAGGCCGACTGAGCGGGTTGTACCATAAAAACCTATTGCACTATTTTGCCATGTCACTCTATAGAAACATGGTATACCGGCCCTCATGATATGCTATGTGGATATCATGAGAATATTCTTAATGGGATGTGGAAATCATGCCATTATTATGATGTTTATGTGGACCTCAATTCTATATCAAATGACATGACCATCTATATATGGACACTTAATTGTCATGGTACCCAATTACGGAACCAACTCCACCCAATTTTATCGATACTCGTGTTTATATCATTATTATCATCTTTATGCATCAAGTTCAATTTTGAACTCTACTCTATCTTGAATTTCCACAAGCTTTTTCTTTGAAATTCCATATTGGCTATACAAATAAAGTGGATGTCTAGATCTATCTTTAATGCTGTGCATAACGGCCCGATCTGGTCCTGGGAGGAGCACCCAAAAGTACTAGTGCCCATGGGAGTTGTAATGATCACGGTGTCTAGCATTGCACCGAAGTACTTTTTTCTCTTGATCTTTGGCATTCCACACACACACTCTCTCTCTTTCTTGCGTGCGTGACTCGACTTGCGTGACTTTACTAGCGTGGCCCGACACGGGCAAAGTACTTGCGTGAAATAGCCAATAATATATAAAGTCTCTCATGAATATTTCTTGTTTAAGACTCGCTTGGAAGTTTTGCACGACGTGTTAGTCTATTGTTAGTTTTATTTCACTTGCTCAGTTATTTCTACGTGCAAAGTGCATTTACATGTGAAAAATTGTAATTACTTAAACCCATTGCTAGTTCTTGAGATATAATTTCCTACTGAGCGTTCGCTCACTCAGTGTTTCCCTACTTTTCAGGTAAGTCCAACGACGAGACTCAATCGGACAGGGAAGGTCAAGAGTGAAAGAGATTAGAGCTTCTCAAAGCGTCAACTAGTCTTGTCTTTTCTATATTTTCTTGAGTCAATTTTGTACTTTTCTTTTTATTAAGTTTAGCATTTTCAAGGGATTGTAATAGAAATACTTTTGTGAAGGATAAAAGGATTGGGTTATCTTTACTCTTGCGCATCTCTGATTTGGTGTCGAATACACTAATACTCTGATTGACATGATCGATATAAACTCGTCACGCGTCTCCGGGTATCTTCCGCACTCGGGGCGTGACAGTTTTTTTTATGGTATCAGAGCCTAGGGTATTCAATTCCTAGGAAACCCAAGTCCAAGGATAAGTCTGAACCTCTAACCAGTGAGATTGGGTAGAACCAAGGGTTAAAGTCAACATAGAATTAAAAGCCTTTTACAACAATCACATACTAATAGCTATTATAATTGTAGGACAATGGCTGCCGAACGTGCTCAATGGCGCAACATGCAACGCACTCTTCAAGGCATGACCCAAGCACTTCAACAAGTACCACAAGGAGGTGCACATCATGGAGTAGGAAATCTCCACCAAAGCTTCAAGAACATGAACCCTCCTAAGTTCATGGGATCCACTGATCCAGATGATGCCGAGCACTGGATCCGAGAGACGGAACGTGTTTTTAGAGTCATGCAATGTTCGGACCAAGAGAAGGTCCTGTTAGCCACATTTCAACTAGAAAGAGACGCCCGCTGTTGGTGGGAGTCGGTAGAAGCTACGTTAAATCAAGGACAAGTTACTTGGGAAGAGTTTGTTGAACATTTCAACAATAAATATTTCTCAGATCGAGTTCAAGAGAAGAAAGCCGCTGAATTCGCCGCACTTAAGCAACGATCTTTGTCGGTGGCTGAATATGAAGCGCAGTTCTCAAGGCTGTCTCGGTACACTAAACACTTAGTTAGTACTGAGAAGATGAAAGCTCGAAGATTCCTTAATGGGCTCAAGCCCCAATATATCACACAACTGGCACCGATGGACATACAAGTCTATTCGGAGATGGTTCGACGAGCCCAATTACTAGAAGATGCCACGGAACTATCTGATAGGATCCGTGGGAAAGACAAGAAGGAGAATGTTACTAGCTCCGGCACCTTCAAACCCAATTTCAAGAAGAGGCCAAGTAATGGAGGTACTCCCTCCCAAGAGCAAAAGTTCAAGAAGACCAAACATTTCTCCATCACCACTACACCTTCTAAGGTGGTATGTAAGCACTGCGATAAGGCCGGACACAAGGCCGAAGAATGTTGGAGGAAACTTGGAGCGTGTCTCCGTTGTGGGAGCCCTGATCATCAGATTCCCGACTGTCCCCTACTCAATGATCAAGCCGGTGACGGAAAGCGCCCGGTGACAAAGAATGCTCGTCTCCAAGCTATTAAGGAGGCGGAACAAGATGAAGGCGGACTAGTAGAAGGTACACTGAAAGTTTGTTCCAAGTCTGCACATGTCTTATTTGATACGTGTGCATCACATTCTTTTATTTCCAAGAAGTTTGCTGACCCACTACCTACGGAACCGGAATGGATGAAAATATTTTTATCTACTCCTCTCGAAAACGAAACCGATATTACTCACCATTATCAAAATTGTGAAGTCTTGGTAAAAGGAAGAAATCTTCCTATCAACCTCATATGTTTAGACCTAAAGGAATATGATGTCATATTGGGAGCAGACTGGTTATCTAGGTATCAGGCAACTGTGGATTTCCGTAACAGCGAAGTTACTTTCAAGGACTTTCCAGAACTAGTCTATTCTAGCCCTAAGAGTCGGAGCAAGTCACCTTTATTTCGGCTCTCCGAGCTAGCAAGCTAATAAGGAAAGGATGTGTATCTTTCCTTGCATTTTTCACCATTAAGGAGACTAAGGAGACTAAGCTAGAAGACATCCCAGTTGTGCAAGAATTTTCGGACGTGTTTCCAGAGGATTTGCCTAGATTACCCCCACAAAGAGAAGTGGCCTTCACCATCGACTTGGTCCCTTGTGCTGGACCAGTTTCTAAGGTACCATATAGGATGTCCCCTGCCTAGCTCAAGGAGCTGAAGGAGCAATTGATGGAACTTCTCAAGAAGGGATTTATTAGACCAAGCACTTCCCCGTGGGGAGCACCTGTGCTATTTGTAAAGAAGAAAGATGGATCCATGAGGTTATGTATCGACTATCGACAGTTGAATCATCTCACTATCAAGAACAAGTATCCACTGTCGAGAATTGATGAGTTATTTGATCAAATATCTGGATCCATGTATTTTTTGATGATTGATCTCAGGTCGGGATATCAACAACTAAGGATCAAAGATGAGGATATTTATAAGACCGCGTTCAGAAGCAGGTATGGGCACTATCAGTTTGTTGTTATGCCGTTTGGACTAACAAATGCCCCTGTTGCCTTTATGCAGTTGATGAATAGTATATTCAGGCCTCATCTAGATCAATTCATAGTGGTTTTCATTGATGATATACTGATCTATTCAAAGACCAAGGAAGAGCATGAGGAGCATTTGAGAATAGCATTACAAATATTGAGGATAAATCAGTTATATGCAAAGCTCAGCAAATGTGAATTTTGGTTAGGAGAAGTAGCTTTCTTGGGACATGTTATATCAAAAGACGGTTTATCCGTAGATCCATCAAAGGTTGAAGCTGTAAGGAATTGGGAAAGACCGACCAATGCTAGCGAGATCCGTAGTTTCTTGGGTCTTGCGGGCTACTATCGGCGATTCATCAAGGATTTCTCCAAGATAGCCGTACCACTCACTAGGCTAACTCGCAAGGAGATATGTTATGAATGGAGTGAGGAATGTGAAAGAAGGTTCCAAGCTCTCAAAGATCATCTAACTACTGCCCCGGTTTTAACTTTACCCATTGATGGCGAGAGATTCGAAATATACACCGATGCATCTGGCATTGGCCTCAGATGTGTTTTAATGCAACAAGGGAAGGTAGCCTACTCTTCTCGCCAATTGAAGAAGCACGAGGAAAACTACCCAGTTCATGATTTAGAATTGGCTGCGGCAGTATTTGCACTGAAGATATGGAGACATTATCTGTACGGAGTGCAGTTTATTGTATACTCTGACCATAAAAGTCTTAAGTATCTCTTCTCTCAGAAGGAATTGAATATGAGGCAAAGACGTTGGCTAGAATATCTTAAGGACTTCGACTTCACTATACAATATCATCCTGGAAAGGGTAATCCAGTAGCCGATGCCCTCAGTCGAAATCCAAGAGCACTATTGGCCAATTGTATGATTCAAGAGTGGAAGTTACTAGAACAATTCTCTAAACTTAATATAAGCATGGACAAGGACAGTAGGTGTGTCACCTTATCCCATATAAGCATACAGCCAGACTTGCTATCCGAAATACAAGGACTTCAAGGTAGTGACCCCGTACTAGTGGAAATCAAGGGAAAAATGGAAGAACAACCTGATTTCAAATTAGCACCAGATGGAAGATTGATGTTCAGAAATAAAACATGTATACCGAATTGCCCAGAGCTAAAGAAGAAAATCTTAGATGAAGCTCACAGATCAAGGTACACGATTCATCTAGGATCAACTAAGATGTACCAAGATTTGAAAAGGACCTTTTGGTGGCCCAATATGAAAAGAGAAATAGCGGATTTTATGTTTCGCTGTCTCACATGTCAACAAGTCAAGGCAGAACACCAAAAACCTACCGGTAAGCTACATCCTCTAGATATTCCCAAGTGGAAGTGAGAGGATATCGGTATGGACTTCATTATGGGTCTGTCCAAATCAAAGGGAGGATATGACAGAATATGGGTTATCATCGACCGATTGACCAAATCGGCACACTTCTTGCCAATCAAGAGTTGATGGTCAGTTGATGTTCTTGCTGCATTATACCTTCAAGAGATAGTCAGGTTACATGGAGTACCTGTCTCAATCATGTCTGACAGAGACCCCCGTTTTACTTCTCACTTTTGGAAGGGTTTACAACATTCACTGGGGACGAGACTTAACTTTAGTACAGCTTTTCATCCTCAAACGGATGGTCAGACCGAGAGAACTAATCAGGTGGTTGAAGATATGCTTAGAGCTTGCATCATTGATTTTGGTGGAAGCTGGCATGATCACTTGCCTTTGGTTGAATTTGCATACAATAATAGCTACCAGGCAAGTATACAAATGGCACCTTTCAAAGCTTTATACGGAAGGAGTTGCCGATCGCCTTTGTGCTGGGACGAAGTTGGTGAAAAAAAACTATTAGGTCCAGACATGGTAAGGGATACCACTGAAAAGATTCAGTTGATTAGAGAAAGACTTCAAGTTGCTCAGTCTAGACAGAAGGCTTATGCTGATACACGAAGAAGAGATCTCGAATTCCAAGTGGGAGATCACGTATTTCTCAAGATATCACCTGGACGTGAAATAAGGAGATTTGGTGTTAAGGGCAAGCTTACACCAAGGTTTATCAGACCTTTGGAGATACTAGAAAGAGTTGGCGAGGTTGCTTACCACGTCGCTTTACCTCCTCAATTATCTGAATTTCATAATGTATTCCACGTATCAATGTTGAAGAAGTATGTGCATGATCCGTCACATATCATTGATCATGGAGACCTAGTAATTCAGAAGGACCTTACGTATGAGCAAAAGCCTATGAAGATCCTCGATCGCGAGGTACGAACCCTAAGGAATAAAGTTATTCCCATGGTTAAGGTGCAATGGAGTAAATGTTCAGAACACGAAGCCACATGGGAGACCGAGGAGTCTATGAGGAAACGATTCCCAGACTTTTTCTAAAAAGGTATATATTCTACACTCTCCACGTTTATATGTGATGGAATTTGGGGACCAAATTCTTTTAAGTGGGGGAGGGTGTAGCAACCCTGGTAAAATAAAAGGAAGATTTCAAGAAAAATTAAGTAAGTAAATGATAATAACCAAAATGAATAAATAATAAGTCAAATGTAAATAACGCCTCTCAACAAGGCGCGATTTAAATAAGAGACACCTTCACCTCTGCGTTAATTCAAAAAGTGACGCCCATACCAAAGGTCGTCAAATTTCAAAACGTCCAAAATGAATAAAAGGAAAAAGAAAGAAACACCCTCTTCTTGGGCGCGAATTACAAAAGAAACGGTACAGGTCAAGACGTCAATTAAAATGCACGCCCTAACCTAAGGCATTACTTGTATTTGTGTTCCATTCGAACCAGGAGACTATCCAGGGTAAGTTTTAGGATTGCTACGTGTTCGATTGATTATGGTAAGGACTCTATCACGGAAACTACATTTCTAATCAAATTCCAACCCTAAAGGATTCCTGGAACCCTATAAATACCCCTTCCAATCGAACCCTAATGGCTATTTTGTCGAAGGAAGGCCTGCTGCTGTCTCGTGTGTGAAGAACAGGTATGCTCTTCTTCCTTTTTATCTTCAGTCAGGGAAGCATGAAGAATATTAATGCTTCTTCCTCTTCTTTCCCTATAGGTGGCCTGCCTTGTGAAGGTGTTCCTGTCTAGCTGAAGAACGTGGGTTCTTCATCAACATCGTTTTCCCAGAAGACTCTGTTTAGAACAGAGTATCGTTTTCTCTTCACATCCTTCACGTTCCTTCACCCAGATCATTATCAGGTAGGTTTTCTCAAGAACTGTAGCCCAAACTAGCATAAAATGTATGATAATATCATCTGTTAATTCATGCATATAGTGTTACTACGTTTTCGAAGTTTTCTGTGAAACTTTGGAAAGAGGCGACCCTCTCTAGGGCGCTAATTCAAGTTCTGACGACTGACAGAAGAGTTGTCAATTCAACATAGTTAATAAATACCCATGTTTAAAGTTTAATATCTATGAAACCATGAATTTGATGTAATGCATGATCATATATATCGAATCCTGATATTTTTCTTGTCCTGACCATGTAATTGTTTCCTGAAAATTATTATCTTGGAAATTACCACTGTTCATGATAAAACTTGGAAAAGAATGAATTAACGACCTTCAGTAGGTCATCTTTTATGAAAGTAACGCCCCACACAAGGGCGCTATTTTTAATTAAAGACTTAGAACAAGTCGTTATTTCCCTGAGATTACCAGAAGCTATTAAAATTATAAAAAAAAATAAAACATAACGACACCGTGCAAGTCGTTTCTTGGTGAAATAACACCCCTGGCTAAGGCGCGTTTTTACCAAAAATATAAAATTAAGAAAATTTCAGCAAAATAGAAATTTATAATGGACGACTGTTCCTGAAGTCGTCAAATTGAAAATAAACGACCCCGTGCAGGGCGTTAATTTATTAAGTAGTGACTTATGTTAAGTCGCTAATTTCCTATGTAATTATTTTATACTATTTTCTGTGAACCGAGGGTTTTATGTATATAGAAATAAAAGTATCTGGCACTATATTTCCATTCCGTGAATATAGTCCCATGTTTTACGATGTTTTATCGATTACCCCTCAACTCTCGGTGACATACAAGCCCTCCATTGGACATTCCGTTCCTTTGGACTGGCAAGTTAGTCATTGGGACCTCCGTAAGTCTCCTCGTAGCCTTGGATTCTTTCAAGGCCGACTGAGCGGGTTGTACCATAAAAACCTATTGCACTATTTTACCATGTCACTCTATAGAAACATGGTGTACTGGCCCTCATGATATGCTATGTGGATATCATGAGAATATTCTTAATGGGATGTGGAAATCATGCCATTATTATGATGTTTATGTGGACCTCAATTCTATATCAAATGACATGGCCATCTATATATGGACACTTAATTGTCATGGTACCCAATTAGGGAACCAACTCCACCCAGTTTTATCGATACTCGTGTTTATATCGTTATTATCATCCTTATGCATCAAGTTTAATTTTGAACTCTACTCTATCTTGAATTTCCACAAGCTTTTTCTTTGAAATTCCATATTGGCTATACAAATAAAGTGGATGTCTAGATCTATCTTTAATACTATGCACAAGGGCCCGATCTGGTCCTGGGAGGAGCACCCAAAAATACTAGTGCCCATGGGAGTTGTAATGATCACGGTGTCTAGCATTGCACCGAAGTACTTTTTTCTCTTGATCTTTGGCATTCCACACACACACTCTCTCTCTTTCTTGCGTGCGTGACTCGACTTGCGTGACTTTACTAGCGTGGCCCGACACGGGCAAAGTACTTGCGTGAAATAGCCAATAATCTATAAAGTCTCTCATGAATATTTCTTGTTTAAGACTCGCTTGGAAGTTTTGCACGACGTGTTATTCTATTGTTAGTTTTATTTCACTTGCTCAGTTATTTCTACGTGCAAATTGCATTTACATGTGAAAAATTATATTACTTAAACCCATTGCTTGTTCTTGAGATATAATTTCCTACTGAGCGTTCGCTCACTCAGTGTTTCCCTACTTTTCAGGTAAGTCCGACGACGAGACTCAATCGGACAGGGAAGGTCAAGAGTGAAAGAGATTAGAGCTTCTCAAAGCGTCAACTAGTCTTGTCTTTTCTATATTTTCTTGAGTCAATTTTGTACTTTTCTTTTTATTAAGTTTAGCATTTTCAAGGGATTGTAATAGAAATACTTTTGTGAAGGAATAAAAGGATTGGGTTATCTTTACTCTTGCGCATCTCTGATTTGGTGTCGAATACACTAATACTCTGATTGACATGATCGATATAAACTCGTCACGCGTCTCCGGGTATCTTCGGCGCTCGGGGCGTGACATGTGCTTAACCAGCACATTACCTGCTTCAATTGCAACAAGCCCGGTCATAAGGCTGTTGAGTGTTGGTTAGGGAATTATTGGAATAATTCTGGATCTAGAAGTAAGTACTTCAGGTGCCTTGAATGTGGAAAGTATGGCCATAGAGTCAGAGACTGCTCGCATGCTCAGGGAAACTCTGATAAATCCAAATTTGCTAAATTCCCTATAAAAAGAAATGTGTTTGATAGAAATTTTATTAGGACAAACACTTCATGTTTCAATTGTAGCAAGCAAGGTCATAAGCCTACTAAATGTTGGCTAACTGAAAATAAGAGACAAACTATTCATGTAAACAACAGACAATTTCATGCTCATGCACATAGGCCTCATGCTTCTGTTAATGTGCATCATAATATTAGAAAATCTGTTGCTTATTGTAAATACTATGGTAAATTTAGACACTCCATGGCCAACTGTTATTTTATGGAATTTGATGACAATGTTACTAAGGAACTGTTCAGAACACCTGTTAGGGTTAATACAGGACCCAAGGTTGCTTGGGTTCCTGCTGGATCAAAATGATCAAATTGTTGCAGGTGTGCCGTGGAATGGAATAAACATGGGTCAATAAACCAAGGCACTCAAAAATGAAAACCCCAGGATCCTACTCTTCAAGTTAGTTCTGAACACTTTGTTTAAATTCTGTCATCTGAAATTGTGTGTTTGAGATGTTTGCATATCATGTGAATATGTCCATGCTTAATTAGAATCAATTGAAAATCTGATATGAACTCGGAACTTCAGTTAGTCTCTCTCTCTGATTGCATTGCATGTCTGATCCATGAGCACAAATCATAAAACCACGTGTTAGGTTTTCATTACATACAATGCATTTAGTCAGGGGGAGTAGATGGATGATTTTTAGAAAACTCATTTCATAAGATGACCCATTGCATCTAGATAGGGGGAGCATTATTGACTCATTAATACTTTTCAATATGGGCTCTTACTGTGATGTCCCGGACCCTTTTCGGATCCTTCTTCTTGGGTCCCGGATCTTTGTTTTTGGTGAATTTGGCTCCGTTGTGTCCGGAATTATGTTTTGGACATCTTTCGTGTTTGGATCCGTGCCATTCGGGTAAGTTCAGAGGCTCGGAACATGTTCCGCGGCATTTTCGCGTGTTTTCCGACTCCTGCGTGTGTGTCTCGGAAACACCTACGGAACCCTGTAGCGGGTGAACCGGGTCGTTCATCTACCCACGAGTGGTACCGTTGCAATCAGCGCGTCGAGAGGATCGAGGAGGTGTATTTTTCTATTTTTTGGGATTTTTTTGATTTTTTGGATTTTCTATAAATATCAAACCTTTTTCTTTTCTTTTTCACCTTTTTCTTCTTCTTCTTCCTCCTTCTTCCAACTGTTGGAGAGCGCCCTCCCCCTCGCGACCGTTCTTCTTCCCCGGACGATCGAGACGCGGCCTCCTTCACTCCGGCACCGGCGTGGCGGCGGCGGCGGTGGCGAGGCGGTCCCGGTGGTGGCTGTTGTGTCCCTGTGATTTTGATGATAGCAAACACTATAAGTCATCATCTGTTTGAATCTGCATATAAATCGGTTTGTGTTGCATTGTGTTGCATATGCATGTTTCATTGAATATCTTATATGAATGACATAACCAACGAACAGGCTGAGGCTGTGTGGTGTATGCATTGGTGCATTTCATAGTTGTTGATGCATTTCATAATTGCATTTTATCTGAATTAATTTCATGTTAGTCTGTACACCTTTCAGCATTGTCTGGACAGAAGTGGGTCGACCCCCCTTTCCTGATGGGTCGACCCCCCAGATCTGCAAGTCTATACAACGCCATTTTGTTCATGCATCATATCTCCATGTCTACACACTGCATTTAGGCAAAGTCTGCACATTGGTAGAGTCTGTACATCGCCTTCTCAATTCTTCAAGTCTATACATCCACAGTTGAACCTCAAAGTCTACACATCGCCTCATTTCTTCAGAGTCTATACATCTTCAGTGCATGAGTGTCTTACAAGTCTATACATTACCTTTGGGCATCCAAGTCTGTACATTGGGCTCTTCATTCAAAGTCTGTACAGCGCCATGTACATATTCTTCAAAGTCAATACATTGCACTGTAGATGCATCGAAGGGAAGTATGCACATCGGACTGTTCATGAGAAGTCTATTCATTGGAAGTGTGTACATTGTTCAGCTGCCTTGATCAAGTCTGTACAGCGAGCAGCGTTTCTGTGTCTCAAGCCATTCTCCAAGTCTGTACATCATTCTGTTGAAACCTTATGTCTGTACAGCGAGCATCGTCCTTGTGTTTCAAGCCATTCGCCAAGTCTATACAATGGCTTCGGCACGCCAAGTCTATACAATGGCTTCGGCACGCCAAGTCTATACAATGGCTTTGGCACTCCAAGTCTGTACATCGCTTTAGGCACTCCTGTGCAAAGTCTATACATTGTATCTTTTACCTACGTTGCTCGAAACAAAGTCGATACACTGCTGGATGATCAAGTCTGCACATTGGCGGCTTTCCCTATGATCTGGCCAATCCTATACATTCATATCTTTCCCTACGTTCTGGCCAAAGTCTACACATCGCCGTGTTCAAGCCTTTCAAGTCCATACATTGGTCGGTGGCAAGTCTATACACTGGTCGAGCATTTAAGTCTGAACATTCACAAAGTCTACACATCGGCCCTGTAGCATTGTCTAGCCAAAGTCTACACATCGGCACTGTAGCTTGCATAGCTCAAGTCTGTACATTGGGATTCCACGTGAAGTCTATACGTTGTTCACTCAGCTTCTTCAAGTCTATACATTGGTCGGTGGCGAGTCTGTACAGAGCACTGTTTCAGGCACTCAAGTCTATACAGAATCTTCATCTTCTGAAGTCTGTACATTCGTTTGGGAAGTCTACATATTCATTCATTTGAAACTTCATCAAGTCTGTACAATGCTGCTTTGTCAAAGCCTGTACATCGCAGCTGTGTTGAAGTCTGTACAGCCAATCTCTTGCCAAAGTCTATACATCGTGAATCTTCAAGTCTGTACAGACTTTGCTTGTTCAAGTCTGTACACGGTTCAGTTGTTTTGGCATGTGAAGTCTATACATCCGATTTCCCTTGCATGGCTCAAGTCTGTACAGCCCTTTTCCTTTCAAGTCTACACATTGTGCTTTGTAGCTCACCATGTCTATACATTGCTCACAGCACACACGTTTAGCCTGAAGTCTGTACAGCCTTGGCGTATGCATCTTAAAGTCTAAACATTGTGGGGCTTCGAATCTTCAAGTCCATACATCCATGCATCATGCGTCGACCCCTTCCTTTGATGCGTCGACGCCCCCAGACTACCAAGTCTATACATCAGCCTTTGCATTGCAAGTCTACACAGCGTGCATTGTTCAAAACAAGTCTACACAGTCATTGTCTGTTGGCATCACGAAGTCTATGCATTGCTTGTGCATCATAGTCTGTACAGTGTCTCAAGTTGGCTAAGTCTATACACTCTCTCACATTGTATACACTTGCTTCATTGCTGTTTCTAAGTCTATATATCGGTTGGGTCGTTAAGTCCATACAATGTAGATGTTCATCAAAGTCCATACATTGCATTGTCTTCAACCAAGTCTATACATTATGTTCCTTTGATCAGCAAGTCTATACACACTTCAGCATATGTGCATCTCCTTCAAAGACGAAGTGTATACACCCTTCCAAGCATTCAAGTCTACACACTCGTTGTTAAGCCTTTGCATCGAAGTCTATACAGCATGTGTCTTGTATGAAGTCTATACATCCTGTGGCTTGTCCTTCAACTGAACGTTATTCAGCAGAGTATATAATCTTCAGTAGTTAAAGTCTGAACATCCTTCTGTGAAGACTGTATACACTCAGTTAACCTTCAACCCTATACACTCGATTGTTAGCCTTAAGTCTATACACTCGATTGTTAAGTGTTCAAGTCTATACACTCTATCCTTCACAAGAAGTCTGTACACTCGTTTGTTAACCTCAAGTCTATACACTCAAGCTGCATCTTGCCTGTACACACTTTGTTAACAGCCTGAACCATGTATATACACCAACTGATATCTTCTTATGTCTATGTGACAGGTACTGTTCGTAAAGCCTTGAAGTGCACGTGATCCGAGGTTGGCACCTGGCACGTGATCTGAGGATAACGCCCTAATTGCTGCAGCTATAAATACACAGCCGCCTCCATCTAGAGAAGACGGATAAGAGATGAAAAGAGAAGATAAGAAAGAGGAAGAGAGTGATCAAGAGAGAGCTGCAGAAAGGCAGTGAGCAAAAGAAAGAAGAAGAAGAAAGAAGAAAGAAGAGACGGAGAGAGAGCCTGCGAAAGAGAAGAAAATGAAGAGTGAGAAGAAGAGAGAGCTAGAGCAAAGGAAGCCTCAACTGAAGATCAGTTTCTGCTGGACCGTGGATCAAATCTAGGCCAGCCAGCTCCTGCGAGAGCCACAGCTTGTTTTTATTTTTTACCAGCCTTCTGTTGCTGCGGTTTTGTTTTTCTTTTTAACCATTCACCAGTTGTTCTTCCGATTCTCTTGTGTGAGGTCGGGTTCCCTCTGGTTGGGAGGAAGAGAGGTCCGAGACTTCTAGTTTGCAGGTGACTTGGTGTCACCTGTGCTTCCCTCTAGGTTTCAGAGGAAGAGAGACTTATGTCTCTAGGTTCCCCTCCGGTTTGGAGGAAGGGAGGATTGGTCCTCCGGTTCTGGTCCTGTGGGTTGCAAGACTAGGTGTTCCCTCCTGGTCTGGAGGAAGAGAGACTTGCGTCTCTGGTTTCCAAGTGGCTGGGAGTCACTTGGGGTATCCCTCCGGTTGGGAGGAAGAGGGGAGACTGTTCCCCTGGTCAAGCTGTGTGGCAGCAACTTGTTTGCAGACTGAGTCTGCTTTCTAGCTGATTGCTAGTGGAAGCTTCACTCCAGTTGGGAGTGAGGGGTGGACGTAGGTCTGTGGACCGAACCACCTAAAAAATACCTTGTGTGGTTTGGTTGATTGCTTGCTTGCTTCCGCTAGATGCATGCTAGGACCGTGATCTGATTGAGTATTCATGTTCTAGAGTTTAATTGGGTTTGCATCTTTTATGTTTGAGCAATTGTCCACTTTCCTGTGCTAATCATTTCATACAAATTTTAAATTGGTCAAAACCCTTTAAAAGATCCATTCACCCCCCCCTCTGGATCTGTGTTTATCTATCGCACCTTACTATCAATTGGTATCAGTGCAGGTTCTCTGTCTGATCAGATCCAACGATCTGCAGAGGATCCTGTTGTCTTTGGTGCATTTCTGAATTTACTCTCTGCTGCATTAATCTGCCTGCCGATTTAATCAATGGGGTCTCCACCGGTCTTCAATGGCTCCAATTTTAACTCATGGGTTACCAGTTTCCATAACTATGTGAAATTGATGGATCCGGATTTGTGGAAGTTAATTTCACAAGGTCCTCATAGATTACCAAGGAAAGAGTCCAAATGGACTGACAGTCACAAATCAAAACATGGAGAGAATCAGAGAGCCTTGAATCTAATGAAAGAAGCTACTGACAAGGCTCTATACTCTTATTTTTATGACTGCAGGTCCGCTAAGGACATTCTGGATCAGCTAAAGCTAGCTCAGAGGAGAAATGAGGACAGCTGCCTGATGGCTGACAAGAGCAACCAAGGCAGTGATCAAGATGAATCAGAAGAAAATGAAGAAAAAGATGAAGATGAGGTATCTTCTAAATTTGAAAATTATGATATAGATGATTGGATTAGAGCGTACAGTGATTTGGTTGTTTCTTACAAAAAATTGAGAAAACGATATAAATCTCTGAAAAAGAAGTTGAAGAATCATGAGGATGCTAAATCTCGAGGTGAAACCCCTGAAATTCTGAAAATTGAAAATGACATATTTAGAAGACAGTTAACAGATTTTGATTCAATTAGTTCAGATTTAGATCATTTGAAATCTGAAAAATAAACTCTTATGAAACAAATTAATTTACACAAAAAGGAAAATCAAGAGCTTGTTTGCGAAATTGCTGAACTAAAGGAGAAGCATAGTTTAACTGATGATGGTAAGGCTCATAACAATGAAGTTGTTCAAATTGAAGAACTGGTGAGAAATTTAGAGTGTGTCAACTCTGAATTGGAAAACATGAAATCTGAAAATAAAACACTCAAAAACCAGCTCAAAGAATCTGAACACAAATCAATAAATCTTGAAAAAGAAAATAGACTGATTTCTGAAAAATTAGAGGCTGATAGAGTAACAAACTCAGAGATTTTAAAAAATCTTGACAAACTTCAATCTGAAAAACAACAAGAAAAGTTTTATGAATGTCAGTTTTCTTCATATGAATGGGCGCTTGATGATGAACTCCTAGAGTAGAACAATAAGTTGAAAGAGAAAATCAACAAACTAAAACATCTAAACACCCAGCTGACAGATAGGCTAATGACAATGGAAAAAGGCAAGTGTGTGAGCGTGGATAATTCTGATAGGTTGGTGAATGCTGAACAAGAAATTGAGAGTCTAAAAACCATCAACCTAATGTTGAGTGGAAATGTCAATTGCTGTGAAGAGAAGATAGCTAATTATGAGCTCACTATCACATCTCTTCAACAAGAAATTGATGATCTTAACAAGTCCCTATCTGAAGCTGACAATGAAATAAAATTAAAACATGAAGTTGAAAAACTCAAAAGTCTGAATGATGCCTTGCATCAACAAGTCATTTCCTGTGAAACAGATCTGTCCAAATATGAAGCTAATATTTGTGGCTTAAATTCTGAAATTCAAGATTTGAAAAACTCCTTGTCAAAATTTGTCAAGGGAAAGGACAATCTGAATAAGCTTCTGGGAAAGAGTGATAACTCTCAAAGAGAGGGGTTGGGTTACAGTTCAACAAACAAAAGGATCAATAGCATTAAAGCTTCAACTGTGTTTGTAAAAGCTTCTGATCAAACCACAACTGCTAGTTCTTCTGTTTTTCAATTTACTGCACAAAAACCCACGGTCAGTCCCAAAACTGTAAGACAAACTCAAAAATTAAAAAAGGGTGAAAACCTACAGAAAAAGGACAAAACTACTCCTGTTGGTACAAGGACTGCTGCACATAATTCACATGACCTCTCAAACACTGATACTAAAAAAGAGTCGTGCTCTTATTGTGGGAAAGTAGGTCACATAATGGAAGATTACAGATTAATGCTAAAAGATGAGCATGGTAGTGGAACATTACATTCTAGAAAATTTTTTGATAGAAACCATGCTACTAGGAAGCCTGATGCTTCATGTTATTATTGTGGTAAGTATGGTCATCTCATGAATGCATGCTTTATCATGAAAGAAGACAATAAACTGCATGCCAGGTCTTCCATGAATATTCATGGTCCTTATGGAACTAAACACAAGTCTAGTCAGCACATTGTGTGCTCTAACTGTAATAAGCCTGGGCACAAGGCTGCTGAGTGCTGGTTTAGATCCACTTGGAGTAAAAATGATTTTAAAAGTAAGCAAACCAGATGCTTTGAATGTGGGAAAAATGGGCATACAGTCAAGGACTGTTGGTATATTCAAAAGAATTTTGTTAACCCCCATGTAGTCAAATTCCCTGCAAAACCATTTGCAAGAATTTCATGCTATAACTGTGGCAAGAAAGGCCACAAATCTTCTCAATGTTGGCTGGTTAGGAATAAGAACCAAACTGTTCATGCATATAACAGAAAATATTATGATCATGTTTATAAACCTCATGCTGCTGTTACTATGCATCATAAAAACCAGAAACCAGTCACTTCATGTAGATATTATGGGAAGTTTGGTCACTCTATGGATAATTGCTATCTGATGGATCATGATGACCATGTTGCTATGAATTTGCTTAGAACATCTGTCAGGGCTAACGCAGGACCCAAAGCTGCTTGGGTCCCTGCAGGATCAAGATGATCAAATACTTTGCAGGTGTGCCTTGGATTGAGGAATAAAGAGGGGTAAATTAAACCAAGGCACCCAAGTTAATAAAGCCCCTTTCAGGTAAATTCTCTGCACTTCTTGTTCTTAGAATAACTGAATAGCATGTTAAATCCGTCTTTGCATATTCATTCATCATCTGCATTGTCAGATTCAAATTTTCTGAACTCTCCTCATACATGATTTGTTCTTTTTATGACAGTCTGAATGAGCATAAATTTTAAAATTATGTTTCAGTGCCCTAATTGCATATCATGCACTCTGTAAGGGGGAGTTTGACTAATGCTTGCATATCATGATAATCTCATTTGCTGTATGCATACATATAGTTAGTAGCACTGCATTTCCTTACATTGAAAAATCTAAAAAGACATGTCTCATTGCATCTAGACAGGGGGAGCATTCTTGTTTGTTCATTTCTTCATATCTTGAACCCCTACTAGCAATCTGATCCATTCTCTTGGCAAATGTGTGGTTCTCTTGAATTCTCTGCTGTCTACACTGATATAGTTGATCTGTCTGTATTCTAGACTTAGCTATTGATTCTGTTTGCCTTGAGCTCAACTGCTAGCTTGTACCTATCACTCACATTTCTTCATAGCTTGTCAAGTCTGATCCAAGCTAATCTGTCTAAATTCTAGTCATTACTGCTGGCTTCAAACTGCTCTCTCGATAAAAATGCCTTGTTGACTCCACCGATTTGCTAAAATATCACTGATTCTTCTGAATGAGGAAAGATTTTAGTCAGTACACCCTAGACATAAATCAGACACATTCTGAAAAGAAGAACCTTCTATTATACTGGCTTAAGAATGTTTTGATAAATCAAATTGATTTAAGTCTAATGTATTTCTTAAGTTTTGATGTAAAGGATTTGAAAATATCTGATTCATTCTGCTTAATAAATCTTAACTAGTTGTCTCATGAACTTCATGCAAAACCTTCTGAAATCTGAAATTTTAGACATGGCTTTCTTTGGTTAAGATACATATAGAAAGTATTGTTCTTAAACATTTCAGTGTACTGAGCATTGTTTGAAAAATCTGAAAACACTTAAAAATTTAAAGCAAGAGCAATGACTGTGGTCACAGAGAAACTGGGTTCTCTATCAAAGAAATGGATTAATCCCATGTCATGAAGTGCCATAGTTAACTCTCTTTTCAAAATGTTTGAAAATCTGGCAGAGCAATGGCATGGTTGTGTTGAGTAACTGGGGATTCTGGCCTCTGATCAAGGTGTTTCCTCATGTAAAAAGATACTCCATTGCTAACTCTGTTCTCCATCAGAGGCAATGTGATTGTCACACTGAGTAACTGGGTCACTTCACCTGAGAAGTGTTGTGCCTCATGTAAAAAGGTGTTGACTGAACCAAACTTGCTCAGGAAAAATGAGTGTTGTTCAATAGAAAAATCTGAAAATCTAAAGGCAAGGTCAGTCTCATTTATTTCTGTTTAATCTCAATAGTATCTTGTGTAACTTCCATAGGAGTCATTGAATTTACATGAGTAAGATGGAAGGAGGTTTAACATGAATAACAAATGAGTTGATGGTTCATCTTTATTGAAAGATGTTTCAGATATGAGTAATGAATTTTCTTGATAAACATTAAATACATCACTCTTAAATCATGATGGTAAGTTTAAACTCATTCATAATCTATTATAATTGAAGAATCTGAATTTCGTTTACAAAGATTTATGAATTTGGTGTGATAATGAAAATCTTGCTTCCTCATTTATTCACTGTGATTACAGACTGTGGTAACTCTTGTATACCCATGTGCTTTTGTTGATATTCTCCCGACATCTCTTTTGGTTTCATCCATCAAATCGTTTCTGTTAAGGGGGAGCTTAGTCAAAGGGGGAGTTCTTACTCCACTCATATTCTTCCTTCTTCAATTCATGTCTTTTTGTTGAAGTCAAAGGGGGAGAAATAATTTGATCAAGTCAATATGACTCATAGTGTTGCCATCATCAAAAAGGGGGAGATTGTTGTGTCCCTGTGATTTTGATGATAGCAAACACTATAAGTCATCATCTATTTGAATCTGCATATAAATCTGTTTGTGTTGCATTGTGTTGCATATGCATGTTTCATTGAACATCTTATCTGAATGACATAACCAACGAACAGGCTGAGGCTGTGTGGTGTATGCATTGGTGCATTTCATAGTTGTTGATGCATTTCATAATTGCATTTTATCTGAATTAATTTCATGTTAGTCTGTACACCTTTCAGCATTGTCTGGACAGAAGTGGGTCGACCCCCCTTTCCTGATGGGTCGACCCCCCAGATCTGCAAGTCTATACAACACCATTTTGTTCATGCATCATATCTCCATGTCTACACACTACATTTAGGCAAAGTCTGCACATTGGTAGAGTCTGTACATCGCCTTCTCAATTATTCAAGTCTATACATCCACAGTTGAACCTCAAAGTCTACACATCGCCGCATTTCTTCAGAGTCTATACATCTTCAGTGCATGAGTGTCTTACAAGTCTATACATTACCTTTGGACATCCAAGTCTGTACATTGGGCTCTTCATTCAAAGTCTGTACAGCACCATGTACATATTCTTCAAAGTCAATATATTGCACTGTAGATGCATCGAAGGGAAGTATGCACATCGGACTGTTCATGAGAAGTCTATTCATTGGAAGTGTGTACATTGTTCAATTGCCTTGATCAAGTCTGTACAGCGAGCAGCGTTTCTGTGTCTCAAGCCATTCTACAAGTCTGTACATCATTCTGTTGAAACCTCAAGTATGTACAGCGAGCATCGTCCTTGTGTTTCAAGCCATTCGCCAAGTCTATACAATGGCTTCGGCACGCCAAGTCTATACAATGGCTTTGGCACTCCAAGTCTGTACATCGCTTTAGGCACTCCTGTGCAAAGTCTATACATTGTATCTTTTACCTACGTTGCTCGAAACAAAGTCGATACACTGCTGGATGATCAAGTCTGCACATTGGCGGCTTTCCCTATGATCTGGCCAATCCTATACATTCATATCTTTCCCTACGTTCTGGCCAAAGTCTACACATCGCCGTGTTCAAGCCTTTCAAGTCCATACATTGGTCGGTGGCAAGTCTGTACACTGGTCGAGCATTTAAGTCTGAACATTCACAAAGTCTACACATCGGCCCTGTAGCATTGTCTAGCCAAAGTCTACACATCGGCACTGTAGCTTGCATAGCTCAAGTCTGTACATTGGGCTTCCACGTGAAGTCTATACGTTGTTCACTCAGCTTCTTCAAGTCTATACATTGGTCGGTGGCGAGTCTGTACAGAGCACTGTTTCAGGCACTCAAGTCTATACAGAATCTTCATCTTCTGAAGTCTGTACATTCGTTTGGGAAGTCTACACATTCATTCATCTGAAACTTCATCAAGTCTGTACAACACTGCTTTGTCAAAGCCTATACATCGCAGCTGTGTTGAAGTCTGTACAGCCAATCTCTTGCCAAAGTCTATACATCGTGAATCTTCAAGTTTGTATAGACTTTGCTTGTTCAAGTCTGTACACGGTTCAGTTGTTTTGGCATGTGAAGTCTATACATCCGATTGCCCTTGCATGGCTCAAGTCTGTACAACCCTTTTCCTTTCAAGTCTACACATTGTGCTTTGTAGCTCACCATGTCTATACATTGCTCATAGCACACACGTTCAGCCTGAAGTCTGTACAGCCTTGGCGTATGCATCTTAAAGTCTAAACATTGTGGGGCTTCGAATCTTCAAGTCCATACATCCATGCATCATGCGTCGACCCCTTCCTTTGATGCGTCGACGCCCCCAGACTACCAAGTCTATACATCAGGCTTTGCATTGCAAGTCTACACAGCGTGCATTGTTCAAAACAAGTCTACACAGTCATTGTCTATTGGCATCACGAAGTCTATGCATTGCTTGCGCATCATAGTCTGTACAGTGTCTCAAGTTGGCTAAGTCTATACACTCTCCCACATTGTATACACTTGCTTCATTGCTGTTTCTAAGTCTATACATCGGTTGGGTCGTTAAGTCCATACAATGTAGATGTTCATCAAAGTTCATACATTGCATTGTCTTCAACCAAGTCTATACATTATGTTCCTTTGATCAGCAAGTCTATACACACTTCAGCATATGTGCATCTCCTTCAAAGATGAAGTGTATACATCCTTCCAAGCATTCAAGTCTACACACTCGTTGTTAAGCCTTTGCATCGAAGTCTATACAGCATGTGTCTTGTATGAAGTCTATACAGCCTGTGGCTTGTCTTTCAACTGAACGTTATTTAGCAGAGTATATACTCTTCAGTAGTTAAAGTCTGAACATCCTTCTGTGAAGACTGTATACACTCAGTTAACCTTCAACCCTATACACTCGATTGTTAGCCTTAAGTCTATACACTCGATTGTTAAGTGTTCAAGTCTATACACTCTATCCTTCACAAGAAGTCTGTACACTCGTTTGTTAACCTCAAGTCTATACACTCAAGCTGCATCTTGCCTGTACACACTTTGTTAACAGCCTGAACCATGTATATACACCAACTGATATCTTCTTATGTCTGTGTGACAGGTACTGTTCGTAAAGCCTTGAAGTGCACGTGATCCGAGGTTGGCACCTTGCACGTGATCTGAGGATAACGCCCTAATTGCTACAGCTATAAATACACAGCCGCCTCCATCTGGAGAAGACGGATAAGAGATGAAAAGAGAAGATAAGAAAGAGGAAGAGAGTGATCGAGAGAGAGCTGCAGAAAGGCATTGAGTAGAAGAAAGAAGAAGAAGAAAGAAGAGATAGAGAGAGAGCCTGCGAAAGAGCAGAAAAAGAAGAGTGAGAAGAAGAGAGAGCTAGAGCAAAGGAAGCCTCAACTGAAGATCAGTTTCTGCTGGACCGTGGATCAAATCCAGGCCAGCCAGCTCCTGCGAGAGCCACAGCTTGTTTTTATTTTTTACTAGCCTTCTGTTGCTGCGGTTTTGTTTTTCTTTTTAACCATTCACCAGTTGTTCTTCCGATTCTCTTGTGTGAGGTCGGGTTCCCTCCGGTTGGGAGGAAGAGAGGTCCGAGACCTCTAGTTTGCAGGTGACTTGGTGTCACTTGTGCTTCCCTCTGGGTTTCAGAATAAGAGAGACTTAGGTCTCTAGGTTCCCCTCCGGTTTGGAGGAAGGGAGGATTGGTCCTCCGGTTCTGGTCTTGTGGGTTGCAAGACTAGGTGTTCCCTCCTGGTCTGGAGGAAGAGAGACTTGCGTCTCTGGTTTCCAAGTGGCTGGGAGTCACTTGGGGTGTCCCTCCGGTTGAGAGGAAGAGGGGAGGCTGTTCCTCTGGTCAAGCTGTGTGGCAGCAACTTGTTTGTAGACTGAGTCTGCTTTCTAGCTGATTGCTAGTGGAAGCCTCACTCCGGTTGGGAGTGAGGGGTGGACGTAGGTCTGTGGACCGAACCACCTAAAAAATCCCTTATGCAGTGGTTTGGTTGATTGCTTGCTTCCGCTAGATGCATGCTAGGACCGTGATCTGATTGAGTATTCATGTTCTAGAGTTTAATTGGGTTTACATCTTTTATGTTTGAGCAATTGTCCACTGTTCCTGTGCTAATCATTTCATACAAATTTTAAATTGGTCAAAACGAGCGTGGCTTTCTAAAAGCTTCTTCCTTGACTTCGGCGGTGATTCGGTGGAGCATTCGCTCCATTGAGGTAGGGGGACGAATCCCTATGCTCATCCCGTCATCCCTCGTGATTTGTAGGCCGAATGGGAGCCGAGAGGGGTGTGTTTGAGCGGTTTAGGGTAAAATCATGTTTTGAGGAGAGTTCTCCCGATCTATAGATTTGAGCCGCGATTCGGCGTTTTGATGGCCTAGAATCATGCTAGGGGTCCCCAAGGCTCTTCCCCTTTGATTCCCCCCTCTCCTATGAAGGTATGGGGGCGTGGTTAGATTTTTGGGCGTTTCCCTCCGTTTCGCCCTCGGGCGGGTGTGACGGTCCTTCTAGTGACCGTCACACTGTGTAACGCGCCTGGATGGGTGCGTTACAGCCCTGAGTGCAGCCAGTGGGGTTTGTGGGCTGTGACGGTCCCACGATAGATCGCCACGGTGCTGTGACACACCTAGGTTAGACCGTCAGGCTGCGTTTGACCGTTGGCTGCCGACCGTTGGTTTTTGACCGTTGGGGGTAAGGCACGTGATGCACCTGGCTTGGCGCGTCACAGCCTTGTGACGCTCCTGGGTGGGTGCGTTAGAGCAGGCGAACCCACCTCCCCTGACGGACCAGGGTTTGTTTGTCAGGTGCTATGACGCCCCTAGGTGGGTGCGTCAGAGCCCGTTTTCCCCTTGGCTTGTGACGCTCCAGGGTTGGACCGTCAGAGCCTTGTGACGCTCCAGTGTAGGCGCGTCACAGCCTGTGACGGCCCAAGGGTGGACCGTCAGGCTCTGTGCTGCACCGTGTATGTGCGGTCCCGTTTCTTTGGCGGTGGTTTTCGTGAGTTAGTCCTTACTGTCAGTGACCTGTCCACTAGTCGTCGCTTCCTGCGCACGCGGGTGCAGACCCACCTGGGAGTGGTGGAGAGCGAGACCCAGTGAGAGGCGGTTTTTAGGATGGTTACCGTAGGGCCCCTTGCCTTTGCCACCAGAGTCTGGTGGGGGGAAAACCAGCTTGAGGACCCGACCTAGTGCAGATGGTCTGTGTGTGCACACGTAGTTGGGGGCTTAGGACACGCGCTGACGAGTGTGACCCCAGCTAGTCCTTATTGTGGTACTTGTTCCGTGTCTGAGTCTCACGGCCGGGGCATTGTAGCTAGACACTTGTGACGCGGTGTAAGACGTCAGGGGATGCTTCCGGTCGTTTTTCTAGTGGGTAGTGCTCCTGTTCGCTGCAGGTGTGGACTCGAGTTTCGTTGGACCGAGGTTCAGTAGTACGGTACTGTTAGAGTAGACGGCTTTTCCATTTAGTTACTTTAGCTTGTTTGTTCTACCGTACTCCTGTTAGGTAGAGTTGCTTTTCTGCTTTATTGCTTCCTACCTTGTTTTCCGCACGAGGTGGGGATTCACGGGATCCCTATTGGACCAATGAAATGAGGCTCACCCCTACTTTTCAGGTGAGGCGTGTTGGGTTCGGTGCTAATGATTCAGAGGGGGGGTGAATGAATCTCCCCTTCAAAACTTTCGTCCAATTAAAATTCTAGTGCTTAGAACTGCAGAATAAAAGCACTAAGATGAACTAAGAAGAACTAATCCAGTCATCTATTGGACCTGTAGGCAAATATGTAGAGTACTCCTAAGCAAACATCTAATGTGCGCAGCAATGAACTGAATATAATCCTCATGCCTATGCATGCATCTAGTGCCAATCAGATAAGAATTCAAACCACAGTGCACAAGGGGTTTTTAGGTGGTTCGGTCCTGCAGACCTACGTCCACCCCACACTCAAACCCGAGTGTGGATTCCGCTGACTCACAGCTTGAACAGCTGAGCATCACAGCTTGCCATACAACCGCTGGGCAACATAGCTTGCCATCCGCTGGGGACTACAGCTTAACCCGTCCGAGGTATCCACCTCGCCGCTGTGCATCACAGCTTGCACTGTTGACAGACAGCTTGAAGAAAGGTTTAAAAAGAAAGCAAAAACAAGAAACTACACCAACGAAAACTGTAAATAATGAAGCACGAATGTGGCTCACAAGGAGCTGACTGGCCTGGATTTGATCCACGGTCCAGTGAAGGCAGATCTCTCTCGATCTCACTATCTTTCTTTCTCTTTTTCTTCTTCTGCTAATCACACTCTCTCTTTCTCTGCCCGAGCTCTCTAACTCTCCCTTTCTCTTCTTTCTCTTCTGCTCTTCTTCTCTTTCTCTTTTTCTTCTCTGCTTCTTCTGCTTCTCTTTTCTTTCTCACAGGATCGTGCAGGCTATCCTCTCCTTCAGTCGATCTCTTCTGCTAGAGCTCTCTGTCTTTCGATCTCACTTCGTCAGATGGAAGAAGCTTCATACATATAGAGCAGCAGGAATTGGGCGTGTGCTCTCCACATCTCCCGCCCAAAGAATTCGCCAGAACCGAGGACTTTCGACCACATGGCAGCATCCTGGCTGGGCTGCTTCCACGTGTCATAATCTGGGCACCTCGTCCTTCCTTGGATCACGTGCCTTCATTAGGCTCTGCAAAGAATCCCTGTCAGACAGTCGAATAGGATTATCAGTTTAAGAGTGAAGAACCTTGTACAGACTCTGTGAATGTAAAGCTAAAGCAATGTATAGACTTCATGTGTAGAAGACTAAGGCATTGTACAGACTTTGAGAATGCAGCACTAAAGCAATGTATAGACTTCACGTTTATGTGCATGACAAAGCAATGTACAGACTTGACGGCTGCGAACACAGGTTGTACATACTTTGATTGCATGCATGAGAAAGCCGTGTACAGACTTGCTGTAAAGAACAATGCCCAAATGCAGTGTATGGACTTACCGTCAATGCAATGCAGACACAAGAGTGTATAGACTTGATGAATGCGATGCAGACACACAGAGTGTATAGACTTGATGAACAATGCATTCTAGGCAGATCCTGTACAGACTTGAAAGACGATGCATGCATGATGTATAGACTTGTCCAATGTACAGACTTAGCATGAGACGCTAAGTGAGACGGAGGATGATGTACAGACTTGAAGGGTAATGCATGCAGACGGTTGTACAGACTTGGTCTTACAGTGTATAGACTTAGACAAACAACTGAACGATGTATGGACTTGCCAATTCAAGGGCTGTACAGACTTGATGCAATGCAAGGCAACAAATATATAGACTACAAGCCAATGTATAGACTTCAAGCTCATGCAAGCAAAGCCAATGTATAGACTTGGCGTTTGTGTGAGCATGCGATGTACAGACTTTGTGTTGTGAACACGGGCTATACAGACTTGCTAACATGCATGAACAAATGGCATTGTATAGACTTTATGAGTGCTAGGCCAATGTACAGACTTTACGAGCGCTAAGTCAATGTACAGACTTGAAGAGATACATGCTACAGTGCAATGTATAGACTTGGCCAATGCAGCGATGTATGGACTTGCACAGTTCTAGCTACAGTGCAATGTATAGACTTGGAAGCATATGAACATGGCGCTGTACAGACTTTGAGTGAGAGCCCAATGTACAGACTTGGTGGAACTGAGCGTAGGTAAAGATTAAGAATGTATAGACTTACTCAGTTCAGCACGTAGGTAAAGATGCCAATGCAGTGTACAGACTTTGAAGCTCAAGTGAGACGGTGGATGTACATACTTCAACTCTCAACTGAGACGGTGGATGTACAAACTTCTAATTGCTGACGGACAATGTATGGACTTGGCATAAGACGCTGCATGAGACGCTGGATGCTGTACAGACTTGGAGACAATGCATACTGCAGTGTATAGACTTGGAAAGTCATCAAGCTACGTGCAGACAGCCATCTCTGTACATACTTCACTTGTGCCTGAAATAGAACAATGTACAGACTTGGTCTGTACAGACTTCAACTCAAGTATGCATGCGATGTGTAGACTTTGAAGATGATGCATGCATAAGCCAACCGATGTATAGACTTTGCCAGATGATGCAATGCATAAGGCAACCGATGTACAGACTTTGCCAGACGCTGCACTGCACAAGGCAACCGGTGTATAGACTTGACTGCCTGCAAGCATGTATAGACATTATCGTGTAGACATGACCTCACATGCATTAGTGTATAGACTGTATGCCTGATGGATGCACTGATGCAGTATATGCACAGAGGAAGCAATGCACCGATGCAATGCATGCACATAGCAGGTATTGAACTGAAGTAATGGATGTATAGACTTGTGTTGATGCTGCATGACAACTGCCAATGTATGGACTTCACAAGTGCAAGCAATGCAGTAATGTATGGACTTTGAACTTGTGCATGCAATGTATAGACTTGCTACCCTGCGAGTCATGCAGTGTATGGACTTGAAGAATGATGCATGACGCTGCAGGTCAACAGCCAATGTATAGACTTTGCAGATGCAAGCAATGCAGCAACTGTTATTGCACTGATGCAGTGTATGCTAAACACAAAGATATTGCACTGATGCAGTGTATGCTAAACACAAAGACTATAGCAATGAATAGATCAGACAAAGCACACTCATGCATTCTCCACAGAGCAGATCAGTCATATGCATTCATGTTGCTATCATTCAATGAGATGTTCTTAGCAAAACAATATGGTGACTCATTCATGTTGCTATCATTAAAACACCAAATTATCATCAAAGCACAAGGGGCACAACAATCTCCCCCTTTTTGATGATGGCAACATAATGAGTCACACTGATTCGTCAAACTACTCTCCCCCTTTGACATAAGCAAAAAGGAGATGGTTTGAGAGACAAAATTCAGCACACAAATACACAGAATGAAACAAGGTTCACCGAAATGGAGTTCCCCCTTATGACAGTAAAACAGCTCTCGCCCTATCAACATGCATGATTGACTACTCTCCCCATAAAAGCAGATGACCTATAACTCCCCCTAAACAGAATGAAACAGGTGGAAAATCCACAGAACCAGAACTGATTGCAAAACAAGATGGAAGATTCCAACAGTGTGGAGAGGAGTACATCTCAGGAAGCAATCTGAAATCCACCACCATAAGGATTCTGAAGTTCAGAAGGCTGCAAGTGAACAAGGTAATAATGGGAGTGGCACCTCACATTTGTATGGTCAGAAAAATGCAGATGGAATCAGTCAACTGATAAGAGAGGAGTTGACAATACAGTTTCTATTGATCATGAATGAATCTGATCATGAGGGATTTTAATGCTTGCACCACTACAATAAGTCTTATGAAGAATAGACTCTTCTATCATAAAGGGTTATGAAGTGGCAACTTAACCAATCTGATTTAATTATGATGTATACCAAATTTGTCAAATTAAACTCAATACTCATATCTGAATCCAAGTTTTAATAAAGGTGAACCAAATAGTCAGAAAACACTCAAAATCAAACAACTTTATCTTACACACACGATCTCAATGACTCTTTTGAAAGAAACACAGATTAGTACTGAGGTTAAGCACTTTTACAAGAGCATGAGTTGACAGAATTTTCAATATTTTTCATTTGAAGCACATTATATTTTTCTTGAGCAATTTAGGTTAATCAACACATTTTTACATGAGGCACAACACGTCTCAGGTGAAGTGACCCAGTTACTCAGTGTGATAACTGTCATTGCCTCTCAACTTAGAGAATAGAGTTAGCAATATAAGTGTCTTTTTACATGAGAAGACACCTTAATCAGAGGCCAGACTTCACAGTTACTCAACACAGAAATGTCATTGCTCTATCAGGTTTTTCGATAAATTTTTATCAGAGATAGCTATGGCACCTCATGACATAAGTTACTTTATTTCATTGATAAAGAACCCAGTTTCTCAGTGACCGAGTCATTGCTCTGAATTCATAATTTTTCATTTAGTCAACATTTTTCAAGTTAATGTTTAACAACAATACTCACTCTATGTATCTTAACCAAAGTAGCAATGATTTCAAATTTTCAGATATCTGATGAGAGAGTCTAAGGTTTTTATGACACAGATGGTTAAGATTTATTAAGGCCTATCATTCAGATATTTTCAATTCATTTAATTATAAATCTGAGAATACATTGATCTTATATCAGTCTGATTTAGTGGTAATTCTTAAACCTATATGATAGGAATTTCTACCAAGTTCTCAGACTGAATTACATGACATGCAGCTTAAGTACCTTAGATCAGAATAATAAATTTAGCTGACCAACAATCAACAGTAGAAACAAATTAGTCACACCAGCTGAGAAGAATATGAAAGGTGAGTATAAGCTGGTGCAAGTGTAAATCACCAATAGAGAAGAGCATTAAAAGAGAGTTTATCATCAGACAGTAGCTGAGTCTGGAATACAGACCGATCAGCTGTTTTAGAGAGGATAGCAGAAAATTTAATTGAACCAAACTGAGAGCATTAGAAGATCCAATAAGCTAGACAGGAGGATTTCAGGTGAGTGTGAATGAGATGATCAGAAAACTTCCTCTGTCTAGATTCATCATGACAATAGCAAGGCATGAGCAGCATAATGGTTAGTCAAGACAAGTTGAGCTCCCCTTGACTAAGTGCATGATGTGAAGGATAAAACATAAGCAGCAATATGATTGATCGAAAATAGTTGGACTCCCCCTGACTATATGCATGAAATGTATTGAAAGCACATCACATAATATCAAAGTTTGCATTCAGATATGATTCATGCAAATTAGACAGAAGAGAATTACCATAAGCATGATTGTTCAATTCATATTTCAGAAAGTTTCAGTTTAACATCAACAAATCAACATGATATGCAGCTTTCCCTGCCTATATGAAAACTTGACCCTTGGTACTTGGCGGAGAGCCTGGTCTCAAGGACCATCTCACACATAGTAAGAACCTCCAGACAGATTTCCCTGCCTTTTAGTAGTTTACCATTTGATATACCAGGGTTATGCAAAGATATGCAGTGCTAAGAAGTCCTATGTGTAGACAGTTACTTCTTTTTGGAGTTTTCAGTATGATGATGTGCAATGCATTCACTACATGTATGCATATGCAATTTTAGACAATCATCAATATGCAAATCATGTATGAGGAGAGTTCAGAAAATCCAAACCTTACAATGCTGAACATGAAAGAATATGCAAAACACAGATTTAACATGCTATGCAGAATGTTTACTCAAACATCAGAGCATTCTTTATTCAGATAGCATCATGCGAGAGCAATCAACTTTTCAAGATAAATCAATTTAGCATAGACAGATCATTATGATATGCGATCATCTAAAGGACACAACTTCAGAAGAAAGAATTTAAACTGAGTTTTCAGAACTAACGTGAATAGTCCACTTCTGGGGGTTCTATTTTTGAGTGCCTTGGATTATTAACCCCTTTACTCTTCAGCTTCCAAGGCACACCTGCAAAGATGTTAATCAATTTGATCCTGCAGGAACCCAAGAAGTCTTGGGTCCTGAATTAGCCCTGATGGGTGTTCTGAACAATCTTTTAGCAATATTATCATCATGATCCATCAGGTAACAGTTATCCATGGAATGACCAGATTTTCCACAGTATCTACATGAAACAGCAGATTTTCTGGTCCTATGATGCATATCAACAGCAGCATGAGACCTATGAAACTGAGCATGAATTGTTTTGTTGTATGCATGAGCAGTTTGTTTCTTATTACCTGATGACCAACATTCAGTAAATCTGTGACCTACCTTGCCATAGTTAAAACATGAAATGTTTGCACTTCTTGTTCTGGGGAATTCAGCAGATTTGAAGTTAATATGAGTTCCCTGAACATGCCAGCAGTCCTTGACTGCATGACCATATTTCCCATATTCAAAGCATCTAAGATGCTTGCCTTTTGAGTTATTGTTACCCCAATATTTTTCAGTCCAGCACTCGTTTGCCTTGTGCCCTGGCTTGTTGCAAGTGAAACAAATAATATGCTGGCCTGAAGTAGATTTATATCTATGTGAGCCATAAGCATGTGTGAAAAATCTAGAATTCACATTGTTGTCTTCTTTCATTTTAAAACATGCATTCATTAGATGACCACGCCTACAACAGTAATAACAGGATGCATCAAATTTCTTAGTGGCATGGTTTCTATCAGATGAATTCCTAGAATGTAGTGTTTTATTTTCATGCTCATCTTCTTTTAATAGTCTGCAATCGTCCATGATATGTTTGCCACAGTAATAACATGAGAATTCCTTCTCAGATGCATGCGAATGAGTAGATGATTTGTGAGTGGCATGCATTAACCTATTAGACTCCACACAGCTAGCATAATTCACAGTACAAGCATGGACATTTTTAACTTTGTTCATCTGACCATCCTTTTTCAATTTTTTACCTCCTTTCACAATTTTCGTTTGCTTTTCATTTTTCTGGGCTTTGAACTGAAATACAGATGTTGAAGGTGATTTCTGATTTTTATTTTGTTTTGGGGATTGACTTGAAGTACCAGCTACATCAGAGCTTTGCACAAAAGTAGTGTATAGCTGGTTTCTAGTAATTTCCTTAACATCAGAACTATAGCTTATCCCCCTTTTTGAGTTCTTATCCTCACTTTTCATGACATCTTTCATCTTTCCTTTTATTTTAGCAGACTCAATTTCTGAATTTTCCAGATCATAAATTTTATTTTCCAAAGATGCTATATGAAGCTCATAACTGGCTATCTCCTGTTCACTACAATTGACACATTCACTTAAGACTTTATTTATAGTTTTATACTTCTCAACCTCTTGTTCCAGATTGCTCAAGATTTTTAATTCTTCATCACAGACGGCTTTTCCCTTTTCTGTGGTGAGAAGTCTTTCAGACAAGCCAGTGTTTAACCATTTCAATTTTTCAACTTCAGCTTTCAATTCAGTGTTTTCTTCCTCAAAATTTTTTATTCTGAATTTCATTACCAGCACATCTCTCTCTTCCAGACATCAGCTCCAGTTTTTCAATTAGTTCATCTTCCCTTTCTTCCACTTTGATTTTCTCAGCAAGTAGATTTCTGTGATCCTCTTTAAACACAGTAATTTGTTTCTTCATCCATTCATTTTCATTATAGAGATCTTCATTACGTTCTCTTAGAGCTGAGCACATATCACAGCTTGACTCTACAGAAGAGATATGCATTGCTTCCTTGTTGATTTTCTCTATTTCAGCTTCAAGATTTTTATTCTTCGTCTGAATTTCTACATTATCTACTTTTGATTTCTTCAGATCAAACTTAATCCTTTCCAACTCTTCCAAGTTCATCAAATGTTCATTAGTTGTCAGTTTCAGCTGACTTTCTAATTCGGAGATTTTATTGATACCTTCATGGTTTTCCTTTTTCAACATGCACATTTGTTTCATATTCAAGTGAGACTCAGATAGACATTTATCATATAATTCATTCATTTTCAGGCACTTTTCACATGATGAATTAGAATCACATTTATCAATTTTCTTTTTCAACCTTTTATTCTCAGATTTCAATTTTTCACATCTATCATTAAGTTCCTCATTTATATTCCATAGATCATCAATTGAAAGTTCTTCATATTCAAAGCTTACCTGAGATGAGGTTTCATCATCATCATTTCTCTGATCAGCCATCAAGCATTTGCTGTGATTCCTGTTTAGCTTTAGTTTTTCCAAAATTTCTCTGGCAGACCTGCAAGAAGAAATGCATTCGATTAGAGGTCTGTCAATTGATTCTTTTAGTAAAACTACTGCTCTAGTGTTGACAGAGTCTTTCAATTTGTCCTTCTCAATCCACCTAGATTTATCTTTTGATAATTTGTGTGGACCATGAGTTATTACCTTCCAAAGATTTGGATCAGTAGATTTTACATACCGATGGAAATTTTCTAACCAAGAATCAAAATTATTACCTCTGAATATCGGAGGTTTAGCCATCGAGATATGATGAATGCACTGAAATCAGATGAACAACTCAAGACACACAACTGATGAAACAAAACATAGAACACAAGAAGCACACTCTGAAATGCACCAAATACTAGCAGGATCCTCTGCAGATTGTTAGATCTGTTAAGTCAGAGACCCGCTCTGATACCAAGTGTTGGGTTCGGTGCTAATGATTCAGAGGGGGGGTGAATGAATCTCCCCTTCAAAACTTTCGCCCAATTAAAATTCTAGTGCTCAGAACTGCGGAATAAAAGCACTAAGACGAACTAAGAAGAACTAATCCAGTCATCTATTGGACCTGTAGGCAAATATGTAGAGTACTCCTAAGCAAACATCTAATGTGCGCAGCAATGAACTGAATATAATTCTCGTGCCTATGCATGCATCTAGCGCCAATCAGATAGGAATTCAAACCACAGTGCACAAGGGATTTTTAGGTGGTTCGGTTCTGCAGACCTACGTCCACCCCACACTCAAACCCGAGTGTAGATTCCGCTGACTCACAGCTTGAACAGCTGGGCATCATAGCTTGCCATACAACCGCTGGGAAACACAGCTTGCCATCCGCTGGGGACTATAGCTTAACCCGTCCGAGGTATCCACCTCGTCGCTGTGCATCACAGCTTGCACTGCTGACAGACAGCTTGAAGAAAGGTTTAAAAGGAAAGCAAAAACAAGAAACTATAGCAACGAAAACTGTAAATAATGAAGCACGAATGTGGCTCACAAGGAACTGACTGGCCTGGATTTGATCCACGGTCCAGTGAAGGCAGATCTCTCTCGATCTCACTATCTTTCTTTCTCTTTTTCTTCTTCTGCTAATCACACTCTCTCTTTCTCTGCTCGAGCTCTCTAACTCTCTCTTTCTCTTCTTTCTCTTCTGCCCTTCTTCTCTTTCTCTTTTTCTTCTCTGCTTCTTCTGCTTCTCTTTTCTTTCTCACAGGATCGTGCATGTCACGCCCCGAGCACGGAAGGAACCCGGGAAGAGCGTGACGAGTTTATATCAATCATGTCAATTAGAGCAAATAGAATTTCGACATCAACATAAAGTGCGCAATAAGACAAGAACATAACCAAATACGGATACCATTGATAACCACCTAATCCATTAAACAATGTCACAACTCCAGGACTTAACAAGTCCAAATAGGCCCACAAGCCTTAATTATTACAATTCTTGCAATGACATAAGTTCCAATAACAAGACTCCAAGAATAAACTTGGGATGACATGACACGATAGAGTGCAATAGCATGACGCTTGTAGGTTCTACGCTCGTCACTCTTGCTCCTGCCCATCCGAGTCTGAGTCAGGGTCTGCATTACCTGAAAAGTTGGGGAAAAGAACTTGATGAGCGAGCGCTCAGTAGGAATTATATCTCAAGAACTAGCAACTGGTTTAAGTAATTACCTTTTTCAAATGAAAATGCAAGTTTAGCATGTAAATCATGTAAAAATGAAGTGCTATGGAATTTGAACATGATAACAAGAGGAAATAACTGTTGATCCAAGATAGGGAATTTCAAGTATTCAAGATTTCAAGTATTTGAACAAGTACCAAGTATATCAATAAAGTCTTTCATGTCATGAGATAATGGCTATTAGCAAGCAAGCAAGTACCTTGCCCATTCCGGGCCACGTAAGTCATGTCAAGTCAATCAAGTCTAGCACGTGAGAGAGAGATAGAGATATAGTGGAGTGTCATAGATTCAAGCAAGTACTTCGGTGCAATGCCACACCGTGATCAATATAACTCCCATGGGCACAAGTACTTTCGGGTGCTCCTCCCAGGACCAGATCGGGCCCTATATGCGCAGACATTGTTACATGAAATATCTAGACAACCACTTTAGTGATAGCCATGGAATTCCAAGAACAAACTCATGTAGGATATCAAGGTAGATTCGCGGATAGGTTCCACGGAATTCAAGGAAGAACATTAGGTGGAAAATGATAAAACCAACGAGAACCATGACATGTCGATAACCTGGGTAGAATCGGTACCTTAACTAGGTAGCCGTGATAACTTGAGTGGATGACTAAACCTGTCACCAATCAAGGGGCATGAATCAAGCTGAGAGATTGACCCTATCTATAAGGGACTCAATGCAAGACATTGCCTAGTGGAATATCATCATTCCACAGGCTAAGATTCTTCTCTCATGGACCAAGATGGCACCATGAGAGGGCCGATTTACCACAAGACGTGGCAATCAAAAGGTACAAGGTGTTTAAGGTACAACCAGCTCAGTCGGCCTTGAGGGAATCCAAGGCTACGAGGAGACTTACGGAGGTCCCAATGACTAACTCGCCAGTCCGAAGGAACGGAATGTCCAACGGAGGGCTCGTATGTCACCAAGAGTTGAGGGGTATGCGTGAACCAATCATGAAACAGGGACTCCATCTACGGACGTGAGATGAGAGTGCCAAAAGACCCGCGGTATGGGTCAAAAACGGAAGAAAACGGTGAGAATAAGAATGTGTTAATCATAGAGTTCATGTCCATCCTACCTTATAATTAACTATAATTAAATAAACTTATATTATTTAACGCCCGTGGGTGCCGTCATTTATTAATTAGCATCCCCTTGGGGAACGTTAATTTTCATGGTTTTTAACTCAATTTATTTAATAAGAATTTACATTTATACCTATTTAATTGAATAAATTCAAAAACATACATTGAAAGGCACATTGATTTATTTAAAATAATTTAAGAAAATAGAATATATGATAATTAGGAGAAAAACGCAAGGATTCCAAATACATTTTTTTCATAATTTTCGGTTACATATTTTAATAAATATAGATTTTTAAAGACATATATACATGATATATATATATATATATATATATATATATATATATATATATATATATATATATATATATATAGTTAAATTGACGCCTCAATACCCAAGCGTCAAAAATGAATCTGACGACCTCACTTTGGTCGTTATTTGAAAAATTCACTTTTTTGGAACCTTTCGTTTCTGTACTTAACAATGTCGGAATCTAGCTTATAATATACCGAAATGACCGGCTCGAAAAACTCTACCTAACCATATGTTCAAAATAATTTTTCGACGAGAGACGGGGGATCTTGCGATAGAGGGCACGAAAAATGGTGCAACCACTTTCACTACCTCGGTCCCCATCCCAATAGTACGCCCAAAAATTTTCATGGCGAAAGGATACTTCTATGTCCATTAACAACTATAAATGCGAAACACTCATAACTAACATATATAGAATTGACGACTGTTTGTTCATCAATTTTTTTCAGAATTTATTAAGTGACGACACTGTGGCTGTCACCTTCTATGAGAATAATGTCCTAGGCAGGGTCGTTATTTACTGTAAAATTTTAAAATCTAATAGAACACATCCATAATCTATATGCATGATATCTACCGTTTTAATCTAACATTTTGGCTTCGTTACTTGAAACAAATCATGAATTAACTTTGTTTGGGTTACGAAACTTGAGAAAACCTACCTTTAGAGGGGATCGGGTGTTGAATAAGATGAAGAACTCCGTGAATACGATGCTCTATTTTTTGTAACTTGAAACAGAGGATGGATGGAGCTCCTTCCAAGCCTGCAGGTGGTTCACAGGAGGAAGAAGAATGAAGGGGAAGAAGAACTTCTGCCACTTGCTCACGTCCGCAGCAACAGGAAGCAGAGGGAAGAACTTCCACGTTCTTCACGAACACAGCAACAAGATGATGCCTCACGCCCCTTCGTGGTCGTCAACTAAGTGCAGCAGCATCAACAAGCCATGTCTTGTTCGATCGGGAAGTACTTTTATAGAGGAGGAAAGGCCTTAACGGGGTGATAGAACTAATGGTGGCAACGTTCTGGAGGGTTCTAATGCTCGATATTGGAAAGCTTTACGTGTGGGATTGGCAGGGTTTAAAACCTACCATGCATGGTCGGCTCCCCTTCCAGCCACCTGCTATGACCGAGCCTGGTTTTCCTTATTTCACTCTCAAGAAAATGACGGCAGAGATAAGGGCGTTTTCACCTTAAGTAGCGCCTTAACAGAGGGCGTCTTTTCATTAAGTGGCGCCTTAACCTAGGTTGTCTCTTAATTTTTCAATATTTTGCCGCTTTATTTCCAATTTCCTTCGTACGAATTAGCGCCCATATACACGGGCGTTACTATTCTAAATAGCGCCCAGGTGAAGGGCGTCTTTTTCTTCCGAATTTTCTCGAGATAAATTAGCGCCTTAATGAAAGGCATTATTTCATTTTGGCCCATTTATATCTTTTAAACGCAAAGCCCATTATCAGTTTGGGTTATTTTCTATTTATCGAATTTTTATTTTATTTAATTCCTGACCAATTTTGCACAAATAGATTTTATTTATTTCAAAATCTACCTTATTCTTTTAAAATTTTCAGGGGTGCTACACCCTCCCCCACTTAAAAGAATTTGGTCCCCAAATTCAATTGCGTGAATGGAGACATGGAGGGTATAGAATACTTACGGTTTAGAATAATTCCGGATATCTCCTTCGCATAGATTCTTCAGTTTCCCACGTGGCTTCTTGCTCCAAGCATTTGTTCCATTGCACTTTTACCATGGGAATGGTCTTGTTTCTTAAGACTCGGACCTCTCGATCAAGAATCTTCATTGGCTTCTGTTCATAACTGAGGTCCTTTTGAATCACTAAGTTACTATGATCAATGACGTGGAAAGGGTCGTCCACATATTTCTTCAGCATGAAAATGTGGAACACATTGTGCACTTCCGACAGTTGTGGAGGCAAAGCAAGACGATAGGCTACCTCGCCAACTCTTTCTAATATTTCGAATGGACCAATGAATCTCGGTGTAAGCTTGCCTTTAACTCCGAACCTTCTTATTCCTCGACCGGGTGAGACCTTGAGGTAAACATGGTCTCCAACTTGGAATTCTAATTCCCTTCTTCTATTGTATGCATAAGATTTCTGTCTGGATTGTGCTACTTTGAGTCTTTCTCGGATAAGTTCAACCTTTTCTGTTGTGTTTCTTACCATATCTGGCCCTAGTAGTTGCTTCTCGCCAACTTCATCCCAGCATATAGGAGATCGGCAACTCCTGCCATACAAGGCTTCAAATGGAGCCATCTGTATACTGGCTTGATAGCTATTGTTGTATGCAAACTCGGCTAGGGGCAAATGATCATGCCAACCTCCGCCAAAGTCAATAATGCAAGCCCGTAACATGTCTTCAACTATTTGGTTTGTTCTCTCGGTCTGACCGTCGGTCTGGGGATGAAAAGCAGTACTGAAGTTGAGCTTTATCCCCAAAGAGTGTTGTAGACCCTTCCAAAAATGAGAAGTGAAGCGAGGGTCTCGATCAGACACGATTGATGTTGGGACTCCATGCAATCTCACGATCTCCTTAATATATAATGCGGCCAAAACATCAACCAACCATCGACTTTTAATTGGCAAGAAATGCGCTGACTTGGTCAGTCGGTCGATGATTACCCAAATACCATCATGTCCGCCTCTAGACTTAGGCAATCCCATGATGAAATCCATACCAATTCCTTCCCATTTCCATTTCAGAATATCCAGGGGGTGTAACTTTCCGGCGGGTCTTTGATGTTCCGCTTTCACTTGTTGGCACGTGAGACAGCGAGATACAAAGTTCCCTACCTCCCTCTTCATGTTCGGCCACCAAAAAGTTCTTTTTAAATCTTTGTACATCTTAGTTGCTCCAGGATGAATGGTATATCTAGAACGGTGAGCTTCATCTAGAATTTTCCTTTTTAACTCAGGACAGTCCGGGACACATGTCCTTTCCTGAAACATTAGTCTTCCATCAACTGCTAGCTTGAACCCGGTTCTTTGCTCTAGTTTCTCCAGGATTTCAATCATTCCAGGATCCTCATCTTGTAACTTCCTGATTTCGGATAGCAAGTCCGGATGCACACTCATGTGGGAGAGAGTAATACACCCGTCTTTCTGGTCCGTGCTTATATTTAATCTGGAGAATTCCTCTAACAGTTTCCATTCACGTATCATGCAGCTGGCTATAAGGGCTCTCGTCTTTCGACTTAAGGCATCAGCTACCGAATTCCCTTTACCGGGGTGATACTGAATAGTGAAATCAAAGTCCTTTAAATATCCAGCCATCGACGTTGCCTCATATTAAGCTCCTTCTGAGAGAATAGATATTTGAGGCTCTTATGATCGGAGAATACTGTGAATTGTTCTCCGTAGAGATAGTGTCTCAAGATCTTTAGTGCAAATACTACCGCGGCCAACTCCAAGTCATGCACAGGGTAGTTTTCTTCATGCTTCTTCAACTGCCTAGAAGAGTACGCAATAACTCTTCCCTGTTGCATTAACACACAACCGAGGCCAATACCGGAAGCATCGGTATATACCTCATACTTCTCTCCTTCAATAGGAAGGGCCAAGACTGGAGCAGTGGTCAAATGGTCCTTCAACGTTTGGAAACTTTGTTCACATTCCTCATTCCACCCATATGGCACTTCCTTGCGAGTCAGCCTGGTGAGTGGTACTGCAATCTTCGAGAAGTTTTTAATAAAATGCCGGTAATACCCAGCAAGACCAAGGAAGCTCCTAATTTCTGTTGCATTAGTCGGTTGTTCCCAATTCTTCACCGCTTCGACTTATGCGGGGTCCACTGAGATTCCATCCTTTGAAATTACGTGTCCTAAGAAGGACACTTCTTCTAGCCAAAATTCACATTTGCTAAATTTAGCATATAATTGATTGTCCCTCAATATTTGTAGTGCTATCCTCAAATGCAATTCATGTTCCTCTTCAGACTTTGAATATATCGGGATATCATCGAAAAAAACCACAATAAATTTATCCAGATGCGGTCTAAAGATGGAATTCATAAGCTACATAAAAGCTGCAGGGGCATTTGTTAGTCCAAAAGGCATAACAGTAAATTCATAATGCCCGTACCTGCTTCGGAATACAGTTTTGTGAATATCCTCGTCCTTGATCCTCAGTTGGTGATAACCCGATCGAAGATCAATTTTTGAGAAATACTTTGCTCCAGAAATCTGATCGAAGAGTTCATCAATCCTTGGCAGCGGGTATTTATTCTTGATAGTGAGGTGGTTCAGCTGCCGATAATCGATGCACAGTCTCATCGATCCATCCTTCTTCTTGACGAACAGCACCGGTGCTCCCCATGGGGAAGTACTTGGTCTGATAAATCCTTTCTTTAATAGCTCCATTAGTTGTTCCTTCAATTCCTTCAATTCTGCGGGGGACATTCTGTAGGGTGCTTTGGAAACAGGTCCGGCACCCGGAACGAGGTCTATAGTGAATGAGACTTCTCTCTCTTGTGGCAAACCAGGCAAGTCTTCAGGGAAAACATCGGGAAACTCCCGAACCACTAGAATGTCTTCTAGTCTAGCTATCTTCGCCTCTGTGGCAGTTACAAATGCTAGGAATGCCTCGCATCCTTTATTGATAAGTTTATGGGCTCGAAGAGCAGAGATGACTGGTGATCTCTTCCGGGGAGTAACGTAAGTTAACTCCGGGAAATCCACAAAAGTGACTTTTCCATTTCGGCAGTCTACAGTTGCCCGATGGGTGGATAGCCAATCGGCCCCTAAAATTACATCGTACTCTTTCAAGTCTAAGCATATTAAATCTGCAGGTAAGTTGTGACCTTTAACTATAATCTTGCAGTTTGGGTAATGGAAAGTGACATCAGACTCATTCCCTAATGGGGTAGAAATTACCAAGTCTATCCATTCAGGTTCCATAGAGAATGAAGCAGCAAATTTCTTTGAAACAAAAGAATGTGTGGCGCCAGTATCAAACAGTACTTGAGCAGATTTAGAGCAGACAGTCAAAATACCTTCCACCAACCCACCCTCGATTAGTTCCGTCTCTTGGAGAGCTTGTAAACGTCCTTGCTTCTTTGTCGGACGCTTCTCTTCCTTTGTCTCCGGCTCACTCTGCTCGTTCATCATTGGACAGTCGGGAATACGGTGTTCTTTACTCCCACAATGAAGGCATGCTCCGAGCCTTCTCCAACATTCCGCAGCCTGATGACCCGGCTTATCGCAATATTTACAATTCTCCTTTGGCGGTGCCGTGATGGAGAAAGGTTTGTTGTTGCCCTTCTTGAATTTCTTCACCTTGGAGGGTTAGCCTCCATTATTGGTCCGCTTTTTGAAAGACGGTTTAAAAGTGTTAGGGCTTGTGACATTTTCCCTTTTATCCTTACCACGGATTTTGTCAGACAATTCCGTGGCGTCTTCTAACAGCTGGGTACGCCGCACCATCTCTGAGTACACTTGAATATCCAAGGGAGCGAGCTGTGTGATATATTGAGGTCGTAACCCGTTCAAGAACCTTCTTGCCTTCATATTTTTAGTGCATACTAAATGTGGTGCATATCTAGATAACCTAGAGAACTGGGCTTCATAGTCAGCTACCGACAGGGATCGTTGCTTCAAGGCAGCAAATTCTGCGGCCTTTTTCTCCTGAACACGGTCTGAGAAGTATTTGCTATTGAAGTGCTCGACAAATTCGGCCCATGAAACATGATTTTCAAGTAGGGTGGCCTCGACGGACTCCCACCAAGCACGGGCGTCCCGTTCCAGTTGGAACGTGGCCAGAAGCACCTTTTCACCATCCGCGCATTACATGACGCGGAAGATTCGCTCGATCTCCTTTATCCAATTCTCCGCATCCTCGGGATTTGATGAACCTGAGAATCTCGGAGGGTTGAGATTTCTAAAGCTCCGATGGAGGTCGGCAACTCCATGATGTGCCCCACCTTGGGCCACTTGTTGTAAGGCCTGGGTCAAGCCTTGAACAGTTCGTTGCATCTCACGCCATTGTGCGCGTTCAGCAGCCATAGTCCTACAAGGAGTTAATCTTCATTAGTTTCATGTTGGAATTTGTAGTTGGAAGCCCTACAAGGACTTATACCCATGGCACTACCCGTCCTCACCGTTTTAGGGATAGACCTATCCTTGGACTTGGGTTTCCTAGGAATTGAAATCCTAGGCTCTGATACCACAAAAACTGTCACGCCCCGAGCGCGGAAGGAACCCGAGAAGAGCGTGACATGTTTATATCAATCATGTCAATCAGAGCAAATAGAATTTTGACATCAACATAGAGTGCGCAATAAGACAAGAACATAACCAAATACTGATACCATTGATAACCACCTAATCCATTAAACAATGTCACAACTCCAGGACTTAACAAGTCCAAATAGGCCCACAAGCCTTAATTATTACAATTCTTGCAATGACATAAGTTCCAATAACAAGACTCCAAGAATAAACTAGGGACGACATGACACGATAGAGTGCAATAGCATGACGCTTGTAGGTTCTACGCTCGTCACTCTTGCTCCTGCCCATCCGAGTCCGAGTCAGGGTCTGCATTACCTGAAAAGTTGGGGAAAAGAACTTGATGAGCGAACGCTCAGTAGGAATTATATCTCAAGAACTAGCAACCGGTTTAAGTAATTACCTTTTTCAAATGAAAATGCAAGTTTAGCATGTAAATCATGTAAAAATGAAGTGCTATGGAATTTGAACATGATAACAAGAGGAAATAACTGTTGATCCAAGATAGGGAATTTCAAGTATTCAAGATTTCAAGTATTTGAACGAGTACCAAGTATATCAATAAAGTCTTTCATGTCATGAGATAATGGCTATTAGCAAGCAAGCAAGTACCTTGCCCATTCCGGGCCATGCAAGTCATGTCAAGTCAATCAAGTCTAGCACGTGAGAGAGAGATAGAGATATAGTGGAGTGTCGTAGATTCAAGCAAGTACTTCAGTGCAATGCCACACTGTGATCAATATAACTCCCATGGGCACAAGTACTTTCGGGTGCTCCTCCCAGGACCAGATCGGGCCCTATATGCGCAGACATTGTTACATGAAATATCTAGACAACCACTTTAGTGATAGTCATGGAATTCCAAGAACAAACTCATGTAGGATATCAAGGTAGATTCGCAGATAGGTTCCACGGAATTCAAGGAAGAACATTAGGTGAAAATGATAAAACCAACGAGAACCATGACATGTCGATAACCTGGGTAGAATCGGTACCTTAACTAGGTAGCTGTGATAACTTGAGTGGATGACTAAACCTGTCACCAATCAAGGGGCATGAATCAAGCTGAGAGATTAACCCTATCTATAAGGGACTCAATCCAAGACATTGCCTAGTGGAATATCATCATTCCACAGGCTAAGATTCTTCTCTCATGGACCAAGATGGCACCATGAGAGGGCCGGTTTACCACAAGACGTGGCAATCAAAAGGTACAAGGTGTTTAAGTTACAACCAGCTCAGTCGGCCTTGAGGGAATCCAAGGCTACGAGGAGACTTACGGAGGTCCCAATGACTAACTCGCTAGTCCGAAGGAACGGAATGTCCAACGGAGGACTCGTATGTCACCAAGAGTTGAGGGGTATGCGTGAACCAATCATGAAACAGGGACTCCATCTACGGACGTGAGATGAGAGTGCCAAAAGACCCGCGGTATGGGTCAAAAACGGAAGAAAACGGTGAGAATAAGAATGTGTTAATCATAGAGTTCATGTCCATCCTATCTTATAATTAACTATAGTTAAATAAACTTATATTATTTAACGCCCGTGGGTGCCGTCATTTATTAATTAGCATCCCCTTGGGGAACGTTAATTTTCATGGTTTTTAACTCAATTTATTTAACAAGAATTTACATTTATACCTATTTAATTGAATAAATTCAAAAACATACATTAAAAGGCACATTGATTTATTTAAAAATTTAAGAAAATAGAATATATGATAATTAGGAGAAAAATGCAAGGATTCCAAATACATTTTTTTCATAATTTTCGGTTACATATTTTAATAAATATAGATTTTTAAAGACATATATACATGATATATATATATATATATATATATATATATATATATATATATATATATATATATATATATATATATATATATATATATATATAGTTAAATTGACGCCTCAATACCCAAGCGTCAAAAATGAATCTGACGACCTCACTTTGGTCGTTATTTGAAAAATTCACTTTTTTGGAACCTTTCGTTTCTGTACTTAACAATGTCGGAATCTAGCTTATAATATACCGAAATGACCGGCTCGAAAAACTCTACCTAACCATATGTTCAAAATAATTTTTCGACGAGAGACGGGGGATCTTGCGATAGAGGGCACGAAAAATGGTGCAACCACTTCCACTACCTCAGTCCCCATCCCAATAGTACGCCCAAAAATTTTCATGGCGAAAGAATACTTCTATGTCCATTAACAACTATAAATGCGAAACACTCATAACTAACATATATAGAATTGACGACTGCTTGTTCATCAGTTTTTTTCAGAATTTATTCAGTGACGACTCTGCGGCTGTCACCTTCTATGAGAATAACGCCCTAGGCAGGGTCGTTATTTACTGTAAAATTTTAAAATCTAATAGAACACATCCATAATCTATATGCATGATATCTACCGTTTTAATCTAACATTTTGGCTTCATTACTTGAAACAAATCATGAATTAACTTTGTTTGGGCTACGAAACTTGAGAAAACCTACCTTTAGAGGGGATCGGGTGTTGAATAAGATGAAGAACTCCGTGAATATGATGCTCGATTTTTTGTAACTTGAAACAGAGGATGGATGGAGCTCCTTCCAAGCCTGCAGGTGGTTCACAGGAGGAAGAAGAATGAAGGGGAAGAAGAACTTCTACCACTTCCTCACGTCCGCAGCAACAGAAAGCAGAGGGAAGAACTTCCACGTTCTTCACGAACACAGCAACAAGATGACGCCTCACGCCCCTTCGCGGTCGTCAACTAAGTGCAGCAGCATCAACAAGCCATGTCTTGTTCGATCGGGAAGTACTTTTATAGAGGAGGAAAGGCCTTAACGGGGTGATAGAACTAATGGTGGCAACATTCTGGAGGGTTCTAATGCTCGATATTGGAAAGGTTTACGTGTGGGATTGGCAGGGTTTAAAACCTACCATGCATGGTCGGCTCCCGTTCCAGCCGCCTGCTATGACCGAGCCTGGTTTTCCTTATTTCACTCTCAAGAAAATGACGGTAGAGATAAGGGCGTTTTCACCTTAAGTAGCGCCTTAACAGAGGGCATCTTTTCATTAATTGGCGCCTTAACCTAGGTCGTCTCTTAATTTTTCTATATTTTGCCGCTTTATTTCCAATTTACTTCATACGAATTAGCGCCCATGCTAAAAGCGTTATTTTCTTTTCTATATTTAGCCGTTAATTTTCTTGGTATGAATTAGCGCTCATATACACGGGCATTACTATTCTAAATAGCGCCCAGGTGAAGGGCGTCTTTTTCTTCCGAATTTTCTCGAGATAAATTAGCGCCCTAATGAAAGGCGTTATTTCATTTTGGCCCATTTATATCTTTTAAACGCAAAGCCCATTATCAGTTTGGGTTATTTTCTATTTATCGAATTTTTATTTTATTTAATTCCCGACCAAATTTGCACAAATAGATTTTAATTATTTAAAAATCTACCTTATTCTTTTAAAATTTTCAGGGGTGCTACAGTGCATGCTATCCTCTCCTTCAGTCGATCTCTTCTGCTAGAGCTCTCTGTCTTTCGATCTCACTTCTTCAGATGGAAGAAGCTTCATATATATAGAGCAGCAGGAATTGGGCGTGTGCTCTCCACATCTCCCGCCCAAAGAATTTGCCAGAATCGAGGACTTTCGACCACATGGCAGCATCCTGGCTGGGCTGCTTCCACGTGTCATAATCTGGGCACCTCGTCCTTCCTTGGATCACGTGCCTTCATCAGGCTCTGCAAAGAATCCCTGTCAGACAGTCGAATAGGATTATCAGTTTAAGACTGAAGAACCTTGTATAGACTCTGTGAATGTAAAGCTAAAGCAATGTATAGACCTCATGTGTAGAAGACTAAGGCATTGTACAGACTTTGAGAATGCAATGCTAAAGCAATGTATAGACTTCACGTTTATGTGCATGACAAAGCAATGTACAGACTTGACGGCTGCGAACACGGGCTGTACATACTTTGATTGCATGCATGAGAAAGTAGTGTACAGACTTGCTGTGAAGAACAATGCCCAAATGCAGTGTATGGACTTAGCGTCAATGCAATGCAGACACAAGAGTGTATAGACTTGATGAATGCGATGCAGACACACAGAGTGTATAGACTTGATGAACAATGCATTCTAGGCAGATCCTGTACAGACTTGAAAGACGATGCATGCATGATGTATAGACTTGTCCAATGTACAGACCTAGCATGAGACGCTAAGTGACACGGAGGACGATGTACAGACTTGAAGGGTAATGCATGCAGACGGTTGTACAGACTTGGTCTTACAGTGTATAGACTTAGACAAACAACTGAACGATGTATGGACTTGCCAATTCAAGGGCTGTACAGACTTGATGCAATGCAAGGCAACGAATGTATAGACTACAAGCCAATGTATAGACTTCAAGCTCATGCAAGCAAAGCCAATGTATAGACTTGGCGTTTGTGTGAGCATGCGATGTACAGACTTTGTGTTGTGAACACGGGCTATACAGACTTGCTAACATGCATGAACAAATGGCATTGTATAGACTTTATGAGTGCTAGGCCAATGTACAGACTTTACGAGCGCTAAGTCAATGTACAGACTTGAAGAGATACATGCTACAGTGCAATGTATAGACTTGGCCAATGCAGCGATGTATGGACTTGCACAGTTCTAGCTATAGTGCAATGTATAGACTTCGAAGCATATGAGCATGGCGTTGTACAGACTTTGAGTGAGAGCCCAATGTACAGACTTGGTGGAACTGAGCGTAGGTAAAGATTAAGAATGTATAGACTTGCTCAGTTCAGCACGTAGGTAAAGATGCGAATGCAGTGTACAGATTTTGAAGCTCAAGTGAGACGGTGGATGTACATACTTCAACTCTCAACTGAGACGGTGGATGTACAGACTTCTAAATGCTGACGGACAATGTACGGACTTGGCATAAGATGCTGCATGAGACGCTGGACGCTGTACAGACTTGGAGACAATGCATTCTGCAGTGTATAGACTTGGAAAGTCATCAAGCTACGTGCAGACAGCAAACTCTGTATAGACTTCACTTGTGCCTGAAATAGAACAATGTACAGACTTGGTCTGTACAGACTTCAACTCAAGTATGCATGCGATGTGTAGACTTTGAAGAGGATGCATGCACAAGCCAACCGATGTGTAGACTTTGCCAGACGATGCAATGCACAAGGCAACCGATGTACAGACTTTGCCAGACGCTGCACTACACAAGGCAACCGGTGTATAGACTTGACTGCCTGCAAGCATGTATAGACATTATCGTGCAGACAGGACCTCACATGCATTAGTGTATAGACTATATGCCTGATGGATGCACTGATGCAGTATATGCACAGAGGAAGCAATGCACTGATGCAATGCATGCACATAGCAGGTATTGAACTGAAGCAGTGGATGTATAGACTTGTGTTGACGCTGCATGACAACTGCCAATGTATGGACTTCACAAGTGCAAGCAATGCAGCAATGTATGGACTTTGAACTTGTGCATGCAATGTATAGACTTGCTACCCTGCGAGTCATGCAGTGTATGGACTTGAAGAATGATGCATGACATTGCAGGTCAACAGCCAATGTATAGACTTTGCAGATGCAAGCAATGCAGCAACTGTTATTGCACTGATGCAGTGTATGCTAAACACAAAGACATTGCACTGATGTAGTGTATGCTAAACACAAAGACTATAGCAATGAATAGATCAGAAAAAGCACACTCATGCATTCTCCACAGAACAGATCAGTCATATGCATTCATGTTGCTATCATTCAATGAGATGTTCTTAGCAAAACAATATGGTGACTCATTCATGTTGCTATCATTAAAACACCACATTATCATCAAAGCACACGGGGCACAACAAGGTGGGGTCTTCGAGAGGTGCGGCCGAGTTCCAGCGTGGTTCTTCTTGCTAGGGTTAGCTGCCAGTCTGCCAGAGTCGGGGGATGCCCCGTGTAGTTGTACGCCGGGGGATGCCCCATGTTGTTGTACTTTCCTTTCTGTTGACTGTACTTTTATTTGGACATGAGACTCTATGGACCTTGTAGCAGTTTATTTTATTTATATTATGCTGTTCATTTTATTTTAGAGCATTGTGCTCTCTCGGCGATCATTTCAGCTTCTCTTGTACTCCCACACCATCTCTTTTTACCCTTCCGAGTCTTCGGGCTCGTGGGTTGACGGGCCGAGATTCGAGACGCACCGGTTCCTTTCCGGTACTCGGATCCCGCGGTCGTCACAGCTGGTATCAGAGCGTAGGTTGTGGAGATATATCAGAACTTGAAACGAATTGCGGTGGTCCAGAAGGTCCATGAATGTTCTGTACAGTCGTCGACTGGCTTAGGGCCGTGGGTGTTTTATTGATTTGTGGTTGTTTTCCTTGATGCCATGTGTGTTATGGAGCCACGGAGGAGGGCTCGTCCCCAGCAGGGAGAGTCTAGTGGTGGTCCGGAGGAGCAGAGCAGGGCTTCAGTTTCCGAGGGTGTAGCTGGAGGTTCAAGAGCTATAGGGATGGACGATTTATTCCGAGGTATGTTTGAGTATGTGCTTCAGCGGCAGTCGGGAGGTCAGCAGCAGGGAGATCACCAACAGTAGGGTGGCGATGCTAGTGAGGACCGGGCTTGTGGTGGTCATGGTTGTGTGTTGAAGGAGTTATTGCTGTTCCAGCCTCCTTCCTTCAATGGGCAGCCAGATCCTGAGGTGGCTAGAGAGTGGTTGGATGATGTGGGGTAGATTTTCAGTGCGATGGAGTGTCCCGAGGAGGAGCAGGTAGCGTTGGCTACTCATCGTCTTCAGGGGGCGTCCCGTACTTGGTGGACGTCAGAGTGGGGTTCAGTGTTCAATTCCCGTCCTCTTCGGTAGATTACGTGGCAGGAGTTCGTCACGGCTTTCGAGCGTGGTTTCTGCCCGTCCTTTGTCAGGTCGCAGAGGTTGCGTGAGTTTATGGAGCTGACTCAGGGTGACATGATAGTGATGCAGTACCGTGCCAGGTTTATCGAGTTGAGCCATTATGCTCCTCATATTCTGGCAGATGAGGAGGTGAAGACTAATCAGTTTGTGGGTGGCCTGAGGCTAGAGTTGAGGCATCATCTTCTTGCGTCAGGTTTGACCATGTTGGATGTGGCATGTAAGGCAGCAGCGGCGCTGGAGAGAGACTTGCAGAAGGTTCGAGGGCAGGGCAGTGCCAGTCAGGTGCAGGAAGATTTCAGCCAGCCGGCGGGAATGCAGCAGCAGAGTACCATCTAGCTCTCAGCAGGTGGATCAGTGGCGGCGCAGTCTGTGGCCCCTGCGCCAGGGTCGTCGTCCTTTAGATCGAAGCTTAAGAAGTTGCTTAAGGAAGCTGGTTTTGGTAAGAGGCATCAGGATCGTAAGGAGTCGAAGCAGGAGTCGATGGACAGTGTTCAGTAGCTGGTGGCTTTTCAGCGTCAGGGTTCGACGACCGGTTCGCAGAGCGGTTGTCCTAGGTGCGGTGGTTCTCATCCGGGTAGACCGTGTTCAGCACCCGTGATTTGCTTTAGGTGCGATCAGCTAGGGCACATGGCACGTGGCTATCCGCAGAGACCGAGCCAACCGCACGAGTTTCGACAACCGCAGCAGTTTCAGCCCCAGCAGTTGTCATCACAGCCGCAGTAGTACCAGCAGCAGGGACAATTTCCTCAGTTGTCAGGGTCAGCTACTGTGGGGAGGCAGAGATCCCGAGGTAGAGTGACTCACAAGACTAGGGCAGAGGCTGAGGCGTCGCATTTGGTGGAAGGTACTCTTTCGATTTTGGGTTGTGCGGCTCATGTTTTGTTTGATTCAGGTGCTTCTCATTCTTTCTTCTCGGAGGATTTTGCTTAGAGTGTGGAGGGCCCAGTGACCGAGGTGTCCTGTGACTTGGCGGTAGAGTTACCTACCGGTGACTTCATGATCACCCCGTACTACTTTGAGAAGGTACCTGTGTGGGTGGAAGGGCGAAACTTACCGGTTAGACTCTACGCGTTACCGCTTCAGGACTTCGATGTGATTTTGGGAATGGATTGGCTTGAGGCTCACCATGCCTTGGTGGATTGTGGCTCGAAGAAGGTCTACTTCCAACAGCTTCGTTGACCCACCTTCTATTTTCAAGGTATTCGGTCTTCCTCTTCCCGCTTGCTTATTTCGGCTATCCGTGTACGTCGTTTGCTTGATGCGGGTTGTCAGGGCTTTCTCGCATCCGTGGTTTTGAGTGATCGACAGTGTCCTGAGGTAGAGAACATTCCTATCGTGTGCGAGTTTCCTGATGTTTTTCTCGAGGAGCTACCAGGGTTGCCACCACAGCGAGAGATTTATTTCGTGATTGAGGTGGTGTCGGGTCCGGCGCCTATGTCGAAGGCCCCGTATCGGATGGTGCCCACAGAGTTGTGAGAGCTGAAGGCACAGTTGCAGGAGTTGCTGGCCAAGGGGTATATTCATCCTAGCTTCTCCTCTTGGGGTGCGCCGGTGTTGTTTGTGAAGAAGAAGGATGGTAGTTTGAGGCTGTGCATCGACTACCGCCAGTTGAACCAGGCGACTGTTAAGAACAAGTATCTGTTGCCTCGGATTGATGACTTGTTCGATCAGCTTCAGTCGACCTGGGTGTTTTCGAGGATCGATTTGAGATCGGGCTATTACCAGCTACGGATTCGAGAGTCGGACGTGGAGAAGACGGCGTTTCGATCGAGGTATGGGCATTATGAGTTCTTGGTGATGCCGTTTGGGCTCACCAATGCCCCCGTAGCGTTCATGGATTTGATGCATAGGGTGTTCCGTCTATACCTAGACCAGTTCATGGTCGTGTTTGTGGACAACATCCTTGTGTATTCGCGGTCTACTGAGGAGCATGTGCATCATTTGAGAGTGGTGTTGCAGACCCTTCGTGATCACCAGTTGTATGCCAAGCTCAGCAAGTGTAAGTTTTAGCTTGGTGAGGTGCACTTTTTAGGGCACGTGATTTTTGGTGATGGCATTTCTATGGACCCAGCTAAGGTCGAGGCTGTCGTACAGTGGCCGAGGCGGAGTTCTGTCACAGAGATTCAGAGTTTCTTGGGGCTCGCAGGCTATTATCGGAGGTTCATCCAGCTTTTTTCTCGTATTGCGGTCCCGATGACCAGGCTTACGCGGAAGGATGTGCCATTCGTCTGGATGGAGGAGTGTGAGCAGAGCTTCATGGAGCTGAAGAAATTGCTCACGACTACTCCGGGGTTGGTGTTGCCTTCGGGATCGGGAGGCTTTGTGGTGTGTACAGACGCTTCCGGGGTAGGTTTGGGTGCTGTGCTGATGCAGCACGGTGGAGTTGTAGCATATGCATCCCGGCAGAAGCCACATGAGAAGAACTACCCTACTCATGATCTTGAGTTGGCGACGGTGATTTTCGCTCTAAAGATCTGGAGGCACTATCTGTATGGTGAGAAGTTCGAGATGTTCACTGACCATCAGAGTTTGAGGTACGTGTTTACCCAGAAGGATCTTAACCTCAGGCAAAGGAGGTGGATGGAGTACATGAAGGATTATGATTTTACTATGTCTTATCAGCCTGGCAGGATGAATGTAGTGGCTGATGCTCTGAGTCGGAGAGTAACGGTCAGTCAGATGTTGTTGAGGAAGTGGAGGCTTTGGGAGCAGGTTCCGGCCATGACTTTTAGGCTCAAGGTCCCTCGGGACCAGGGTTCGGCTGTCCTTGCGAGTCTGACTATCACGCCCATGGTGCGTCTACAGGTGACTGAGGCTCAGCGAGCGGACCCTGAGCTACCTCGTATTCTGTCGATGGCCGAGGTGGAGCTTGGTGAGGATGGAGCTGTGAGGTTCAGAGGTAGGTTGTACGTGCCAGCCGAGGAGCAGGTACGGTGTACGGTATTGCGCGAGGCTCATGGGAGTCGGTATGTCGTTCACCCCGGATAGGCTAAGATGTACCAGAACCTAAAGAGGCAGTTTTTGTAGCATGGCATGAAGAGAGACGTGGCAGAATTTGTGGCCAGGTGTTTGACCTGTCAGCAGGTGAAGGCTGAGCACCAGCGACCAGGAGGCACACTTCAGCCCTTGGATGTTCCTGCGTGGAAGTGGGACCACGTGACCACTGATTTCGTGGTTGGGTTACCGAGGACGTCCAGCGGGGAAGATAGTATCTGGTTGCTAGTGGATAGACTGACGAAGACGACGCGGGTGCTGCCGGTCAAGGTCAGTTGGAGCGTGCATCATTTGGCTCGTTTGTACGTGGAGCGAATTGTTCTGTTGCATGGAGTTCCCATCTCCATTGTGTCCGATCGTGATCCCCGTTTCACTTCTAGATTCTGGAGGAGCTTCCAAAAGGTTCTAGGCACCGAGTTGGCATTCAGCTCGGCCTATCATCCTCAATCGGACGGTCAGTCTGAGCGGACCATCCAGACTCTGGAGGACATGTTGCGAGCGTGTTGCTTAGAATGGCAGGGGAGTTGGACCCACCATCTGCCATTAGTGGAGTTTGCCTATATCAACAGCTATCATTCGAGCATTGGTATGGCTCCCTATGAGGCGTTGTACGGGTGACCTTGTCAGACTCCGCTTGATTGGTTCGAGGTGGGCGAGCGTGCCTTGACCGGACCAGATTTGGTGCAGCAGTCTGTTGAGGTGGTGCATCTCGTTCGGCAGAGGATGTTGGCAGCTTAGAGCCGACCGAAGAGTTATGCCGATCGGAGGAGGCGACCTCTCAGCTTTGCTGTGGGAGACCGAGTTTTCTTGAGAGTTTCTCCCATGAAGGGTGTGATGCGTTTTAGTAGGCGCGGGAATCTGAGTCCCCGCTACATTGGTCCCTGTCCCATCGTCGAGTGTGTTGGGGAAGTTGCTTATCGGTTGCAGCTACTGTTGATTTGTTTTTTTAATTATTAGATTAGATTCCTATCCGCCCCCTTTAAATACATACATGCATAAACATGTGAATCAAAGACAAGGGGATGAAAGGATGGAAATACTAACCGTGATCGCCACCAAGGATTAACAACGCCGCAAGGATAAAGAAAGGAGTGCAACGGCGCCGTATACCTTGGAACTTAAAGACTTGATCGCGCTTGAAACGGGGTGCGGGGAACTTGTGGATTCAAACCTCCTCTCCTTCCAGCCGGCTAGAGGAAGAGGGCCTCACGTTGTATTCATGCTCTTCTGCAAAACAAAGATCAAAACACAAAGGCAAAACCCATTAGAACATGCATGTGTAGTATCAATCCCGTAGTGATAAAATAGCGTTAGAAATTGAGGGCAAACTCACCGGGGGAGGGTTTTTAACCCCTGTGGAAGGGTGGAAATAATAGGTGGGTGTGTTGTGCATGCATGAGATTTAAAATCACGAGATTTGATTGAGAGAGTAGAGAGAAATCAATGATGCAAAACGGAGAAAAACGCATGTGTAGCAGAAAGTGCAGGAAACTGTGATGATTTGTGATTTTGAGAGGAAGAGAACTAAGAGTGTAGACCATGAAATCAAGCCCAGAAGGATGAAATTGAAAGCTAATACTTCCCTCTCCAAGATGGGGTCGAAGTTGTGAGTCGACGGTGCAGCATGGCTTCGCCCCACGTCCGGAAAGAGCCCCCCATCGCGACTGCGAATTGGGCAGTTTTTATAGAGTTTTGAAAGAAAGCCTCATCTTCTTATCACGATTCCCGGAGATAGAGTCCAAGATAAATCGAGTTCTTTGGATCAAGCTCGAGATAATACTAAGGACAAGAGATAGGAACAAACGGGGATCAATTCGGAGGAGGATTCTAGAAGATAGGGCTCTTGGAAGGCAGCCCCGGAGCTTAATCTGCAGAGTTTGAGTTGAACTAGGAAACATAAATCCTGATCTTGCGACCCAGATCCCAAGAGATATTGCCAATTAAAATTTTATTCCTACAAACCAAATTCAAGATAATACCAAGGGCTAGAAGTAGGAAAAAACGGGGATCAATTTGGATAAGAATTCAAGAAGTTATGGACTCTTCAAGAGGGCCACGGCGCACAAAAATGGAGCAGAGTCCAGCACGAATTGGACTCTCTGGTGCATGTAACGGTCTATCATAGGATCGTCAGACTGATGTAACGGACTAGGGTAGGTCCGTCACACTCTGGAGGTCGAACGAGACGTTTTCGGATGAGATTGGATGTAACGCACCTAAATAGGGCCGTCACTTGGTCTAACGGTCAAGGATAAGACCGCCACACTCTAGGGGTTGAACCGGGTTGTTTTGGGCAAGTTTGGTGTGACGGTCTATCGTAGGACCGTCACACTGAAGTAACGGTCTTCACTGGGCCGTCACTTCAATGAAGTAACGCACCTGCAAATGACCTTCACATCGATGAAGGCAGATTCTGGGCAGACTGCGCGCGACTTTAGAAATTGAAGCATATCTCTCAAACGGTGGAGAATTAGAAAAGGTGGTAAACATAGAAGTTGTAGATAACTGAGAGAGGAACAACTTTCATAAAGAAAGAAATTTGAGAAAATGATTGGAAGATGGTGAAAAGGGGGATGGAAGAGAGAGGAAAATTCTGGAATGTAGGTGAATAGCACGGCATGCCAGAAAAATGCAAATAGCTCACAATCGGGGCAGAACCGGCCAACGGTGTAGAAGAAGAAATTGTAGATCTTTGAAAGAGGAACAACTTTGATGAAGACAACTTTTTGAATAGAGGATTGGAAGAGGGTGAAAAAGAACCACTTTTAAGACTGCGCAGTGAGAGAGAGTCGATTACTTGAGGGAAGTCGGCCTAAATGGGCCGAAAGTTGATTTGGAAGCCGGAATTTGATAAGATAAGCTCCGAGGCTCTAAGAAATCATGATCTCCAAGACTCAAAGGATATGGAATGGTAAAAATGGGCTCAAAATCCATCCAAGAAAGCTCCAAAACAATGGCTAATTCGGGGCATCAAAATGATGAATAAGAGAAATGACACAACCTGCGGGCTAAAACGGGTGTCAACAGATGCCCCTCCTTGGTGTCCGCTTTGCAAGGGAACGAGCGAAAGCGACGTGGAGGAAAAATGGAAAGGAGGTGGAGTGAAAGCGACAGCGACGTCCGCTTTGCAAGGGAACGAGCGAAAGCGACGTGGAGGTAAAATGGAAAGGAGGTGGAGTGAAAGCGACAGCGACGTGAAATGGAGATGAAGCGGAGATGAAGCGGAGGGAACTGATAAGTGGGCATCAAGGCCAAAAAAGACACCCGTTACAACCAACAAGCGACAGGAATTCTCCCGAAAACGCCGAACTAACCACCTGAAATGATTGACAAGGATGAGACATGTCTGGAGAACTAAACTAAAGGAGGAAAAGGAAACACGACCAGCCTCATCGGGGACACAATCCACGGACAATGAGTGGGTCGGAAGGAACACAGCATAAGAGCTGGAAAGGAGAGATAAGACTGAGATAAAATCCAGACAGGAATCACACTGGCCAATTAGACCAAGCGGCAAGATCAGAGAAATCGTTCAAATTCGGAGTGGAATGAAGAATCTCTTATCCAAGAGAACTGAGTGCAATCAACCATTGCTGAGGAGAAATCCTTGAATGGATCACGAGACATGAATGCTCAAAATGACATGATGCATGCTGGGCTAAAATAAAGAAATCATTAAAACGAATGCAAAGAAAAAGAAAAAATAGAAAGTACTCAAGGATAATATTGCTAGACTGAGCC